>OX465088.1:74424183-75624183 GCA_949987675.1 Chymomyza fuscimana
TAATTTGGTGATTCCAACTTGTGTACTAATACACCTGCAGAAGGTGGAATTTCGTAATGGAGGGGTTAAAAATTGATACAGCTTGGCATATATTTTTCAGAGTTAACGTCTGATCTTTGCAATAACAGGGTATGCCACCGTGCCCATTATCGACCCTTTTGCAGTTTAATAAAAATTACCCAAATAAAATGTTTTATGTAAACAAACGATTTTCTTTGACGTGCTGATCATTTTGGTAGTAATAATTCTTTGCAACTCTTACTCCTTTGTGCACAGAGTATAACAAGCATCAATGCCCTATGCAGATCAAATCTTGATTAAAATCAAGCACATATTACTGAACACAGCAATCAGAACCATCATCCTAGGGAAGAATACGCACCTCGTTCTCTACGAAGCTGCTTCTGTTCATGCTTTCTTTGTTGTTCTAAATTGCATTCATTTCAGAATAAAAGGGTAAGGGTTAAAGGTTTGATGGAAAAAACTTTAACTATTAACTATTTAAGGCCGAAGTACCGTCGGTACTTTGAGATTTTGTTTTAATATCTAATATATATAGGTAAATTTTTCTTAAAACTATCTAAAGCGCAAATATTTTTTATGATTTCAATTTTAGCTTATAGGTATATTTAGGGTTATATGACATTTAGGGTTATATACAAATTTTGTTTAAAATAAAGCACACACAGAATCAAGAACTAAGAAACCTAGAACTAAAAACTATTACGTTGCCCGGCAGAAAAGTATGACCCATCATATACGGTAATTAAACGCTGGCGCCAGCAGTCTACCAAACACGACAAGACACTTCCTATCCAACAATGAGCTACCCTGCTGGTGATTCTAAATCATGGCATAACAGGTACTAGCAACCTGGCATGTAAGGTTGGCGATCCATGAAAATTGCAAAGGTACAATAAAGTCATTAGTTTAAAATGTGTTCTGCTCTGGTCATAAAAAAAGACAAGCGAAAATTTTACCTACTGAAATCGTGAGTGAAATGCGCTGCATGTGAGCATTCGCATAGGTTCGACATTAGTTAAACGCCTTTTAATTTATGACACTTTTATGAGGCTGAGATTATTAAAAGTAAAATGGTAACATAAATATAAAGAATGTGGTTTGGATCTTTGGCAAACATCACAGCAAGATTTGCCTTTAATTTATTTAATAAGGAATACTATGCATAGTACATACTCTAGTTTTGTTCACATGCCAATTCTCTTTTCTAAGAGATCTTTTTGTTTGAATCCAAAACAGTGATGCCAGAAATTGGCAGACAAAATAAGCTAGATTTGAAAAAAAAGTTGCCAAAATAAGCTAAAAATCAAAATAAATATGCTAAGAAAGAGGATAAACTAAAGGGACTATATATCCTTATATTATACTGAATAAAAAGGATATTTTCAAGAATTTTGTTTTTCAGTTTTTATACCCTGTACCTATAGGTACAAAGGGTATACTAGATTTGTGCAATGTATGTTACGGACAGAAGGAGGCGTGGCAGACCCCAAGTCCTTTATACCAAAATGCTTATCATAACCTCGGGTAGCGATTGAGCCATGTCCGTCCGCCCGTCCGTATGAACGCCTGGATCTCGGAGACTATAAGAGCTAGAGACACGAAACTTTACCAGCTGGTGCGCATATTTCCTGAGAAGATGAAGTTTGTTGAATCATGTCAATATCTTCCCCCGTTCCCCCGTAACAGATTTTCGCGGTTTTTAGCTACACCGTTTAATATTTTCATCTAAAACTTAACAGAGCGACGCATCGTAGTAACATGCATCTGTGTATCAAAAATGAACCAAATCGGACAAATACAGCAAAAGTTTTAGTCAAAAATATACAAATTTCACCACCCTTGCCGATAAACTGCGTCAATATTTGACTCTTCGTAATTATGGTTACAAGTGACCTAGAATCACAATTTTTGGTAAGCTCCACAATCCACATCCTCGCAATCGATTTAATCGATAAAAAAATCGCTTGACTATATCATATAGCCCCCATAGGAACGATCGGTCAAAAAAACATTAACATGGTTAAAAATTCATCTGTTTTTGGTTGTTTATGAAGGTATCGTAATCTAATTTGGCAATCAAATGTCTTTTGGTGTTCTTAAGCAATTTACCGGATTTTATTGCAGCAGTGGTACAGGGTTTCCTAAAGTCGTCCGCGCCCGACTTTAACGTACGCCATCTTTTTCATTGCTATATCTTTAATCAAGGAACAACATTTTTTTTTCACAACAATACTGATTCTGCTTATGAAGAAATTGACGAATTTAGTCAAAATATATGGCGTACGTTGAAGTCGGGAGCGGACGACTTTGGGATACCCTGTACCACCACATTGCAATCAAATCCGATATATTGCTTTCGAACTCCAAAAGATATTTCTTTGCCAAATTTGGTTACGATACTTTTAAAGGAGACAAACAACAAAAAAATCAAATTTTTCACCAAACACGTTTTTTTGACCGATTGGTCCTATGGGGGCTATCTCTGAGGCGTTCATACGGACGGACAGACAGACAGGCGGACAGACAGACAGACATCGGTATATCGACTTCTCTAGTCCCCCTGCTCATACTTTAGGTAACTTTATCTCCCGTGGGATAATAAGGAATCTTATCTGAAAGTTTGGTTGTTCTAGTTCTTACCATCTCTTAGATCTAGGCGCTCATACAGACGGTCAGACGGCCAAACGGACAGACGGACATCGGTATACGAACTTCTCTAGTCGCCTTGATCATTCTTTCGGTAACATTGGGGGGTCACCGACGTCTCCTTCTGTATGTTACATACATTTTCGGCTTGCACAAACTTAATATACCCTTTGCATCATACGGTACAGGGTATCAAAATGCTAGATTAGTAGCTACAAGCATTTAGAAAAATTTATAAGCATTTCAATATTGAAACACACTAGATCTAGCTATAAAAAATCTAAAATGGCAACACTGATCCAAAACAAAACGCGCGGGATTTATATTTAACAGGAATATAAAATTAGAAACTTGTAAGAGAAAACAGAGTAAAATATAATTTATTATTTAGCCGTTCCATAAAAGAAGCCTATTGGCCTAGTACATACAATATGACGAAATCTCGGCTAGCCTTTAATCTTCTTTAATCTTGGCGGAAGCTGCAGTTATGAGAACAATAAATAACTTTAAAGTAAACTTAAACTTTATTCTTAATGAATAACTATGGTGAAAGTGGAAACAATGATAACGAAATAAAGCTTTTGGTTGTTTTTATTTAATTTTTTTGTATGAACCATATTAATTCGTAAATTAAGTAAAGTTAATGAAAACAAATAAAAAATATACTACAGTCTAGGCGGTGCCCGACAGTGTAATTAATACCCTGTTCCTTTTTTCTCGAACAAAATGTTATTCCTGCATATTCCTTCTAAGAACTTTCCAATTGGAACATTTTTTTTATTTGATGCAATATTATATTTATAAGTTATAAATTATAACTATAAGTTCCTTAAATTTTAACCGATTTTGATGAAAATCGAAATTTACTTCAAAGAAGTTATTTCAAGTATACGGGGTTTCAAGGGGATATGTTGAGTGGTGGTACACGGTAAATCGATTGCGGGGGGTGAGGATCGCATCGATAAAATTTAGATGCGGATTTGTTCATTAGAGCCACATGAATCAGCTTGCCAAAATTGGTGATTGTATTTCACTTGTTACCATAACTAAGTAGTCAAATATTGAAGCACTTTATTGGAGCTGAAATTTGTTAATTTTCGACTATAACTTTTGTCGTATTTGTCCGATTTTGCTCATTTTTGACACACAGATGCATGTAACCATGACGCATTGCTCTGTTAAGTTATAGATAAAAATACTAAATGGTGTAGCTAATAACCGCAAAACTCAGCTAAGGAGGAACGGGGAAATATATTGACATGATTCAACAAACTTCATCTTCTGAGGAAATGTGCGCATCAGCTGGTAAGGTTTCGTATCTCTAACTATTATAGTCTCAATCGCTACCCGAGGTTATGATAAGCATTTTGGTATAAAGGAATTGGGGTCTGCCACGCCTTCTTCTGGCCGTTACATACATTGCACAAATCTAGTATACCCTTTGTACATATACATAGGTACATAAAAAAGTAAAAGAAAAAAAACAAAAATTTTTATTTTTATTAAAACTCGAATTAATATAGCAAAATTCTTAAATTCAGATTTTTAGCATACAATTCTAAACTTGACGTAGAAAAAAAAATTAAACTTAATCTGGTTGAACAAATAAGGAGTCCAAATACCAAGTTGGAATATCCTAGCTGTTATAGTCTCCAAGATCTAGGCGTTCAGACAGACGCACAGTGGTCGATTTTGCCTATTTAGTGGAAAAGATATTGTATCTTTTAAAATATTTAACCTATCTTAATGGTAAAATATGGCGAATTTGATTCGAATGACTATATTCAGGGCCGTAGAGAGAAAATCCGGGCCCGGGGGCAAATGTACCGGCACCTCTATTACACCTTTAGCTTGAATCGCGATAGTACGACATAAATTACACCGGGCCCCTGAGAAAACTCCGGCCCGGGGGGAAGCCCCCCTTCCCACCACCCTCTCGCCGGGCCTGACTATATTTATGCTATAGCGCCCATCAGGGACTAATACACTAAAGAAAAAAAAGTGCATACTAATGTTTATTATAGTAATATTATTATTATGATAATAATTTGATTAAAAAAAAAAATATATAAAAAAATCAATGCTATAGCATGCCCCTTGCCAAAAAGAAGGGCATTTGTAGCCTTAAAAATTAATCTGCTGTTAAAAGTTTGAATTTGCAAAGCAAATCTGACATTTTTATACCCTGCACTAAAAAGTACAAAGGATATAATAAGTTCGTGCAGATGTATGTAGCGAGCAGAAGAAGGCTTGGTAGACCCCATAAAGTATACAAGTATATTCTTGATCGGCGCCATCGTTCGCAAGAATTACACCTTGCTAGGACCACTTTGCTTCGAATTTTGCATGCGGATCTGCATTTGCACGCTAACAAGATTGAAATGGCGTAACAATTGAAGCCCACGGACCATTATCAGCGTCGCTTATTTGTCCAGTGGATGGGAGAACATACAGATGAGTTTTTATCAAAAATCATCTTCAGCGATGAAGCCCATTTCCACCTCTCTGGTTACGTCAACAAGCAAAACTGCCGCATATCCAAGGGAGTATCACGAGAATCCACTTCATCCATAAAAAACCACTGTTTGGTGCGGATTATGTGCAGGCGGCATTGTTGGGGCGTACTTCTTTGAAATCGATGCCGGCCAGGCGGTTACCGCCATCTCCGAGCGCTTCAAAGCCATGATAACCAAAATTTTGTATGGCCCAAAATTGATGGTATGGATGCGAACGAGCTTTGGTTCCAGGAAGATCTTCGTCTAATTTAATGGGTTCCTTATTCTTGATTCGTTCATACCAAGTCTCTTACCTAAAGACGTGGAACCTTCTTCTACACTTATTGGGGAGCTATATGATATAGTAAACCGATTTTGATCAAATTTGGTACAGTGCTTGGGTACTCTAAAAAAATTCTGAATGCCAAATTTGGTTACAATATTTTGACAAACAAACGAAACACAACGAATTTTGTACAAAAAACGTTTTTTTGGCCGATTTGTCCTATGGGAGCTAAATGATATAGTCAACCGATTTTGATAAAATTTGGTTGAGTGTTGAAGATTTCTAGAAAACTTCCGAATGCCAAATTTGGTTACAATATCTTCACAAACAAACGAAACACAACGAATTTTGTACAAAAAAAGTTTTTTTGACCGATTGGTCCTATGGGAGCTATATGATATAGTCAACAAATAGTCAAAATTAACTTGTCTCCCGTGGGATAATGAGGAATATTATCTGAAAGTTTGGTTGTTCTAGTTCTTACCATCTCTTAGATCTAGGCGCTCATACAGACGGTCAGACGGCCAAACGGACAGACGGACATCGGTATATCGACTTCTCTAGTCGCCTTAATCATTCTTTAGGTAACTTTGGGGGGTCTCCGACGTTTCCTTCTGTATGTTACATACATTTTCGGCTTGCACAAACTTAATATACCCTTTGTACCATACGGTACATGGTATAAAAAGCCGTAAAGACATTATTTTGTTAAATATTAGCCATTTTTTAAATGTTAAAACAAAGTTCACATTGTAGAGTTGCCACAAGTTTTCGAACAACTAACTAAATAATTTATTTTTTCTTTTTGCAGAGAGAGATATTTTTTCCTTATTTAAAAATTTTTGTTATACCTATGCATATTTTAAGTCATCCATTTATAAAATTATCTTCGAATTTATTTGTGCAACACGACCACACATTACTTTTCGAAGTTCTGTTTTGTCTAAATCTAGAACACCTTACTTTCATTCCACTCGTTTTGGTTTTGCATGTACACATAATTTTAATAGACATTTTCTGTAATAAAAATATATAAGGAAAATCAACTTTAATTCGTTCAACTGAGCACATCTAAATTTTCTTAAAACAAAAAAACTAAACAAAGCAAAATACTTTTCATTTCGACAGCTGAGAGCCAAACTTTTCAAAACGATTCGGCCTTTGTCGGAATCGAAATCTAGAACATACCTGATTGTGACAACTGGTCATACCGACTCATTGAATCGTTTATTTCTCTCAGTGTACACAATGTACAAAGTTGAACTGAGTAATAATTTTGCTCTCTGGTGTGCTCAAACTGACGATTGCGGCTTGCTTCGGCCTCGTGTCTGTGTAAATGCACGAAGTAAAAGTGCCCACTTGGGCTATGGGCTGCCCAGTTTTGATTATGAGTCTCTTAGTTTCTGAGAGATTAATCAGTTTTACACCAAATATTCGATTCATCAAACCATTTGGTCAAAAGCTACATCTCGGGCCCCCAAAACATTTTTCTGGCTACGTGATTGAAGTCCGTTGCTTATCGATATACACCTTAAATATCCTCACCAAAAAAGTCCGGTAGAGATAAGTCGCGTACACGTCTCCTTAAGTTTACGCTATCAATGTGCCGAGGGATTTGTCGATTCAAAGTACTAACGAACTTGTGGGAGTCACATTTAGGTAAGCCACACTGTTTGTTACAAAATTTACCAAATTTTGTTGGAAAATTTGGCATTCGATAGCTTTTTAGAGCTCCCAATCACTATATCAAAATCGGATGACTGTGTCATATATAGTTCCCATTTGACCGATGGGTCAAAAATAAGTTTTCAAGCAAATTCTGTAATTAAAAGTTTTTCGGAGTATCTCAGCACTATGAACAATTTTTTACGAAATCAGTTCATTTATTCTCACAGTCGGACGAGCCCGACTTAAACGTTCGCCATATATTTTTTTTGGATGGGTTATGTTAAATGGAATGTATTTTCCGAGTTGAGAGTTTCTACGGAAAAAGGCTTGTCAGCGAAAGGTGAAAAACATTTGCGAAGGGCCAAAATTCTATTCTTATTATAGTCTTTGTGAGTTTACGACTGATTTTGGTGACTGTACCTTATTGGCAAAACATATGTTCTGAAAGGTTGATTGTGGGTGGGGCTTTTAATTTTTGCCTATAAGTCCCGAAGTTACCAACCGATGTTAATAAAATTTGCACCAACATATGGGTTTTCGAAAAAGAACGGAGGTAAGATAAAATAAACTTAAGGCAACCGCATAAGATTGGCCTTGTGGCAAAATTCCATGCTCCTTACTTGTTTGTTTGGACTTCTAGAAGCAGGAAATACGGAGCCATGTCAGCCATGTCTGAATCAATTTTTTTTTTGTCGTCCTGATAATTTTATTATTCAGGTTGCGATGTCTTACTTGTTTGCTTTTAGGAGTTACACTCAACATAGTGTGACCATCTCAATTATGAGCGAAACCGGGACATTTTCTGAAAAAAGTACTAAAATACGGAACACTTGAACTCAAAACCGGGCCATTTTTTTTAGGAAAAAAACTTTATTATTCAACTTAAATTTATTAGAAGATTACAGTGTTATAGGTAATTTGAATCTATTTTTCTGTTGCTCTTTGTTTAAAGTCGTATTTATCTTGTGATGATATTTGGTTAAGCAATGTTGGATTGTTCTTTCAAAAAATTGTAAAAGTCAACGCATTCGTACTTTAAATTATATTTTACAAATAGCATATGTTTCAAAGTATATATCTATCTTAAGTTGCGATTTTTCTTTTGTCCATAATTTCGTGATTAATGAAAACACACGTTCTACACTTGCAGATGTTGCTGGCAAACAAAAAATAAATTCAATCGTGCAAAGCGAGTGTACGGAACATTATTATTTTGAAAATGATTGAAACATTCCACCCAGCGTTGATGTGGTTTAGTAGAATGTGGCTTTTTGTTATTCCAATTGCTAATTTTCTCTGTGGTAATAAATTTCAATACCTAACCAAAACCCATCAAATAATTCTACATTATTTTCTTCAGACTTCAACCAATTCTTTTCAACCATAAATTTGATAGTTGTTTCTACATCTTTCCAATTCGGTACATTTGCAAGTCTGGCCCAATCGAAAATGAGTACATCTTCAAATTGTAATTCCACTGCCCAAGATAACACTAGTATACTAATTTTCAAAAATTTTGGTATCTTCAACATGTTTAAGTCATTTCCATCGTAAAATGGCACGCTAACACCGAAAATTAAGTCAAAAAATTTTTTCATAAATGGATTGCGAGATATTTCGAAAAAAATACTTTTCGAAATTAAAAAAAAAGTGTCTCTACTTAAAAGCAAATATATCAGGTTGATTACCAAACTGTGTTGAAACTTATTTTTGTCAAATTTACGGTTTGGTCATTATTTATCCATTTATATAAAATTTTTCGTAATTTTCAGAAAATTTTTGAGAATAATTTTATTTCGAACGTAAATTTAAACAATAATGTTTATTCCTTTTTATTCATAGCTCGTAAAGTTCAATCGATTACGAAGAAAATGAGTTGTTGTTTATCAAAATCGGAGAAAAAATTTGGAATTAACAGGAATTTTTGTAAAAAGTGAAAAAAAATTTGTTTGAAAAACCAAAAGTTTTTGAATAATAATTCGTTTGTTAATAAGGATATCGTAACCAAATTTGGCATTCAAAAGTTTTTTGGAGTTCTCAAGCTCTGTTCCAAATTTTATCTGAATCGGTCGTTTATATCATATAGCACCCATAAGATCGATCTTATGGTTAGATATTTTCAGAAACAAATGAATCAAAAAACGTTTTTTTGACCTACCTGTCCTATGGGGGCTATATGATATAGTCAGCCGATTTAGATCAAATTCGGTTCAGTGGTAGGAAACTATAAAAAACTGCCAAACACAAAATTTGGTTAAGATATCTTCATAAACAAAGGAAACACAACGAATTTTGCATCAAACACGTTATTTTGGCCGATCGGTCCTATGGGTGCTATATGAAATAGTCAACCGATTTTGATCAAATATCTTTATAAACAAACGAATTATCCATCGAAAACTTTAGGTTTTGAAAAAAATTGACTTTTTGTACTTTTTACGAAAATTTCCGTTAATTCCATAATTTTTCTCCAATTTTGATAAACAACCGCTCATTTTCTTCATAATCGATAAAACTTAACGAGCAATGAAAAAAACTGTATGAACAATTTTTTTCAAATTTTAAAATTTACGTTCAAAATAAAATTTTTTCAAAAATTTGCAGAAAATTACAAAAAATTTCATATGAATGGATAAATAACGACCAAACCGTAAATTTGACCAAAATATGTTCCAGGTATAATCGATAGGTAATTCAATTATCTACATTTTGGTAAAAAAAATAATCAAAATCAGTTTGGTACAACCAGAGATATTTGCTTCTAAGTACACTTTTTTTTTAATTTCGAAAAGTGGTTTTTTCGAAATATCTCGATATCCGTTCCATGAAAAAATTTTTTAACTTCATTTTCGGTTTTAGCGTGCCACAATATCAGCCAATAAACACTTCATTTTAAAATGAATCATTCAATTAGATTGACTTGCAATAAAATATAATGCTAGTCCGCCAAATTCCAATAAAAAAGATCGTTATCTTCGGTTTTGTTATTCATGTTCGCACATTTTTTATTTAATTGAATTTAAAATGAAAAACCGGGCCACTCGGAGGTTGTCATCGGGACACCGGACGGTTTTTCCGGGCCAGTTGGTCACACTAATCATGAAGTATAAAGTACAGGGTATAAAAATGTGATACATTAGAGGCGGTGAACGGCTGTGGATATCTTGTACCTTTTTTCTCGAAAAAGGTATATTTCTGCAGACTTTAATATGGAAACGCAGTTGACTATATCACATAACCTTCATTGGACCGATCGGTCAAAAAAATGTTTTTAGGTCATATTTCCTTTGTTTGGCGTTCTTCCGAATTATTTTAGAAATCCCAATCACATCTCAAGTCAAATCTTAGGGCCTATTCGCATTTTGCTCAATGACAGTGAGTTTGTGTAGTGTAGACGATGTAGCAAAAAGTATTTCCCCAGTTAAAAAGGGTTACATGAACAAAATCTAGTTTTTCGCTTAAGTCATTTGTTTTGCCATTCACACGCTCGTTTGTAAGTACCAGCATAAAATACTTAAAATTGTTCACAACAATTTGTTATAAGCCCAGTATCTAAACAAACAAGCAAATAAAAAATTATCAGCAAGTTTTAGTAACCAGAACAACGGCGGAATTATCCACATCTCCGGCATTGTTTTCCCCATAGTGCACCATTTCCGCTGTAATGTAGAAAATTGATAAAGCGAACCCACAGCAACATTGTAATCAACTTATGCAAAGTATGTATAGATAGGGAGACTCTTTTGAAGGATAATCACCTATTGGAACAATCAGTTAAATGCTTAAGCATATTGTGGCTTGAGTGTAGTAGATTGTAGATTTTTTGTTAGGGTATTCCCTACTCACATTTTTTAAGATATTTAATTTGGGTAAAACTGAATTTGTAAGTAGCTCATTTCAAATGCGCCGAGTTTCTGTCAAGTGGATGAACATGAGATTTTGGCTTGCAGTATGTGACATGCCGATTAAGAGCACTTATGTATGTGTATCATAATGATAAGTTCTATTATCTGTTGTGAGGCCCGGAAAAGTGAACTTTACAAAATTACTAATTGAATTTTTTTGTTAATCGCATATTTGAATTAAATTCGCTTCTTGTAACATTTTCAAAAATAAAACTAAACTGTAGAACACGTTAAATCGAAAAAAATCGAAAATATAAAATTTGTTTGAGGTAGTCTATCACGGCAATGTCTTCAATATCTCTGAGCTGATACTAAAAGTCAGAAAGAATAAAGTAAAAATTTTAATTTTAACTATGCAAAAGAATAAAAAGAAACCGATTTAAATAAAATTGATGCAGACGAGATGAGTTAAGTGGAGTTTAGTAGAGTGAGATGCACTCAGAATGACGCAATTCGCCATTAAGAATCGAACCACAAGTCCACTTAAAATCACTACAAAAACCGATTAAGTTTGCTTTTATCTTTGCCGCTCTCCTGCAAGTAAGGCAGATGAAGAAAGAGGAAGCAGGGAGCATACATACATATATATTGACAACGACCAATGTGACAATTTACGATGACGATCAATGGTTATTGAAATTAATGAAATGCAATTGAAAAGAACGCAGCCAGATGGCTGCTGAAGGTGAACGAAAGTGTCAGTGAAATGTCTAGGCTAAGAGGAATTGGAAACGTTATCAGAGGCAGGCGGTGGCATCACTTTGAAATTTGGGCAACAATTTTTTTAATCGGTTTCTGCTTTATAATAAAAAGTGTTAGTAGGTTTAAGGTTTAAGGGTAATTCTCATTTGTCCACTTAGTTCATATACTACAGCATTTTTAACGCATTGAAGGCATTTATTCTTTAACAACAATAAGCAGCTGCTGCCGAGTTTACATTTATCGCAATGCCCGTAAGTTTTTCCCAATATGGAACTTCTTTTCGTCAGGAGGATGTTGTTTTTTTTTTTTTAATAGTTTTGAACCTCAACAGCCAAATTCATCTGTCCGTATGATATCTTATCCAGATCTCTGAGATCAAAAGGGAAATTGGCAACAAGTTCCGCTGAAACTATATGATACCCTGTACTTTCCTTATTTTTCACAGTGTTCGTCTAATTCTTTTAGTCTTTAAAAAACAGATAAAATGGTTTAATAGATTTCTCCTTCCGTACTGGTTATTTGGGTAAAAAGGGTGTGGAGTAGTAAAGTACTTTGCATAAACTTTATATATGTTACCCTTGTAGCCAATTGGTTTTGGATTTCTGTTTTCATTCACTTTAAATTAAGAGTATGTAAATCAATGAATACTATTCCAGCTTTTGTTTGTTCCAATACATATAGTATATTCATAAATATATATTTTTAAAAACAATTATCAAATGAATTCAAATAATATCCATCACAAAGAAACCCAGTGCCGTTTTAAGCCATACGGGATCCTTAGACAAAACTATTCTATCAAGGAAGAAAACATTTTTTATACTAAAATTTAAGTTTAATGTTGCATTTAAATAAAATAATTCAAAGAGAAAAAAATATATGAAAAAATTTCAAATTTTTCTAGCACTAACTATGCTAAAAATATATTTGGAAATTTTGATTGAGCTGCATTTTCATTCACCATGTGTAATCGGGCGACGAAATATTTGAAGTTCACCATATCGTCTTTGATCTTAGGCTCTACAGAAAAGTATTTGTGGCAATTTTCACTTGCACCATCAATCTCCGCTTCAGACATTGTGGGAAATGTTAGGGTGTTAGTTCAGAACCCAACGTATTTAAAATAGGCAGAAAAGTTTCAATTTCAAACTTTTGCTTGCCTTTGGGCACAACATCTGCAGAATTTTCATCCTTTTTTTGGAACGCTGATCCTTACCCAGACCAAAAAAAAGAATGATTTTCGACTTTTTCTTCAACATGTTAGATCCCTAGGCATGACATGGCGCATACACGAAAAAATAATGTTTGGCTTTAAGTGTGAAGCCAGCGTTGAACGTCTGAAAGGATGTCATTTTATAGACCTTCCAGATCGATTCGTTTAATATGGACTGCCGCTAAAAATTATTGTTGTACTAAATTGAGTGGACTCACTGGACTCACAATCAATCCTGTCATTTTGTAATATTTAATTAATTTGCTGACAGATTGCAAATAAAAATTAGTTTAAAATAATAATAAATTTCAAATCTCAAAGCTTTGCTTTATTGCCAAAGAAAGTATAAGAGTATAGTATAATGTATAATGCTTAAAGCTAGCATTTATAAAAACAGAGATTGGATTTTTTATAATCTTAACTAACTGAAAAATTACATATGTATGTAGTTTAGTAATTATTATTAATAGATTCATGCTCCAAATATGAGTTAAAGGAACATATACATATGTATATATATTATTAAAAATGTGTACGTTCAGTACATATGTATATATAAATCCACCACTGTTTATACCCAAAAAGAAGAATACAATTTTTATATCCTGACCTTATTGTTCAAAGGGTCTATTAAGTTTGTGCTGAAAATGTATGTAAAATACAGAAAAGTTACATAAAGTATGATCAGGGTGACTAGAAAACTCGATATACCCATGATATACTGTCTGTCTGTATGAACGCCTAGATCTCAGAGATGGTAAGAGCTAGATCAACCAAACTTTCAGGTGAAATGCATTATTGTGTCAGGGGAGACAAGTTTATTTTATATTTTTGATATCGGGGATATATTATATAGCTCCCATAGGGGAGTTTTAGATAAATAATTCGTTTGCTTATGAAGATATCGGGGCCAAATTTGGCATTCGGAAGTTTTTTAGAGTACACAAGCACAGAACCAAATTTAATAAAAATCGGTTGACTATATCAAATAGCCCTCACACGAGCTATCTGTCAAAAAAAAAGTTTTTGGTGAAAAATTCGGTTTTTTTTAGTTCATGGAGGTATATTAGACTTGGGCAATCAAATGTCTTCTGGAGTTCTTAAGCTATATACATGATTTACTTGTAATGTGGTGGTACAGGGTATCCCAAAGTCGTCTGCGGCCGACTTTAACGTACGCCATCTTTTTGTTTCTATTGATGCAATATAAGCTATATCTTTGAGGTATTAAAGTGCATTCCGAAACAGCGCGTGCCTTGTTCATACTCTTGCTTTCTTTTTTAAGATTTTATTAGCATTCGTTGAAGCTCTAAAAAATCTTTATATCCATGTCGAAGCAACGGTGACTGCGATGGGTAAAACAACGGCAGCGGCATCAGTATCTTGCTTTAAACATCTACCTTAACAAGATCGTGTTGATGATCACATTAACGGCCCAGCTCATGATGTATAAAGCTGTTCACAAATTAGGATCCATTAGCATAGCAGGATGTGTCAACTTTGGTTTAAATTATGAGCATGCCTGCAATGCGGTTTTTGTTTTGACATTCTACGAATCTTGTGCTTCGGATTATTATTTTCTTAGGGCGTTGGTTTATTGCACTTTTTAGGACCTTGACTGAAACTTTTAATATTGCTAGAAAATTTTATCTTCGCGTTAATTGCAATGTTAATAATAATAATTCCCTGAATGACAATTTTTTGTCAGTCGACCTTGGGCGGGGCATGGGGATCTCTATTAATAACTGTTCAAAGAGAACAGGGACCTACACAGTTTATGGCCGAATCCGAACGGCGGTGCCTTGAATTAACAGAGATTTTCTTGGGCAAATAAATAGCGTCTTTGAGCTAGCTATGCCATTGCTAGGCAAATGTACCAGTACTACTGCGGGGATTCGAACCACTACGCTACCACTACGAAAGGTTAATACTTTTATGTTTATTGGGCTCGAGTTTAATTTTGCTGTAGTATTTAAAGGAGTGTTATGAAGTTACACGATTATTACATATGCCTCTCAAAGTTTACGCACGATGATGAGTGATGAAAAAGGGTAGCTTTAATATTATGTCACCGGAAGGCTCAAAGTGCTTATGTACTTGATGTGGGCTAAGCTGTTCAGCATACTATTATTAAGTCTACCTATAATACCTATAGGTACAAAGGGTATACTAGATTTGTGCAATGTATGTAACGGACAGAAGGAGACGTGGCAGACCCCAAGTCCTTTATACCAAAATGCTTATCATAACCTCGGGTAGCGATTGAGCTATGTATGTCCGTCTGTCTGTCTGTATGAACACCTAGATTTCGGAGACTATAAGAGTTAGAGATACATATTTCATCTTAAATTTAACGTGGGTCTGTCCGTCTGTATGAACACCTAGATATAGTCAAACATAGACAAATTTCACCTCCCCTTTCCTATAAACTGCACCAATATTTGACTCTACGGAATTTTGGTAATAAGTGACCTAAAATCACCAAAATGATGAATCATGTGGCTCTAATGAACAAATCCACATCCAAATCGATACGACCACCCCCACCCCCCGCATTCAATTTTCCGTGTTTTCTCACACACCCCTCAATATATGCACTTGAAACTTACCCCATATACTATACTTTAAATAACTTCTTTAACGCAAATTTCGATGCTCATTAAAATCGATTAAAATTAGGTCCGTCTTGATTCTTGGTTTTTTTGTTAGTACTGTCCATCTTGAATGTAAATTATCAAACATTAGCTGCCAGTTTTTGCCGGTATTCAAATATTTTTGCTTTTCAGGAAACATATCGGTGCAAAAGCAAGTGCTGTTTGAAGTTTGGCACGGGGAGATTACGCAAAGTTAAAAGAATTTAACTGTTGAAAATTATGTGCTTTCTCATATAATTGATAGAAAAAAGAAGAAGAAAAAGGTAATGATGAACACAAAAAAATTAAAAATCAATTGACGAATTTTATAAAGAAATTTTATCAAAAATGGCGAAGTTGTAATAGAACGTCGTTATATTTTCAAAAACATTACAAAGAATGGCTGGATGAAATGGGGTTTTTGGTTAATATTCCTTTAGTAGGTTCAGGGAATACAAATAGTGGAAATACTGCCAGAAGGTTTTTCCAACAACCCATATTAGTCGGACTATAACTATGGAAGACTTGTTTCATGGATTTTTAATATCGTCAGAACCATTAATAACATTAAAGAGCAAATCACGGTTAAAATAATACTGATTTGGACGAAAACGTACTATCACCCCAAATATGAGACTTTAATTAAATTTTTGTCAAATTAAAGTAATTTTTAAAAAATTTAAAAAAATTGGTTTAATTTTGTAGATTAAAAAAAAATAAACTCATGAAAATTACTTTGACAAAATAAAAAAGAAATTAAAAAAAATAAAAATTGGGTGTTTTTTATTATTATACGAAAAAATTTAGATAGCCGACATAAGTGCCATAGTTTTCAAGTTATTAATTTTGCGGCGCCAGGAACTTCATTAGCACCACTGTGCACCGCCTCGTCTGATCACATTTTTTATTTAATGATGTAAAAGAGTAAGTACCATGTTAACAAAAAATAGATTTTATATATTTTTTAGGATTTTGCATCAAATTAGCACAGTTTCAAATGTTACACCTAATCGAGCACTCGTTCATGATCAGTTTCACAAACTATGCCAAGATTGATGTACCTAAACCAGAGAAAAACACGCTATACAAATATTTGGACAGTAATTACTTTCAGATTATTTTCAAATAAAAATGATTGCTGCACCCGTTCCAACCTACATGTACCATTAATATTGTAGGAAACTATACTCTACTCTTAAATATAATCCAGCAAACAAAAACTTAAGTGCCTACCAACAGCCACTCAAATCCTTACATCAAATTGACTAATTTTTTTTCTTTGCTTCTCCGTTCGTCAGTTTTGGTATCGTGCCGCTAACACTGCCTCCGCTGGTGGTGGTAGGGCCGCATTCCCAATCTATATGAAAAGCACCTACATTTTTATACCTGTCAGCGCTCCATTTCACTCGCACTCCTATGTGTTTTTCTCGCTCACACAGAGGTTGTGTGAAGGCGACGCCTGCAATTGACACTCAGCTCTACCAAAAAGGGACGACGCAACGGCGACGGGGACCGGAGTACGGACCGGGCCGTCTTTGTTGTCCATTGATGAAATTGACTTTTTATGCTGCGATGACTTCTTTTCAAAGTTGCGTGGCGCTGTCTCTCTTAACGTTAAAATGTATTGTGTGTTGTTGTTGTTGTTGTTATTGTTGTTGTTGTTGATGTCGTTGTTGTTGTTAAAGCCGCTGCTGTTGTTGTCCTCGAACTGGCTTCTTTGCGCTAAGATTCTGTTTACTTTTGAGCGGTTTTTTAGTTTGTATCTACTTCTTAAGGAAGTCAGTTGGTGTATTCGGTGTTGCCTAGTATTGATACCATTTCAAAAAAAAAACAGAAAAAACAACAATATGCAATAATATAATAATAAACGAATAAACGATATATACCAATAAACTAAATATTGAGACAATAAATGGTTTAAAGTTCATTACTTAATTTAATTAAGTAGAACAAAAAATAATAATCAAATTAATTGATTTGTTAACATTGCGTATTAGCAATAAAAACACTTTATATTTGATAATACTTTGGTAATTGATGTGTGGATAAATAAAAAATTGACAGCATCATATACTTCAGTATAATTTCAAAAAAAGAATGGGAATTTTACTTAGCGACGGTGATGTAAGTTACGCATTGAAAAAACATTAATTTATTTAAATCATTGACCTTTGTTGTTGTTTTTTTTTGACAAAATTATGGCCTCTTCACTTCAAGAACTAGTCTTTTCTTTGTTTTATCAGTTAAAATAATAAATACAGATTTATACCATGAGCTAATTACTACGCCATGCATTGTTTAAGATTGAAGATCTTAGAGTGTAGCTGGATACTTTAAATTATTGTCTTATGTCAAGTGTTTACTTATGAACTAAACAATTGATTTGTAGCCTCCTTTAAAAGCTCATTATCTTTAGCATTATCTGTTGTTAGGATTAAAAAAACCTCTTTGGTATGTCCGTCCGTATGAACAAAGGATCTGAGTGACGCATTATGTACGCAGATTACGTTTACTGATTCATTTTGATATCCTCTGTAGTAAAATTTGAAAGTATACACCCACACAAACACATGCTCCTTAAACTGCACTTAAATCAAGCTATTTGCTCAATTTTTGCGTAGAAGCTACAGAGCAAAACAGTTTTATACTTTTCACTACGAAACCTTTGTCATACATATATAGCAAATATAAACTCGCCACTTCTTTCACTACCCATCCATGGATGCAAATTTTATTGAAAATCGATGGAAACTTCGAGTGATATTGCTAAAATTTACCAAATATAAGCCCCTTTGCCTAGATCCTTTAAGAACAACGTTAGTACAGGGTATATTTGAGTTGAGAAGTGAAGACTGCAGCATTCTCAAATTCTTAGAAATTAGGTAAAGTGCATTAGGTAAAGTGATGGTCAAGAAGCTTCGAAACTAATATACATAGAAGGCCTAAAGTGGGCGTATTTAATTATAAATTGTTAAATTCTTAACTATGTATAATTATTGCATTTTAAATTTTTTCCTCCTACCGTTCTTAGTGTCTTGTTTGTCATTATCGTGATATTTAGGGATTTGAGAATAAAACAATTTTTTTTATTTTTATTTTACTCCTCGCCCAACGAAATATTCATACATACCTATACATGTATATAGTTTGATTTTAAGTGGCGCCGAAACGCAATCAAAACGCCTTCTCGTTGTCTCCGAGTTGCTTTACTTGTTTGGTTTAGTCATCTGCATGAGAAGCTGCAACATGTTGACAATTTTTTGTGTGGTCGCTAATAATACTTTGATGTTTTACCGTGGTTTTTTTTAAGAGAGCGGCTCCTTTTGATAAAGTAAGCAACATTATCTTTATGCAGTTTTTTTTAATACCAACTCTTTGATGGAAAGAATTTCCAATTTAACTTGCATAAAATTGTAGGCCTAATAATTTTATTTGGCTCAAACAAAACGAAAATACTATTTTACAATTATTATTTATGCAAAATCGAATCGTTCAACGTGGTTTTTTAACTAAACTAAAAAAAAATATATAAAAAAACCATTGCGATGAATGAAGAGTGTTATATATTTTATTGTTAACTAACCTAATAAAATACTCCAATCCATTACTTCATCTATTCTCAAAAAAGGAGATGATGTTTCTCCATAGATTTAATATCGGCGTTATGCGGTTCGATCAAAAAAGGGAATAGTCCTATCGTTTCGGCGTTTGGATGTTTTTTGAAGTACCTCATCGGTTCAACTATTTATTTTTTTGTTTTGATGGTACAGAGTATCTCAAAGAAAACGCATCCAACCTCAACGTTCGCCATTTTTTTTATCAGGAGCACAGCTGACCCTTACTTAATGCTTTTCTGTTAGGAAGCTCTCGTGGCATTGCTTTGCGAATGTGAATGAGATAGATTTATTATACCCTGTACCGTATGGTACAAAGGGTATATTGTGTTTGTGCAAGCCGAAAATGTATGTAACGTACAGAAGGAGAAGTCGGAGACCCCCCAAAGTTACCTAAAGTATGATCAGAGTGACTAGAGAAGTCGATATACCCATGTCCGTCTGTCCGTCTGTCCGTCTGACCGTCTGTCCGTCTGTCCGTCTGTCCGTATGAACGCCTAGATCTCAGAGATGGTAAGAGCTAGAGCAACCAAACTTTCAGATAAGATCCGTTATTTATCCATAGGAGACAAGTTTATTTTATTTTTTTGATATCGGGACTACATTATATAGCTCCCATAGGGGTGTTTCAGAGGACCTCGAAAAAAAGCAAAAGTTTTAGATGGATAATTCGTTTGCTTATGAAGATATCATAACCAAATTTGGCAATCGGAAGTTTTTTAGAAACCCCCAGCACTGTACCAAATTTTATCAAAATCGGTTGACTATATCATATAGCTCCCATAGGACCAATCGGTCGAAAATTTGTTTTATGTACAAAATTCGTTGTGTTTCGTTTGTTTGTGAAGATATTGTAACCAAATTTAGCGTTAAGGAGTTTTTTAGAGTTCCCAAGCACTGTACCAAATTTGATCAAAATCGGTTGACTATATCATATAGCTCCTATAGGACCAATCGGTCAAAAAATCGTTTTTTGTACAAAATTCGTTGCGTTTCGTTTGTTTGTGAAGATATTATAACCAAATTTGGCATTTATAAGTTTTTAAGAGTTCCCAAGCACTGTACCAAATTTGATCAAAATCGGTTGACTATATCATATAGCTCCCATAGGACCAATCGGTCAAAAAATCGTGTTTTGTACAAAATTCGTTGTGTTTCGTTTATTTGTGAAGATATTGTAACCAAATTTGGCATTAAGAAGTTTTTTAGAGTTCCCAAGCACTATACCAAATTTGATCAAAATCGGTTGACTATATCATATAGCTCCCATAGGACCAATCGGACAAAAAATCGTGTTTTGTACAAAATTCGTTGTGTTTCGTTTATTTGTTAACATACCGTAACCACATTTGGCAGTAAGAAGTTTTTTAAAGTTCCCAAGCACTGTACCAAATTTGATCAAAATCGGTTGAGTATATCATATAGCTCCCATAGGACCAATCGGTCAAAAAATGGTGTTTTTTACAAAATTCGTTGTGTTTCGTTTATTTGTGAACATACCGTAACCACATTTGGCATTAAGAAGTTTTTTAGAGTTCCCAAGCACTATACCAAATTTTATCAAAATCAGTTGACTATATTATATAGCTCCCATAGGGCCAATCGGTCAAAAAAACGTTTTTTGCACAAAATTCGTTGTGTTTGGTTTGTTTGTAAAGATATTGTAACCAAATTTGGCATTCAGATGTTTTTTGGAGATCTTCAACACTGTACCAAATTTTATCAAAATCGGAAGACTATATCTCATAGCTCCCATAGGGCCGATCGGTCGAAAATGTTTTTGATTAAAAATTCGTCTGTTTTTGGTTGTTTATGAAGGTATCATAATCTAATTTGGCAATCAAATGTCTTTTGGTGTTCGTAAGCAATTTACCGGATTTTATTGCAAGCAGTGGTACAGGGTATCCCAAAGTCGTCCGCGCCCGACTTTAACGTACGCCATCTTTTTTGTTGACGTTTGTAAAAAAATAAGTTTCATAGTTAATAATTCATTTTATTGTTTAATTTTAATAAGTTTACGATTGCCCATGAATTATTGTTTGTGGTATTCAAAACGCTACAAAAAATTTTGCCCGCGACCAAGCAAACTTTGCACTGACGATAAGGGATTCGTCTGTTTTTCGCTTGTTGAAAATATCGTGACCACATATGAAAAATAAATATATTTTTGCAGTGTGGGGGTACAGTGTATCCCAAAGTCGTCCGCGACCGACTTTAATTTCCGAAATTTTTTATACCCTGTACCTATAGGTACAAAGGGTATACTAGATTTGTGCAATGTATGTAACGGACAGAAGGAGGCGTGGCAGACCCCAAGTCCTTTATACCAAAATGCTTATCATAACCTCGGGTAGCGATTGACCCATGTCCGTCCGTCCGTCTGTCCGTCTGTCCGTCCGAATGAACGCCTAGATCTCGGAGACTATAAGAGCTAGAGACACGGAACTTTTCCTGCTGGTGCGCATATTTCCTAAGCAGATGAAGTTTGTTGTGGCTCTAATGAACAAATCCACATCCAAATTTTATCGATGCGGTCCCCCCACCCCCCGCAATCGATTTACCGTGTTTTCTCCCACACCCCTTAACATATAATTAAAATAGCTTCTTTGACGTAACTTTCGATTTGATCAAAATCGGTACAAATTTACGGAACTTACAGGTATAAATATCGTTTTGCACCAAAAAAAAAATAAATTCCAATTGGAAAGTTCTTAGATGGAATATGCAGGAAAAATTTTTTTGACACAAAAGGTACAGGGTATTCCACTGTCGGGCACCGCCTCGACTGTACCACATTTTTTTAAATTGTGTTTGACTTAAATGTTCATTATAAATAAATATTAGGTAACTACGTTTTTATATATTCTCCTGAAAATAAGCAACACAAGTAATTTCTCATACATTTAAAAAAGAAATAAAAAGACAAGTTATGAGTTATATGTACTTAAAGAACGGTTATGCCGATCGGTTCTATGGGGGCTATATGATATAGTCATCAGATTTTGATCGAATTTGGTTCAGTGCTCGGTTATTCTAAAAAACTGCTCAATGCCAACTTTGGTTATGACAACAACAAAATTTTTTTGGGCCGATTGGTCCTATGAGAGCTATACGATATGGTCAACCGATTTTGATCAAATTTTTTACAGTGCTTGGGAACTCTAAAAAACTTCAGAGTGCCAAATTTGGTAACGATATCTTTATAAACAAACGAATTATCCATCTACAACTTTTTGGTTTTTTTCGAGATATCCCGATATCGAAAAAATAAAATAAACTCGTCTCCCGTGGGATAATAAGGAATCTTATCTGAAAGTTTGGTTGTTCTAGCTTTTACCATCTCTGAGATCTAGGCGTTGATACAGACGGTCAGACGGCCAAACGGACAGACGGACATCGGACATGATGACGCTGAATGCATAAGATTCTACAGACTCTAAAATAGGTACATTTGGTTTAAATAATAAATTATCAATTTAATTGGAGGTTGAAGAAATTTTTTGGGATTATGGAATAGTACGTTGCAAGCTTTAGGGAAATGGCCAAGTTGTTTCGAAATAAAAACACTCGGCCAATAATAAAATCTATGTAACATTTAGTAAGCTTCTTTTTTATTTATTTAATTTTCAGTCCACATCACGCAATTGTCAGCCGCAATCGCAGCAAGGTGATTGCAATAACAGACTACATTTTCTGGACCGGAGTTTGAGCACTCAACTAACAGGAGTCACTACAGTTTCGGCCACTGCCAATAGAAACCCGTCCTCCAGCTTAGACATGTACCACGCGGGCGCCGCTGCGGCCGCTTACACAGACATCGCAGCTGGTAGTGCGGCAGGTGGTACAGTCTCCGGCTACCATCCTCAACAATCCATTAATACACCCGTCTATGTGCCTTCTAATCGTGCTTTAACCAACAGCCAGTATAACCATATGCATTTCGGCAATCCGGCTGCACAAAATGCCTGGACAACGGATAGTTTTGGAAACGCGCATGCGCAACTACCAGCGCAATTTTACGCACAAAACGCCGCTGTTATGATGGGACCATGGCGAAGCGCGTACGATCCGACCGGATTTCAACGCTCCTCGCCCTACGAAAGCGCAATGGATTTTCAGTTCGGCGAAGGTCGAGAATGTGTCAACTGTGGCGCAATATCCACTCCACTATGGCGACGTGACGGAACGGGTCACTACTTGTGTAATGCTTGTGGTCTCTATCACAAAATGAACGGCATGAATCGCCCATTGATAAAACCGAGCAAGCGATTGGTGAGTGCAGTGAGTAGCAAGACACATTTTCTAAACCCTGCAAAAATTCTAATAACTTAACAACTTGTCTACAGACTGCTTCGCGTCGACTGGGATTGTGTTGCACAAACTGTGGTACGCGCACTACTACTCTCTGGAGACGCAATAATGACGGAGAACCGGTGTGCAATGCATGCGGACTATATTTTAAGCTTCATGGGGTTAATCGACCGCTAGCTATGCGTAAAGATGGTATACAAACACGAAAACGAAAGCCCAAAAAAACAGGCAGCGGTAATGGACCGACTTTGGGCAGCATCAATGCGGGCACAACTCCAACTGCTATTAAGGACTGCAAAGAGGAGCGTGGTACGTAAAAAAGTAAATCTGTCGGATCGGTGGGCTACACTGAAATACCCTTTACACACTCACCTTGTAAATATTCAGTTTGTCTAAAGTAGTCCCTAATAATGTGTCTCTAGCTATAGACAACAGGCACAGATGATCAAATAAATAAATTAACCGATTTGATCAAATTTGGCGTAGTGCTTAAGAACTTAAAAAAAAATTTGGTTAGAGAATTTGGAGTAACATTTTTTTCGAAACAAAAGTACAGGGTACCGCCACGACTGTATCACATTTTTCATAATGTGATGGTAAAGGGGATCTCAAAGTAAGCCGCAGCCGAGTTTAACATTCGCCATATTTTATATTATATGCTAGGGGGTCTATTCTTAATAAAGCATCAGCATTAACCTCTTTCTCTATTCCCATCAGAGCACAAGCCGTCTCTCAGTATTAGCCCAGTGGAGCGTCAGAACCTACAGGGCAGCTTAAGCAAACTTCATACTGAACTCAAAAGTTCATTAATTGGAGGGAATTTTGGTCCAGTCAGCTCCTCCAGTTCTACGCTACATGGAACATTAAGCCAGCATCATACACAGCAACACCAATCTCACCAACACTGTTTTCAACACTATTCTCAGCAAGAACACCACCCACATCAACAACACCTATCAACACAGCAGGCACAGCCCAACGACGCTGCTCCAGGCAATACAACAATGCACGGACTGCAACTAAATAGCTCTGGAGTGCATTTGTACACGCCATCTTCGCTGCAAAACCAAATCAGAAACTCATCCGCCTCTGCCTACACACCTAGTAAATACGAGCACCGTATGGCCAGCAACACCAGTGCTCACATTAGCAATGCAGTAACCGGTGTTTTAGAGAGCTCAGGCGGCACACACACACCAACTTTAAGCAATGGAACACCCTCACCCCACTATCAACATCATCTGCATGTTCCTAGCAGCTCGCAAAACCACCATTCGCCTGCTGCACATCATATACACGCCGCAGCCGCAGCATATGGCGTTAAGACGGAGAGCAGTGTCAGTAACTATGACTACGTCAACAATTGTTATTTCGGTGCATCGTTTGGGGCTCTCAGTGGTGCTTCAACCAGCATTGCTGGAGCTGCTGCCAATGAATTGGCGGGCTACCACCATCAGCATAATGTCATACAGGCCGCCAAGCTTATGGCAACATCGTAGCCTTAGGAGTAACTGTGATCTCGTTACGGTCGGTAAACCAACCATCCCACTAAGCATTTCATTGAATTCAATAAATAAGACTTTTAAATATAATTTTTATGTTTTAAGGCTGTAAATATAGCAATTTATACATAGAAAATCGTATAAATTATAATTCACATAGATTTTTCGTGTTTTTATTGTAAATTTATTGTAGAAATATTGCTAATAAGTCAAACTGTAATTTAGCCATATAACATAATTTGCGGTTTCTTCTTCTTAAAACAATTATTGTGTAATAATCAGAACAAAAAGCAAAAAAATAAAGTTCCACCAGTACCCATCCTAAAAGCATAAATATCGAATTTGTAGTATAAGCACATAATTAGGCATCCCAAAGTTAAGGCTTCATTTTTGGCAACAACTCGTCGTAACTGAATGCCTCAAAAAGTTTATCTATGGACGCGCGCAGAATGTCAATCAAGGCCTTGGTCATTAAAGGACGAACCTCTTCGGCCAACGATTTCCAGTTTTCATTTAGAAAATCGTTCATACGTTGTCCAAGCATTTTATCACCATTAAAGAGATTATCCAAGTGCATGTGCACATTATCCAGCTCATACTGAACTTTGATGTTTACAATTTTCAAGTAGGTAGCGCCATTCTTTTTGTACTCCTCTCCAAAAAGCTCTGTTTGCATGGTAATATTGGCTAAGATAGAAAATTTTTATTTAGACCAAGTCAATTAAATGTGATGCCCTAAACAACTTACTTAAATCGACGCTGCAACGGCCATCGCCCAAGAGTGGCATCATCATAATTTTCCCTTTTATATTATAGTTAGATTCCAAGTGCAGCTGTGGAAAGGTTAACGAAACCAAAAATTTTCTTTTGCTTGGCTCAATTTTTAAATCGTTTAACGTATGTTTCGATATGCCCGTGATCTTGACATTTTTGTATATTGAATGCAAAAAGATGGCTCCAGAATCTTGATCCATTTTGATTTCAGGGACGATTAATGGTTCCATAGGTGGTATATAAAGCTCAGGGATGCCCTCACGCAGGCGAGGTTCCAAAATTTGGAAGGATTCACGTGCACATGAATTAAGTTGTGCATCATCACGGTAACAAATCTTCAAAAACTTTGCTAAACAGGTGTTTAAACTAATTTGGTTGAGCTTTTGTAAACCTTGTGTACTTACGCAATGGACTATTCTTCTTGCTGGACTTTGCCAATGTATTTATTGTGCCCCCTAAACACAAAAGCACTAGCAAAACATACTTATCCATATTGAACGTTTATGAATTTATGAATTATAATACGATATGCAAGAATCCAGCTCTTTGCTGTGCACTAGTTCTGAGAGTACTGCTTGCTTTATGTCGATTTTACTGAGCACTTATAGCGCTTATATAGGTACTGGCACAAACGATTCTGCCGCGTTTGCATATATTTGTAACACTGCTGTCTCAGCAGTTCAGTTTTGATGGCCAACTGAAGTTATAACACATCTGTTTTCGGGTTTCTCTAGTACTCAATAGAAAAACAAAAAAAAATTGGGCCGTCTACAGTCGGGACAACACACTTTACCCAACTGAATAACATATTTTTCATTTTTGATCAGATTAGCTTTAACATTCTATAGCGAGAAATTGGGGTGGATTTAATAAAGATTTAATTTTTATGTCCAACTTGACACCAACGGGTTTTAACGGACGTATCCTTTTAACGAGTGGATTTACAAAAAGGTTTGATTTTGTAATTATTACAAAAGAAATGTCTATGTCTTTACAATGTAACTCGAGAATTGTACACCCAAAACTCTATCGGGACGAAAGGGGCTTCCTTATTTTATCGAGAAATAGGTGCCATTGAAAGAAAGCAAAATGTTCTTGCTATATGGCGTGCTACATAAGATGTTACTCGTTTATTTTTAGATACTGCACGAGCAAAATCGTCTTGCACTAACTTAATACCTATACCCCATGTATTAAGGGTATACAAAATAATTATTAACTCAAAGACCGATTCAAAACAGTTGTTTTAAAATAATCATTGCATACAAAAGGAATGCGCATTAGTGTGACTCTTAATAAAATTAGTACAAAAACTTTACACAAATCTAGTTGGTCATTAATCAGCCAGCTTTTTATTTCAACAGTGGTTTTATATTATAAAAGGCAATAATTGCAAGAACAGATTTCTGCTCTAACATAATAATAAATATTCATATTAAAAAATCAAATTGTTGGTAAACCAACAGGCAGCAAAGCAATTTTTGGTTTTGTCAGTAATTGAATGAATTCGACATTATATCGGTCTCCAATCTGAAAAAGAAAAGTTTTAATAATGTCTCTTAGCTTAGAGATTAAGATTTAATAGCAAACTATAATCGAAATAATTTTTCAATTTAAGGCCCATACGCAGCATGTCAAAACTTCATATAAAAAAAATATCCCAAAAAAGGGAATTTTTTTTTTTTAAACTATTGAAGATTTGACCATATCAATGTAAGAGTAGAAGAATAAGAAGACTATTGTCAAACGGCATGCATCCCAAACTTAAAGCCAAATGCAAATAATTTTGAAAAACTGGGCCCTTCATTCTGGATAAAGCTACTACTTACTTGTCCTTTGTTTTTAACGCTGTCTCTATTAAATTTTTGGTTTTCAAACTATTGAATTCATCCAGGTTATCCGAAACATCACCTATATTCAACATACGGATAGAGTTATTTAGTTGCCCAATATTCGGTTTTGAGGCGTTTGCCGCATTTTTGATAATTTGTAGCAGCAACTGCTGTATCTCATTTTGTATATTTTGCATTTTCTGCTTAGCTGAGATTATTGATTTTGATATTATTGCAAAACGACAGTGTGACGTATATATGTTTTGACGTAAATGTTTTAAAGGGACGTTATCAAGAAAATTTTTGCGTTGTTCCGAAAAACTTATTTCAAGTTTATTTCGGATATCGTCAAGCTGCACCTTGTGATTGCTTTGTAAAAACTTTTTCCGAAAAGATTTAACATCATAAATATCTTGAGTGATGATATCGTGGTAAATTCGGGTTTCTACCGCTTCCTTTAAGTTCTTTAAGACAGAATTGAAATGCGTGATAATATTGTCGACGGATGTCATAGTTTCTTTAAATTTTGTATTAATCTTTAGGCAGTTGTTTTCCCAAGCACCAGGGATATCATCTACATTCGTGCTCTGTAAAAAAAAAACAACAATTTTAACTAGTTTAACAAAGTATATTATCAGCTATTGTCTCACCAATATTTCCAAATACGCTCGGCCGCCTCTCACCAACTCCATAAATTGATTTACGGCACCGTAAACTTCGTTCTTTTTGGTGATTAGTTCGTCAATTGAGGGCCTAAAGCCAATAATTTCGTCTTCTAATGCCATAGCGTATTCCTTTAAGCCTAATAAAAACATTCTCAAATACAATTGCTCCTGGCTTAAAAGAAAATGCATATCCAACACTAATTGGTTAGCAACCCATGGCTGAAGCTCTGTATAAGATTCAGCTATACAATGCTTTATTAGTTGTGATACGGGCGGATCTGGTGCACTGTAAGTACATTGTAAGCTAGCATTGAATATATACAGCATTACAGGATTTTTACTGTCCCCACTTGTATCCTGCCATTCATCCACGAAGAGATCAATCGGTACCGTTTTTTGTGTCAGATGCTTATGGGGATGTCCTGTGGGCAGTACAAAGTACACAGACTCTTTGTACATACCAGTATCTTTAACAATTAAATCAATTAAGTCTAACATCGTCATGCTCGCCGTGATACTATATGTCAAATACTTGTAGCTGCAGGTCGCAAACGCCGTCAAGACTTTTAAATCGATCACCTCATCAAGAACAGAAAATATAACTGGTTTTTGTACTTCATCAGATACCACACCATTGAATAAGCCGCGAGTTTTGTAATTGGGATCTAAAGCTGAGCGCATCCAGTAAGTGAGCTTTTTCACCCAAACGTCGCTCAAATGCTGCTCTGCGGGCAACTCATTGTGGAAAACAAATCTATTGCTGACTCCTGGATCTTCAGAAATGGCAATGCATTTTTCTGGCTTTAGACGTATATTAGTAATAATGTTTATTAGGGTCTGATGCGGTATAAATGGCAATACGCCACAACACAGCTCATATGCAATGACACCCATGGACCAATAGTCGATTTTGTTATTATACTTAGCTGTGTCCACCACCTCGGGTGCAAAATAGTGACGCGTGCCAACCACACTCTGTTGAATTGTTTTTTCAGGAGCAGGTCGCGCTAGACCAAAATCAGTCAATTTGTAGTTTTTGCGGCCATCCGGTGTGCTATGTATAACAATGTTATCAGGTTTCAGATCACGGTGGTAGACGCGGCAACGCACGTGCAGATGCTCTAGAGCACATCGAAGGGCTCGTAAGATTTCCCGCACTTCAAATTGCGTCAAACCATTGGCATTCTCAGCTTTCTGCAGAAGTTTTCGGACATCGCCGCCATTACAATATTGCAATATAATAACGGGCAATGGATGGTCGTGGTGACTTTTAAGAAACTCAATGAACTTTCCATTTTCCTTTCCATCCAACAATACGCCAGGAACTATGTGGTTCCCATCTTTTAATTCACGTGTCCACTTGTATTCTTGTTCCCAGCGCATAAAAAGTTTCCCCTGCTCATCAGCACTTAAAGATACGACATCTTTCAGACACTTTACAGCTAGAAGTAAGAATAATCTGTTATTGCACAAAACCCATAACAAATAAAATACTCAAATTCGCTGCCCCGAATGTTAAATTAACATATGAGGTAAGCTTTATTATCGTTGTAACATTAATCCATTTTGTATCGCTCTTAATGTTCCCAGTTATTCAAGGTTCGGGCCCTAAGTGCCCTTCTTTTTTTTTATACATACATAGTTGTTATTCGTGTAAAATTGAATTTACATACATGTGTATATATTCATTCATATGGGTATACATACAAAAGTATTTACAAATATGCATGATTGCCTGCAGGTTTCTGAACTGAGTTGATTCCCTGAACTCGCGAATGCGAGATATATTAATACACAACGATAGCCAAAGCCACAGCTGTATGATTCAGTTATACAAACTAAACTTAAATAAATTAACTTAAATAATAACACTGCTTACCTACTTCTAAGCCAGTTGCACGGTTAAACCTGAAACAATTTCATACATAAGTCAGCATAATTTTTTTTTGATCGTAGCAACATTTACCAATGTGAAACTTCACCAAAGCCACCATTTCCCAGCTTTCCTTTTAACTGCCAGTCGCCAAAATTTCTTTGCGCATGCATTTTCCTGCTTTCGTTTCCATGCACCCATTCACAAAATATCCCACACTTTTAAGTTTTTTATATAAATAAAAAATACAATCGATAATTGTGAACTAAAAATTCGATTTTTTTCATTGGAATCGGCAAATACATTTGCTATTATATCGATTCTAAACCGGTTAACTATTATAGGCAGATCTTCGAAGAGTGCCGTGCTGCAGTTCAGCGCAAATTACATTCGAAGATACAGGCATGATATAGATTTCGATTCCGACAAAATTGGAATCGTTTTCAAAAGCTTCGCTCGCAGCTGCCGGTATGAAAAGTAATTGGATTTTTTTTACTTAAATAAATGCATTTAATGACACTAAAACGTAGTTTGGGTATGGCCCCAAAGGTGTTCTTGATGTAAGGCTAATACGCAGCACTGTAAAACCAAGTGAAAGAAAACAAAAACTTCTTGTAAAAAAAACGTCAAAATTTTTACGAAGTAGTGTAAAAACTTCTTATAAAGAAAACGCTGTCAAAATTTTTAGCGTTTTTTTTATATGAAGTTTTGTTGTTCTTTCACGCGGTTTTACACTGCTTCGTATTAGCCTTTGACAAAACAGATCTTCGAAAAGTTATGTGCTGTCGTGTTGTAGGAATAAAATCGAAGATAATTTTATAAATGGATGGCTTGAAGTATGTATATAAAATAAATTGTCCAAAATTTGTAATTATAGAAAAATTATACTTTCTTTGAAAAATGTTGGCAAAGAGAAAAAATAAATTATTTAGTTAGTTGTTTGAAAACTTGTGGCAACTCTACAACGTGAACTTATCGATAGCTGGCCAGTTGGTCAGCTGGCGAGTTGACGCAATTTTTAAACAAAACAACAATGAGCCGCTTTTATTGTAGTTATTCGTAATAATACATTTTTGAAGGGGCAAAAAAGGAGGCGCTAAGCGGTAGAGTGTAATGCGTGAGCATTATTTTGCTTACCAATACAAACCAAATTTGCAAACACTAACTTTGTCAACAACAGGAACTGCGGCTGTAAGAAAGAAGTGTACGTTTCCAAGCGATGACTGGGAAGTCATCTGCTTGCATTAGATTGATATAAATAACCGCATGGACTGAGCAATTATGAAATGCTTGTGGGGAAAAAAACATTACAGGAAAAAGGAGGATATAGCAGAGAAGTGACGGACGGCGACTCTGAAGCTGCTGCTCAAAATAGTTGGTTGAATAAAATAAAATAAACAATTTATAAAGTTTATTATAATTTATAAAATTTGTGTGTTATACTTATAAAATTAAAATGCGTACTACAAACAACTTCATTTTATACTACGTTTCCATTTTTAAAAGACGGCTGCTGTGTGATGTCGCTGCCATTTAAATTTTGCGTCTCACAAACAAACAGAAACCACACAGCTGTTTCTGGCCTGAATGAAAACGATTCGATATTGATTCGAACTCAGTCTAAATCCGGAACACCAATTGTGGATACACTCGTTATGACGTTTCAAAACGAGTCGAAATCGCGAACATGCCTGACAAACTGCTTCACTTTTTTTTTGTTGATTTTTGAAAACAGCGGTAAAAGACGAATACTTATAATCAGCTGTTCAGCAACAAGCACGTTGGGAAATCATATCATCAAAAATCTTCTTAACATATATGTATGTATGTACCAGCATGCCAATGCTGCATTGGACTGGCATGACTAACGAGGAGGACAAAACGTTCTTACCAAAACAGCGTCAGAGAGGACTAACTGGCTGGACTAAATGCTGTGAATTGATATAAAAGGAGCAACGTATATCATATAGCTGATTTCGTGAGCTACTATGGTCGATCGGGGGATAGCTGAAAAAGTTGTAGCACCAAGTCAAACAGGACCAGTTTACGAAGGGCTTAAAATCAAATTGTTGCCACTAACGTACTTGCACGTACTTTTCTTGAGAGGGCTACGGCACTTTTCGCACCTGTGGAGCAGCATCAAATGCCAAATATGCTATGTCAGCTTTGTTGCGGCTGCACAAACTCTGTTGAATGTCCAAATCAGGACTTTAATTTTTGAAGCATTTAAGTTTTCTATAATTTTTTCGTGTAGGCTCTATATTTTGTATTGTATATTGTATATTTTTTTGGACAGAAGGGAAACTTTTTGCACCATAATTTATTTAATAAGAAATAATTTTTGAAAGTTAATGTTGAACAATAATACAGTTAAAAACAGAAAATGTAAAAAATACTTTCGAAACGTCTTTAAATATTACAAACGCTATATGCAGATAAAAAGGAAACCTAAGGTTGTTGATATCGTCGGTCGTCGGCTTAAAAATTTACCATACTAGCGGGGGCTACTCTAATGTACGCACTACATACACATGTACATACATATGTATGCATCATTTCGAAATACAGACATATATACACATTTGTATATATTTACATATATATACACGTACATATGCATGTAAATCTAAGTGATATATTAAAATTGAATAGTTTTCAAAAGAAGGAAACGCAATCATAAATTTTTTAAATAATTTAATTCTTCGTGTCAATGTTTTTGGCATTTAACAACTCTGAATACGGCATTCTCAACGGAACGTGCGATAACTCAAAATCGATATTTATCGAAACAAGGGCTGTCGAAGTTTTAAGACGCTCACAAGTCAGAATTTTATTAATCAAAACATTAAATTTAACAAGTTTGGAATTTTCTTTAAGAGAACAACAATAATATTACAATTTTCTGGTGTGTTGTGTTTTTTGAAGTGACTCTTTATACGATTTTTAAATCAGTGGGTCTATCATTTCTTATAACTTATAACCCTATATTTGTTCGTGTGTAAGTGGCGTTGAGTTGTGCGCAAAAACTTTGTGAAAAATCGAAGACATTGCATTGCGAAGCAGTAAAACCTCGGCCCATCTGTAAAGTGTTTACCCAATAGTTCTATGTAAATGGTAAGTTTGACAATAAAAATATAATTTTACAAAAATTTGCACGTTAACTGATTTACACAATCAATAAAAAAGTCAATGGGCGCCTTTTGTCGGCGTCTTTAGCCGCGCCTTATGATGGCATACAAACAGCATCCTATGTTTAAAAAAATATAATGAATGTTTTCTGGTTGCTTAAGTAGCTTATTCGAGTAAAGAGATACATTTTTATTATTTTATTCTAAATTTGATCTATAGCACTTCATATGCTGTAAAAAACGGTAATTGACGGCATTTTGTTGTCGATTGCGCACTATGGGAACGTTTTGTTAGCATTTATGTGTACTATCATTTTGTTTGTGCATTGTTTTAAGGGCAAGGGATTTTCGCGAACAATATTGTGAATAAATTGGAGATTGACTGGACGTTTTACGACCATTCTTATCTATCATGCGTTACGCACATTCCTTGCTTTTTTAATAAACAATGGATTTTAGCCATTTTCTTTTCGTCTGATCGGGACTTTCTTTGTCTTCCAAGTCAACAGTTGTATTTTTAAATTGCGCAAACTACTTTTAAGCTGTTTGCTTAGATCCAATTTTCTTGATGCAAAAGTTATAAAGTAAGACTCGCTGTAAAACCAATTTTTTAAGTACAAACGTCGACATATAGGGAATATCCATATAGTCTGAAAGATACGCCCTGTCAGTAGCTTAATGGATAAAATTAACTCGAATACTTGAGTAACGCCTATTGCAAAACGCTTCAAAAAAATTAGATTCCATCATGTTTTTTTAATAATTTTAATGTATGGCTAGTATTTTCTCCTTAGATAGCATATAACATGAACTTAGTTTTTTACCTTTATTATCTTAAGCTAGTAAAATGTTCAAATTCTTTACTATCAAGTTAAATCTCTATTTGACTGGACTTATATGATTGAATTATGTAATAATAAATAAATGAAAACGAGTATAGAAAATGATTTCGTTGTAGATTGACATACCCAAAAACCCAAAAATGCACCGACTGTTCATCCATGACATACCAATCAATTGTTTAATTTACCAAAAATTTCACCCATGATTAACTTTTATTGAACAACGTTGTTTTCTTTTAGAAACTAGCTTTTTTTTAATTTACCATATAAATTAAACTACTGGTTAAATTATGGCCGAAGACACGGAATATAAGAAGCTACCTCTTGATGAGCGCTGTGTGCATAAGCTCTGGAAGGCTCGTGTGGATGGCTACGAAGAAGCTACAAAACTATTTCGTGAGCTGGTTGATGAAAAATCGCCAGAATGGTCCAAATATGCGGGATTAATAAAAAAAATGGTTGTTGACTCAAATGCTTTGGCACAGGAAAAGGGTCTCGAAGCCGCGTTAGTTTTTGTAGAGAATAGTGGCCTAGCTGGGCGTACAGTGGGCGATGTTATGAATGGCATAGTTCAAAAGTGTATAGCAGCCCCAAAATCCAAGACCAAAGAATTGGCAGTCCAGGTTGCATTAATGTACATTGAAATTGAGAAGCATGACGCTGTGGTCGAGGAGCTCGTCAAAGGTATGGATCATAAGAATCCAAAAATTGTGTCAGCTTGTGTAGCTGCCACAACTTTAGCACTGCATGATTTTGGACATAAGGTGATAAACGTTAAGCCGTTAATAAAAAAGCTTGCAACGCTTATAAGTGATCGGGACAAGGCTGTACGTGATGAAGGAAAAGCATTGGCCGTAGAGATTTATCGGTAAGCAAACTTCAATTTTTTAAAGCTATTTGAACTGTAACGCTCATACAATTTTTCAAAGTTGGATTGGGTTGGCTATGAAACCTCAAATTGCAACGTTGCCTCAAGTAACTCTAAAAGAGCTGGAAGATGAATTTGAAAAGCTAAAAGGCGAACGTGCGGAACCATCTAGGTAAGTATTTATTTAATATAAATTTAACTCAACATAATTTAAAATATGGCCTGCAGATACTTGAAGTCCCAGCAGGAGAAGTTGCACAAGATTGCGGAGGCCGCTGCAGATGATGATTACAATGGTGAGAACTATTTTGTTCATTTTTTCAAGTATGTTTTTAATATATTAAACAGGAGGGGTGGAGTGTGTGGTTGTTTGTGTGTGTGTGTTTATTTTTATATTTTTTTTTTGCGAGGGGATGGGGGGGGGGAGGTGGCGGTCTGTGGCGTTGCGTAACTATGTTCTCGCTGTTTGTCAATAGATGTCTTTAGCAGTCAGAGCTGGTCGATTTTGACATATCTAAAACGCGATGAATCAAGCTTAGACATATGGTAAAAAAACCGCTTCGACACATTAGTGAATTTCTTTTTGCATTATGTACATTTGGTTGTGTTAAAATGTTTACTTTTGTGCCAAACAATCGTCATTTGCGGGAAGTGTTGATTTTCTTCTTCCGATTCTGCTCTAAGCGAAACAACGTGCCGTATTGGTTCCGTCGCTTTAAAGACGGTGATTTCGATGTTGGCGACAGTCCACGTGAAGGATGGCCCAAAACCTTCGAAGACGCTGAATGGAAAGGCATTGCTCGATGAGGATTCGTGCCAAACGCAAGAATGGCTTGCTTCAGCATTGGATTTACCCGCCAGGCCATTTCCAAGCGATTGCATGCGCTGGGAATGATTCAAAAGGAAGGAACTTGGGTTCCTGATGATTTGAAGCCAAAGGTCGTTGAGCGTCGTTTTTTCGCCTGTGAATAACTGCTCCAACGGCAAAGAAGGAAGGGAGCTACCCGGTCATGCTTCCACTAAGGTTATGCTGTGTATTTGGTGGGACCAGGTCGGTTTTATTTATTATGAGCTGTTGAAACCAAGCGAAATCATCACTGTGGAACGGTATCGAATTCAATTGATACGGTTGAGCCGAGCTCTGCGCGAAATTGGCCACAATACGGGCACAAAAAAGTGATTCTACTGCATGACATGCTCGGCCTTACATTACCAAGCCTGTTAAAACCTACTTGGGAACGTTCAAATGGGATGTCCGTTCGATGGCACATGGTCTGGATGATCCACACATATGAAGTCATCACAAAATGGCTTGATTTGTGGATAGCCTCAAAAGACGAACACTTCTACTGTCAAGGTAATCGATCTCTGCCAGGGATGGGAAAAAGTTGTATCTAGCGATGGGCAATACTTTGGTTCATTGTTAACCATTTTTTTTCAATAAAGTTGCATTTTCATAAAAAAAACAGCGAGAACTTAGTTGTGCATCTAATAATAAATTACTTTATTTTTTGATATCGGGGTTACATTATATAGAGGACAACGAAAACAATTCAAAAATTTTAAGTGGATAAATCGTTTGTCTATGGAGATGTCGTAACCAAATTTGGCATTCGGAAGTTTTTTAGAGTTCCCAAGCACTGCACCAAATTTTATCAAAATCGGTTGACTATATCAAAAGCCAAAGCGACAAACTGTATAAATATAGGATGAACCCTGTTGTAATTAAGAAAAATACAGTCTATGTATATTACAATAGGGATGCACAGCCGTCCCACTTTTAAATACTAATAGGGAAAGAAAACAAAAATATAACAAGTTAAAATTAAACTAGTTATAAAATTAAAATAAAAATTACCTACAAATTCTTTTTAGAAAATATGTATATGTGCCAAATGTTTTTATAATGTAAGAAGATCGACAACAAATCTATTGTAAAGCGCGTGGAAATAACTAATTTTAAATTTAGGTCTCCTGTTAAATCTGTTGGTACGAAAGATTTTATAAGAAATTGAAATCATTTAATTACTTTGTGTTTGCTCAGGACCACCATATCAGCGAATATGCTAATACATTTTGAGATACACTTAACATGACTCAACATAGTAATCACCTATACTGCCTTATGGATCCTAACTGTTTGCCTCAATCTTAAATGGTCGATTGCTGATTGATAAAACCACTTATTGTTTGCTAAGCTTCTGCGTGGTCCATCTGATCGCCTGCTTAAGACGTAGAAGAACTACTCTCAAATTGCTGTATGCACAATACTTTCTATTTCGGATCCGCCTGCTTAACCTTGTGAGATAGATAAACATAAAAACAAAAATGCACATACACTTATTTCTATGACGTACAAATTTGTTTTATATTAATTTATTTGATTTTGAATATCTTAAGATTTATTGAGACGTTTCACCCGTGGTGGACGCATTTTTCGCCCTATTTTATGTAAAGGAAATAGATTTTAATATTACCTTATATTTCCATTCTTTTTCGATGCAGATGATGTTGGCGTTGAGGAGAACGAAGTCGATCCCGTGGATCTCATTGATCCTGTTGATATACTCTCAAAAATGCCTAAAGATTTCTACGAGAAAATTGAAGAAAAAAAATGGACCCTACGCAAAGAGTCGCTGGAAGCTCTCGAAAAGCTGTTAACTGATAATCCAAAATTGGAGGGCGGTGAATACGGTGTGCTGGTAAACACACTTAAAAAAGTAATAACAAAGGACTCCAATGTTGTTTTGGTTGCCATGGCCGGAAAATGTTTGGCCATGCTGGCAAAGGGTCTAGGCAAGCGTTTTTCCACATATGCAACGGTTTGTAGGTAAACATTTTTACCAAATCTTTTCTAAATTTTTTATAATTTCAGGCCTGTATTCCTGCGCTTCTTGAAAAATTCAAGGAAAAGAAGTCAAATGTTGTCGTCGCACTACGCGAAGCCATTGATTCTATTTATGAATCCACCACATTAGAAGCTCAGCAAGAGTATATTGTTGAGGCGATGGCTAATAAGAACCCAAGTGTAAAATCAGAAACTGCTCTATTCCTGGCTCGCTCGCTTACGCGCACGCAACCAACTGCACTTAACAAAAAGTTAATCAAGCTGCTGACTACAACGCTAGTTAAAACCCTTAACGAATCCGATCCAACAGTGCGCGACAGCTCAGCTGAAGCCTTGGGTACATTAATGAAATTAATGAGTGAAAAAACAGTTGCACCGCTACTCGCAGATGTAGATCCCCTCAAAATGGGCAAGATAAAAGAATGTCATGACAAGGCGGAAATTAAAGTGAAAATAACAGCTCCTAAAAGAGATACACGCCCAGCGACAGCACCATCAACAAAAGCTACAGTTGCAAAATCAAGTAGTGGTGGTAGTCTGGAATCAAAAGCAGTCTCAAGGCCGGCATCAACAGGTGCTCGCAAGGTAAATAAAAAACCAGCGGTGACCAGTGGAAATGGAACTATAAACGCAGTAGCAAAGCAAACTGCACAATCATCTATCAAAGCGCTAGCCACCGAAAAAGAAATGTCGCCTGATGAGGTACAGTCCAAGGCTGATGAAATTATACCACTCGAAATATTAAATGGTCTTGTTGATTCAAACTGGAAAAATCGTTTGGTTGCAGTGGAAAATCTCCTTTCTCAAATTAATAGTTTTGATGTTCAACAACCGGGAATCTCTCAGATACTCGTTCGTACAATAAGCGATCGCAAACCAGGTTTGAAAGAGACAAATTTCCAGGTGCTTAAATTTAAATTGGAAATCATACGGAGTATAGCAGAGACGTATAGTGATTCGTTAACTACCGTTACAATCGATCATGTGGTAAACGAGATTACCGAAAAACTAGCCGATGCCAAGAATAGTAGCACGGCAGCTGAAGTGCTCAGCACATTTTCCGAGGCCGTTAAGCTTGAGTATGTTGTTGGCAAGGTGCTTAACTTTGCTTTTGAACAGAAATCTCCGAAAGTACAATCTGAGGCACTCAACTGGGTAAATAAATCCATAACAGAGTTTGGCTTTACGCTGCAGCCCAAATTACTCATTGAAGATGTACGGAAGGGCGTACAGAGCACCAATCCGATGGTGCGTAGTGCAGCCATCTCACTGGTTGGAAAAATGGCCATGTTTATGGGAAACTCGCTTATGATGTTTTTTGAAAGTGAAAAACCTGCTATCAAATCTCAAATTCAAGTTGAGTTTGACAAGAATGTTGGCGAAAGGCCGCCCAAACCCATAAGAGGATTACAAAGGTGTAGCAATCCCGCAACAGAAGACGCTGATGAAGCTTTAGCAGCGCCTGATGAGCCTATAAACTTGGCAGATTTATTACCTCGTGTTGACATTGCGCCACAGATCAGTGAATCTTTACTCAAAGAAATGGCCGACAAGGACTGGAAAGCACGCATAGAAGGCTTAAACAAACTGCAGGCTATCATTACTGAGGCGAAGATGATTAAGCCAACTATAGGTGATCTAGCACCTGCGCTGGCACTTCGTTTAGTTGATTCAAATGCAAAGATTGCACAGACTGCACTTTCTATCTGCGAGCAGCTGTCGCACGCGATGGGCCCAGGTTGTAGAACACACGTACGTGCTCTCTTTCCCGGCTTCCTTCACGCGTTAGGGGACAACAAAAGTTTTGTACGCGCCGCTGCACTACAGTGCATCAACAGCTTTGGAGAAAAAGGTGGATATAAGGAATTCTTCGAAAGTGAAATGATTGCCGATGCTTTGAAAACAGGGTCACCGGCCCTAAAATCGGAGCTTTGGAATTGGCTGGCTGAAAAGCTGCCGTCTATGCCAAGCAAAACTATACCGAAGGAGGAACTGATTTCCTTGATACCCCACTTATACTCACACATCTGCGATCGCAATGCCGACGTGCGTAAGAATGCCAATGAAGCAGTGCTTGGAATTATGATGCATATGGGTTACGATGTAATGATACGTGCTTTGGACAAACAAAAACCTGCATCCAAAAAAGATATTCAAGCTGCCCTTGATAAGGCTAGACCTAACTTACCTGTAAAGCCCTTACCCAAAAGTAGACAACAGGCACCCATTCCTGAGGAACCTAAGAAAGTTGTGCGAGGTGGTGCTGCAGCACAAAAAACGGCAACTGTTAAAACATGCAGTTCCGGCGACAAGATGTCTGCACCATCGCGTAAAAAAGAGGAAGACATAGACACCTCTCCTTTGCTAGCTGTAAATAATGCCAAGAATCAACGCCTAATTGATGAACAGAAAATGCGTGTGCTCAAGTGGACTTTCACTACGCCGCGCGAAGAGTTCACTGACTTGTTGCGCGAACAGATGACCACGGCCAATGTCAACAAAGCGCTAATGGCCAACATGTTTCATGATGACTTTAGGTAAGTTATTTATTAATCGCTAGGAAGTTTTATGGAGCGTTTGATATTCCACGATCATTAGAATTTTTAAATATACATATGTATTTTTAAATAGATCACTCGCCAAGCCAAACCACTTAAACAATAGTATAAATTTAAGAAGCAAAGACAAAGTCTTTTAATAGCCTCTAGCCTACAGGTGGCACACCATAATTTCCATTCACAAAAATAGTTTGATTTTTAGCACTGGTTACAATAGGTCACACCATTTATAATTTAAAGATGACTTTACTTTGTGATTAGGATTCTCGTTAAGGCGATTAAAATAAAGGTGTTCAAAGTTTAAAATCAAAATATTCGGCCGTGCTGCGGAAAATGAAAAAAAAACAAAACGAAAAAATTTTATTCGGATTCGTGCTCCCAAATCCGAATTTTTTTCTGTCGCCATCTACTCATATTTCCCTTGCTCATTGTTAGCACAGCAGTTCTTTTATGCAAGACGAAGAACTATTTAAGCAAGACATGAACATGTTTTTATGCAAGACATATATATATGGTCCTATGGCTCCGCGGGGGAGCAAAGGGCCGCAACGAGGTTCCTCCATTTCCCTCTGTCATGCGCCAACCTCTTGACTTCACTCCAGGTTTTGTTGGATCTGAGCATGTCAGCTTCCAGATTCCTCCTCCAGGTCAGGGCTGTTCTGCCTCTACGACGGCTGCCTTGAGGGTTCCAGTCGATGGCGCTGCGGGTGATGTCGATTGGGTCACTTCTTAAGACGTGCCCAAGCCAGCCCCATTTCCTTTTCACGATTTCAAGGCGCATCGGTTGCAGCGAGTCCACAGGTCAGTATTTGAGATAGTATTTGGCCAGAAAATTCTCAAGATTTTTCGGAGATATCGATTGATGAAAACTTGCAGCGTTTGGAGGTCAGAGGCTGCAAGGTTCCAGGTTTCGTAACCATACAATAGTGTGGACTTCACGTTGGAGTTGAATATTTTTATTTTGGTGCGTCGTGTGATAGTCGTGGAGTTCCAGACAGCATTTAGCGCACCGAATGCTTGCTTCGCTTTTTTTGTACGGTTTTCGATGTCTTCTCTTGAGCCACCATTACCAGATATTATTTGGGGAGTATAATATATATATATATAGCAAAAGGAGTCCACGTCTTCAAGCTCTACGTTGCTGATTTGGAATTTTTGCGTGCAGTTGGTCCTTTGTCTTCAGGCCTACTTTTTCGGCAATTTGTGCCACTAATGTAAATTTTTTTGACATGTCTGCAAAAGTGTGAGCCATGAGACAAATATCGTCAGCGTAATCGACATCTTCGAGCCGTCCATTTAATCCCCACGTTATTCCTTTAGTTTCGCGCGTAGCTTTACTCATCACAAAGTCGAAAACAATGTTAAAGAGAAGAGGTGATAGCACGCAGCCTTGGCGAACTCCGTAGTGATTGGTAGACGGCCACTCAGCTCCTTTTTATGCATAACGCGACAGCCAGCGTTGGTGTAGCTCGATTAGAGGTTTTGGTACCCCTTTACATGCTAGTGCATTCCAAATTGCCTTGCATTCTACCGACTGCTCTACTATAACTCTGAGGCTGTTGATGTGGTCAACACAAGAGTGTCTAGATCGAAAGCCTGCTTGTTCTGTTTGTAGACTTGTCTTTAGAGCGCTCGATACACGGATGTTAATTATTTGAGCGATTATTTTGTTCATCATGCTCAGAAGCGTGATTCCACGCCAGTTCTTGCATTCTGATAGATCACCTTTCTGCTGCCTTGTTGTTTTTGAGAGATTTAGCAGTTGTGATTTCCTGAGTGTTCGGAATGCTACTCTGAATTGAGCTGTTTACGGCGTGTGACGAACAATCGCAAATGTTTTGCATGGCTGCTGGTGCCGAGGAGAGCAAATGTGTGTAGTATTCCTCTCACACTGCAAGTGGTTTATTGCAGTTGTGATCAATTCACCCGATGAGTTTCTAATTGGTCTATCAGCTTGGTGATTGATGCTACCGTTAGCCAGTTTTTTCACTGCTTTATACAGGTCCCTGATGCGGTTGGTTACTGCAGCTGACTGCGCCTCTGAAGCGAGTGCGTTTGCCATGGCGCGTTTGTCTCGACGAACGCTGGTTTTTATTTCTTTGTCCAGAGAGCTGTATATAGATTTTCGTTGAGCTTTATCTCACCGTGTTCTAGCTGCATTCAATTCAGCTTTCGCTTGCTTCCTTCGTTGTATGAGGTTCCATGTTGTATCAGATAACCAACACTTTCGATTCCGTTGCGGATACCCAACGTGTCGTTTAGCGGATTCACAAAAGATGTTTCTGATTGTCGTCCAGTCACGGCGTTGTTCAGCGTTTAAAGCATTTGCAGCTGCTTGTAATGATTGGGCATAGCTTTGACGTACTACTGGGTTTTGGAGATTCTGTATGTTGAATTTGGTCATCCTACCCAAGCAATGTCTACCCATAACACGCTCCATGCTTTTATTGTCCGGGCCGACTTGAGCATTAAAATCTCCTAATAGCAGCACTATACCACCTTTGTTGGTGTTTGATGATACCCTTGATAAAAGACTATAGAATGACTCTTTTTCGAGGTAAGGAGCAACCTCTGTTGGTGCATAACATTGAATGCAGGTGATGTTTCTGACGCGGGATCGAAAACGGGCCACTATGATTCGATCGGAGTATGGAATCCATTCGATTAGAGCTGCGCGTGCTTGCTTAGATAGCAAAAACCCAACCCCACTCGCTCGTGGTTGGGCGCTGGGTTTACCGGAATACACAAAGGTCAAACCATCTTCTGTTGTTAAGCTCCAGAGTCAGGCCATCTGTTTCCGCTAAGGCCTAAGAAAAACAGATTGTAGCTTTCAAACTCTTTGCTCACCTGGGCTAGTCGTGAGGCTTCCAAAAGCGTTCTAACGTTCCATGTTCCAAATCTAGTCCTGTTTTTCATGCAAAAGGTCGTCAACTTTGAGGAGGTATGTTTTATCCGAGGCTTATTTGTTGCGGTTTCGTTGATAAGTTGGTATTTAAGATTAGCAGGTAGGCTACCTTTCCGATTCTGGTATCGATGTGTCGACTTTAGCCACCAGACTTGCTGCAGATGGTAAGGTTATACCGCCTTTACACGGTCGTCAGAGCCTCGTTTGTTATCGGCAGGGGGTACCACGTGAGGTTGACAATTGGGTGAAAGAGGCTTAGTGTTCGCAGTTTCCACCCCAGACCCATCTTGTGTAGAGCACAAAAAATGCCTCCGAATAAAATGTTCGAATAACGTTTTTATAGAGAGATGCATAATTTGTTATATAGAATTTTTTTTTTTTGATAAAATACATACCGAAAATTTAAAAATATTCAAAACTCTTTTTATGTTAAAGGCTTGACAAATAAAACGAATACATTAAAAAAAAACTATTTATTATCTCAAATGTAGATAATTATTATGAACATCACAATACAATTTTTTTTTATTTTAATAATAATTTTTGAAAATTAAAAATCAAAATATTTTATCATTACCGTTTACATTATATTTAATACATTTATATTTTATTTTTTGGCAATTTCAATAACTAAAATGTTAAAATACTTTCTCTCTTTTGAGTTAATACGAAAACATATAAAACTGGGGGGATTTAGATCATCCAGACCATAATATCTGTTTCTATAATGTTCATTCCATTGTATAAATGAACGCTATAGTCAGTCCGGCCCGACTTTGTACTATCGAATGTATGCCTTATCATAGTCATAACTTTCTTCTTCTCAATTCCCGATGCGCAGGAGAAGAGCGTATGCCTTTTAAGCTCTATAACCCTCATCATGACAAATTAAGTTACTATGCTTTCGCAAGCAAATTGGTGTATTGTCTCTTATATTAATCAATTCCAATTTCATATATATATTTATTTTTTTTTTTAATGAACATATATCTACAGACTTCTATTAAAGAGTTTAAACTCGGACCTAACTGTTTTTCAGTTGCTCTCCGTACACTTTCTCTTAATCCCGGTATAAATGGTGGAAAACCCCAATTCCTCTGAATCACAATCTAAGATCATATCCTGAGTACGCTGTCCCTCACCTGGAGCAATATCTACTCCTCCCCTTTTGCCTGGACGTCCCTTTCTAACCCAGGAGCTGCATACCTAGCATTTAGTTTTCTAATTAAATTAATCTACTGCTGCTGCAACGAACGGAACGTACTCAGACGAAAAATAAGCATCGATAAAATTTGGATGTGGATTTGTTCATTAGAGCCACACGAAATAGCTTACCAAAATTGGTGATTCTAGGTCACTTATTAACAAAATTGCATAGAGTCAAATATTGACGCAGTTTATAGGCAAGGGAGGTGAAATTTTTGCATTTTTGACTATAACTTTTGTTGTATTTGTCAGATTTTGTTCATTTTTGACACACAGATACATGTAATCATGACGCATCGCTCTGTGTTCTGTTCAGATGAAAATATTAAACGGTGTGGCTAAATATGGAAACATGCGCACCACCTGGTTAAGTTTCGTATGTCTAGCTCTTATGGTATCCGAAATCTAGGTGTTCATACAGACGGACAGACGGGCATGGATCAATCGCAACCCGAGGTTATGATAAGCATTTTGGTATAAAGGACTCCTTCTGTACGTTACATACATTGCACAAATCTAGTATACGCTTTGTACCTATAGGTATAGGGTATAAAAATGAAGATGTCCATTCCTCATTAACGTGGCGTGACTGTATTTTTACATTTCTCCTATTAATTGTATCTCTTCCCTCTCAACTAAATTACGTGTTGGGTCAGCCCTAGTCTGTGTTCCTTACTTGCTCTTCACGCCTAACTTCTGCATCCCGTCTGCTCTGTGATCTATGCAATGTGTCACGCTCCTGCTCTGCAGGATTATCTTTCTCTCTAATTGAAAAATGCCCACCAAAATAGCATTTAGTTCTTATCAATAGTGTTTGCAATTTAAGGTCAATATAGGTAAATACTTCAATATACCTGGTTTTACTCATATCTTTTAGTTTTCACTCGGTTTTAATAATATTTGCTGCATACTATTTTTGAAATAAATTCGTATAACTGTAATAAAGTTGGATCCGATATCTTTTATAGTGTGTGTGTAAACCGTAAAATTCTCTTACGAGGAAAGGGTGAAGATATCGAAATAAATCAAAACACTTGATCTGCGCATCGTTTGGTGAAATTTTAGCTCCACGAACTTAATTATACCCTTGTACTTTTAGAACAGGGTATGAAAATAAACTATAGCCTAAATCATATCTAGCACATTCAATGTATTTTAATTTAAATCGTTCATCCTTTACGAAGTTATTAACATTTTATGAAAGTCAAAATTTTACATATTTTATTTAAAACTAGCTATACCCGTCACGCCTTGGTGTGCCGTTTACTAAATTTAAAGAAATACTAATATCGTTACAACAATATTCAATTTTTATTTTGGATCATTGTATATTTTAATTCGTTTTATCGAGAAAAGTCTGACAATTCAAGTTTTCAATTGAATGCTATTTATTGAAGTGCATTTGGATACACAATGTTATTAGTTGTTCCATCTGGTGCATATACGTATAAGTCAGATGGTTTTGTAACACGTGAGCAGGCTACATATAATTGTCCATGGAAGAAGCATGGATTCTCTAAATTCAATCCACATACTTGTAGCGATTGTCCTTGCGCTTTGTTGATGGTCATTGCAAATGCCAGTCGTATTGGAAACTGCAAACGTTTAAATTCGAGAGGCATATCTGTTGATATCATTGGAATGCGTGGTAACAGCACATTTTCTCCTTTGAATTTGCCATTCCAAATGGTTGCTTCGATGATATTGTTCAATTTTCATTTTCAATTCGATATGTTCGTCTGTCAAATTTGAATTGAATGGAAACTGAGTGAACACTGTGTTTTTTTCGTTGCATTTGAAAACTATGCTCAGTACTCAGCGCCACCTATCGAAAGGTGAACTTATGTTCAGCGGTGGGCACGCCTTGGCTCTTTTTGCTCCGAGTGCTCTTTCCGTTATGACAGACGCACACGTGAATTTAAAAAAAAAAAAAACAATGTGCGAGTTTTATGGCCCTACTCGAGGATGCTTAGGCGACCGTAACGGGGCTTTTTATTAATGCTCGCTGACGAAAATTTCGCACGAGTACACTGAGCACAGAAATATAGTTACTTTGGCAACTGTAAGACAGAGTAATTTTTTTTGGTAATTTAAAATTGTCATATAAACTCATATAACTTCGCTGCGTATTTGAATGTGTTGCAAAATTTTGTTCAGTGTATCGCACAAGCAGGTCGCCGGCCACGCGAATAGTTTACAATAACAAATTACACACAATGTGAGCCATAGCTCGACTCGCAGCGACTTTATGGCTCTACTCGAGAATTGCTTGTGGGACCGTAACAGGACTCTTTCTTGATGTTGTTGTAGGGCTCTTTCCGTTATTTTTCGTGCCTACCGCTGCTTATGTTGTAAAACAGGGGTGTCCAAGCCCATTGCTCATCTGGCTCTTTTTGTTTTTGTAATGGCTCTTAGGCATAGGCAGCAATGCGCGTGTACATGCACGGCCCTAACTGTATATCACTCAATGCCCATGCAAATTACAAAAACAATTTCGCGAGGTCTTTCCCTTACTCTCTTTGCTCTCTGAGCTCATGAGCACAGAAACAACCCTTGCGTATATTTGTTGTTGGCCCACTGATTTTCACTGTAGTTTTGTTGTTGTTTTTCATTTGTGCTCTCTGAACTCTTGCACTTAAAAGAAAGGGTATGGGATTGATCGCGGACACGAAATTTTTGTGCACCACGTGTTAAATGTGAGTATTAAGGCATAGCTTGCAAAGGAAAAATAGTTACAACGAAAAACAAAACATTTATATGAGTATATACTATTTTTGTCAGTGTACATAATACCATGAAAAAACGGTTTGCTTTAGATGTGTTAGTGTTTTTCTTTCATATGTATTGGTGTTTGCTCTTTCATAAGCAGCCTTTGGACACCCCTGTTGTAAAACTTCTCGACAACATACCGAACATAGCCTGTAAATATGAACACAATCACATTGCAATATAGTGGTTTCTATAGGCCTCGTACAAACATACATTCATTTTTATACATATAGAAAATTAGATTTCACCTGAACTATCGAAATTATTCAATTTTTTTTTTTTTTAAATTTTCTTGGTAGCAAACATAAATATATTCGGATTGTAAATAATAGAGATAGTATTAATATATTATTTTAGTGGCCAGGGGGATACAATGTATAATATCTTAAAGTCGGCGCGCCTGATATTAACGTTTTTATTGGGTTCAGATCGGGTTCTGCGAAAATCTGAAAATGTATCTATAATATTTATAACTCGTCAAAGAATTTATATAGTTCTTTCCTTCTAAGTATCGAACATCTTTGCAGAAATCGAAAGCAAGGCAAACTATTGGTTTTGAACTGACATTGTTAGTTTGTACTTGTACAATTGCGTGCAGACTTGCAATCATACATATTTTTTGTTTAAATTGTTTGTTGCAGGTATCATTTAAAAGTTATCGAGCAGCTAAGTGAAGATTTAGCAAACAACAGTAAAGCGCTTACTTGCAATTTGGACTTAATACTTAAATGGCTTACTCTGCGATTTTATGATACCAATCCTTCTGTACTAATTAAGGGGCTCGAGTATCTAATGCAGGTTTTCCAAATGCTTGTTGAAATGGAATATATGCTAGCGGAAAATGAAGGAAGCAGCTTTGTACCTCACCTGTTGCTTAAGGTAAGCAACCAATATTATAACATTTTTAAAAATAAGAGACAAATGAACTTTTAACAGATTGGCGATCCCAAAGATGCAGTACGCAACGGAGTGCGTCGAGTTTTGCGTCAGATAATGCTCGTTTATCCGTTTACCAAGGTATTTTCATATGTTATGGAAGGACTGAAATCGAAAAATGCACGGCAACGCACAGAGTGCTTGGATGAATTATCTTATCTTATTGAATCCTATGGGCTTGGCATTTGCCAACCCTCTCAGCAAGTGGCCCTTAAAGAGATTGCGCGTCAAATTTCAGATCGCGATAATTCTGTGCGTAATTCTGCTTTAAATTGCATTGTACAGGCTTATTTTTTGGCCGGTGACAAAGTCTACAAGCTGATTGGTCAGTTAAGTGAGAAGGATTTATCCATGCTAGATGAGCGCATAAAACGTGCAAAAAAAACAAAAAAACCCAATGCAGCGCCCATAGAGACAATTATAAAACCAGTGCATCAGGATAGCATCGAAATTGAAGATGGCGTGGGCAATGGATGCGACGAGCTTGTTTTACCTGATGAAGAATGGTTAGTGTGGTTATAAATTTTTAAACTTTTTTAATTAAGATAACTATTTCCACTGTTATTTATCGGTTGATGATGGATCGTCCAAGGCGGGCATTGTTATTATTGTCTTCTCGGCATTTGGGAAGAAATAATATCACTTTTTTTTATGTTATTGTGTGGTTGTAAACCGCAATATCTCCTATGGGGAGACGGGACAAAATATTGACATAAATTATCAAACTTAATCTGCGTGCAGATACTGCGCATCTTCTGGTAAAATTTCGGTTGTCTCTCGCTTATAGAATCTGATCCATATCGGGTTGAGATCATGGAAGCTCTAGGAATGAGAGCTTCCTCACCTTTGAACTTTTCTTTAAGGATCGCTGCTCCTTCAGTTGTCAATGTTGCTGTGGCAAGCCAGCCAGATCCAGTTGGATAGTTTTGAATTATGAAGTTTAGAATTCCACATTGTACCATATAGTACAAATGGTATATTAAGTATGTGCAAGCCGAAAATGTATGTAAAATACAGAAAGAGACGTCGGAGACCCCCCAAAGTTACCTAGAGTATAATCAGGGTGACTAGAGAAGTCGATATACCCATGTCCGTCTGTATGTCTGTCTGTCTATCCGTCCGTATGAACGCCTAGATCTCAGAGATGGTAAGAGCTAGAGCAACCAAACTTGCAGATTATATCTCTTATTATTCCATAGGAAACAAGTTTATTTTATTGTTTTGATATCGGTGGACTATATCATATACATAGCTCCCATAGTAACGATCGGTCAAAAAAATGGTTTTGGTTCAAAATTCGTCTGTTTTTTGTTTGTTTATGAAGATATCGTAAACAAATATGCCAATCAAATGTCTTTTCATTTTTGTTTTAAGCAATATATCGGATTTAATTGCAATTGGTGGTACAGGGTATCTAAAAGTCTTTCGCGGCCGACTTTAACGTACGCCATCTTTGTAGATATCAATGATGTTCGAGAATTTAATTAATTGCACTAGGGCAGTGGTCGGCATGGCCCTATCCTACGTATATAGGCAGAAGTGGCGGCAGTGACGTTGACACACACAGTACATATAGCATAAACCTCGTATGCACTTGTGTGCGCAGCAGCAACGCTGAGAATATTTCTTGCCGATCACCACTCATGGGCAAAATTAATTAAAAAGTTTGTCATTTATAGTTAAACAATTTCCACTAATTTAAATAAAATTGATGTTGTGAGTGGGAACAGGTACTACATTTCTGCCAAATTTGTGGTTATTCATAGATCCAAATATTATATGATTTATTAATTGTTAATTAATTAACACTTCAATTTTTACAGCCCGTACGAACTGGCACCATCCTCGCAGGTAATGCAACTTCAACAACAGCTAGCACTTCTACAACAGCAGGCTCAACAACTTAGACCAAGCGGACCATTCGGTCTAGATCCAGATGTAATAGCTGAAATCGAAAAGGGCTGGGTGCGCGTTGATCAAATCGAACAGAAAGAACTACCAAGTGTTGACGTATCCTTACTTTACGAACCCATTAAAATTATACCTACCCGTGGTGGCGTACAATACCCACAAGAGAAGTTTGATCGCTTGATATCCACGCAGCGTTACATTCAGCAAAATTTAACACCACCTTCAGCTAGTAAAACTATGAAAGGAGGCGTGTCTCCCTATCATAGTCCTATGAGATTGCTTAACCAACAGCAGTTCGGGTCAGTGCCCATACCTAGTGCGACCAAGTGAGCTTTTTAAAAAGTTACTGTAGCCTGGTAAAATATTTATGAATTTTCAGTTTGGCTGATGTGCTGCCGAAACATGATCCTCAACTAATTAAGATCATTAGCGGAGTGAGCAGTTCTGATACCCTAAAGGCCCGTGCAGCTATTAACGAGCTTTCGGATATAATTGAGACTCCGGAAAAGCAGGCTGTTCTACGCGACTATGAAGAAATTTTTATACAAAATGTTTTAAACCAGTTAAAGGTGAGTTTTGTTGTTGTCGGGGTTAAATTATAGACGAAATAATTTATTATTATCTTACAGAATCTTTCGCAAATTCCAATATCAGAAGCTCTGGTTGTTTATCAGCCTTTACTGTCTATATTATACACATTTTTCCATGCCAAAACTTTGGGAAAAACGCTGAGCGTTTCCTGTATAAAAAATCTTATGTCAACGTTGTTGCATCTAATGGCAGATCAAAAACTAACTAGCGGTGATGATAGTCAATACAACAAGGTTATTAATGGAATTTGCCTTAAAGTGTTGGACAAGGTCAATTTTACCAATTTAAATTGGTAAGTTAGTGAGAATAAATTATTGGGATACCGAAAATAAAACGCTATTTGTTTGCAGCGCACTTATACGTCTACTGCGTGAAACGTGTCCTGTAGCTGGTCTACCCAAGTTCACAGATCTGTTAATGAAGTGCATCTGGCGTAATGTTAAAATGTTTCCAGAGCGCTCTAATGAGCTTAACTATGATGCTGTGATCTTAGAGGTGCATGAGTTTATGATTGAGTTGCCTAGCACCTGGTGGCAAAATCGTCCTTCGGACACTCCGCTACGCACTGTGAAAACTATAATACATAATATGGCAAAGGTTAAAGGAAATGCAATCCTTCAACATTTGAACCAAATACCAACACACTCGGAGCTACACACCTATTTAATACGAATATTAAAGGTATGTATCAATGGCACATTCTTTTTGGTCGACTGATGTTTTTTATATAAAAAGGAGAAAAACTGTAATGCAGAGTAACAAATGTAATTTTCTTAATAGAAATCAAAACCTGAGTCATTAGAGTTTCCAAATAAATAAATAAATTTTAATTTCATTTGGACTAGTTACATAAGACGAAATGAACAAAAAAAATTGAGTTGCAAATTTTGTAAGTTTGTCCCATGTAGGCCTATTTCGCCATCCCATCCCATAAAAAATTATATTTTTCAGAACAATTGCCTAGTTAAATAACACCCAATGAATTTAAAAGGAATTTAGTAATTTTTGTACCCATTAAACGATCTGCATCATTAGTTTCTTAAAACCCCCGGCAATCAATTCATTGTTCCTTATCGGGCTGAACTTTATCCTAATAATTTTTTATTTTATTTTAATTCTTTAAATAGAATTTCCAAAAAGATGGTACAGTTGGGTGTATAGGAACCTCGCCACAGCGACAATTAGTGTCTAAGGAAATTACTTCTAAACGCATTTCACATCATGATGCAGTGTCACAAATTTTTAAATTGATTTCTGATAAGGACACAAAACAACAGGGTCTTCAAAAATTGTACGATTTTAAGGTACTCTTGAATCCAACCGATCATCTATGGGTTTACTAACGAATTATTCATTTTAGAAACAAAATCCGGATATTGATTTAAGCTCATTTTTGCACGGCGCCAGTGTCACTTTTCATAGGTATATAGAAGAAGGTTTGGCCGAAATTGAGCGCAATCAAAACTCTGGCTCTATTCAAACTCGTGACAATCGTTCAGGTATGTTTAGCAGGTTTTAAAAGTAACTCGTTTGTGATTTATTAACTATTAAATATTTGCTTACTATATGTAGTTGCTACACGTTCTTATCTAACAGATGCTAACTATCAAAATACTGAGCGTGATGTAGATCCAGAATATTGGCTGGATCGTTTACAGTTTCTTACTGGTGGTGGATGTGGCGGAGTAAACAAAGTGTCCTCTCACCACAGCGCAGACGGCGGTATGTTGGATAACAAGGTTGCAGATGAGAATCTTTGTCTTAACTCGATGAATTCACAAAAAGCATCGCTAATACGGCGTGATGTAAGTCGGAAAAGCGTTATATATATATACTCCACTTTATTATTATTTGTACTCTTCTACAGAAACCCGAATTATCACCCAATCGGTTGCAGCACATACAGGCAAAGTTGGCCCAAATTAAGAAGGAAAACCATGCCTAAACAAGTTTATTGAACTTATCTTATCTGTTTGCAAAATGTTTAGTAAATTACGTTAGTAATGAGTATTAAAAACAGTTTTCCTTTAGGGCGATTGCGTAAAATACATAACCACATATTTAAATTATGTTCATAATCTTGCTATAATCACGTATATTATTGTAATATCTAATAACAAGTTTTACAATGGCACTCAGCAAAATCATCATTGTCAATCATTACATACTATTATTAAACACACGAATATTATTTATAACTACTTAATTGTTTTTGATGTAGGGCCTTTAATTGGCGGACTTAACGAAATAATAATGCTATTTTCGTTTTTTGTTTATCAATCATAAGATGTTAAACGTTATTGGAAAAATACATAGATATATGCAAATATGTATTATGTATACATTATTTTTGTTGCTACTGAATACCCACTCCAGTCCTTTGGATAAGATTTTAACTACTTATTTGAAATCGTTTAAAGTAGAAGAAGGCTTGACAACTTTTTGCACTTTTGACAATTTTGTTTCTAATTTTCCGATTAAATTGGGTTTTTATATCATTATCACACTATTTACGCAAAAATAAATGTTATACTATATTCAAAATTAAGTAAAGAACTATTTTTAATTAACATCTGTGGTCTCTGTAACCTCATAAATGTCATCGCCGTCGCCATTTTTTAATTTTCCTCCATAGCGTGACGATATGGTTGCCACGCGTATTGCAGCCTTAAAGCCGACTCTCGCCTTCATTTTTGCTAGTTTGGATTTCCAATTTTCATCACGCGATGGCAATGCATTTAAATACTCTATCATCTCCTCGTTTTTGGAATCCACTATAGCCAAAACTGACAAGCAACCATCTACCGTTCCCAAAACTATGGCACGACCATCTTTGCTACTCTTTATTGCAGTTAGTTCCGCTTGCAAGCGATAATTGGCTATCATTTCTGTATCCGCTGTCCGAAAAATTCGTATAGTCTTGCGACCACTATGATAGTATGCCACGTATTCATCATTTTCGGTAAATATGCAGATTACAGAGAAAACTCCTTCGGCTATTTTTGGAATATATACTTTGACAGTCGATCCTTTGCGAAGTTCAAGCATTTCCAAACCGCCCCTATGTTGGAAAAAATTATACAAAAACAACATTACCTTAATAGAAAAGTATTTGATACACATACCTAGTAGGTGCATATAGCCCACATTTTCCATCCCGAGTAATACTGCCTCCCCATTTCGCTATGGAGCGCACATGTTTTTTGGTTTTAATATCTATTATGCTGCCTTTTTCACTGCTAATCACAGCCACTTGATTTGCCTTGTGAGGCATGGGCACCAACGAAAAAACATCCTGAAATCGTAATGGTTACATAAACATATAAACAGAAACAAAAAATCTTACCTTAATGGCACCGCAACCCCTAAGAAGTATTTTTGAAACAAATGCACCATTCGCTGCACTATAAACGGCTAGACAATCTTTATTTGATTTATCCACAGAGCAGGCTATGATATATGAATTATCAGCAGATATGACAGACTTTCGAAAAGGTCCAGTAATAATGCGTATAAAATATTCAAAGCGGAAAAGAATTGTGCCCTCTGAAAATTGATCAGTTTAGTAAAATTTAGACAAACAAGTCATAAGTAATACAGTAGACCCTTAGAGTGTGAAACATTTTAAGAGTTGAATAGTTTTGCTATTGTCAGCCAAAATTTTAATTTGTTTTACTACTTCAGCAGGTTATTTATTATATTTATACGTTTTTAAAGGGTCTAATATTAATCAATATTAAATGCCCATACGCAGCATGCAAAAATTCCGCACGAAATGTCAAAACTTCATATAAAAAAAAAATCCCAAAAAAGGGAATTGTATGCGTATGGGCCTTAAAACATAAAAAGGAATTTCTTTCATGCTTCTATATAGTTGGTTTTTGGAAGATAGAATTTGAATAAAATAAAAAATTGGGCAAACGTTAAAGTTTTTACAAAAACTAAGGAAACTTAATTTTGCTGGTCACATAAGCATTGCGAATTTCGAATTATAGTATCCTTGCTCTTATAGTGTTCAAGATTCAGAAATTATCGAACCTGAATTTTATTATAGAATAATAAAAAAGACAGACGGGACATTACAACTTGAGAACATCCTTTGATCTTATTTAATTCCTTAGTTTTTATCCGACAAATCCCTTGAAATAATTATGTATTCCAATCAAACTTGTTGAGTAACTTTATCTTTAAAAGCAAAAATCTTTACATTTTCTCTTGGGTCTACTGTATGTTTTACCAACCAGGCACTGAGCGCACTGTTGTGATGGCGCTTAATCGATTTTCTTCTGCAGTAGCTACTATTTCCCTTTGATTATAATTAGGCACCGAAACGGTGAGCACCTTGTAGCCATAATCCATGAGGGTGATTTGTTGAATGCCAGGCTGATCGGCACGGTAAACAACTTGCTCTGACACGCGATTCCATATTAGAAACTTGCCTGTTTCCGATGAAATAATGTAGCGCCCATCTGGTGTAATCTCCGCATGCGTAACTATTGCACCTAATGGGCTGTCAGCCAATTTTGCCAGTAGACGGCCTGATCGGGTTTCCCAAACGCCCACGCAACTGCGCGTTACGGTGACAGCCATGTTCACTTCGGAGAGACTGATGTCATCAATTTGTAGCTCATGGCGGTCAATAACATGTACTTTTTCAAATATGTTGTTGATGTTCCATACTTTTACTGAACGATCAATGGATGAGGTAACCACATTGTTCCAGTTACCAATTGTCAAAGCCTCGAGCTGTATTATGCGTCCGAAATGAGCATCCAAGACTTTGGCCAATTGGCACGTTATCAAACACCAAACGTATAAATTTTTTCGTACTCCAGCTATGGCATAGTCCAGCTTTGAGCTCACCATAATTGAATTAGATTGCATAATGCGGGTTGTTATGTTGCGCACACCATGTGGCAAAGCTAAGTACAAAGCGCCTTCTTTTAGCCGTTGTCCGTCTTTGGTGTTATCTTTCTCGCCAAAGTCCCATATAACAAAACCCTTACCAGTAGTGCCCAACAGCATTCGGTCATGTTGATCTAAGCGCAATTGAAGCAATATTTCCTTGTCATCATTTTCATAACGTGTCAATTTTTGAACAAATGACCACTGTATGTCACCATTTATATCGTCCTTTACAAAGTTAAAGACAGAAACCTCAAAGTTTTCCTCATTGGTACAACCGTAAACCGTAGTTCGATTTTTGTTCATGGCTAGGGCACTAACAAATTTTTGTGAGTTCGAATAGCTGCCAAAACGGCAGGAATCCAATCTTAGCCGTAAATCATTTATTGACGCCGACCAAAAGATGACATTGTAGTCACTGTGACTTAGAAACTCCATAGCTTAATAAGATCGATTAAATTAGTATGAATTATAAACACAATTACATAACTTACTCAATATCTCCCAATCGGAATTATTCCCGGGAACGTCTGCAGAGTGCAAAAGTAAAATAGATTAAGGATTTATAGGTAGAATGCTATTTACTTATTTATTTATATTTACTCATATACATTATGAGTAGTGTGACCAACTGTCTGTCTGTCTGTCTGTCTGTCTGTCTGTCTGTCTGTCTGTCTGTCTGTCTGTCTGTCTGTCTGTCTGTCTGTCTGTCTGTCTGTCTGTCTGTCTGTCTGTCTGTCTGTCTGTCTGTCTGTCTGTCTGTCTGTCTGTCTGTCTGTCTGTCTGTCTGTCTGTCTGTCTGTCTGTCTGTCTGTCTGTCTGTCTGTCTGTCTGTCTGTCTGTCTGTCTGTCTGTCTGTCTGTCTGTCTGTCTGTCTGTCTGTCTGTCTGTCTGTCTGTCTGTCTGTCTGTCTGTCTGTCTGTCTGTCTGTCTGTCTGTCTGTCTGTCTGTCTGTCTGTCTGTCTGTCTGTCTGTCTGTCTGTCTGTCTGTCTGTCTGTCTGTCTGTCTGTCTGTCTGTCTGTCTGTCTGTCTGTCTGTCTGTCTGTCTGTCTGTCTGTCTGTCTGTCTGTCTGTCTGTCTGTCTGTCTGTCTGTCTGTCTGTCTGTCTGTCTGTCTGTCTGTCTGTCTGTCTGTCTGTCTGTCTGTCTGTCTGTCTGTCTGTCTGTCTGTCTGTCTGTCTGTCTGTCTGTCTGTCTGTCTGTCTGTCTGTCTGTCTGTCTGTCTGTCTGTCTGTCTGTCTGTCTGTCTGTCTGTCTGTCTGTCTGTCTGTCTGTCTGTCTGTCTGTCTGTCTGTCTGTCTGTCTGTCTGTCTGTCTGTCTGTCTGTCTGTCTGTCTGTCTGTCTGTCTGTCTGTCTGTCTGTCTGTCTGTCTGTCTGTCTGTCTGTCTGTCTGTCTGTCTGTCTGTCTGTCTGTCTGTCTGTCTGTCTGTCTGTCTGTCTGTCTGTCTGTCTGTCTGTCTGTCTGTCTGTCTGTCTGTCTGTCTGTCTGTCTGTCTGTCTGTCTGTCTGTCTGTCTGTCTGTCTGTCTGTCTGTCTGTCTGTCTGTCTGTCTGTCTGTCTGTCTGTCTGTCTGTCTGTCTGTCTGTCTGTCTGTCTGTCTGTCTGTCTGTCTGTCTGTCTGTCTGTCTGTCTGTCTGTCTGTCTGTCTGTCTGTCTGTCTGTCTGTCTGTCTGTCTGTCTGTCTGTCTGTCTGTCTGTCTGTCTGTCTGTCTGTCTGTCTGTCTGTCTGTCTGTCTGTCTGTCTGTCTGTCTGTCTGTCTGTCTGTCTGTCTGTCTGTCTGTCTGTCTGTCTGTCTGTCTGTCTGTCTGTCTGTCTGTCTGTCTGTCTGTCTGTCTGTCTGTCTGTCTGTCTGTCTGTCTGTCTGTCTGTCTGTCTAGAGCAACCAAATTTTCAGATAAGATGCATTATTATGGGGATGCAAGTTTATTTTATATTTTGGATATCGGGGATATATTATATAGCTCCCATAGTGGTGTTTCAGAGGACCTCGAAAAACCCCAAAAGTTTTAGATAAATAATTCGTTTGTTTATGAAGATATCGTAACCAAATTTGGCATTTAAAAGTTTTTTAGAGATCTTCAACACTGTACCAAATTTGATCAAAATCGGTTGACTATATCATATAGCTCCCATAAGGCAGATCGGTCAAAAAAACGTTTTTTGCACAAAATTCGTTGCGTTTCGTTTGTTTGTGAAGATATTGTAACCAAATTTGGCATTCGGAAGTTTTTTAGAGATCTTCAACACTGTACCAAATTTGATCAAAATCGGTTGACTATATCATATAGCTCCCATAAGGCAGATCGGTCAAAAAAACGTTTTTTGCACAAAATTCGTTGCGTTTCGTTTGTTTGTGAAGATATTGTAACCAAATTTGGCATTCGGAAGTTTTTTAGAGATCTTCAACACTGTACCAAATTTGATCAAAATCGGTTGACTATATCATATAGCTCCCATAGGAAGAATCGGTCAAAAAAACGTATTTTGAACAAAATTCGTTGTGTTTCGTTTGTTTGGCAAAGAAATATCTTTTGGAGTTTGTAAGCAATAAATCGGACTTGATTGCAATGTGGTGGTACAGGGAATCCCAAAGTCGTCCGCGCCCGACTTTAACGTACGCCATCTTTGTTATTCCAATTGATAATTTTCTCTGTGGTAATAAATTTCAATACCTAACCAAAACCCATAAAATAATTCTACATTGTTTTCTTCAGATTTCAACCAATTCTTTTCAACCATAAATTTGATAGTTGTTTCTACATCTTTCCAATTCGGTATATTTGCAAGTCTGGCCCAATCGAAAATGAGTACATCTTCAAATTGTACTTTCCACTGCCCAAGATAACACTAGTTTACATATTTTAAAAAATTTTGGTATCTTCAACATGTTTAAGTCATTTCCGTAGTAAAATGGCACGCGATAAACGGATTGCGAGATGTATATATTTCTGGTTGTACTAAACTGATTTTGATTACTTTTTTATCAAAGTGTAGATAATTGAATAACCCATCTATTACGTTTGAAACTTATTTTTGTCAAATTTACGGTTTGGTCATTATTTATCCATTCATATGAAAGTTTTCGTCATTTTCAGAAAATTTTTGAGAAGTTCTATTTCGAACGTAAATTTAAAAATTTAAAAAAAAATTTATACTGTTTTATTCATAGCTCGTAAAGTTCGATCGATTACGAAGAAAATGTTGTTGTTTATCAAAATCGGAGAAAAAATGTGGAAGTAACAGGAATTTTTGTAAAAAGTGAAAAATGTAAATTTGTTTGAAAAACCAAAAGTTTTTGATTAATAATTCGTTTGTTTATAAAGATATCGTAACCAAATTTGGCATTCAAAAGTTCTCAAGCTCTGTTCCAAATTTGATCAAAATCGGTCGTTTATATCATATAGCACCCATAAGATCGATCGTTCAAAAAAACGTTTTGGGACAAAATCCGGTATATTGCTCATAAACTTCTAAAGATACATAGGTATATATTTGCTAAATTTGGTTAGATATCTTCAGAAACAAACTAATCAAAACGAATTTGGTACAAAAAAAACATATTTTGACCGATCGACCCTATGGGCGCTATATGATATATACAGCCAATTTTTTTTTTATCGATTTTGATACAGAGTGAGTTATAAAAAACTTCGAAACACCAAATTTGGTCACGATATCTTGGAAAATACAAAACACGCGAAACATAACGAATTTCGTTGCAAAAACGTTTTTTTGACCTACCTATGAAGGCTATATGATATAGTCAACCGATTTAGATCAAAGTGGTAGGGAACTATAAAAAACTGCCAAACACAAAATTTGGTTAAGATATCTTCATAAACAAAGGAAACACAACGAATTTTGCATCAAACACGTTATTTTGGCCGATCGGTCCTATGGGTGCTATATGAAATAGTCAACCGATTTTGATCAAATATCTTTACAAACAAACGAATTATCCATCGAAAACTTTAGGTTTTGAGAAAAATTGACTTTTTGTACTTTTTACGAAAATTTCCGTTAATTCCATCATTTTTCTACAATTTTTTTTTATTTTATGATATTTTTTTTAAATTTTTAAATTTACGTTCAAAATAGAATGTTTTCAAAAATTTTCAGAAAATATCATATGAATGGATAAATAACGACCAAACCGTAAATTTGACAAAAATATGTTCCAGGTATAATCGATAGGTAATTCAATTATCTACAGTTCTACGAAAAGAATTTTGACTTCATTTTCGGTTTTGGCGTGCCACAAAATCAGCCAATAAACGCTTCATTTTAAAATGAATCATTCAATTAGATTGACTTGCAATAAAATATAATGCGAGTTCGCCAAATTTTAATAAAAAAGACTGTTATCTTCGGTTTTGTTATTTATGTTCGCACATTTTTTGTTCAATTAAATTTATAATGAAAAACCGGGCCACCCGGAGGTAGTCATCGGGACACCGGGACGTTGCTTCCAAAACCGGGCTATGGCCCGTGGTCACAAAGTATACGAAAATTTTTGTCTTCACCTATTATATACAGTGGACACACAAATTATTCGGACACTTGTTACCAAATAAGGAATTTTGTTAGAAAAAATTTTTTTTTTGTTTTTTTATGTTTAATAAGGCTGCCTTTGGGTTTTATAAAGGATTTCAAGCGATGACTTATATTTTTCACGAATCTATTGATTTCCTGGTGGTCAATCTTCTCCAGCTGTATACTAATAGATTTTTTTTTTTTATTTTTCCAATAAAATGTAGAGTTTTTAGTTGCTTGCAATTACATATTAACCATTCCTGAGCAGTAATTGCGTAAAATACTTAAACAAACTGCATTGACAACGATTTTAACTACTCAAAACGTGCGAAATCTGATGGAAGCTGTGTTTAAAACTTCAAAAAATTCCATTTCTGTAGTAGAACAAAATGTGAAGAAGCATTTTAATACAAAATCTTGACTCAAAAAATACGCCATAGAGGGTACGATGCTATGTTTGTAATCTATATGCAAATTGCAAACCACTAATTTTGGTTGCTACTGAAAATCAATGGTTGGAATTTACCAAACACCAAAAAAATTACCCGTATTTGATTTGGAGATTATAATTTTCATCGATAAATCAGTCAATCAAAGCCGGGCAACAATTTCGATCGGAAAAACGAAATACGAAAACTCGGCTTTAGACTTAGAACAGTGTCCCAAACAATCTGAAAGTTTCATCAACTAAGTATTTTTTTTCAGCAGAAACTCTTCGTTTACTGTACTATATGAGTTACGCATATAAAAAAAGTTCAGATATAAAAACAATACATACATAATTTTCAGGTATGGTTGCTATTTACCCTTTATATCCACAATATTGCCGCGCATGTCGAATTGAGCCCAACGCAATTTACAAGTAATAAATAAACTGAAAATATATTCTAAATTGATAAATTGAAAGTATTTATTATTAAGCTTCGATACCAACTTTTGATTTAACAGATGTAGACCGCTGACTGGTCCATCACACTGCTCGAAAGGACTGTTAATGACCACAAACTCACTGGAAAGCATGTTCAGCAGGACCGTCTGATTATTATTTGAATATGCAGCGGCCCATTTATTGTCAGGACTGAGCACCAGCTGTTGCATAATACCCTCAATTCCTGGATTTACATCACGCGTTAAGTCCGAAGTTGACAAATCAAACGTTATAAAATGTGTAGATATTGAGACCATGTAACGCATATCGCTAGTCAAACAAAACGCGAAAACGGCAAACTGATGACCCTCAAGGGAGTACTGGAAATGAGCAAGTATTCAATTATTTCCTAAAACATATTTGGTATAACACCTGGAACAACCTTAAGCGGACCTCCGGGTGTGTGCAGACAATGATTTACAGGAATTAAAGCGCAATCCTTAGGTCCACTGCGGTCACAGGCCCGTAGCAACATTTTAATATTCAGGTTACCACCAATTTCTGGCAACAGACGTCCAATTAGTTGAGGTGCCAACATGTTGGGATATATAGCCAAAATTGCTCCTCCCAAGCGTAAAGCATCAGCCACTAGCATAAGCTCACGTTTTGACTCCTTGTCCTCAGTGTTGGATGATGCATCCTCAAAATCCGCGAGTACTGCTTGTAAAGGGCAACTTGAAAGCTTCGCATGTAACCAGTCATAATTAAAGAGCACATGTTCAAAGAGATCTTTAAATCGACGCGAACGGACGAAATGAAACGGTAACTCGCCAAACTATGAACAACATTTTAAATACTATTACTATAGTATTATGCAGACAGAAGAATCGACTATGTGGTGGTTACACATGTACGAACTAAAACTAAATTGGTTTTTCCCATATACCTTTCGCAGATTGTAACGTCGGGATAGACCATCTTTGCTAGTGAACACCAGAGGCTGTATCGGCACCTTTCGATCGGCCGAACCCTCTTTCTCAGCTAATCCAAACCTGTGCCGCTATAAAATCATACAAAAGGTTATGGTAAGAAAATTGTTATCATTTTCTACTAGCGATTTTCTATAAGCGAATTTTAATATAATATAATGTCGGAGTCGCAATTGCGCATAGTGAATATCAAATGAGATTAGGTTAACATTTCAAAATAGTGTTTCGCTATAATATCTGTCTGTCGGACTGTCGGTATGCGACACCCACAATATAAAAGTCGGGGCGAAATTTACCACAATTATGCGCTATGTTTTTTTTTGAATAAATGCAAAAATTCTATAGTTGGATGAAAACTTAAAAAAATATTAATTAATTTTTATATAAAAAAATAATATTTTTAGGTACACAATATATAATTATCACTTTTGGTGTTTCAATATAAAATAACCCTCTAAATGCCTACTTACCTCATATTGGTTTTTTTTTTTAATTGCCGTGGATATAAATTTTAAAAAAAATCGGTTGGGAACTTAGGGATTTATAACCAATATTTTCCAAATTGTAAACCTAAAATAAACTTTCAGGGTACTTCAGAGTCGGGTAGGTACGACTATAGCATTCTACAAGTCGTAGCAATTAAGGAAAGTGCTCGGGATGTCTTGAGATGAATATGAAAGGACTTAAAGGAACTTCAAAACATATGCAAGAAAAAAATGTGAGTGTATTTTTTGCCGACCACTGCTATACTCCGTTACTTCCGTTACTGTTTTTTTTTTTGTGTTTTTTTCCACTACTTATCGCACCTCTCCACTCAACACCGTCTTTTGAGTGTGTAAACAAGTGTTACAAAGTGACTATCAAGAACCCAGCTCAATCAACCATATGGGAGAATCGGTTTGCTCTACTGGCCGATTGACCCAGTATCAAAAACAATTGATTCATTCCCAAGTATTGCAGTTGTCCAACCCCGTAACCCCAAATGCATCATCATTGCTGCTACGAAAGAAAACAAGCCCATCAACACATACTCATGTTTAGCAATTCACCGCGCCATCAACGTTATCAGCAAAAATGTTGTTTTCATTTATTGGCTCAGGGTCGGCAACCTTCTCATACTGACCAGAGGCTTGGAAACAGCCAAAAAAAAGTTGTCGGACCTTGTGGGCATATGTAAAATTAAATGCACCTTACATGAAGCATAAAGAAACTTTATGCCCATTGCCTCATCAACATCCCCGAGCAAGAAATAATAAAGGAACTTACTCCTAAAGGCGTAACAGAAGTCTACAAATTTACCAAAACTGTCGACGGCAATGCATTTAATACATTTAATCTTTATCACCTTCCTGGATCTATGGGAAGTTCTCGGTACTAAGAACTGCTATATCTTTAGTCACACTCTTAAAGGCGATACCAAACAAGCAATGTGTGTCTGGTGTAGCCTACACCAGTTCACGAACTACCGTGCACCAGAACCCAATGTCCAAACTGCACCAAGGAACATCCGGCTTCAAGCAATAAATGACCGATATTCCTACAACAAAAAAATACTTTAAATCTGAGGTAAAAAAAATGCTCATACAACGAGGCCAACCTTACACGGATGCTGGAGTCGGCAGCTCAAATCCCGTCTCACCATCAAAGTCGCGAATAGAAAAATCCAACAACCAAGCAAAACTGGCAAGCAGCACACAAGTAGTAATAAAAGCACGGAAAACATAAAATCTCCAACCAATCTTGAATTTCCTTCATGCCAGCAGATGGCAATTCCTCGTGCTCCAACCCACAACATTCTGGTCAAACGAAAAAATTAGACAGAATTAATGAACGCAACAATAATTTCAGACCTGAAAACGCGGAACCCACTTATATTGTTTCTCCTACTAATATGTACTCATTCGGCACATTCCCCCATTACCCAAACCTCCTTCAACTTACACACTCTTAAGATCTCTCTTCACTCCCTAACAACATTCTCACTCTATTTTCTCTTGTCTCTGGACGGGTGGGACTAGGGACAACACAGATTATTTTCATAATCTACCGCACATTGCCCACTGCGTTTTTAGTAAAAAACAGATCTTCCCCACACTATTACCAATATTTTCTCCAACTTATCGACACTCATAAAACTCAACAGGGCTGTTCACGCGCGCTTTGGCCTGTTGACTTTTTCCTCAATTTTTCAACTCCTCAACTCAACACAAAGCGTGAATACCCTAAATATAAACAATGGCCGAAAATTACATTCAATGTTCTGCACTTGAAGTTGATACTGTCTACGGAAAAATCATTTTCGGTGCTTTTTATGGTCGCCCATCGATAAACATTGAGGAAGCTGATTTAAACAACATCTTTAACTCTGCTGGAAAAAGGTTCGTAACAGGTGGAGACTGGAATGCTTATCACTGGCTCTGGGGAGACACAAGGTGCGACAAAAGAGGTAAGGCACTAGTTAACAGTCTGACTTCCAGAAAAGCTAAGGTCTTAGCAACTGGATCACCTACAAGATATCCTGGCAACTCAAACAGCCTTCCTTCCTGCCTGAATTTTGCGGTCTACCAAGCTGTCCCGGATCAGCTACTCACCATAACAGACACTTGGGACCTTTCCAGTGATCACCTTCGGCTGATCATTACCCTTCACACAACACCTACACTCCTCCAAGGTGTGCAACGACTCATCAGCCAGAAGACCGACCTAGAAGTCTTCCGAAGTACATTGGAAAACTCGGTCCACTTAGAGATGGAGATATGCTCTGGTCGAGATGTAGGACATTCGGTTGACCTAATTACGGCAAAAATCCATTCTGCGGCAGCTGTAGCCACTCCAAAACCTGTAGTTGTCAGACAGGATGAAGTAGGCAACCAGCTAACTCTTGAGCTAGCTCGACTTCTCTTTAGGAAGCGACGACTCCGTAGGAAATTTCAGACCACTCTCAACCCCGCAGACAAGGCGGGGTGGAGGCTGAAAGGGAGCTCAAAGTGGCACTTCAGACACTTAGACAGAACTCGTTCGACAGAAGAATATAGGCTCTGGAGTATAAACTTGATACTGGATATAATCTATGGAAAGCGACCAAAAACATAAAGAGACAACCCTATCGAACTGTTCCTCTAAGGCGTCATGATGGTACTTACTGCTCAAATACAGAGGAACAAGTGGATACTTTTGCTCAGCACCTTTTAACCTGGCCACGGATGAAGAAGTAAGACTAACTCTCAGCATCATTGACACACCACTACAAATGACGTTGCCTGTTCGACCCATCCGATTAGATGAGATTGAGGAAACTATAACAAAGCTCAAAGTCAAAAGCCCCAGGTCATGACAGAATATGTCATGTTACTTTGCGAGCCTTGCCCACGAAAGCTCTCATTTTCATTACGTTGATTTTCAATGCAATAATAAGAACGCAGCACTTCCCTGCCCACAGGAAAATCGTTCTCATTGCTATGATCAGGAAACCTGGAAAAGAAGAGTCGGACCCCGAACCATACCGTCCAATCAGCGTCCTCCCCACTCTTGCCAAAGTTTGGGTGACGTTGATGGCTAAGAGGATCAATGAACACAACAATTTTTTACCTGACCATCAATTTGGATTTAGGGAAGGACACGGCACCGTCGAGCAGGTAAATAGAGTGGCTAATCATATTCTTAAAGCGTTTGACGACAAAGAATACTGTTTTGGGGTATTTTTCGACGTCAAACAGGCGTTTGACAGAGTTTGGCTGATCGGTCTTCTGGCTAAAATTAAGACCTTGCTTCCTGCTCCGTACTTTGGCATATTGCGATCATACCTCGAGGACAGAAGATTCCAAGTCAAAATCAAAAGCACGCTTTCCACTGCCAGGCTGATGAGAGCTGGAGTACCTCAAGGAAGCGTTCTTGCGCCGCTTCTTTACAACCTGTACACTGCCGACATCCCTACCCCAATGGAGTTAATGCAGGCTGTTGTGAACGACAAAATGCTAATCGCTTCATACGCTGACGACCTGGGATTATTTTACACATCATCCTGCGAGTATGAAGCAGCTGACGGGATACAAGAATACATCCACCTGCTTGAGAGCTGGGCTCGCAGGTGGAATGTTACCTTAAATCCGGCCAAATGTCAGTCGGTTTTATATACTTTAAAAAGGAAGACTCCACCCGCAGTATGGCTAGATGGCCAGCCCCTCATCATTCAAAATGAAGCGAAATATCTTGGGGTGATACTCGACAAGCGGCTAACATTTCGATCACACATTAACCAAACGATCAAAAGTTGTCGCTTTAAAATGACCAAAATGTATTGGCTGCTAAATAAAAAAAGTCCTCTTCCTCTACGGTGTAAAAGAGCGCTTTATAACACAATAGTGGCACCTACTTGGAGGTATGCTATCCAGATCTGGGGTATGGCGGCTCGCTCGAATCGCTTACGTATACAGACGTTCCAAAATAAGGCATTGCGGCTTATTACTGGTTGCGATTGGTACGTAAGGAATTCGACCCTGCACCACGACCTCAATCTGGATACCGTGGAAATCCAAATCAACAAGCACGTTAGCCGATACAATGAGCGTCTAACCTGACACACAAACAGGCTGGCGAAAAACTTACTGAATGAAAACCCAGTAACAAGATTAAAAAGGCGATCGTTGCTAAATTTAATTCCCTAACTCCAACATTGTTATAACGGCCTGATTTGGCCTTAAGGCAGTTCATGCCCAATGATGGCTCCGGCTGCATCCTGGATTGGCGACAGTAAAACATATGATAAATGCAATATATAAAAATACATGAATTTTTGAGTTTTTGCAATAAATAAATAATAAAAAAAATGTTCTGCACTTCAAACATATATGAATTAACATTTTCAATGATAAATAAAAAATAATTCAATTATTTTGACCGTCTATATAATTACCACAATTAAAAAACTAAGACGAATAACAATAGTAAGATGCAAGTAATTATAAACGCCAACATGCAGTTACAAAAACAAAATACACGCCGTGTGTGACCCTAACGGGGCTTTTAAGGGGCACTTTATGGCAACTATTTGCCATATATGTATGTATGTATACATATTTATTTCAGGACTACTGTAGAGCTTAATTATGCGTTTAAATATGTGATGGTCGTATAATACACTACCACTGCTGCAGTTCTCTGATCCACACCAAAATATCCCCTGTACATTTCTTTATTTCTACAATGTTCATTCCATTGCATACATGAATGATGTACTATCGTCGGTCCGGACCTACTTTAAAATACCCTCTACTAACCTTTTTCTTCTCAGATTCCCAATGCGCAGGAGAAGTGCGTATGCCTTTTAAAACTCTATAACCCTCATCATGACAAATTAAGTTGCCAATTTCACTCTCATTAAGTTCTGATCTAGCAGTTATGTCTTGAGAGGCACTATGCTTTCGAAAGCAAATTCAAATTTCCTATATGTAAATGAAAAAAACATGTACATTGTGACAATAAAGTTTCCGGAAATTGTAATTTAAACTGCCCGCGCTGAATACTTTCCAGCAATTTCGGTTTTTTTAAGTTGGCAGGACTGTCCTTAATTCATATGTCAAAAATTGGCACGATCTGTCAACTAGTTTGTTTACAGCAGCTCTTGAAATCAGTCTACCTCAGTAGTGTTTGGCGAATTTTACAATGGAGAAAAATATGGAACAAAGAATTTGTATAAAATTTTGTGTTTTTAACCAAATTTCGTGAATCTGTTTTGTCGAAAACCCAAGGCTACGACTGGTACAAAGCCTTAAAGGATGGTCGAGAGACCTCGTTCCGGACGTCCTTCGACGTCTACCACTGACGATAATATTAAAATAGTGAAAGAAATCTTGTTCGAAAATCGTCATACGAGTGTTAGTGAGAATGCAGGTGAGCTAAACATCAATCAACATCAACTATGTAGTTGACAGATCGTGCTAATTTGTGCCATATTAATTAAGGACAGCCCTGACAACTTAAAAAAAACCAAATTACAATACAATTTCCGGAAACTTTATTGTCACAATGTATTTATTCTACAGACTTCTACTAAAGTTGCTTAACTCGGACCTAACTATTATTGTGTAGCTCTCCATACACTTTCTCTTAATCCCGGCATAAATGGTGAAAAAAATACAATTCGTCTGAATCACAATCCAAGATCATATCCAGAGGTCGCTGTCCTTCACCTGGAGCAATAGCTACTCTTTGAACATCTCAGTTTTCTCTGAGCTGTCTTCTATGCATAGTGTTCTTTACTTGTCCTTCTCGCCTAACATCTTCAACCTGTCTGCTCTGCGACCTACGGAATGTATCCCTCGTCTCCGTTGCATTTCTAAACTTTTCTCTGAGATGCGATCTTTGCATGGTATTAACCACTTGCTCTTATAGCCTAACTTCTACATTTAGAAGCTGCTACATGAGAATAAATACTTCAATATACCTGTTTTTACTTATATCTTTAAAAGTTTTCACTCGATTTTAAAAATATTTACGGCAAACTATTCTTAAAATCACTGCGTATAACCGTAACAAATTTGTATACTGTGTAAACTGCAAAATTCTCCTACAAGGCGACGTGATAGATGCTGTAACTTTCCAAGTAGAAGAACCGTAAAACAAGGCAGACCTCACGTTTGACTTGAATAATCTGATTTTTAGCATTTGCGGATAGAAACTACATCGCCATATAGTTGACAGCAAGCCGCCAATCGCTCTGGCTTTACTAATACCAGATATTACGTCAAGTTTAGTACCTCCATCAACTGCTAAGAAGCTGCCCAGATAGATGAAGTCCTGGACAGATTCGTCGTGTTGTCCGTTCAAGGACAGTGTTCGCTGAACATTAATATCTTTGTTTTAGCAACGTTAATTGACAAACCCGCCGAGGAATTGTAAAATAAAATGATGATATTTTGGGCTATTTACTCTAAAGCCTTTTCTACTTTAGAACACATTCTGAGTTTTTCAGACTATGGTGTTTTGTTTGAACATAGCTTAAATTTTATAGCCATATTTGCCACACTGTAAATAAAGCTAGGGGCTAATGGTACAATTAATTAGTATAATTGTTTACGAGGCTCTTCAAAAACATTTGTTTCTGAGGAACGTGGGAATTTCCGAAATAACTTAAACTGTTTTGCCGCCTATGAATTTAAATTTTAATAGTGTACATTTTGACCGTGACTAGTTTCGTTTTGTCATTAATTTTTTTTTCCAGACATGTGGTGTCTGTAAGGATTTTATAACAAAATTTTCTAGTATTTAGCAGTAGCCCCTAAGCTGCAATCAAAGGGTTCACTGCACCATGTCGCTGCACTGCCTCCTTATACTTATATACTTGCTTGAGCTGTATCTAGACTCGATTTGAAACATCTGATCTCTGACAAAATATAATATAATACATATAAATATGTTAATATTAATTAGTTCTTGTCAGCTGACAAATTTCCTTATTGGAATCAGTCTAATGTTGGGGCAATAGTAATGTCATTGTAATGACTGGCCGATGGCACATATAAGTTTCCAAAAAATTTTTGGAAAATGTTGAACGAAATTTAACGTACCTGTATTTCGGTAAACTTAAATGGCTTGGGTATGCCACCGCCCCAAATGCCAAGATAGTAATCGGCAATCATAGAATGAAAATATATAGCCATGTTCATATTCTTGAAATAACGTTCTTTAGCAGTGTCGCGGAATTGTCTATGGTACCAATTCATAACGTTAACACCATCAGCTTCACGCTCGCTTAAATAATTGGGCAAATCATTTCGTATACGTGTCCATAATAGAGGTGGTATGCGACGCACTGGTGGCTGTAATAATACAATTGCTCAATAAAGTCATAAAATATTTGTTTCAAGAATGTGCATATTCGACTTAAAAGACCGCTAATAGATTTAATGAAGTGGACATTTAATAATCAATGTACGCAAATTGTTTATTTGCTTTGTATTGACTTCAAATACTTTTTAAAAATATTCTGACATACCATATGATACTGATACACATCATCAAGCACTTTATCATCTAATGAAATAAGATCTTCCAGCTCGCTTTCCGATAAACCTGATTTCGACGCAGTAATATAGGCCAAAGCATGGAATACCAGAATTCGACCATGTTGTTTTTCTACACGCTCAAACAAGAGCATGATGGAATCCATAACAGTATTGGCAAGATGCGTTTCTTGAGGACGTGTATAGCTGCGCCATCTACATATCTCCGCAAACACAAGTTTAACAAATATAGGTAAAGAGCATTTACTGATTGCATTGGCGACCAAACGCCATTGATAATTATTGAGATCCCGACAAGCTGTCTTCATCCACATTTTAATAACGTTCATAGCCAAATCTTCCCCAAGCGCCGTCACTTCAATAAAATTTTCTTCAACATCGATCATTTTGCGAAGCACATGATATTCATGTGATACAGCTGGATTTGCTGGTTCGTTGGCGCACGATATGATAATCTGTGAAGGGTCTAACAAAGATTAGTCAAGAAATCCAAATTGAAAAAATGTGGTACAGTCGAGGCGGTGCCCGACAGTGGAATACCCTGTACCTTTTGTGTCAAAAAAATTTTTCCTGCATATTCCATCCAAGAACTTTCCAATTGGAATTTATTTATTTTGGTGAAAATTTTGATGAAACTCGAATGTTACAACAAAGAACTTATTTACTTATTTACTTACTTTATTTACTTATACGGGGTAAGTTTCAAGTTGGTATGTTGAGGGGTGTGGGAGAAAACTAGGTAAATGGATTGCGGGGGGTGGGGGGACCGCATCGATCAAATTTTTGACCATTAAAGCCACATGAATGAGCTTACCAAAATTTGTGATTCTAGGTCACGTGTAGCCATAATTGCGTAGAGTCAAATATTGACGCAGTTTATTGGCAAGGGGAGGTGAAATTTGCACATATTTGACTATAGTTTCTGTTGTATTTGTCCGATTTTGTTCATTTTTTACACATAGATGCATGTTACTACAACGCATCGCTTTGTTAAATTTCAGATGAAAATACTAAACGGTGTGGCTAAAAACCGCGAAACTCTACTGCGGGGGAACGGGGCAAGATATTGACATGATTCAACAAACTTCATCTTCTTAGGAAATATGCGCACCAGCTGGTAAAGTTTCGTGTCTCTAGCTCTTATAGTCTACGAGATCAAGGCGTTCATACGGACGGACAGACGGACGGACGGACATGGCTCAATCGCTACCCGAGGTTATGATAAGCATTTTGGTGTAAAGGACTTGGGGTCTGCCACGCCTCCTTCTGTCACAAATCTAGTATACCCTTTGTACCTATAGGTACAGGGTATAAAGATGGCGTACGTTAAAGTCGGGCGCGGACGACTTTGGGATACCCTGTACCACTGCTTGCAATCAAATCCGGTAAATTGCTTAAGAACACCAAAAGACATTTGATTGTCAAATTAGATTATGATACCTTCATAAACAACCAAAAACAGACGAATTTTTAGTCAAAAAATTTTTTTCCGACCGATCGGAGTGTTAAAGATCTCTAAAAAACTTCTGAATGCCAAATTTGGTTACAATATCTTCACAAACAAACGAAACACACCCAATTTTGTACAAAAAGCGTTTTTTTCGACCGATCGATCCTATGGGAGCTATATGATATAGTCAACTGATTTTGATCAAATTTTGTACAGTGCTTGGGAACTCTAAAAAACTTCTTAATGCCAAATTTGGTTACAATATCTTCACAAACAAACGAAACACAACGAATTTTGTGCAAAAAACAAATTTTCGACCGATCGATCCTATGGGACCTATATGATATAGTCAACCGATTTTGATAAAATTTGATACAGTGCTGGGGGTTTCTAAAAAACTTCCGATTGCCAAATTTGGTTATGATATCTTCATAAGCAAACGAATTATCCATCGAAAACTTTTGCTTTTTTTCGAGGTCCTCTGAAACACCCCTATGGGAGCTATATAATGTAGTCCCGATATCAAAAAAATAAAATAAACTTGTCTCCTATGGATTAATAAGGGATCTTATCTGAAAGTTTGGTTACTCTAGATCTTACCATCTCTGAGATCTAGGCGTTCATACGGACAGACGGACAGACGGACATGGGTATATCGACTTCTCTAGTCACTCTGATCATACTTTAGGTAACTTTGGGGGGTCTCCGACTTCTCCTTCTGTACGTTACATACATTTTCGGCTTGCACAAACACAATATACGCTTTGTACCATACGGTACAGGGTATAAAAATATCAGTCAGTCACTTGACTCAATGTAGGACATTGATTGCACAAGTTCCAATTTGAAAGGGATTTGAGTGAATGTACACTACTTGCTACATGAATAGGACACCCCTTAGCTCTGTTTTCTACTACCCGCAACTTCCATAGTATGCTATCCGGATGGAGTCTTACCTATTTTTAATTACAGTTCATTTTGTTGTTGTATTTTAACTAAAAGGAATATTGAGTGCTATAGCTAAAGGTATTCACAAAAAAATTTTTTTTTTTTTTTTTTTATATTTGTTTATTTGTAATCTGTCCAAAGGACATTCAACAAGTTTTATAACATCTTACAAAAAAAAAAAAATATTTCTATGATTGGCTTGACTCCAATGAGCTAAACCAATATAACATTAAGCAGACTTAGTTTTAATTTAGAATCTATGGGGAAGATCTAGGATATGATATCGCTTCAATCGTCTAGTATCTGCGCTATTATCTAATAAGTTTATAGCGAATGAGTTTTCATGAAAATTTAGTCTGTTTATGTATGTTTCTGTACGTTGCTTAATTTCATCATTTACATAACATATGTTGAGGTCCTTGTGTATTTGATAATTACTAACATACCAGGGACGGATTTTATTTTCCAAGCTGAGTTGGGACCGAGGTCCTAAAAGCCAATACATTTGCCTAGTCTTAGCTTTGAGCTGGGTTTGCTTACACCTAATGTGTTTTTTCTAGGTGAGCTTTCGGTCCAAGTACACGCCAAGGTATTTAACCTCTTCTTCTTCCGGTATCGACAAACCAAAAAGGGTAACTGGGGGACATTTTCCACGCCTCAAAGTAAAAGTTACTTGGACTGATTTTTGACTGTTTACTGCAATTCTCCACTTTTTTAGCCATGCTTCGAGTAATCCAAGCTGATTTTGCAAATACCGGGATGCGTCAGCCGAGCTCTCGCTATTTGAAATAATTGCAGTATCGTCGGCATATGTTGCAACCTCAACATTGCTAGTTATCGGCAGGTTTGCTGTAAAATTTGTGTATAGCACCGGCCCAAGTACGCTGCCTTGTGGCACACCAGCATTTATTGGGTACAGCTCCGAGCATTCGTCAGCATGTTGAACGTAAAATTTTCTATTGCAAAGGTAGGACTTAAAAAGCAGGAAGTACGGTGCTGGAAGCCATTTCTTGATTTTATATAGGACGTCTGAGTGCCACACCCTATCAAATGCTTGTTTAACATCAAGGAATGCAGCAGCGCAATACTGCTGGTTTTAGAATGCATCTACAATCTTTTTAACAATACGATGACATTGTTCTATTGTACTATGTCCTCTTCTGAACCCAAACTGATGTTCGAGTATAATGCTCAGGTTTTCCAAATCCACAGACAATCTTCTTAATAGAATCCTTTCGAATATTTTAGAGAATGTCACCAGCAAGCTAATTGGACGATATGATGAAGCGTCTCGTTCAGGTTTGTTCGGTTTCAGCAACATTATTACTTCAGCACATTTCCATTGGCTTGGGTAATATTCTAACCTTAGCATTGCATTGTAGATGTAAGAAAGGAGTCTGATGCATTTCGTAGGCAGATTTTTGATAGTTATGCCGTCAATTTTGTCATAACCAGGTCATTTCTTTATAGTTATCATTTGAATTTCGGCTTGCACTTCTGAGACTGATGTTGGTCGTAAGGGTAGACTCATCTGGCATGGCGAGCTAATAAAGTTGTTAACCTCTGTCATAGTTTCCTGGTCAAAATCCGGGTTGGGTTGGAAAACTGAGCTTAGATGCTTTGCAAATGTTTCGGCAATTTCTTTATCACTTTTGCACATTCTCCCATTATGGTCGACAATTGCAAGTTTTCTTCTAGTTGGCCATTTAAGGTATCTGGTTGCCCCCCAAAGACTGTAGTTTAGATCAGATTGTAAACGGATCTAGATTTTGAAGGTACTCTGATGTAGCAGCATTTTTTATAACCCATAATTTTTCTTTAAGTTCTTTGGTAGCCTTGTTATATATTTGTTTATCAATAGGACTACGGCTTGCCTGCCACTTCTTTCGGAGCTTTCTTTTGTTTTTAATCAAGTGCCTTACTTCTGTGGACAGGAAAGGTTTACTTGGTTTTTTTAAGCTCGTCTCCGGAGTGCTGTAAGCTCCAGCTTCATGAATTGCGTTGGTCAGTATTTCAATAGCATCATCAATCTCGTTTCCAGTCTTTAGTGATAAGTCAAAAGGTGTTTTATTTTCTAACCTGTTTTGAAAGGTTTCAATATTTGTTTGCCTTGTAATAATTCTGTATGGCCTAGCTTTTAATTGCACCATAGCACCGTAGGTAACTATACACGGAGAGTGGTCGGAGCTTAGCTCAAAATTTTCCTCAATGAGAAGTTGGTGTTGAGGTACCCCTTTAAAAACGACAAAATCGAGTAGATCCGGTATTTTTCGGGGATCTGATGGCCAATATGTGGGTTTGCCGGTACTTAGAGTTGAGAATTTGTTAGTTGTAATACATTTGTAAAGCTCTCTACCCTTCGGGTTCGCGATCCGGGATCCCCACCACTGATGTTTAGAGTTGAAGTCTCCGCCTACTAAAAATCGGCTTCCGAGACTTTAAAAGAACAATTTAAAGTCATCTGCTTTTAAAACTGATCTTGGCGACACATATATCGCTGATATGGAAATTTCAAATTGCAGACAATTTATATTAATTGTGGCTGCCTGAATATTATTTTGTTGAACGATACTTTGATGTGAGTACTTTAGTGATTTTTTAACTATAACAGCAGCTCCGCCCCTAGCTCTATCTGCTGGGTGGTCCGCATTTATAATTTCGTATCCGTTTATTTTAAAATAAAATTTTTTAGTAAAATGTGTCTCAGAAATTAACATTATATCAATGTCATTCGACTTTAAAAATAGATTTATTTTATTACAATGATTCGAAAGCCCATTGGCATTCCATATGGCAATACGTAGATCTACTTGCATAATTTGGATACAAGTTGAGAAATCATATTGAGGAGATTACTTGTCTGGTCATACTGTTGTCTAAAAAGCTTTTCAATCCTATCTAATGCCGTAATGACCCTGTCTTCTGATTCACCTCGGACTGCTTGGGCATAAGTAAACTGGTTATTGTTGATTGTAGGTTGTGGTGGTGTTTGAGTATTAATAAATGTACGATTTTGATTATTCTCATGTTGAGTAACCCTATGTGCGTTGTCGTCAAATGACCGCCTACCTGCTGTTAGCTGTTCGTAGATTTTGCAACCTTTATAATTGGCGGTATGATTTTGCAAGCAGTTCGCGCATTTGGGTGGCTGTTTATCCTTAGGACAAGTAGCACTTGGGTGGTTCAATGAACATTTCACACATTTATACGTTTTGTTGCAATATGACTTAGTATGTCCAAACTGTTGGCATCTGAAACACTGCACAATATCCTTAACTTTTTTGGGTGGTTCAATTGTGACTACCGCATTATTAATATATTTAACGTCGTATATTTTACAGTTTTTGCTATCTGGTTCTAGGTCTAAGAAAAACATATGCAATGGTTGTTTATTAAGTCGGCTTTTGATGTTGTTTAAACCACGAACTACGTGACCTCGTGATTCAACAGCTGTCTTAATTGTTTCAATTGGAGTGGAGTAATGCATATTTTTGATTACCACTCTGAAAGCTCTCTCATGTTTCAGCTGGTAGGTATGGTACTTCGCTTTATCATTATTTAAGCACTTAATAAGTTCTCTGTATTTTTCGACAGTCTTTACCATTATTCTTACTTGATTGTCTCGTTGGGTTTTATGTGTAAATGTATTCCTATTAATTTTCGATTCAATATACATCAAAAGACCCACGATGTCGCTGACTTCCGATATGAAGATTGGTGGAGGCTTTGGGGTCTCCGGCGATACCAGATTAGTGCTTGTTAGGTCAGTGTCAGTTTTATCTTCTGTTTCATCAATTGTATCACTCAGCAGGGCGAAAGAATTTTTTGAGGTACTAGGTTCAGAGTCAAGAGTCGGAAATTTTTTAGCTAGATTAGGAGAGGAAGCATTTGCCCGTTTTAACGCGCGCGGCTTGATAGGGCATTGCTGCCACTCAATTCCTTCGCCGTCGTCCTCATTCATGTTTTCTGTTTTTGACAGCAAAGTTACACAATGATAAGTGCGTGCACACCACACGCAAAAAAAGTGTGTACACACTATAATATGGCAAAAATAGTGCCAGCGAAGTCTCAATGAATAAAATTTTTGTTTTTAGTGTTTTATTGCTTACAAATATTGTTTGCACACTTATAAAAAGTTTTGCCACAGTGGCGGACTTGTCCGTAAAAGATTTCACTCTAATTTTCACTTTTCAAACAAAGTGCCAGCGGTGCCTCAACAATTTGCAATGTCACTGCACAACTTTGATTTGTTTTTTATCAATAATACATAAAATTTTTTTTTTTTGTAATCACAAAATCACTTATGTTCACTGATAGTATTTATTGCCACGAAAGTGGACTTGTCCATAAATAGATTTATCTCAAAAGTTTAAATTTTCACACATTAAGAAAATTTTTCTCATCTGCACACGTGTTAGCGCTGCCAACTCCGACGATAAACAACAAAAAAAAACAAAAAAAAAAAAAAAAAAAAAAATGTTTACTGAAAACGGTCACAGCGTGGGATTGGGACACTTTTGCCGAAAAAAAATTTCTAGAATCCTGGTTCTGCTTAATAACTCACAAATACGAAAACTCGGTTTTAGCCTTTGAACAAAGTCCCTAACGAACCCTGAAAGTTTCATCCATTAAGTATTTTTTTCCAGCAGACGTCTTCTTTGAGCATTCGTTCAATGTACTATCCGCTTTGAGTGCGACAAAAAAAATATTTGAAAACATGAGTCGTTGTGTCAAAGAAATCGATCAAACTAAAAGCTTGTCCTATTCAAGTGATGCAAAAGTTTCGACTAAATTCCAACGAATGCTAACATAAAAGGGGTTAAAAATATACAACAATAATTTTCCAGAGCTTACAATTTGTCATAGAAAGAATAGTTGCACAAAGATAACGTGCCAAAATATCGTTATATTATTCTATATCATTCTGCTTTTGAGGTCTGAGCAATTGCAAAGACAGCTTAGAGGGTATCCTATTCAAGTGACGAGCAGTGTATTAATAACATGTCCGCCGTATATGGATTGAGTAAATATTCAAAAAGTAAAACTAATAAAAACTTACTATATATAGAGAAAAACTAGCACTACTTACAAATTGATTCACTCACCTTGCAATATGGTGGCAAACGGGTCGGTATCCAAGATACTTTGTTTGAATCTTGAGTACCCGTCAGCTGATCAACTGAATCTAAATAAAGTGTTAGTGGCTGATTCGGGTTTGCGTACGTAAGTAATTGCTTAAAATGTGCCGTTAAAGGTACAAGATCATCTGGTATATTTTCAAAGGGTAGCATATAATTGTAGGATATCTGGGGATAAAGTTAGCAAGTTTTAGGTAGAACTTTGGTGAAAAATACAAAGCATAAGTAAAAGCGATTGCTTGTTTATGCATATGTATGGATAAATGTACAAATATCACCTGCTGGCATATAGATATTAACGTGGCTGTTAACGCACTTGAATCTGGCGTGGTACCCAAGAATCGAATCACATTTATCGGTCGCTTTTCGGCGAACCATTCACTTGCGACCAATGAGGCACTTTTGGCGAGCAATGAAGTTTTACCACAACCTCCGTCGCCAAAAAGGACAAGTGGCTTATCTGAATCCCCCAGCATATAGCGCTTTATTCGTTCGCAACTTTCTTCGCGTCCATAAAATATTTTAACAGAATTGTTACAAGCGTGCAAATGCTGTAGGATTTCAGTTACTATCTGCCCTTGGGCACTGGAGTCTTCTTTGCGCATGGCGCGGTCGACTAGTTTGACAACATTCTTATAAAAATGTGATATGAAATGGTTCAAATACTCCTCGTGTGTCTCTATATCTAAACCCTCGCGTCCAATCCATTCTACGGTATACCTGTAGTGAGCAAAATGTTAGTTACATTAGGATTGCAAAGAAGATGAGTTTTTTCATACTTTTGAGAATTACTTGATTCCATTTTATCCGGCAAGCGTTTATCCCTTAAATCGCCAAGCAGTTTAGCTGATTCTGTATCCAAACTACGATTAATAATATCCACAAAGAGCGACGCCTTTTTTAAGTTTTGTAAATTTATATTGTTTATATAACGCACGTAGGCTAGACAATGATTTTTAGTATTCTTCACGTTTAAGATGCCATTAATTACTTCGCGTTCCGTTACTAAACGTGGAAAAAATTTAAGTTAATAGTTGTTTTTTTTTTTTTTTGCAATACATTAGAGCCTTAATTATTTATTAGTTCCTCTTTAGTTCCTTTCGCGGTGCATTTTATTTTTAAAGATTTTAGTCAATTCGACAAACTTTACCAGCGTACGGATAATGCACATCTTTGGTACATAGTGGTATAAAAACTATTGATGCAGAACAGTTCATAGGCGTTTTGAGACGTTTGCGTGAAGCAATTCGCCAAAAAAAGACCGGATTTGTGGGCAAACAACTCGTGAATCTTGCACTATGATTAGTGTGACCAACTGACCCGGAAAAACCGGGCCATAGCCCGGTTTCGAAAGCAACGTCCCGGTGTCCCGATGACTACCTCCGGGTGGCCCGGTTTTTAATTTTAAATTAAATTAAACAAAAAATGTGCGAACATGAATAACAAAACCGAACATAACGATCTTTTTTATTGAAATTTGGCGAATTCGCATTATATTTTATTGCAAGTCAATCTAATTTTGTTTGCCGATATTGTGGCAAGCTAAATCCGAAAATGAAGCTAAAAAATTTTTTCATGGAACGGATATCGAGATATTTCGAAAAAACCACTTTTCGAAATTAAAAAAAAAGTGTACTTAAAAAATTCTATTTCGAACGTAAATTTAAAAAAATTTGTTCATAAAGTTTTATTCATTGCTCGTAAAGTTCTATCGATTAAGAAGAAAATGAGCGGTTGTTTATCAAAATTGGAGAAAAATTATGGAATTAACGGAAATTTTCGTAAAAAGTACAAAAAGTCTCAAAGCCTTAAGTTTTAGATGGATAATTCGTTTGTTTATAAAGATATTTGATCAAAATCGGTTGACTATTTCATATAGCACCCATAGGACCGATCGGCCAAAATAACGTGTTTGATGCAAAATTCGTTGTGTTTCCTTTGTTTATGAAGATATCTTAACCAAATTTTGTGTTTGGCAGTTTTTTATAGTTCCCTACCTCTGAACCAAATTTGATCTACATCGGCTGACTATATCATACAGCCCCCAAAGGACAGGTAGGTCAAAAAAACGTTTTTTCAACGAAATTCGTTATGTTTCGCGTGTTTTTCAAGATATCGTGACCAAATTTTGTGTTTCGAAGTTTTTTATAACTTACACTGTATCAAACTCGATCAAAATCGGTTGTATATATCATATAGCGCCCATAGGGTCGATCGGTCAAAATATTTTTTTTTGTACCAAATTCGTTTTGATTCGTTTGTTTCTGAAAATATCTAACCAAATTTAGCAAATATATACGTATGTACTATATTTAGAAGTTTTTGAGCAATATACCGGATTTTGTCCCAAAACGTTTTTTTGAACGATCGATCTTATGGGTGCTATATGATATAAACGACCGATTTTGATCAAATTTGGAACAGAGCTTGAGAACTTTTGAATGCCAAATTTGGTTACGATATCTTTATAAACAAACGAATTATTAATCAAAAACTTTTGGTTTTTCAAACAAATTTACATTTTTCACTTTTTACAAAAATTCCTGTTACTTCCACATTTTTTCTCCGATTTTGATAAACAACAACATTTTCTTCGTAATCGATCGAACTTTACGAGCTATGAATAAAACGGTATAAACATTTTTGAAGTAAAACTTTTTAGGCGGTGTTGTGATTTTTGCATCGTTGTGGTGGCACCATTGTAAATTTCTATGGGAGTAACTTTGAAATTTTGTTAGCTCGAAAAATGTGATTTTCGGTGCGTTTGCTTTGATTATTCTCTTTCGAAATGACGAATTGCGACGCTGACGTTGCGTTGGTGGTCATGACTTCGGCGCTTGTTGAGAGAGCGAGCCGTGGTCATGGTATAGAGATGAGGTAAAGCGGCCGCGGCTGGTCAGCTAAAGCACGCAGCACATGTGTGTAAACGAAAAAAATGTTTTTGTATGCATTGCGTGAATACAACAAAGCGACATATGTACATGCGTACATACAAGTGCCAGTGTGCATGGATTAGTTTGTGTGCCAGCTCGTAGTTTTGCTTGCTTCTCTCTCTCGCACTTTTTGTTACTCTCACAAAATTAAAACGCTCCAGCCGGCAATGCCGTGGCCTTGGTGCCGTTTGGTTGGCGACAAACAAAGAATATAGAACTACATACAGACAGCACACAAATTATTCGGACACTTTGAATTTGCCACTTTGAAGCCCAATAACTTTTGATGTAGACATGATAGAAAAAAAATTTTAATTCTATCTAAAATTCACCAAACTCAAAAAAAAAAAATACCCAGATTTGATTGACTGATTTGTGGATGAAAGTTATAACCTAACCTAATTTTTTTTGGTGTTTGGTGAATTCTAGCCATTGATTTTCATTAGCAGCCAAAAATAGTGCTTTTGCAATTTGCATAGAGCATTTTAAACATAGCATCGTACCTTCTATGGTGTACTTTTTGAGCCCCAATTTTGTATTACAATGCTTCTTCACATTTTGGTCTACTACTATAATGGAAATTTTTGGAGTTTTAAATATATCTCCTATCAGATTTCATTTTAATATTAAACAAATTTTTGTTCTATCATGTCTTCCTTCATCAAAAGTTAGTGGCAAATTCAAAGTGTCCGAATAATTTGTGTGCTTCAAGACAAGCAGACTTTCAACGACAAAGTTACAAACGCAACATATGACGTTGATGGACTTTATTACGAACAGACCAGGACTTTCTATATTCTCTCTTAACTGTCAAAGTTTACGAAAGCATGTTCAGGATATATCCATTGACAAGATTGCTAAAAATGCGAATATTCTTATGCTTTCGGAGACATGGCTTGATGATGAAGAGCGTATTGACATACCAAATTTTGACATCATTTTCGATGTTAGCGTGCCATTTTACGACGGAAATGACTTAAACATGTTGAAAAAACCAAAATTTTTTTAAATTTGTAAACTAGTGTTATCTTGGGCAGTGGAAAGTACAATTTGAAGATGTACTCATTTTCGATTGGGCCAGACTTGCAAATATACCGAATTGGAAAGATGTAGAAACAACTATCAAATTTATGGTTGAAAAGAATTGGTTGAAATCTGAAGAAAACAATGTAGAATTATTTTATGGGTTTTGGTTAGGTATTGAAATTTATTACCACAGAGAAAATTAGCAATTGGAATAACAAAAAGCCACATTCTACTAAACCACATCAATGCTGGGTGGAATGTTTCAATCATTTTCAAAATAATAATGTTCCGTACACTCGCTTCGCACGATTGAATTTATTTTTTGTTTGCCAGCAACATCTGCAAGTGTAGAACGTGTGTTTTCATTAATCACGAAATTATGGACAAAAGAAAAATCGCAACTTAAGATAGATAATTTGAAACATATGCTATTTGTAAAATATAATTTAAAGTACGAATGTGTTGACTTTTACAATTTTTTGAAAGAACAATCCAACATTGCTTAACCAAATATCGTCACAAGAAAAATACGACTTTAAACAAAGAGCAACAGAAAAATAGATTCAAATGACCTATAACACTGTAATCTTCTAATAAATTTAAGTTGAACAATAAAGTTTTTTTCCTAAAAAAAATGGCCCGGTTTTGAGTTCAAGTGTTCCGGATTTTAGTACTTTTCTCAGAAAATGTTTCGCTCATAATTGAGTTGGTCACACTTACTATGATAATGCACCGTCGCACAATGCCATCGTTATCCGTGACCATTTGGCTAAAAGCGGAACGAATACCATCCAACAACCACCGAATTCACCTTATTTGGGAAGGGCTGCGTCTTGTAGCCTGACTACTACATTTAGGCGCTGAAGCCAATTGGCGTAAATCCCGAAATTTAAACACACGTCGATCACGTACGTACATACATATGTACTGTGCGAGTGATTTTAACATGCTTTTATTAGCTTGACCTGTGTGTATGTATGTAGGTATGTATGTACATATGTAACAAAATCTTTCAGCTTAATTTTCACCAATTTCAAGAAGTCTGATCATCTTGTAAATAATAACTTGTATTTAATAACTTTGTTCTACTGTCCTGTCTAGGATCATCGGGATTTAAAAAATGAAATGTACACAGTTTTTCAAAATAATTAGTAGGCTTGTTGACAAAAAACCATGTTTGTTTTTTGTCTTAAAATAAAAAATTATAGTTTAAAAAACTAAACAAACACGCTTTAATAGTAAACCGAACTAAAAAGTAGAAAATAATTTTGATGTATCAAGAGTTTGTGGTACAGCAATAGAAAATTCCGACAATTGGGGTGCAATTTACTATATTTTCATAATGACTAATTTTTTAAACAGCTACAACTGAAATAATACAGCATACCTATGACATTTAAAAAAGGTAAGACTAATTATTATTAAGGCAAATGCAAATTTTTTTTGGTATGTTCAGGTAGTTTATCTAAAATCATACGGATATAGGTATGCAACCTTTCCCTTTATAATTAGGGTATTCACGCTTTGTGTTGAGTTGAGGAGTTGAAAAGTTGAGGACTTTTACAAAAACAAATACATGATGTAAATCAACCCTGCGTTTCGATTTTCAACTCAACTTTTCCTCAACCCAGACCCTAGTCTACTTTTTCCTGTTGAGTTTTTAAAAAAGTGTTGCACAATGTGGTAATTCGCTGCCTTTTCAGCACTAATGCATTTGCCATTTTTTAGCCATTTCGTGGTATGAAAAGCAACGAGTTGGCGTATACTCGTTGGAAAAAAGTAAGCCCCAAATTTAAAATAATCAAATTGCATTAACGCAAGTAACAAATGGTTGCGCCTTTTTTGTGCGAAATTAATCGAATTAGACATGATTACTTGTTGTTGGAGTTTACGCAAATAAAAGAGTAAAAATAGATGTACTAGGCTTAATATATGATGGAACTGTTGGGGAGTTACCCTCAGCATTTGAACAACACGCTTGTCGCCGAAGGAACTGAGCACGTTCTGGCGCCAGTCAACTGACCTAGGGATGTGGTCGCCCTGCCGCGAGAGTATTATAGCATTCATGTCCTCCCGCAACCCCCTAGTAATAAACAAAAACTAAGTATTTCTGCAAGGAATTTGTTTTAGCAGACGAACCTTTAATAAAATTAATTTCAGCCATAGCCACTTTAGCAACAGTTTCAATCAAAGTAGACTTTACGCTCAGTCTTGGCATTTTTATTTTAATGATTATTGGCAGCAATTTATAAAAGTAAACAAACACAGGGAAGAAGCAGCACAAACTCAAATACGGCTTTTCTACAATTGTTTCGATTTTGCAGCAATAAAATAATAAAAATCGGTGTAATCCATAGCTACTTTAGCTGCAGGTTCTATTAAAGTAGATTTTATGTTCTTACTCTGCATTTTTAATTCAAGTTTTTTAATTTTAATGCAATTTGTACCAATTTACAAATGTAAACAAACACATGGAAGAACAAGCACAAACTCAACTACGGTTTTTCTGCAATTATTTCATTTTCGCTCCAGAAAAATAATCTTTAGCTGCAGGTTTCATTGAAATAGATTTTATGCTTTGACTCGGCATTTTTAATTCAAGTTTTTTAATTTTAATGTCAATTGTACCAATTTACAAATGTAAACAAACTCTGGAAAGAAGAAGAAAACTCAACAACTCATCTCATGAAACTCAACAGGGCTGTTCACGCTTTGGCCTGCGGACTTTTTCCTCAACTTTTCAACTCCTCAACTCAACACAAAGCGTGAATACCCTAAATGAAATATTAGGTACCAACTAAAAAACATTTAATGTAATTTAATTTTTACCTGTTACAAGTTTTGTGGATACAGGCTTAAAATTTGTATATATTTTCCTGAATCCTTCTGAAATATCATAATCTAGTTTTGAATTTACTAGAACACATATTGCGGTAAAAAGTATTTCTAAATATAATGTACAAGCATTGGTTTTATAAGTGCAACGATGTTTTTGCAAAACTTAAAATTAATTGAGTTGTTCTGAAACTCCAAAAGCGCGAATGAATTCGTTTCCGCCATCAGAAAAGAACTTTATGTTGAGGAAGCAAATATGGATAAGTTTGTTGAAGTTTAAAAGGCAAACTTTATCTAATTTACTCCAAAATCAAAAAAAAGTGGCAAGACTCTCATCACTGCCGAGAAAAATGTATTAAGAAACACTGGCCAAAGTGCTTACAAGCAAACAATAGCCACAGATGATGAAGGTGTTACAGATGCAAACATGTTCATGGCTTCTGTGGTCCCCCTACCTATATTGGAAAAATCCGCGCCCATCATCTGTTCACTATTGTCACCCGATATTGTTTAAATACGCCAAAGAATCTTCGGAAATAATCAGGTCTACAGTAACCGATATTAAGAAGCAGATTAAAGATATAAGGCCTGCATTATTAGAAATCAAGGAAGGAACAACCATTGCTGTGAAATATTTAGGGTATTCACGCTTTGTGACTTGAGGACTTGTTGAAAAAGTCAACAGGCCAAAGCGTGAATCCCTCCTGTTGACTTTTCTTCTTCTTTCCTGTTTTGTTTACATTTTTAAATTGGTACAAATTGCATTAAAATTCAAAAGGTTGAATTAAAAATGCCAAGTCGAATAGTAAAATCTTTACTTACAGAATCTGTAGCTAAAGTAGCTATGGATTATTCAGATTTTTATTATTTTATTGCTGCGAAAATGAAATAATTGCAGAAAAACCGTATTTGACTTTGTGCTTGTTCTTCCATGTGTTTGTTTACATTCGTAAATTGGTACAAATTGCATTAAAATTAAAAAACTTGAATTAAAAATGTAGCTATGTATTACATCGATTTGTATTATTTTATTGCTGCGAAAATGAAATAATTGCAGAAAAACCGTATTTAAGTTAGTGCTTCTTCTTCCGTGTGTTTGTTTACATTTGTAAATTGCTGCAAATTATCATCAAAAGTTAAAATTTATATTTAAAAATGCCAAGACAGAGCGTAAAGTCTATGCTCATTGAAGCTGTTGCTCAGGCTTTGGATGAAATCAATTTTATTGAAGGTTCGTCTGCTAAAACAAATTCATTGTGGAAAAACTAACTTTTTATAATACAGAGACAATGGGGTTGCGTGGCGGCGCACATGTCAATTTGTGTTCTAGATAATTATCATGAGGACATAAATGCAATTATACTCTCGCATCGTGGTGACCATTTCCACATCCCTAGGTCAATTGACTGGCGCCAGAACGTGCTCATTTCCTTCGACGAAAACCGATTTGTTTAAATGCTGAGGGTAACTCCGCAACAGTTCCAGCATATATTAAGCGTAGTACAGCCCCAGCATTTTCGCATCTATTTTTACTCTTTTACTTGCGTTAACTCCAACAACAAGTAATTATGTATAATTCACTTAATTTCGCATAAAAAAGCCACAAACTTTTTAAATTGCGCTAATACAATTTGATTTTTTTAAATCTGGCGCTCTTCTTTTTTTTAGCGAGTATAAGGTAACTCGTTGCTTTTCATATCATGAAATGGCTAAAAAATGACAAATGCGAACAGTGCTGAAAAGGCAGCGAATTACAATATTGAGCAACACTTTCTCAACCAGTCAACAGCAAAAGTAGACTAGGGTCTGGGTTGAGAAAAAGTTGAGTTGAGAGTTGAAACACAGGGTTGTATTTTGCAATACATTTTGTTTTTGTAAAAGTCCTCAAGTCAACACAAAGCGTGATTACCCTATATGTATTTGTTGCACAGTTGAATGTTTTTTTCGAAATCCGAATTGGTGAGAGGGAATAGTTAGGGTATTCACGCTTTGTGAGCACTTGAGCACTTGAGCAGTTGAGCAGAAAGTGCTCAGGCTAAAGCGTGAATCCCTCCTGTCCATTTTTTGTGTTGAGTTGAGCACTTTTCTGCTTCTTGCCAGAGTTTGTTTACATTTGTAAATTGGTACAATTTACATTAAAATTAAAAAACCTGAATTAAAAATGTAGCTATGTATTACATCGATTTGTATTATTTTATTGCTGCGAAAATGAAATAATTGCAGAGAAACCGTATTTAAGTTAGTGCTTCCTCTTCTTGTGTTTGTTTACATTTGCAAAATGCTGCAAATAATTATTAAAATTAAAAATGTTGAATTAAAAATGTCGAGTCAAAGCATAAAATCTATTTTAACTAAACATGTAGCTAAAGTAGCTTTGTATTACATCGATTCGTATTATTTTGTTGCTGCGAAAATTAAATAATTGCAGAGAAACCGTATTTGATTTTGTGCTTCCTCTTCTTGTGTTTGCTTACATTTCTTAATTGCTGCAAATTATCATCAATAGTTAAAATTTATATTTAAAAATGCCAAGACAGAGCGTAAAGTCTATGCTGCTTGAAGCTGTTGCTCAAATGGCTTTAGATGAAATCTATTTTATTGAAGGTTCGTCTGCTAAAACAAATTCATTGTTGAAAAACTAACTTTTGTATAATACAGATACAATGGGGTTGCGTGGCGACGCAAAAATTGATGAAGTTTTAGACAACTATCATGAGGACGCAAATGCAATTATACTCTCGCATCTCGGTGACCACTTCGATATCCCTAAGTCAATTGACTGGCGCCAGAACGGGCTGAAAAACAGTTCCAGCATATATTAAGCGTAGTACAGCCCCAGCATTTTCCAATTCTCATCTACTTGCGTTTACTCCAACAACAAGTAATTATGTCTAAATCACTTAATTTCGCATAAAAAAGCTACAACCTTTTTTACTTGCGCTAATACAATTTGATTATTTTAAATTTGGCGCTCTTCTTTTTTTAGCGAGTATAAGGTAACTCGTTGCTTTTCATATCATGAAATGGCTAAAAAATGACAAATGCGTGCAGTGTTGAAAAGCCAGCGAATTACCATATTGTGCAACACTTTCTGCTCAAGTGCACAGCAAAAAGTAGACTAGGGTCTGGGTTGAGCACTTGAGCAGTTGAGACTTGAAACGCAGGGTTGTATTTCCCCATACATTTTGTTTTTGTAAAAGTGCTCAACTGCTCAAGTGCTCAAGTGCTCACAAAGCGTGAATACCCTAAGTGTCTCTTTGCCTCAGAATAGGCTCTATTCTCTGAATTAATATTTTCTCAAACAATTTGTAGAGGATAGGCAACAAACTAATTGGCCTGTACGAGCCTGTAACACTGGCATTTTTGTTTGGTTTCGGAATCGCTTTCCATGCTATTGGAAAGTATTGGAGTCTGATTATACCGTTAAAAAACGACATCTAAGGAAAATATGGCAACGCTCCAAACACCCAGACGATAAAACTAAACTGAACAAAGCAACAAGTGAACTTAAAAAAATTCTCCAACATATGGAAAGCGACTAAGAAGTTAACTAGATCAATTATTCACAAACCTCCAATTAAAACGAAAACCAACACTTGGGCAAGGACAAACCGCGAGAAAGCTGAGACTTTAGCAGAATACTTCCAAACAATATTTACAAACAACATGGACAATGAAGACAATGACCCTGCAGTTTTAAATGACAACCCTAATTGCGCACTACAAAACACGACAAAAGATTAAACAAATTATTACATAAAGAAACTTAAAGACAAAAAACACCGGGATATGACCAAATAAGCTGAAAAATATTAAAGGAGCTATCAGACGTTATAATCAACTTCCGCAAGTTAACAAATCTTTTGAGAACAACACACCAGACAAAGAAAAACAAAATATCAGGAAAAAATTCAAGACGATTTCTTTACTCGACTTGGACTGAGAGTCGGCTGCCCAAAATTTGGATATGGCAACACAAACGATGGAAACTCATCCCGAAAATTCTTTGAATAATACAAAATTACATCGGCAACAACTGGAGTGGAAAATGAAATTATCAAAAGATTTGGTGTTATTTTAAATATTTTGAACTGCAACGAAAACATTAACGGCAGCAAATTTGGTGAATTTGCCACTAAGACTGCAGAGCTGTTAATCGCAAAATATCTGGAAAAGAAACTGACTCCCACGCTTCAGTAGTTTTGGAAAAGCGATATAATGTGGCAGAATTAAAAGAATGTATACATGACGCTTGTAAGGAAGTGCTGGGCTACGTTAGACCCAATCGCAGAGAATGGCTGTCGTCAACTTTTTGGACTCTTATTGAAGAGCGACGTAACATCAAAACGCGAATATAGGCGACTCACAAGGCAAATTAAATGGCAAGCGACCTGAGACAACTGCTTTGCTGGCAAAGCGGTTAACTCTCTATCGCCCGTTGAAGATGAAAATGGCACAGTGGTCTCTAGTCCAGACGAGCAGCTGGAGATTTGGGGAAAACATTTCAAGAAAACTTTAAACATTGTACATGATGCACTGACTGAACCGTTTATAATTTCCAGAAGGTGCAACCCCAACAGAGCAATAGATGCTGGTCCGCCCAGTATTTTAGAAATTTTTATTTATTTTTTTATTTTGTTTTTTATTACATTTTATTTACAATCTGTCTTCATTAGGCAATAAGTAAATTTACTAAATAATAATTAATACAATATAAATATAACAGCAAGTTTCCATCGAAACCTACTATTGTGTTTAGCATATGTTGTATGTGACCAATTTATCTATCCATGAGATCGAGAATATGAAGTCTTTTAAGTCTTCTTACTGCTGTACTGTTATCGGCTAGACTTAAGGCTAGATTATTTTCGTGGTTGTGAAGTCTGTTGTCAATGTACTTTTTGCTAAATTTGATTATTTCTTCTTTTACAAAAGGAATATTTAAATCTTTGTGAATGCAGCATTAGACACGTAAAAAGGAGCGTTAACTATGGATCTTAATGTTTTGGATTGGTGCCGCTGCAGAATTTCAATATTTGAATTACTAGATGTTCCCCACAGTTGTATAGCATAAGTCCACACAGGCTTTAGAATTGCTTTGTAGAGACGAATCTTGTTTTCCAAGCTTGTTTGTGAATTTCGGCCTATTAACCAGGACATACGTTTTGTTTTTGTAACAAGTGGCTGACGTTTTGCTGAAATATAGTTTTTCCATGTGAGTCTATGATCGAGATGTAATCCAAGATACTTCACACAGTTGCTTTGCGGACTTGCTGATCCATTAAGAGATACTTCTGGGCAGTCACCTTTTCTTAATGCAAATGTTATTTGAGCAGATTTTAGGGCGTTTACTTTTATTTTCCAACGTAGAATTTTAGAAATTAAAAGTGCAATTATGTCGCTTAAATTGGGTAAATCCACTGGAAGTGATGAGCTGCCAGCTGAGTGCTTTAAAGCAATCCCGGTAGTAATGGCACAAAAACTGTACCCCCTTTTCTCGTTAATTTGGGACACTGAGAATATACCGACGGAATGGAAAGAAGCAACCATTGTAAAGATCCCTAAAAAGGGAGATAGACAAAAGTGTTCCAACTGGAGGGGAATCTCGTTGCTACCAACAATACATAAAATTTTGACAAAAATTATATTATCACGCATCGCGGAGCCGTTGAATAATCTAATTCGCCCAAATCAAGCCGGGTTCCTTCCTGGAAGTGGATGTATCGACCATATATGCGCTATTCGAAATATAATCGAACAAGTTGAGTTTGACGCCTCTTTATACGTTACATTCATAGATTTTGAGAAATCATTCGATACGCTGATGCGTAATCATATATGGAACGCACTGGAAGCCAGGGGTATACCCGATAAAATTGTGCGAATTATAAAAAACATTTCCGATGGTGCTACGTGCCTGGTTCTGCACAACGGCATGCTCAGCAACTCATTCCCTTCCACCAGCGATGTCAGACAGGGATGCGCGATATCACCCCTGCTCTTCATTACAGCTTTGGACACTGTTATGGAAGTATTTAACAATCAACAAGCTGGTATCGACTGGGGACTTAGAAATAAACTTAACGATCCTGCTTACGCTGATGATGTCGCCCTCTTCGCAAGAAGATGCTCTGACATGCAAACAACGATATCGGCCGTCACAAACGAATGCGCAAAAGTGGGGTTACAAATAAACATCTCTAAGCCAAAAACTTTGAGAATTAATGCCACCAGCTCCTCTAGCTACACGTACACAACACAGCAATTAGGGATGCCCAAAAATTCGAATATCTGGGAAGCATAGTTTCTGTAGATGGTGGAACGGTGCTAGATATTGAAAATAGCTTACGTAAAGCAAAAAGCGCCAAACTTTTATAAATAGATGATTGCGACAGATAATGAGAATATGGTGGCCGAGAACCATTAGCAACGAACGCTTATGGAACGTAACAAACCAACAACCAGTCGAAATAGTAGTGAAAGTAAGGAGGTACGGCTGGTTAGGCCACACACTGCGTAAGCCAGTAACTGACATTGTCCACTCGGCGTTAAAATGGACTCCCCAAGGAAGAAGAAATCGCGGTCGTCCCAAAACCGCATGGCGTAGACAAAGAAACCAGCAAAACTTTCAGTGAGCTAAGAGCAATAGCGCGTAATAGTGAATAGGCTTTAACATAGGCTAAGTTCATAATTTGTATTACATTGTAGTATAAAATGTTGAATATGCCAATAATAATAATAATCTAACAGATCAAGGTTCAAAGCAAAGGCTTAAGACGCCACACAAAGGCTTACAAAAGTATTAAAATAACAGCAGGAACTCGTGCAACGGTTAGCCAGCACAGCCGCCGCTCACCTTCAAAACGTGTTCCAGCCAAACCCAGCAACGAACACGTTTGCAATGCCACCCCTATTAGAAGAAATTCGACTATTGCAATTCCGACCGGAAGAGCTTTCTAAAATCATAAAAGAGCAACTCAAGCCGAAGAAGTCCCCAGGATACGATTTAGTAATACCAAAGATGCTTATTAAACTTCCTCATTGTGCCGTTTCCACCATCTGTCAGCTGTTTAACGCGATTACTAGACTTAGCCACTTCCTAGAGAGATGGAAGTCTACCCAGTCTGATACCCAAGCCTAGTAAAGATCACACCGTTCCTTCATCATACAGACTCATAAGCTTATTATCGTGCCTATCTAAACTCTTCGAAAAGTGTCCTTTAACCAACATCATCCCATACCTGCTTCACAATAAAATTCCAGCGCATCAATTCGGTTTCCGTGCAAAACATGGAACCATTGAGCAGGTCAATCGAATAACATCAGAAATTCAAGCTGCGTTTGAAAATCGGGAGTACTGCTCTGAAATATTTCTGGATGTCTCTCAAGCATTCGACAGAGTTTGGATAGATGGGCTAATGTATAAAATTAGAACGATGCTGGTCCTAAAAAAATTGCTCTACAAAGCACACTCGAGCTCTGTGGGCTTGTAGGAAAAACCTAATATTATAGAATGGATATACCGTATGATGGTACGGGCTATCGTCACATATGCAGCCCTGGTGTGGGGGTCCAAGATTCAGCAAAATGTGGCCATTTCAAAGCTTCAAAGATTAGTATGCCTATCCCTCTCTGGAGTTATGCGTACCTGTCCAACAGCTGTCATAGAGTCAGTTCTTGGACTTACACCACTGCACATTTTCATCAAATAGTGAACCATGCAGAGTCTACTACGTATCCAGATCACTTCTAGACTCTTAGCGAGTGACACTGGACATGCCGCACTTATAAATTCCCTTCCTGGCGTATCGATCTGCGCTAGATCAGATCTTATGATCACGGAAATATTTCACAACAAGAAATGTAGATCACTTATCCCAAGTCGGGAGACTTGGGCTGAAGCAGCCCAGCGTCTTTCAAGCAGAGATTCATGCCATAGAGGTCTGAGCCCACAGTATCCTTCACAAGGCAACTAGGCGAGCAAACATTTTTTATTTATTCAGATAGCCAAGCTGCTATCAGGGCAATATCATCATGGAGCATCTCCTCTGCCATAATTATGTGCCTCCAACTCCCGTCTTCCCTAAGCAGAGTCGAAAGCGGAAAGTCTTTTGCATTAATTTATGGGTACGGTACAAAAGATCTTCTGGTCGCAGGTGGGGACCTCTTTGTGAGGAACCCATACAAAATAAAAATGTACACTGAAAAATAGTGTATGTTCTTAGCAATAATACTTTAAAATAATTAATACTTTTTAAGTGCAAGAGTGCAGAGAGCACAACCGAAAAACAACAAAATTGCAGTGAAAATCAGTGGGCCAACAACAACATTCGCAAGTGTTGTTGCTTTGCTCAGATAGCGAAGAGAGTACCGGAACGAATGCGCGAATTTGTTTTTGACATTTGCATTAGCATATTTAAAGAGCCTTGCGTGTATACGCGCATTGCTTGCCTATGCCTAAGAGTAATTACAAAAACAAAATGAGCTAGATGAGCAATGGGCCTGGGTACCTCTGAATTGAGGTATTCACCGATTCTTTTAAAAGTTGAGCAAAACTTAACAGGTTAAGGCGTGAATGCCCTATTTGTAATAGATATTGCTTAAATTGGATTAGTGACCAAGATTACATGTTATGTGGTAATAATCAGAATCAGAACCACAAAATATGGAAAATATTGTTCCAAAAATCATCAGTAAAAGTCTTGCTCTACGTAATCTAGGTTCTATTATACATTTTATTGCATGCTTACCGGACATAAAGTAATTATGAACATCATCCTTGGACATTTTATTACTTGCGCCCAGCGAAGCAGCTGCCTTCCGTAAAAGTTTTTGCATTTTATTAAGCGTGTCCCACCAGACGCCTTGATCCTCCGCTTGCAATTTGGGTACGCGCTGAAAATATTCCTATCTAAGTATTCGCATCCCGATTATATGTGTAATCGCACCTTATTGTTAAAATTTATAAGAATCGAAGATATTGGCTGTAAAACTGAAATTGGTGGCACGGCATTGCTGTCCTTTTTATACCAAAGATCAAGTAGTGCGCGATCAACACCCATGGAAGTTAATTCCTCACATATAAGCTGCAACTCTGACGAGACAATGTATGTAGGTATAGGTCTGTAGCCGTACTTTTGGCCCAAAAATACTATAAAGTTGGGACCCATTGACAAACGTTGACAATTTTTAATCTCACGCATGCACAGCTCCGTAGTCATATGATCATCCGTTGCTTCGTCACGTACTCCCCAACGCATATCAACTACTTGAAACTCCAAACCATGCTTTTCTCGACAATAATCTTTTATTCTCGGGTAACATTTCGCCATCAGTGTATTTCTTTCCATGGTCGTGTCTACGCAAAGGTCACACGAGTTATGTAATGCATATGAATATATGTTACACTAATACCCACCAGTAAACGTTGAGCTTGTAAAAATGCGTACAATTTTCGAGCTAACCGGTGGCAAAGACTCAAGCGAACCAGAAAAAATTGAATCTATTGTGCGGTCATCCATTTTTATATTATTGACTGTAAAGGAGGAAACTCCTGCAAAAATATATAATATTTTTATATTAAAATATAAGCAGATTAAAACGTTGCGCTCTTCCTTAAGTTCAATTACAATCTGCGCAAAAATTAAACATGCCTAGTAACTATAGGTTCAGATTCGTTGATTGTTTGGTCGATATTGAAACTTATGGCACTTTTGACAGCTCAGTTTTGGGTTTTCAGAAGGTGTACATGGCTACTTACCAAATTTGACGTGTTAAGATAGTGCACAAGCCATAAAAAATAATTGGTACTACTACAATGTTTTCCAATATGCAGTTTTGAAACAATAATATTTGACCTTTTTTATAATTATTATTAATATTTAATAGCTACAATTTTTTATATAATATATAAAACTCTCGTGTCTGGTGTTTGTGTTCGTACTTCTCCGAAACGGCTCGACCGATTTTTATGAAATTTTTGTTTTTATATTTGGTAGGTATGAGAATAGGTCGTAAAGTAGTTTTCACCCTCCTATTCCCACCCAATAATTTTTAATCGCGATTTTAGTATATTTGTATGAAAAATATCAAAATACCCGGCAGTGTCGCGTCACTTTGACATTTCATTATTAATTTTTTATGTATCACATCGAGGTACGTGCAAAATTTGAATTTACAAAAAATATATAGGTACGTGTTTTGTGTCTGTGAAAGGTTGATAAAATACTAAAAGAACAAATGCATTATCGGCATACCGTTTTTCATCAGCAAATTCAACAATTTGTTCTGAACGAATGAGCAAACCCTATACGTAATTTAGGTGCGCAGGCAAGAGATACAATTAATAGGAGAATTGCAATAATACAGTCACGCCACGTTAATGAGGAATGGACATCTTCACTTTTTTTCTTCTGAATCCGTTCCATTCGTTGCAGCAGCAGAAAACTAAATGATATGCATGCAGCTCCTGGGTTAGAAAAGGAGGAGGAGTAGGTTTTGCTCCAGGAGAGGGACAGCAACCTCTGGATATTATTTTTTTCAACTATATGAAATTGGCATTAATCAATATAAGATATAATTGGGAAAGCTTAGTGCCTCTCAAGACATAACAGCTAGAACCCTACTTAATAAAAGTAAAATTGACAACTTAATTAGTTATGAAGAGGGTTATCGAGTTTTAAAAGGCATCCTGCGAATCTGAGAAGAAGAAAGTTATGGTTATGATAAGGCAAACATTCGTTAGTACAGGATAATTTAAAGTCGGGCCAGACCGACTATAGCATTCATGTATACAATGGAATGAGCATTATAGAAATGTACAGGGAATATTATGGTCTGGATGAGCTAAGTTGAGTTAAGAAGATAGATCGCAGGGGTTGGCGTGCGAAGCACTAATAATTTTTTTGGTTTTAGTCTTTTTGGATGGTCCCTAAAACATTAAGCAAGACAAATTCCAGTCTGCAATTTTTTCCTGGTCAACCCCTTGTTTGGTCTATTGGCAGTTGGAGACACAGCATTGACATGCGAGTCTATTTCTCCCAAAGGTTTCTTGTAATTCGCATATCATTCGAAGTTGAGTGAACGTAATCATCTTTAATTATTTCCGCGAACATCTGGAGACTTTTTGGGTTGGTTAAGGTGCCATGAAGTTTGAAGCGACCGACACTTCGGCGTTGTCCTGCCTGCGGCAGACAGATATCGAGTTGGTTTTTTCAAAAGAAGCCGGAAATGCCAAACGCTAAAGTTTAAGTAGAAGAAGACAATGGTCAAATGCCTTACTAAGGTCAGTATAAATGACATCAGTTTGCATTTTCTTAATAAAACCATGATTTCTAAGAGACGAAAGTTCTAAAAGGTTAGTAGAAGTAGACCGACGTTTTACAAACCCACGTATCGGAGTACGATATTAAAGAACGACAATATTGTTGCAATTGTGAAGAGACAATCCTTTCAAAACCTCCACGGTAGTTCTCAATATCACGCTTATACTTAAAATTAAATTTAAATACTTCAATACAGTTTGAAGAAGATATCTTAAGCTTCTCGCAATTAAACTGCTTGATAACATTGTCAGAAGCGGAGAGCATTAGACTGAAGATCAACACTGATTTTCTAGGTGCCAAAAAGCGGTTGTGAAGTAGAGCTGGAAGACTATCGATGATGGCTGCCATCGATAGTTTCGATGGTTTTAGTCAAAAGCATCGATACTATCGATAGTACTATCGAAAAAGTCAAATTTATTATTTATGTTAGAGATCAAAATTTTTATTTAAAAAAAGTAGCTTATCTACTATATTAGGTTTAAGTGAACACCTGCGTTCACTAATGACTTGTCCGGCCTTGCTGAAAATCCTTTCTGATTCGCAAGACGATGCCGGCACACAAAAAAACTTCTTTGCAATGTTTTTGAGAGGTAACATTCCCTCTGAACTCATCTGAAAGAATTATTTGTTAAATATATTTAAAGCTTAATAATTATTTATATATATTTACCATCCAAAATATCAGTGGCTTGCATTGTTCTGCGGCTATGGGCGATTCCAGGTGCTGTCTTAGCAATATAATAGAATCTGCTCTACTGGACTTCACCATCCCAGCACTTTTGCCTGACAGAAATGTGAACAGTTTCGGTTTATTATCTTCAGGTGGTGTTGAATTATCTTGGGTTGTTGTGGACATATTATTAAATATTTCTTCTTCCAATGCTTTCGCTGCTTGATCGGCATTGCCAGGCGAAAGGAAGCCCATCTTTTTAAACCTTGGGTCCAGTAACGTTGCAATCCTTGGAACTGTCCGCGTTTCATAATGGCTAAAACGTTCTTGCATACGGCATATTAAATAGGTGCTGGCGGATTTAGCTTCTGCAGTCTTGAGCTTAGCTCCAACGTCCCTCATTTGCTTGTTCAGCTCGCACACAAGAGGAATTATTAGTGAAACCGTAACGGTTTTGTTTGCAGATATTGAACGCGTTGCGTTTTCGAACGGAGATAGAATATTAGTCAGTTCCTCTAACAAAGTGATTTCTTCAGCCGAAAACGTGTAATGGCTGTGCCATTGTTTTTTTTATAGAATTCTCGCAGCATGAATTTCTCGTAGTTACATTTTATCGCAGCTAGAATTTCTCTCAGCTAGAATTTCTCTCAGCTACATTTTATCGCAGCATGAATTTCTCTCAGTTAGAATTTCTCTCAGCTACAATTTATCGCAGCTAGAATTTATTGCACCCTTTTTCTCGCAGCTGTTTTTTTCTCGTTGTTTGTCTTTTTGGGACGAAAATATCGCATGCGAGAAAATGAAAAAATCTTGTCTGTCTATCAGCTTTAGTCTGTGACTAAAAGCTCAAAATGTCAGAGTTCGAAGATAGATCGCCACCTACTTAAGGTCATACAATTTTTTTGTTGTTGCTGCACCGGCGACTATAAAAGGGCTGCAGCAGCCATGTGCGCGCTCTTACTCGACCTGAATCCGCCAATTCATACATTCGACACCGGCTACGTCAGCCCAAAAATTTTTTTTATTTTTTGTTCGGCCACTTAACCAACTTGGTTAAAATATGCAAATAAAACTGTGCGAAATACAAAACAAACAAATTAAAAGTATATAAAAACCAAAATTTTTAAATAAAAGCACACGAAAACAAAAAGAAAAAAAAAGAAAAACGTTTACAATTCGACGGCGTATCTACAGCCAAATCGGTTGCATCTACATATATATCGGTTATATATATATATTAGATATTAAAATATATACTTAACACAAATATATGCGCCACCCAAAACGATCGCCAGCAAATTTTAATGGATAAAGACGGCCCTAGTACCCTGAAACGCTGGTAGAGATCAGCTGATCCGGACTTCCAGGGCGAGACAGAACTTGGAAGCGCTCTCCTTCCCTCCCGGCTGTCACAGCACGCTAAAATTTAGTAGCAACCGCGATTGAAAGACGTGGGCACCTCCCTGTCGGCGAGCGGGATTACACATATCTATTTTTTTTTTTTTAACTCAATCTTTTATACTAAAAGAACAAAATAAGAATCAATTATCGAAATTAGCGAAGTTAAGCTTAATTAGCTTTGTCGGAAAAGGGTAACAAAAAAAGAAATAATCAAATACAGAACCTAGAAAGAAATCAAAAAAAAAAAAAAAAAAAAAAAAAAAAAACCTGTAAAATGAGCTCTTACGTAGTGCGTGTTTGAAGTGTAGTGGAAAAAGAAACCTATATATGTATACAGTTTAAGGTATATATATACTCCCCCAAAAAAAAAAAAAAAAAAAAAAAAAATATTTGATAAATGCAATGAAAATATAATTACCACCTCTCCCGTCCCCTATGTGCATTTTTTTTTTTTTTTTGTGTGAAAATAATTCAGAATCAATAAAATAATACTCTACACCCATGATCAAACTACGATGAAAGGCCTTTCAGCGTTGGATCTCCCGAACACATGTAAGTTTTAACCAAGTATTCCTTTGTTGTTTTTTTTTGTTTTTTTTTTATTTCTGCCCTTCTTTTTACTTCACATTCGCGAAACTCTCCCATTCTCCCTGTTCCAGTCATTATTCCCGATTCCAACGGGAATTCAAAATAAAGAAAAGAGTATGTAAACAGTAAAAAACAAAAACAAAATAAATAACACTCTCAAATACGAACTACAAGAGTACATTAGTTAGGTAATGCATCTAGTAGATAGTTAATGCACCAGTAAATGAAATAGGAAACAATTTTTTTAATTCAAATTTTGTTGGGTTTTTGCCGTAGATAAAGAATTTCGATATTTTAATTTAGTTAACTTTAATTGAACTATATAATGTAACAATATCAAAAATTATTAATTAATAAGTAATTAGGTCAAAAATTATAATGAATATAATTAATGAAGATTTACAAAAAATAATGAAGTGGTAAAATTTTAATTGTCTTTCCTGTGTGACGTAGGCATGTAAAGTGTAGGCGAGGTTTTGTTTTGGGGGCTTTGGCTTATTACATATTGTCGCCAAAGCCATGGCAGGGTATTGGGTTTAGACTGCGAGGGTCGACTACCATCTGAGCCCTCGTCGCAATTGGACACAGTTGTTAATTGCCCCCTTTGTTCCTTTGTTTTCTTGTTTGGCAAGAAAGTCTTCGTTTTTACTTCAAGAGTTAAGCTCTAAATTTTTGTAGGGACTCTATAATAATCTAAATATGTTATCCGGAGGCAAGACGTAGCAACACCTACCCCAACTACCCAAGAGCTAGGGAATCAAAGGGTCCCGCCTCGCTACCGTACTTGTCGTCCCCCAAAAAGATACATAACCATCCGTATCTTTTTTTTTGTGTTAAAACAAAAATTAAAAAAAAAAAAAAATTATTTAAACCAAAGATATCCTGATACATATTTTGTGGCGCCCAACGTGGGGCAATGTTTGCCTAAAAATCCTGTGGCAAAATTTTCAAAGAATTTCTCAAGTCTTACGGTATTCAGTCTCGTTTGCCAGATTAGAATCGTAGAAAGCTTTGATTGAAATTCAAGCCTTATCATCGGCTTTTGGAAATAATCGTACAGTGGTTTAGTTGTGTTATTTCTTTGAAAAACTATTAAAATTTAGTTTATAGATTTGGAATAGATGTAGCTGAATAAACATTTTTGGAAACATATATTGAATTAGGTTTTGATATATGGCCAATGGTTTTTTTTTTGCTATTGTCTACCACAAGAGGTCGAAGAAATAAAATAACTATAAAATAACATAGTAATTTACATCTGCTACAAGTACTGCTGTTGCCCTAAACTTATGCTCGTTTGCTTTCGTAATTGTTTTATCAAGTTTTAGGATATTTTTCTTGATTTCCTTGAATACTAGCATATACTGTCTTGGAATCTTGAGTATTTAGCTCAGCTAGAATACCCTGCCGATAGTCAATGTGTTAGCTTTTCTGGATTGAATAAGAATGTATTAAACTTAGATTGAGAAAATTACCTGTTTCCAAATTCATAACATATTTAGTTATTTAGTTGTTCACATAATAGAGTTGGTAAATTGCTCTGGAATTTTATAGTTTATGTAGTAACTGCGTAACTATACCGAGTATAGTATACACAACGGTGTGTCCGATTTTATAATTTATGTGTTGTTGTGTTGGAATTTAGTGTCAATAGCCCGGAAAAATCCCTAATTAATTAATTGTGTCCATTTGTGTTGCCTACGATTTATATTGCCTATATATGTCATTGCCAGGAAAGTTTTAAAGAATTGAATTTTGTAAAAAAAAAAAAAAAAAAAAGAAAACTTATATTTTTACTATGCCTATTGAACATAGTCCTCAAGCTCCAGCTGCGGCTGTTGAGAATAATTGTTGTATTTGTACTCAAATTATGTCAAATACTGAGACTTGTTATCTTACACCATGTCAACATGTGTGCCATAAACTCTGCCTTGAAAATTGGCTAGAGTCGCATACCCATTGCCCAGAATGTGACCAAGACTTAACTCTTGACTCGTTAAAAGTTGTTATTGGAAATTGTTCGCCGAGAGGTAAACCCAGACAGCCTCCACCTAAAGTTATACATCGCCCAGTAACCCGCAACTTGGCCAAAGCCTTAAATCAAGTGCAAGTGCCAGTTGAACCAGTTCGTGAACCTCAAGTGTCTGATGTTAGTCAGAATCCGTTGCCTGTATTAGACAATAGCAGCAGTTCTAATCCAGTAGAAGCTCCTATGCCTAGATCCAGCGCTGGTCCAGGAAGAGGTAGGCCTAGGCGTTCTGCAAATACTCGCCGGCCTAGAGAACCAACCATGGATTATTCTGTGATCCAAAATATGATTGAACAAACTGTAACACGACTCATGTCATCGCTTAATGTGGGTCAACCAAATCCTCCAAATCGCTCTGCTGTACAAACTGTTCCTAGAAATCGAGATTCTCCAATTTCTAATACATCTTTGCATCCTAATAAAGTAGCAGATATCATGCAACGGTGGAATGTGCACTTTGATGGTTCAGCCGATGGCTTAAGTGTAGAAGAGTTTATCTATCGTGTTAAGTCCCTTACTGATGAAACCCTAGATAGCGATTTTAGTGCATTGTGCAAGCATGCTCACATTTTGTTTGTAGGTCAAGCTCGTGATTGGTATTGGCGATATCACAAGCAAGTTGATCATATTTTATGGTCTGAATTTTGTGTTGCACTTCGTCAGCAGTATAAAGATTATCGCTCTGATTTTATGACGAAAGAAGAAATAAGGTCTCGCAAACAAAAACCTGGCGAAAGCTTTTCATCCTTTTATAATTCCATTGCTTCCTTAATGGACAAATCTTCAATCAGAATGGATGAAGAAGAGCTGCTCGAAATACTTAAAAACAATTTGTTGCCTGACTTACGTCTAAAACTTCTCTATCAGCCAGTGCATTCTGTAGGCCATCTGCGAAGGTTAGTTCAAATGAATGAAAGCCTTACGCGTGAATTAAATACTCGATCTGAACATGTTGCTAAATTAAAACCACCTATGCCTCGTCGTCAAGTATACGCAGTGGAGGAACAGTGTGTCGAGTCTGAATCGGAAATCACTGATGATCCTGAAGTTGCTGCTATTCGCATACCAAATCCAAAACTAAAATGCTGGAACTGCGATGCACCTGGACATATGTGGGAAGATTGCCTAGCAGATCGTCGCATATTTTGCTATGGCTGTGGTGCTCCCAATGTTTACAAGCCACAATGTCCTATATGTATAAAAAGAATGTCGGAAAACCGACAAAAGGGCGTATCCAACAACAGCAGGATACACCCGAAGCAATAAAACAATATTTAATCCCTGAATTAGGAAATAGTAAGGAAAATATACATGTCCCTACTCAAATTTTAAAACGTGAGATAGAAGCATCCCAACTTTCTCCGTTAGCCACACATATTGTGCCATATGAAGATAGATTAGAAAAGTATCTTAAAGTTAGAAATCGAATCTTTAATGAAAATCGACCAAAAAGTCGTCGTAATACTTTAAGAATTAGAAATTATTATAAAAATAAAATACACTCACTCAAGCTATTAGTTTCTGCAGTAATCAATAACCAATATGATGGTCGTAGTTATGCTGAAGTTGAATTTCTAAAATACAAAGAATTTGGTATGTTAGATACTGGCGCAAATGTAAGTTGCATTGGAGCCGAATTAGCAGTTGAGGATTTTTCAGCTTTTGCAGCCTATAAGTCCCTTAATATTAAATCTAAAGTAACGACTGCAGATGGTCAACCTCACACAGTTACAGGTATTTTGAGAGTTAATCTTAAATATAATGCAATGGTTAAACCTATGACATTGTATGTAGTCCCATCGCTGACACAAAGATTGATCTTAGGTATTGATTTTTGGAAAATCTTTGCCCTTGCGCCTCACATTATTTGTCCTTTGGAAATAGTAAGCCCAACTTCAACAACTTTAGATACAACCAATTCATATCCATTATCTTCTTTGCAATTACAACAGCTTGAAATAGTAAAGAAATTATTCCCTGATTGTTCTGAAGGTTTAGGAAGAACTAAGTTGATTAAACATCATATTGATGTTGGTGAAGCCAAGCCTGTTAAGCAACGTTACTACCCAGTAAGCCCTGCTGTAGAAAAGATACTTTTTGAAGAAATCGATCGCATGTTGAAGTTAGAGGTTATTGAGCCCGCAACTAGTGCCTGGAGTTCGCCTATGCGCCCAGTAATAAAGCCACATAAGATTCGCCTCTGTTTAGATGCAAGAAAACTAAATGATGCCACTAAGAAGGATGCCTATCCTTTGCCTAGCATAGATGGTATATTTTCACGGTTGCCAAAAGCAAATTTAATCACCAAATTAGACTTAAAAGATGCTTACTGGCAAATTGAGTTAACTGAGGAATCTAAGCCATTGACTGCGTTTACTGTGCCAGGTAGACCTCTCTACCAATTTAAGGTAATGCCATTTGGTCTGTGTAACGCTCCATCAACAATGTGTCGTCTGATGGATGAAATTATTCCATCTGATCTCCGTCATTGTGTTTTTGGATACCTTGATGATTTGTGCATTGTCTCATAAGATTTTTCGTCCCATCTAGCTGTGTTAATTCGCATTGCTGAGCAATTTCGAAAAGCTAATTTAACTTTAAATATTGCAAAGAGTCACTTTTGCGTAACAAGTATAAATTATTTAGGTTATATTATTGATAACACAGGAATTCGCACAGACCCCTCAAAAATATCTTGTATAGTAAACTGGCCCGTGCCAAAGAATTTAAAACAAGTTAGAGGATTTTTAGGCCTCTGTGGTTGGTATCGCCGCTTTATTCATAACTTTGCTGACATAACTTGTCCTATAACGGATGTGTTGTCCACTAAAAAGAAATTTGTTTGGACGCCAGCCGCACAAGCAGCCATGGAAAAGCTCAAAACCATTTTAACAACAGCGCCAGTCTTACAGAACCCCGATTTTGACAAAAAATTTTATTTACATTGCGATGCGAGTGATTTTGGAATAGGTGCCGTATTAGTGCAATTATCGGCAGAAAACGAAGAAAAACCAATTGCATTTATGTCGAAAAAACTAAGTCATGCCCAACGTAACTATAGTGTTACTGAACGGGAATGTTTAGCTGTAATACTAGCCATTGAGAAGTTCAGATGTTATCTGGAGCTTCAAGAATTTGAAGTGGTAACTGACCACTCAAGCCTGGTCTGGCTAATGCGTCAGCAAAATGTTTCTGGTCGCCTAGCTCGTTGGATATTTCGCTTACAGCAATTTAAATTTTCCATTTCTCATAGAAAAGGAAAGGAACATATTGTTCCTGATGCGCTGTCGCGTATGTGCGAGGCTGAAATCGCTTGTTTAGATCTTAAGCCAGTAATTGATTTAACGTCAGATGCATTTCTCGACAACGAATACCAAACTTTGAAAGAAAAATTCAGTGCAAACCAAGAAAAATTCCCAGACATAAAAATTATAGATACATTTTTGTATGTGAAAACAGAACATTCGACAGCTGATGCTGAGGAAAAACTATCTTGGAAACTGTGGGTCCCAGTGCGCCTAAGAAGTTCCGTTTTGCAGCAAGCACATGATAGCCTTGTATCTGCCCATTGTGGAATGCAAAAGACTATAGAGAAAATTCGCAGAAATCTGTTTTGGCCTGGTTTAGCAAAAGATGTGCGTGAGTATATCCGCAATTGTGACGTTTGCAAAGAAGCTAAAGCTCCAAATCAGACACTTCGTCCGCCTATGGGCGAACATCCACATTGTCCTACCTATAGACCTTTTCAAAAGCTATATATTGATTTACTTGGTCCTTATCCGCGCAGTAAAGATGGTCACATTGGCATACTTATAGTCTTAGACCATTTTAGTAAATACCATTGGTTACAGCCTTTAAAGAAATTCACTTCGTCTGCTATACAAGAATATTTGCTAAAACATATTTTTCACGGCTTTGGCGTTCCGGAAATCATAGTTAGTGACAATGGAACTCAATTTAAGGCAAACGACTTTAACGCATTTCTTACTGAACTCGGGATCAAGCATGTATATACAGCATTATATTCTCCTCAAAGCAATGCTGCGGAACGTGTTAACCGCTCACTTTTAGCTGCTGTTCGGTCCTATCTTAAACATGACCAAAGGGAATGGGACAAGCATTTAACAAGCATTTCCTGTGCGCTTCGTTCAGCTCTACATCAGTCGCTAGGTTGTTCTCCATATAAAGCTTTGTTTGGGTTCGATATGCTTAATCATGGCTCTGATTACAAATTGCTAAAAGATTTGACCTTATTAGATGAACCTTCGGTACATCTGTCGAGAAGTGATAAATTGTTCTTGCTTCGTAAGGATATAATGCAAAATATTCGTAAAGCTTATGACCGGAATTGTGCTCAATACAATTTGCGATCAAAACCTGTCAATTTTAAAGAAGGCCAAGAGGTATTCCGACGTAATTTTGCACAGAGTAAATTTTCGGAAAATTTTAATACGAAGTTAGGACATCAATTTTTAAAATGTCGTATAAAGAAAAAACTAGGAAATTGTTTCTATTTGTTAGAAAATTTGCAAGGGAAAGAATTAGGTACCTATCATGCGAAAGACATTAAGAGCTAATTCCAGCTAATCTTCCGTCTATCGGTGTCAGATTATCTGGTGGTGTAATGGCTGTGCCATTGTTTTTTTTATATAATTCTCGCAGCATGAATTTCTCGTAGTTACATTTTATCGCAGCTAGAATTTCTCTCAGCTAGAATTTCTCTCAGCTACATTTTATCGCAGCATGAATTTCTCTCAGTTAGAATTTCTCTCAGCTACAATTTATCGCAGCTAGAATTTATTGCACCCTTTTTCTCGCAGCTGTTTTTTTCTCGTTGTTTGTCTTTTTGGGACGAAAATATCGCATGCGAGAAAATGAAAAAATCTTGTCTGTCTATCAGCTTTAGTCTGTGACTAAAAGCTCAAAATGTCAGAGTTCGAAGATAGATCGCCACCTACTTAAGGTCATACAATTTTTTTGTTGTTGCTGCACCGGCGACTATAAAAGGGCTGCAGCAGCCATGTGCGCGCTCTTACTCGACCTGAATCCGCCAATTCATACATTCGACACCGGCTACGTCAGCCCAAAAATTTTTTTTATTTTTTGTTCGGCCACTTAACCAACTTGGTTAAAATATGCAAATAAAACTGTGCGAAATACAAAACAAACAAATTAAAAGTATATAAAAACCAAAATTTTTAAATAAAAGCACACGAAAACAAAAAGAAAAAAAAAGAAAAACGTTTACAATTCGACGGCGTATCTACAGCCAAATCGGTTGCATCTACATATATATCGGTTATATATATATATTAGATATTAAAATATATACTTAACACAAATATATGCGCCACCCAAAACGATCGCCAGCAAATTTTAATGGATAAAGACGGCCCTAGTACCCTGAAACGCTGGTAGAGATCAGCTGATCCGGACTTCCAGGGCGAGACAGAACTTGGAAGCGCTCTCCTTCCCTCCCGGCTGTCACAGCACGCTAAAATTTAGTAGCAACCGCGATTGAAAGACGTGGGCACCTCCCTGTCGGCGAGCGGGATTACACATATCTATTTTTTTTTTTTTAACTCAATCTTTTATACTAAAAGAACAAAATAAGAATCAATTATCGAAATTAGCGAAGTTAAGCTTAATTAGCTTTGTCGGAAAAGGGTAACAAAAATAGAAATAATCAAATACAGAACCTAGAAAGAAATCAAAAAAAAAAAAAAAAAAATAAATAAAACCTGTAAAATGAGCTCTTACGTAGTGCGTGTTTGAAGTGTAGTGGAAAAAGAAACCTATATATGTATACAGTTTAAGGTATATATATACTCCCCCAAAAAAAAAAAAAAAAAAAAAAAAAATATTTGATAAATGCAATGAAAATATAATTACCACCTCTCCCGTCCCCTATGTGCATTTTTTTTTTTTTTTTGTGTGAAAATAATTCAGAATCAATAAAATAATACTCTACACCCATGATCAAACTACGATGAAAGGCCTTTCAGCGTTGGATCTCCCGAACACATGTAAGTTTTAACCAAGTATTCCTTTGTTGTTTTTTTTTGTTTTTTTTTTATTTCTGCCCTTCTTTTTACTTCACATTCGCGAAACTCTCCCATTCTCCCTGTTCCAGTCATTATTCCCGATTCCAACGGGAATTCAAAATAAAGAAAAGAGTATGTAAACAGTAAAAAACAAAAACAAAATAAATAACACTCTCAAATACGAACTACAAGAGTACATTAGTTAGGTAATGCATCTAGTAGATAGTTAATGCACCAGTAAATGAAATAGGAAACAATTTTTTTAATTCAAATTTTGTTGGGTTTTTGCCGTAGATAAAGAATTTCGATATTTTAATTTAGTTAACTTTAATTGAACTATATAATGTAACAATATCAAAAATTATTAATTAATAAGTAATTAGGTCAAAAATTATAATGAATATAATTAATGAAGATTTACAAAAAATAATGAAGTGGTAAAATTTTAATTGTCTTTCCTGTGTGACGTAGGCATGTAAAGTGTAGGCGAGGTTTTGTTTTGGGGGCTTTGGCTTATTACATATTGTCGCCAAAGCCATGGCAGGGTATTGGGTTTAGACTGCGAGGGTCGACTACCATCTGAGCCCTCGTCGCAATTGGACACAGTTGTTAATTGCCCCCTTTGTTCCTTTGTTTTCTTGTTTGGCAAGAAAGTCTTCGTTTTTACTTCAAGAGTTAAGCTCTAAATTTTTGTAGGGACTCTATAATAATCTAAATATGTTATCCGGAGGCAAGACGTAGCAACACCTACCCCAACTACCCAAGAGCTAGGGAATCAAAGGGTCCCGCCTCGCTACCGTACTTGTCGTCCCCCAAAAAGATACATAACCATCCGTATCTAACAAATTTTTTTTTGTGTTAAAACAAAAATTAAAAAAAAAAAAAATTATTTAAACCAAAGATATCCTGATACAAACGGCAAAGGTGCTTTCGGAATACTTAAGAGCACAGACGATATAGAAGAATTGGTTAGCAAAATGCGATCTACCATAAAAAAGGCGCTGTTCCACCGTGTGGGCACTTCCTGTATTAGGCTATACTGTTGCCCATCGCCTTGTGCTTTTTTAAATTTTTCTGTAGCTATTGTACTGCTTTTGAAAAACGCAACAACCCGCTTACATTTTGTTAAAACAGGCTGAATAGCTTGTAATTTTAACGTGTCTTGGACCAATAAGTTTATAGTATGACAAAAACATGGCAAATGTTTCAGATCACGTAGCTCGCATGCCTTTTTCATAGTACTATCGTTGTCAGTGACAACAGTAGCCACCTTGTTAACGATACCCCACTCGACTAGCACAGTATGTAGCGAATCGGCTGTAGAACTTGCCGAGTGACTTGTCGGTGTTTGTAGTTTAGCTGTTGACAAAACAGCGGATTTGAGTTCATAATTTTCGTTAATGAAATGGCATGTTACAGTCAGGTATCCTTCATTAGCTTTTGAGGTCCAGCAATCCGTAGTAATTCCAACGTGCTTAACTGCTTCCAACGTTATTAAAATTTTGCTTTAAGCCCATTATACTCAACATCTAGTATATCGTTCCGAAGACGGGTCTTGCTCGGGATTTGGTAGCGCGGATCTAGAGCATTAATCCACGGTCGTTGACAATATTAAATGGTTGGACGTCGAGCACAATCATTTCTAAAACAGCTTTGTCAAGCTGATCTTTTCTTGTAGAGCCATTAGTATACAAATTAGATTTATCTAAAAACTTGCTCATGCACGGCGGTACGGGTTCTTTTTCATCTTTAACGCTTTCTGGGTGCGCTCGCTTCAAGTGGTCTACAAGATTCGAAGTGTTTCCAGCCGTTTTATATTGCTTTCCACACTTTTTACAAACTGCATGCTGTTTGTCTGCGCACTTGTTAAAATAATTCCACACAATAGAACATTCCCTCTTGCGTTTTGAGCTGCAAGCTGCCTCCTCTGTATTCTCCTTTTACTTAGGTGTTACTTTAAAAAGTTAAATATAAAAAAGTTAACTCTATTATTCATGTTTGAAAAGGTTGAATTTTGAGCGGTATATGCATTAACATAAACGGGTACATATTTACTTACACTGAAAAACACGCGTGGGGTGCAATTTACTATATTTTCATAATGACTTTAACTTTATAATTAGATACTTCTGAGATAATTATAACATTATAACATCAAGCACCAATTTTCTAGTGCTGTAAAACAAACTCTTGATACTTCAAAATTATTTTCTACTTTATAATAATAATTTTATACTTTAAGACTAAAAAAAGCATGGATTTTTGTCAACAAGCCTACTAATTATATTGAAAAACTGTTGCATACTTTTAGTGCTAAGTTTTTGTACACTTTATTTTTTAAATCCTGATGATCCTAGTCAGGACATTAGAACAAAGTTATTAAATAATTGCATTGTCATCCGTCCTTGACACATGCATACATACATACATACAGGCAAAGCTAATAAAGGCATGTTAAAAAAAAAATATACAAATTTAACTTTAACTTAAAATATTACTAACAAAACATACTTTTTAAACTTTTGATTGTAGTATTATTAAGTTAAGTATAAGCTATTAATACGTTAAACAAAAAACTGCAAAAAAATAGAGATTGAACCTAAAATAAAAACAAGAAGTAGCACCAAATGCAAAATACAAACACAAGACAGCTAACTGTAAATCAAATTCGAAACAAATGAACACCTGTGTCTATGCATTACATGATTGCGTTCTTGATTTTTTATGCGAATTTGATTAGCAGTTAGCTTGTTTCTACTGTTTTCTGTTTGTACTTTGCCTTTTGTGCTACTTCTTGTTTTTAACATATTTAGGGTGTTCACGGTTTGTGTTGAGTTCAGGAGTTGAAAAGTTGAGGAAAAAGTCCGCAGGCCAAAGCGTGAACAGCCCTGTTGAGTTTCATGAGATGAATTGTTGAGTTTTCTTCTTCTTTCCAGCGTTTGTTTACATTTGTAAATTGGTACAATTTACATTAAAATTCAAAAACTTAAATTAAATATGCCGAGTCAAAGCATAAAATCTATTTCAATGAAACCTGCAGCTAAAGTAGTTATGTATTACATGGATTTTTATTATTTTTCTGGAGCGAAAATGAAATAATTGCAGAAAAACCGTATTTGAGTTTGTGGTTGTTCTTACATGTGTTTGTTTATATTTGTAAATTGGTACAAATTGCATTAAAATTAAAAAACTTGAATTAAAAATGCAGAGTAAGAACATAAAATCTACTTTAATAGAACCTGCAGCTAAAGTAGCTATGGATTACGCAGATTTTTATTATTTTATTGCTGCAAAAACGAAACAATTGTAGAAAAACTGTATTTGAGTTTGTGCTGCTTCTTCCCGTTGTTTGTTTATTTTTATAAATTGCTGCAAATAATCATTAAAATAAAAATTTTGATTTAAAAATGGCAAGACTGAGCGTAAAGTCTACTTTGATTGAAACTGTTGCTAAAGTGGCTTTGGCTGAAATTAAGGTTCGTCTGCTAAAACAAATTCATCGTATAAGAACTAAATTTAGTTTAATACAGTGACTATGGGGTTGCGGTACGACGCACAAATTGATGAAGTTTTAGATAATTATGTAGAGGACATGAATGCTATAGTACGCTCGCGGCAGGGCGACCACTTCCACATCCCTAAGTCAATTGACTGGCGCCAGAATGTGCTCAGTTCCTTCGGCGACAAGCGTGTTGTTCAAATGCTGAGGGTAACTCCCCAACAGTTCCATCATATATTAAGCCTATTACATCTATTTTTACTCTTTTATTTGCGTAAAATCCAACAACAAGTAATCATGTCTAATTCAATTAATTTCGCACAAAAAAGGCGCAACCGTTTGTTACTTGCGTTAATGCAATTTGATTATTTTAAATTTGGCGCTTACTTTTTTCCAACGAGTATACGGTAACTCGTTGCTTTTCATACCACGAAATGGCTAAAAAATGGCAAATGCATTAGTGCTGAAAAGGCAGCGAATTACCACATTGTGCAACACTTTCTCAAAAACTCAACAGGAAAAAGTAGACTAGCGTCTGGGTTGAGGAAAAGTTGAGTTGAAAATCGAAACGCAGGGTTGATTTACATCATGTATTTGTTTTTGTAAAAGTCCTCAACTTTTCAACTCCTCAACTCAACACAAAGCGTGAATACCCTAATTAAAAGCTGAAACCTCAATAATACTATACAAAAGAAATTTAAAGAGTATGTTTTGTTACTAATATTTTAACTTCAAGTTGATTGTGTATGACATTTTTCATTTCGCAAAGAGATAATTGACAAATTGTATGTGTCTGAATTTGCGCGCGAATGTTTCGTTGGCTTAAATGCGTGGTAATGTTGCCGCGTCTTTCTTTAGCTGGCGCCATAATTTTCTGTCTCGTTCTCGCAGCGCATGCTGCGTGTGTTGCTTCTCTCTGTTTCACACTACTTTTGCTATCAGAAAATGTATGGCCCTGAGCCGGCCGTATTACTCTACCTTATTTATTATAACATGGCTTAAATGCCTTTATACGTACTTTTCAAGAATTTATCCATAATTTAGGTACCAATCTTCAAATTTAGCCAAATCAACAAATTTTTAAGCAATGCAATACAAATAGCAATAACTATAAAACACTAAATTCGCACTCACAACTTGTTTCCACTGTTTTTATTTTCTTAGTGAAGAGTAAAAATAATAACCGTCGATAGTGGTGGACAAACCATCGATACTACTGCAAAAAAAAAAACATCGATACTATCGATAGTACATCGATTTTTTCTCCAGCTCTATTGTGAAGGCTAAAACAGCAACGACACCGGTCCGAGTCCTAAGGAACGGCTGACGAAACTGGGACTGGAGTTGCAAATGAATCAGTTGCGTCGGATTAGGAGGGCGAATCCAACTCTGATAAGTTGGAAGAAGCTTATGCTTACAAGAAATTCAGCCGTGTTCCCGATTTCGACTCTTTTTGAAAAGTCATAACGAGTGCATTCCACAATTGGTGTTCCGGATTTAGAGTGAGTTCGATTTCGAATCATTTTCATTCAGACCAGAAACAGCTGTGTTGTTATGTTTGTTTATGTGGCGCAAAATTTAAATGGCAGCGACAACATGCAGCAGCCGTCTTTTAAAAATGGAAATGTAGTAAAAAATTAAGCTGCTTGTGTAGTTTGCATTTTAATTTTATAAGTACATATAACACACAAATTTTTAAACTTTATAAGTTGTTTATTTTATTCAACAAACTATTTTGAGCAGCAGCTTTAGAGCCGCCCTCAGTTACTTCTGCAATATCCTCATTTTTCCTGGAATGTTTTTTTCCCATAAGCATTTCACCGACTTTGGGATACCCTGTAACACCATATTGCAATTAAATCCGATATATTGCTTAAGAACTCCAAAATATATTTTGTTTGCCTTTGGTTACGATATTATAAGCTAATAAAAATAAATTGTGGAATTTTGTATCAAACACTTTTTTTTTACTGATCGGTCCTATGGGGGCTATATGATATATGTAGTCAATCGATTTTGATCGAATTTGGTACAATGATTGAAAACTCTAAAACACTTCCGAGTGCCAAATTTGGTTACGATATCTTCACAAACAAACGAAATACAATGAATTATGTGCAAAAAACGTTTTTTTGAACGATCGGTCCAATGGGAGCTATATGATATAGTCAACCGATTTTGATAAAATTTGGTACAGTGATTGGGAACTCTAAAAAACTTTTGAGTACCAAATTTGGTTACGATATCTTCATAAACAAACAAAACACAACAAATTTTGTACAAAAAGCGTTTTTTGACCGATTGGTCCTATGGGAGCTATATGATATTGTCAATCGATTTTGATCAAATTTGGTGCAGTGTTGAAGATCTCTAAAAAATTCAGAATGCCAAATTTGGTTACAATATCTTCACAAACAAACGAAACACAACGAATTTTGTGCAAAAAACGAATTTTTGACCGATTGGTCGGTCCTATGGGAGCTATATGATATAGTCAACCGATTTTGATAAAATTTGGTACAGTGTTGAAAATCTCTAAAAAACTTCTGAATGCCAAATTTGGTTACAATATCTTCACAAACAAACGAAACACAACAAATTTTGTACAAAAAACGTTTTTTTGACCGAGCTATATGATATAGTCAACCGATTTTGATAAAATTTGGTATAGTGTGGAAGATCTCTAAAAAACTTCTGAATGCCAAATTTGGTTACGAGATCTTCATAAACAAACGAATTATTTATCTAAAACTTTTAGGGTTTTTCGAGGTCCTCTGAAACACCCCTATGGGAGCTATATAATATATCCCCGATATCCAAAATATAAAATAAACTTGCATCCCCTGACATAATAACGCATCTAATCTGAAAATTTGGTTGCTCTAGCTCTTACCATCTCTGAGATCTAGGCGTTCATACAAACAGACAGACAGACGGACATGGGTATATCGACTCTCTAGTCACCCTGATCATACTTTAGGTAACTTTGGGGGTCTCCGACGTCTCCTTCTGTATGTTACATACATTTTCGGCTTGCACAAACTTAATATACCCTTTGTACCATACGGTACAGGGTATAAAAAAGCGGCTCATTATTGTTTGTATAAATGTGCGCCAAATTGCCAGCTAACCAACTCGCCACCTATCGATAAGACGACATTGTAGAGTTGCCACAAATTTTCGAACAACTAACTAAATAATTTATTTTTTCTTTTTGCCAACATCTTTCTAAAAGAGAAATATTTTTTCCTTATTTACAAATTTTGTACAATTTATTGTATATGGGCATTTCCAGGATTACAGTACACGACATTCGTAGGCCTTTAAAGTGCAAAAAAGTAAAGAAAAAATATAAATTTTTTTTTCTTGTTTTTATTTTTTGATACTCTTTTTGTAGATGTATTTTTAGTGCAAAAGGTAGGATCTGTTAATTTAACGTTTCCAATATATTGGCAATAAACCTGCGATTTAGTACGTGACAAAAATAGAAGTCGTTTTACGACTGCATCTACAAAAATGTAAAAATCTTCGAAATAACAAAATATTTAAAAGCAATTAATTTTTAACTAGTGTGAAATATTGTAACTTTCTTTTACAATTTATTTTGTTAAAATGTATAAACTAGTTTCTTTTTTATAAGCTTAAGTCTGATTAAGTACGTGACCATTCAGTACGCGACATATTTTTCCACCTCTTTAGTTTTATGAATTTCTTCAAGTAATTTTTAAAAATTCTTGTATTTACATTAATAATAAGAAAATATAAATGTTTATGTGTACAAAAAGTGATAATTCAAGAGAAGTGTGAAACGAAAAAAGTAAATGAGAAACCTTAACAAATTAGATTTAAAATCACTCAAAAAGTAGTAAAAACAAGAAAAACATAAATATCTTCAGTTTTCAGGCCAATTATTTATTCAAATAAATAAGAAAAGCTGTAAAATCAATTTCTTATCAAATGCAACCCATTTTTGACTTACAATGTTGAAAAAAATTCCTCTTTTCTTAACATTGTATTTTTTGACCCTGGTTGACATTTCTGTGGAAATGCCCATATACATATTTTAAGCCATCAATTTATAAAATTATCTTCGAATTTATTTGTGCATCACGACAACACATAACTTTTCGAAGACAAAACGAGTCTAAATCCGGAACACCTTACTTTTCATTCCACTCGTTTTGCTTTTGCATGTACACACAATTTTAATAGACAAATTTTGCAATAAATATATTTAATGAAAATTAACCTTGATTTGTTCGACTGAGCACATCTAAATTTTTTTAAAACAGTGAAAAATAATACAAAATTAATTTTAGTGACATTAATACGTTTATTTAACTAAACTAAGCAAAATACTTTTCATTTCGACAGCTGCGAGCCAAACTTTTCAAAACGATTCGACTCTTGTCGGAATCGAAATCCGGAACACCATTCATTTCGATTCCGACACTTTTACTCGGAATTTATTTATTTATTTATTTATTTATTTATTTATTTATTTATTTATTTATTTATTTATTTATTTATTTATTTATTTATTTATTTATTTATTTATTTATTTATTTATTTATTTATTTATTTATTTATTTATTTATTTATTTATTTATTTATTTATTTATTTATTTATTTATTTATTTATTTATTTATTTATTTATTTATTTATTTATTTATTTATTTATTTATTTATTTATTTATTTATTTATTTATTTATTTATTTATTTATTTATTTATTTATTTATTTATTTATTTATTTATTTATTTATTTATTTATTTATTTATTTATTTATTTATTTATTTATTTATTTATTTATTTATTTATTTATTTATTTATTTATTTATTTATTTATTTATTTATTTATTTATTTATTTATTTATTTATTTATTTATTTATTTATTTATTTATTTATTTATTTATTTATTTATTTATTTATTTATTTATTTATTTATTTATTTATTTATTTATTTATTTATTTATTTATTTATTTATTTATTTATTTATTTATTTATTTATTTATTTATTTATTTATTTATTTATTTATTTATTTATTTATTTATTTATTTATTTATTTATTTATTTATTTATTTATTTATTTATTTATTTATTTATTTATTTATTTATTTATTTATTTATTTATTTATTTATTTATTTATTTATTTATTTATTTATTTATTTATTTATTTATTTATTTATTTATTTATTTATTTATTTATTTATTTATTTATTTATTTATTTATTTATTTATTTATTTATTTATTTATTTATTTATTTATTTATTTATTTATTTATTTATTTATTTATTTATTTATTTATTTATTTATTTATTTATTTATTTATTTATTTATTTATTTATTTATTTATTTATTTATTTATTTATTTATTTATTTATTTATTTATTTATTTATTTATTTATTTATTTATTTATTTATTTATTTATTTATTTATTTATTTATTTATTTATTTATTTATTTATTTATTTATTTATTTATTTATTTATTTATTTATTTATTTATTTATTTATTTATTTATTTATTTATTTATTTATTTATTTATTTATTTATTTATTTATTTATTTATTTATTTATTTATTTATTTATTTATTTATTTATTTATTTATTTATTTATTTATTTATTTATTTATTTATTTATTTATTTATTTATTTATTTATTTATTTATTTATTTATTTATTTATTTATTTATTTATTTATTTATTTATTTATTTATTTATTTATTTATTTATTTATTTATTTATTTATTTATTTATTTATTTATTTATTTATTTATTTATTTATTTATTTATTTATTTATTTATTTATTTATTTATTTATTTATTTATTTATTTATTTATTTATTTATTTATTTATTTATTTATTTGAGGGGTACAACTACGTACAGTTGACCTTATATTATAAAAAAGTACATATAATTTATTTAGAAAAAAAAGTAGAGCGAGGGAATTGATATGAACTAATTCGCGTCTCTAGCCCGATGGGTGAACTTTTTAATGATATGCACCAACTCACATCAAGAACTGGCCAGAAACTTGGATTTACAATATTAAAGTTGAAAAAAGGAAGCAAGATAAAAATTAAACATTATATCGCAAAAAGAGCCAATGGATCACCGTTGAACAAGTGGGTGACTCATAATATAGTATTGGTCAAGGATGCTCGAAGTGGCAAGTCAAGGTGACTTAAGATAGAAGAAGTGATAGATTGAATAGACCGTTCGAAAGAGAGGAAATTGTAAAAGTTATTATAGTTGGAGCATAAGACACGGAAAGGATCGTGCAAAGCATAATTTGATCTACAAAATTGTAAGGCTAAGAGTCGAAAATTACGAGTTACTCTGGATGGTATGGCAAAAGTAACTTTGCTAAAAAGTACATTGGTATCGATAAGACCGAGTAACAGTTTATGCAAGAATAACACGCCGTGGCATGTTCTGCGATGATTTAAGGAAGGCAACTTTATAAGGCGAAGTCTATCAGAATATGGTGGCAGTCGGATATTTGGGTCCTAGTTTAAGCCACGAAGTGCAAAAAGGAGAAATTGCTTTTGTACGGACTCAATCATGTCCTGATAAAGGTGGTATTGAGGGCTCCAAACGCAGGAACAATATTCCAAAATTGGACGGACGAGAGAAATATAAAGAAGTTTGGTTGTGTAAGGGTCGTTAAACTCTTTAGACCAACGCTTAATAAAAGCAAGAACACCTCTAGCCTTATTCACGATGTTGCAAATATGGTTATTAAATTTAAGGTTATGATCAAACAAAACACCAAGGTCAGACGCACTCTCGATGCGTTCTAAGGTAGAAGATTTTAAAGAGTAAGTAGCCAAATAAGGAGCAGAACGATAAAATGTCATAACGTTACATTTTGTCTTGTTGAGAAAGAGTTAGTTGATATTGCACCAAGATTGCAAGTTATCAAAATCATGCTGAAGAAGTAAGTACTTATTATTATCGGAGTAGGACATACAGAGTTTAACATCATCCGCATACATAAGAATGTGAGAAGATGAGATTACCTGAGGGAGATCATTTAAAAATAAGTTAAAAAGAAGAGGGCCTAGATGGCTACCTTGCGGTACCCCTGATGTGACCATAATTTCTGTAGATTCGCAGCCTTTAAAAACTACCTTCTGGACTCGGTTGGATAAATAGGACGATATCCAATTTAAAAGACAAGACGGAAACCCCAGACGAGACAGTTTAACAAGTAGAAGACTATGGTTTACCGAGTCAAATGCTTTACTAAAGTCAGTATAAATGACATCAGTTTGTTTTTTTTCCGTAAAACCAAGATTAATAAGAGACGAAAGTTCTAAAAGGTTAGTAGAAGTGGACCGACGTTTTACAAACCCATGTTGGGAATCCGACATTAAAGAACGACAGTAGTGTTGCAATTGTGAAGTTACAATCCTTTCAAAAACTTTTGGAATTGATGAAAGCTTGGCAATACCGCGGTAGTTCTCAATGTTGGACTTGGAACCTTTTTTGTTAATAGGGATACTGAAGGATTCATTCCAGATGGCCGGAAGGTAAGAATATTTTAATGAAGTGCGGAAAAGAACAGATAATGGTGTAAAAAGAGAGTGAGCACAATGCTTTAAGACGCAACTAGGTATGGCATCGGGGCCAGGGGAGAAGGATGATTTAATGGACAGTAGGGATTGTAAAACGTCGGTTTCAAAGATTTCTGGATAACGAATAAGATTTGAATGTGGTAGGTTATGGGGATAGTTAAGGTCAATGCAATTAGGGTTGACAGAATAGGTAGTTTGAAAAAATTTCGCAAACAGGTCGGCGATTTCAGAATTGTTAGTAGAGCTTTCATTTTTGAAATATAGCGATGAAGGAAATAAGGAAGATTTACGTTTAGAATTAACAAAAGAAAAAAATTTTTTAGGATCACTACAGAAGTTAAGCCGACAGCGGGAAAGATAATTATTGTAGCAAATTCTGTTAAGAAGGACGAACTTGCTGCGTAAAATAGAAAACTTATAAAAGTCGACAGGAGATCCAGATTTCTTAAATTTTTTGTAAGAAGAAGACTTGCGATTTTTTAAAGAGGACAGGCTAGTAGTAAACCAAGGCGGCTTTAAAGAAGGAGCCGGGACAGAATAAGGGACAAAGAGATCAAAAGCAGCGTATAAAACCCGATAGAAATTGGAAATGGATAAGTCAAGGTCATTAGTAGTCAACAAAGGCAACCAGTTAACTTCGGACAAAAATTTATTAAGACCGACAAAATTAGACTTGCGAAAGCAGCGATACCGAGGAGCGGGAGCATGTGGCTGATTTCGGTAGAAACCATTAAATTTTAAAGAGATTTGTAATGTCGGATGGTACGGATCCTCGGGTACGGAGAGCGGACAGACCCTAGAAATTTCAAAATCAGAATTATCATTGACAAAAACGAGCATTCTATTTGAGCAATTATGTATAAAATTTATTTGGCTGAGAGAGATATCAATCAGTCCTGTAACAAACTCATGATTACCAGATGGAAAAAGAAAACTAGAATTGACTGAACTAAGCCAAGATAATGTAGGCAGATTAAAGACGCCTAAGACAACAATTTGATCCCGAGTACCAACAGAATCAGCCACCATACGAATGGCAGTGAGATGATTCTGATATACACTCAAGTCGGAGCAAGGAGGTATATAGGAACAAGTAAAATAGATATAGGAATTATTAAAAAACACTTTTACCGCAATGAACTCAATGCCTATTGGAAAATTTAGAGATAGTAAATGAGATTCTAAGGCTACATTTACAGCAATGAGTATACCACCACCACGACCGGGAGACCGGTCAAGCCTGTAGGTTACATAGGAGCTAACAAAAATCTCAAAATCATAGACAGACGCATTAAGCCAGGTTTCAGAGAAAGCAATAATATCAGAATCGAAATTTACGCTATTGGTGAAAAGTCTACTAAGTTTAGAGAGGAGACCACGAACATTCTGATATTGAATGGTAAGAACAGAATTTAGTTTTTTGAAGCTGTGTTAACTACACTTATAGAGGAAGCTACATTAGATGCTAAAGTCTTATCAGGTTTTCTAATAAACTCATGCAATCTTAAACGAAGAGATATCGCGCTTATACTTAAAATTGAACTTAAATACTTCAATTTCATTCGGAGAAATATTAAGCTTCTCGCAAACGAATTGATTAGTGCAATTTTCTGTTGCCGATGGCATTAGCCTGGAGACGAAGATTGTCTTTTTAGGAGCCACTCCTACCAATGAGTCCGAGGGGTCAGCAGTTGACTCGACAGAAACGGTAGGACCTGTAGAAGCTACAGTCAAACTAGCGCCAGTGTCGACAGTAACAGCACTAGCCGTGTCACCAGCAGAGGCTGAAGAAACTGGTATAGATGTAGCAAACGAAATAAGCTGGGTCGGACGGGGAGTTATAGGCGAGTCCAGCCCTGCTAGGTTAGAGTTTATTAAAATTGGTTCAATGGCTGGTAGGTTTGCCTTTTTGCGCTTAGGTCAAACTCTCATAAGCTGCAAATTGCCAAACATACTTGAAATTGAAGAAAACTTATCTTGTAGAGAACGAAAATCCTTATAAAGGTTATCAAATCCCAGTTTTGTCTGGCGCATAAAAGCTTTCATCTCAACTTCAGCGGAACGACAAGTTGTGCAGGTCCAGTTTAGGCCTTTGCCCTCACGTATGCAGTCATAAACACTGCCGGTCAGACCGGCACATTTTAAATGAGCTATATTGTCGCACATCCAGCATGCAACATAGGCTTCGGTTTGTATACCGCTCCATTTACAAGATGGATAACAACAAATCTTTAGGTCACTCATGGCGATGATTATTTACAAAAGATGCAGCAGACAGACAGTGTATATGAGTCTGACGATGTATAAGCGACCCAAAGCTTATCAACACAGCAGTTATTCAGCAACAACAAATACGTATGCTCAAAGCAAAGTAGAGATGCACGCAACAACAAGAAAGCGTTGGTGAGCGCAGCACAAAGAAGAATACGCAAAGCGCCGCACGAAATAGAAGCTCGCACTGAGAAACAAGCAACAACAACAAAAACTAAGCTGAGCAGCTAGGCTGAGCTTAAAATGCAAACGAAAATTGAGCAGCAACAACAAATTGCACTGTTTAGAATTTAAGCAAAATGTTTTAGCAATTAAATTAACACTGTTGCTGTTATTTTGAGTTTGTCACTTTAATTAAATGGACCACCACTAAGTTATTAGTCGCTTGCGAACAAAGATTGGTTAAAATTCGTAGGTTTTTTTTATAAAAAATAAAAAGTAACCGGAGCGCGGTAGAAACACGACCAACAGAACAAAAGAGCAAAAGCTTTTTAGATGAACAATATTCAAAAATATTTTCGTGTCAATCTGCCCATCAAAGCATCCTATGTGGCAAGCTTGAGTATTGCTAAAAATTTAAAGCCATTTCCTGACGGAGACTTTATAAAAAGCGTATGTCCAAAAATGTTACTTTATTATGGGGACACTGGGGCAACTTTAGCAAACTCAATTGTTGAAGTTTGCCTTTCACGTAATACTGTTGCTCGCAGAATTGTAGATCTTCATAAGTATTTGGATTTTATTTTAAATAACAAAATAAGATCCTCTTCATTCTTTTCTCTTGCATTGGACGAGTCAACCGATGTGTCAGACACGAGTCAGCTTATATTGGGAATACGAATGATTGACAAACATTTCAATATTAATGAATAATTAGTCTTATTTTTTTTTTAAATTTTCACAGGTATGCCTTATTTTATTGTCAAGTAAAAATATAAGCAAACAATTCTTAATTTAGTAAATGCATCTGCTGCGTGTTCTTCTTCTTTTACCTATGCTACAATTAATTAATGTTAAAATTATTTCAGTTGTAGCTGTTTAAAAAATTAGTCATTATGAAAATATAGTAAATTGCACCCCACGCTTTTTTGTTACCATAATTGAATTATTTTATTAATAATTTAATTTCTAATAATCCAATCTTATTCCAATTTAATTTGTCGTAATTGATTGTCGGAATTTTCTATTGCTGTACTACAAACTCTTGATACATCAAAATTATGTTCTACTTTTTAGTTCGGTTTACTATTAAAGCGTGTTTGTTTAGTTTTTTAAACTATAATTTTTTATTTTAAGACTAAAAACATGTAATATTCGCATAATAACGAAACCGTAACTAGCGAATAACGTAAATTTGATAGCGCCATCTATTGCTCGCTAGTTTCCTCAATAAATATTACCAGATGTTTTAAAGCGGCCTTTGAGAGCGCTCGATAATCAAACTGCAGCTCAAAGTAGAGTCAAAGAACGATGAACTAGCCTCGTGTAATAGTCTATTTCCGTTTTCATACGTTGGCCAGTAAAGACAACCTAGACCTGATGGTAGTGGAAATTGTGCTAAAAAGTTGAGTTTTGTTAAAAAGAAAAAAGTATATCTAAAAAGGCGAACTGTGCAAATTCAAAAAAAAAAAAAAATTTCAATTAAATTTGTTTAATAAAAAAAAATAAATAATTAAAAAATATACATATATACTATGTATATAAATAACTAAATCAAATTTAATTAAAGTGCGCCTTGAATAGGCTAAAAATTTAAGAAAAATATCTGCAAATGTGAGTAGTGCATTCGTATAGCCCTTTTTAAAAAAAAAATTGTCTTGGTGCCTAATGGTTTTTATTCTTTTATCAGCATTTGTCTTAACGACAATCAATTACACTCTTATGCATGTGCATTGGCTGCATTGAACCTGTGTGTTCACACACACTTTCGAATACACTACACAGACACCTTTCATAGCTTTGATACTGGAACAAAATCTGATTCACTTGTGTCCAAATCTGGTAAGCTTAAATGCCATAAAAAGGGTACAAAAAAATTACCCATTGAATATTTCTTGATAGCGTTTCTCTACGTCTGGAGTTTATTTCCCAGCGAGAGGAAGGGCATTCGCTATTTCGCACCCGTGCCAGCGTGGATAAGCATTGCCCAAAAACATTTTTTAATCGCCGCCTTCTTGTGCCATGTTCGTCGCTGGAGAATAAGATCACCTGTTTGTTACGAACAATAAAGACTAAAATTTGCTAGCCGCACTCCCCCTTTATCTTGTTGATGCAATATTATTGACTTGATATATAAAAAAAAAAAAAAAAACTTGCAAAATAATTAGGTTTTCCTACTGCTGCCTACTAGCTATGTCCATATATACATAAATACATCGAAATTATACATATGTATATAGTAGTTTATATTACCAGAATATTTTTCTAATTGAAATCTTGTATTCACATTTTCTAGAGCTTAGCACATAGGTTTTAACAGAAGATTGAGAATACTAGAATTATATTGCTTAAAGTAAATAAAAACATAGGAAAAAAAAACGAGATCTTGAGATAAAAAAATGTAAGAAAAAAAATTGTGCTTTGCCTAAAACAATAGAGAAACATAATGAAATTTTAGGCAAGCCATATCTAAAGTAGCTTTAGCTTAACTTAAGTTATCATTCTTATTTCCCCATACTGTAGCAAACCAGCGAAAGATCTTTCGTCGTGGGACGCGCAATGTCGTAAGTTTTTAAAACAAGCATGCATATGAAAAGTATTTAAATTAAGCTAAAGATACATAAACTAAAGATACTTGTGGTTTTGCGTTTCTGATTGGACATACAAAAAAAAAAAACTATGTTTATAATATTATAAGTTTAAATGATTAAACTTAATAATAATTTATTAGCTTATAAGTACCTTTTATGTATATAAATAATTTTGTATTTTTTTTAAGATCTCCTATAGGATAGGATCCATTATGTTAGGCTCATTAGGGTGGTAAAATGTAATTAGTTTTTTTTTCGATTAGCAACTTCGCTTTTTTTTTTTTCTTCTCAATATGAAAATTTGTCTAGTTTATCAAATTATAGAATGGTTTTGAAATTAAAAATGACTCGTTAAAAATTAGTTTTTTCTCTCTCTGGTGCAGTGCGGTAGAATAATAATGTAGCGAAAGCGTATGGGGTCCTTCGACGGCTTTGTTTTTTTGTTTCGGAGGACCATGGTTGGGTGGGTAAAGAACGTGGATGACAAGAACACCTTAGTCATCCCATCAATAAAGTTTCAAAGAAAGAACTTCAAATCTTTTTTTTGTAAGTATGTATGTCAGGTTCTAGTGCACACTTGTTATTGTGGCTAGTTTGGTTATTTCGTTTGATTTGTTCAGACCTGTAATGTCTGTAGGGACTCTTAATTAAAGTTAATGTAGTATGACTATTCGCAGTAGCAAAAAAACCCCCCCAAGTCGCGTAGAGCTAGAACGCAATTAAAGGGTCCCGCTGCGCTATCTGTGAATATTCATGATCCACCACCATAAACACTACATAAATTTTTTGGCGCCCAACGTGGGGCAGTCTAAGCAACCAATTTTTTCAGTTTAGATATTGCGTTGTCCTTGCGATTACTAATTAATGACTTCCCTGAAAAGAGATTGTTGTTTTTTTTTATACTACACCTTATAGTAACTCGTTAGGAGATGGTCCCACCATAGTGTATCATTGATAGAAAAAGGAAGTCAAGATTTCGTTGCTTAGGTAGATTTTTCAGGATCCGATACCTTTTGCAAAGAAGGATATTTCGACCGAGATCTTCCTTAAATACCTAATCTTGCAGAATTATAGCCAAGTTTCATAAAAGGCTTTTCTATTCCACTGATTCGCTTACTAGCTCGTTTGCTTTCGATTGGATTTTGTTGTTTATTATTCGGTTTTGTGTTTTCAGGATGAACATCTTATTGGTGCACACCTTTGGAATTCGAATGTTTGAGTATTTGAATACTATCGACCAAGGTTATAGGTACTACTATGCTTGCTTAACTAAATCACATTGTTTTGTTTTTTAGAACATTGAAGATAATTTTTTTGGCTGGAAATACAAAGTTGTATATGCGTAGGCGTATCTTTGTCCGCAAAATAGTTGTTTTTTCTGGTTTATTTAACTGACAAGTTTCAGAAGCCACTTTAGATTCAATAGCCCTTTATATATACCTATTCTTTCTTTTGAAAATTTTATATTACTACATTATTTATTTTATTTGTGTTGTATCAGAGAGAAAATTTGTTTGATTTGAAAATGCCATTACATCATAGTCCTCCAAGAACTAATGAGGATGACGTTTGTATCGTTTGTAGTCAGGTTATGAATGATACTCAACCATGCTCGATCACACTTTGTAAGCATGTGTTCCATAAATTATGCATTGAGGATAGATTACGTTCTCATGCAGATTGTCCTGCTTGTTTTACGGCTATAAGTATCCGTGACTTAAAATTCGTAATCGGAAATTGTTCCCCTAGCCCTAGACAACTAGCAGCATGCCACCGCCCAGTTACCAGGAGCGTGGCCAGAAATTTAAATGATGATATAGCTCCAGCTGATCCGGTTGCCAATATTATTGAGCCGCAATCGTCCAGTGCGAGTAGTGCTCATCCACTTGTTGAAAGAACCAATAATGGTAACGGTGCCGAAATTCGTTCACGAGATCCGCCGGCTGTTCGTAATCGAGGTAGATTTCCTAGACGGAATAATGGTCGCCGTTACAATGATTTTGATAGGTCGGAGTTACAAGCAGTTATACAACAAACTGTTACTCAATTATTGTCGTCAATGAATATTAGTGGCCAAAGAGAGCCAATTGTTCGTAATGAAGAGACGCGATTAGTTCGCAATAGTCCGGTTCGTCATATGTTAGGACCAAGTAAAGTTTCTGATATTATTCAGAAATGGGGTGTTTATTTTGAAGGCACTTCCAATGGTTTGCCAGTTGAAGAATTTTTATATCGAGTGAAAACTTTAACTCGAGAAAATTTGCAAGGAGATTTTGAAGCGTTAGGAAGAAATATTCACTTATTGTTGATTGGTAAAGCCAGAGATTGGTATTGGCGCTACCATAAGAGAACAGAGAAATTTAGTTGGACAGAATTTTGCTGCGCAATACGTTTTCAATATAAAGAGAGTCGTTCCAATTATGAACTGCGTGAACAAATACGTGCTCGTAAACAGAAACCCGGCGAGTCTTTTGAAAACTTTTATGAAGCCATTTGTCAAATGATGGATAGACTTCCCGTTCGAATTGATATGGATGAATTAGTCGAGATAGTTCAAGGGAATCTTTTAGCTGAAATAAAAGATAGATTATTGTTCGAAGAGGTCCATTCTATTGCTAAATTGAGATATTTAGTTCAGAAGCGTGAAAACTTTATAAAGGACGATAGTCGTTCTCGAGTGCCACAAGGAAAACTAAGAGGATCTGGTTTTGGTCGTGTTAGTGCAATTGAAGAGCATTCAGAGGATGAAGCGGACAGGTCCGTTGAAGAAATTTCTGCGTTAGATAATGTATCTTCCAAATTTACATGCTGGAATTGCGAGGAGCAAGGCCATATGTGGATGGATTGTTTAGCAGAGAGACGTATTTTTTGCTACGGATGTGGTGCGCGTAATGTCTACAAACCACAATGTGCAAATTGTCAAAATAAATCGGAAAACCGCCAGAATGGGTCATCCAACGCCATCAGGATGCCCCAGAACAAGTCAAATGCGAATCCCCAGCGTCGTTAAAACCGTCAGAATTGCAGGATAGTTTAGCCACAAAGTAAGAAAGTAATTTCTTTTAGAGAAGAATGTAAATTTTTGCCATATCATGAGAAATTAAGAAAATATTTACAAATACGGAATCGGATATTCAGTTTAGAAAATTATAAGAGTAAAAGAAGTACGCTTTGAATGCGGAATTATTTTAGAAATAATAAAAATCGAATTAAATTAGTAGTATCTACGATTTTTCAGAACAATCTGGATATGCGTAGTTATGCAGCAGTATCGTTTTTAGGTTTTTCAGAATTAGGTTTATTGGATACAGGAGCTAATGTCAGTTGCATTGGAGCAGAGTTAGCCCAGAAAGATTTTTCTTCGTATCCACAGTTTAAGTCATTTAAATCTAAAGTTAAGACTGCAGATGGTAGTCCACATAAAGTTATAGGTAAATTGCGAGTTTTGATGAAGTATAAAGATTTAGAGAAAATAATTGATTTATATATTGTTCCATCCATTACACATAAAGTAATATTAGGAATTAATTTTTGGAAAATATTTGGATTAGCACCAGATATTATAGGATCTTTGTCTATGGTGGAAGAACAGAAAGAAGACATGTATCCATTGTCGGAAAAGGAATTAAAGCAGTTAGAGATGGTTAAGGATTTGTTCCCGAATTTTGAGAAGCAAGGTCTCGGACGAACGTCGTTAATAAAGCATCATATTGAGATAGGCGATGCGAAACCAGTGAAGCAAAGAAACTATCCAGTGAGTCCAGCTGTAGAGAAGTTAATGTACGTCGAAATTGACCGTATGCTTAAGTTAGAAGTTATAGAGCCTGCATCTAGTTCTTGGAGTTCGCCAGTTCGACCAGTGATAAAGCCTAACAAGACTAGAATGTGTTTAGATGCTAGAAAACTCAACGAGGTTACTAAAAAGGATGCGTATCCACTACAGAACATAGATGGTATTTTTGCTCGTTTACCAAAGGCGAATATTATCTCAAAACTAGATTTGTAAGATGCATTTTGGCAAATTGAGCTAACTCCCGAGTCAAAGCCGCTAACAGCTTTTACCGTTCCCGGACGAGGGCTGTATCAATTCATAGTCATGCCGTTTGGCTTATGCAATGCACCTGCGACGATGAGTAGACTTATGGATGAGATAATTCCACCAGATTTAAAACACTCAGTATTTGGATACTTGGATGATCTTTGTATTGTTTCAGAAAATTTTTCATCTCACTTATCAGTATTGGTTCGAATAGCAGAGCAGTTTAGAAAAGCAAATTTAACATTAAATATAAGCAAAAGTCAGTTCTGTGTAACGAAAATCAACTATTTAGGTTACGTCATTGGAAGTGGAGGGATTTCGACAGATCCGTCTAAAATTTCTTGCGTTGTAAATTGGCCCACGCCTCGAAATTTGAAACAAGTACGAGGTTTTCTAGGTGTTTGCGGTTGGTACCGTCGTTTTATAAAAGATTTTGCTGAAATAACTTTTCCCATAACTGAGGTTTTGTCTACAAGGAAATGTTTTAAATGGTCATCTGAAGCTCAATTGGCAATGGATAAGTTAAAATCTCTATTAACAACTGCACCAATATTGGAAAATCCTGATTTTTCAAAGAAATTTTATTTGCACTGTGACGCAAGTGACTATGGCATAGGCGCTGTGCTAGTACAAGTGTCAGAATCGTTTGAAGAAAAACCCATTGCGTTCATGTCTAAGAAATTAAATAAATCGCAAAGAAATTACAGTGCAGTTCTATTAGCAATAGAAAAGTTTCGCTGTTACCTGGAATTACAAGAATTTGAGGTAATTACAGATCATTCTAGTTTAGTCTGGTTGATGAGGCAACAGAATGCATCAGGTCGATTAGCTAGATGGATTTTTAAATTACAAGCATATAAGTTCACGATATCGTGCTTTATCGCGTTTAAGTGAAAACGAAATTGCTAGTCTAGAACTTTCTCAATTATTGATTGACTTGGAATCTAGTGCTTTTCTTGAAGAAGAATACGTTAATCTTAAAGCAAAAATTGTCGCCAACCAAGATAAGTTCCCAGATTTAAAAATAGTGGACAAGTTCATTTATATTCGTACAGAGCATCAGTCTGATGATAGTGTTGAAAATGATAGTTGGAAATTATGGGTTCCTATCAAGCTACGGAATGGCGCAATTAGTCAAGCTCATGATAGTGTTATGTCAGCTCACGGAGGAATGCAGAAAACGATAGAGAGATTACGCAGATTTTTATTTTGGCCAGGATTGTCAAGACAAGTTCGTGACTATGTTCGTGATTGTGATACTTGTAAGGAAACCAAAGCTCCAAACAAGATCCTTCGTCCGCCCATGGGTGTACAGAGTAAGTCACTTAGACCTTTTCAGAAGCTCTACATTGACCTACTTGGACCATACCCAAGAAGTAAAAGTGGTAACATAGGATTGTTGATAGTTCTTGATCATTTTAGTCGTTTTCATTGGCTGTGTCCCTTAAAAAAGTTTAAATCAGTGGAGATTCAAAACTTTTTATTGAAACACATATTCCACTGTTTTGGTGTCCCAGAGATTATTATTAGTGACAATGGATCACAGTTTAAATCAAACGATTTTGAAGCCTTTTTGAGTAAATTTGGTATAAAACATATGTTTACAGCTTTATATTCTCCTCAGAGTAACGCTTCTAGAGAGTGAACCGTTCTCTATTAGCTGCCATTCGTTCGTATATTCGTCATGATCAATCCGAATGGGATAAATATTTGACAAATATTTCCTGTGCCTTGAGATCGGCCTTGCATCAATCTACCGGATGTTCTCCTTATAAAGCATTGTTTGGTTTTAATATGCTGACCCATGGAGACGATTATAAATTATTAAAGGAGTTGTCATTATTGAATGAACCCATATCGCTACACAGAGCAGACCAGTTAGAAATTTCAAGAAAAGATATTTTGGAAAATAGTCGGAAAGCGTATGAAAGAAATGTTAAGCTTGGAAATGCATTTTATCTTTTAGAGACACTCCAAGGTCGTGAGATAGGTACTTTTCATGCCAAGGACTTAAAAAGCTAATTTCAGCTAATCTTCCTACAGGTGTTCGGCAGAGTTATCTGTGTTGTAATATTCGCATAATAACGAAACCATAACTAGCGAATAACGTAAATTTGATAGCGCCATCTATTGCTCGCTAGTTTCCTCAATAAATATTACCAGATGTTTTAAAGCGGCCTTTGAGCGCTCGATAATCAAACTGCAGCTCAAAGTAGAGTCAAAGAACGATGAACTACCCGTGACCTAGCCCATCCACTAAAGTAGCCTCGTGTAATAGTCTATTTCCGTTTTTATACGTTGGCCAGTAAAGACAACCTAGACCTGATGGTAATGGAAATTGTGCTAAAAAGTTGAGTTTTGTTAAAAAGAAAAAAGTATATCTAAAGAGGCGAACTGTGCAAATTCAAAAAAAAAAAAAATTTCAATTAAATTTGTTTAATAAAAAAAAATAAATAATTAAAAAATATACATATATACTATGTATATAAATAACTAAATCAAATTTAATTAAAGTGCGCCTTGAATAGGCTAAAAATTTAAGAAAAATATCTGCAAATGTGAGTAGTGCATTCGTATAGCCCTTTTTTAAAAAAAAATTGGTTTGGTGCCTAATGGTTTTTATTCTTTTATCAGCATTTGTCTTAACGACAATCAATTATACTCTTATGCATGTGCATTGGCTGCATTGAACCTGTGTGTTCACACACACTTTCGAATACACTACACAGACACCTTTCATAGCTTTGATACTGGAACAAAATCTGATTCACTTGTGTCCAAATCTGGTAAGCTTAAATGCCATAAAAAGGGTACAAAAAAATTACCCATTGAATATTTCTTGATAGCGTTTCTCTACGTCTGGAGTTTATTTCCCAGCGAGAGGAAGGGCATTCGCTATTTCGCACCCGTGCCAGCGTGGATAAGCATTGCCCAAAAACATTTTTTAATCGCCGCCTTCTTGTGCCATGTTCGTCGCTGGAGAATAAGATCACCTGTTTGTTACGAACAATAAAGACTAAAATTTGCTAGCCGCACTCCCCCTTTATCTTGTTGATGCAATATTATTGACTTGATATATAAAAAAAAAAAAAAAAACTTGCAAAATAATTAGGTTTTCCTACTGCTGCCTACTAGCTATGTCCATATATACATAAATACATCGAAATTATACATATGTATATAGTAGTTTATATTACCAGAATATTTTTCTAATTGAAATCTTGTATTCACATTTTCTAGAGCTTAGCACATAGGTTTTAACAGAAGATTGAGAATACTAGAATTATATTGCTTAAAGTAAATAAAAACATAGGAAAAAAAAACGAGATCTTGAGATAAAAAAATGTAAGAAAAAAAATTGTGCTTTGCCTAAAACAATAGAGAAACATAATGAAATTTTAGGCAAGCCATATCTAAAGTAGCTTTAGCTTAACTTAAGTTATCATTCTTATTTCCCCATACTGTAGCAAACCAGCGAAAGATCTTTCGTCGTGGGACGCGCAATGTCGTAAGTTTTTAAAACAAGCATGCATATGAAAAGTATTTAAATTAAGCTAAAGATACATAAACTAAAGATACTTGTGGTTTTGCGTTTCTGATTGGACATACAAAAAAAAAAAACTATGTTTATAATATTATAAGTTTAAATGATTAAACTTAATAATAATTTATTAGCTTATAAGTACCTTTTATGTATATAAATAATTTTGTATTTTTTTTAAGATCTCCTATAGGATAGGATCCATTATGTTAGGCTCATTAGGGTGGTAAAATGTAATTAGTTTTTTTTTCGATTAGCAACTTCGCTTTTTTTTTTTTCTTCTCAATATGAAAATTTGTCTAGTTTATCAAATTATAGAATGATTTTGAAATTAAAAATGACTCGTTAAAAATTAGTTTTTTCTCTCTCTGGTGCAGTGCGGTAGAATAATAATGTAGCGAAAGCGTATGGGGTCCTTCGACGGCTTTGTTTTTTTGTTTCGGAGGACCATGGTTGGGTGGGTAAAGAACGTGGATGACAAGAACACCTTAGTCATCCCACCAATAAAGTTTCAAAGAAAGAACTTCAAATCTTTTTTTTGTAAGTATGTATGTCAGGTTCTAGTGCACACTTGTTATTGTGGCTAGTTTGGTTATTTCGTTTGATTTGTTCAGACCTGTAATGTCTGTAGGGACTCTTAATTAAAGTTAATGTAGTATGACTATTCGCAGTAGCAAAAAAACCCCCCCAAGTCGCGTAGAGCTAGAACGCAATTAAAGGGTCCCGCTGCGCTATCTGTGAATATTCATGATCCACCACCATAAACACTACATAAATTTTTTGGCGCCCAACGTGGGGCAGTCTAAGCAACCAATTTTTTCAGTTTAGATATTGCGTTGTCCTTGCGATTACTAATTAATGACTTCCCTGAAAAGAGATTGTTGTTTTTTTTTATACTACACCTTATAGTAACTCGTTAGGAGATGGTCCCACCATAGTGTATCATTGATAGAAAAAGGAAGTCAAGATTTCGTTGCTTAGGTAGATTTTTCAGGATCCGATACCTTTTGCAAAGAAGGATATTTCGACCGAGATCTTCCTTAAATACCTAATCTTGCAGAATTATAGCCAAGTTTCATAAAAGGCTTTTCTATTCCACTGATTCGCTTACTAGCTCGTTTGCTTTCGATTGGATTTTGTTGTTTATTATTCGGTTTTGTGTTTTCAGGATGAACATCTTATTGGTGCACACCTTTGGAATTCGAATGTTTGAGTATTTGAATACTATCGACCAAGGTTATAGGTACTACTATGCTTGCTTAACTAAATCACATCCGAATAGTTAATTCAGATTCATGACTGTGACTTCTTTGTTAAATTTGTTTTGTTTTTTAGAACATTGAAGATAATTTTTTTGGCTGGAAATACAAAGTTGTATATGCGTAGGCGTATCTTTGTCCGCAAAATAGTTGTTTTTTCTGGTTTATTTGACAAGTTTCAGAAGCCACTTTAGATTCAATAGCCCTTTATATATACCTATTCTTTCTTTTGAAAATTTTATATTACTACATTATTTATTTTATTTGTGTTGTATCAGAGAGAAAATTTGTTTGATTTGAAAATGCCATTACATCATAGTCCTCCAAGAACTAATGAGGATGACGTTTGTATCGTTTGTAGTCAGGTTATGAATGATACTCAACCATGCTCGATCACACTTTGTAAGCATGTGTTCCATAAATTATGCATTGAGGATAGATTACGTTCTCATGCAGATTGTCCTGCTTGTTTTACGGCTATAAGTATCCGTGACTTAAAATTCGTAATCGGAAATTGTTCCCCTAGCCCTAGACAACTAGCAGCATGCCACCGCCCAGTTACCAGGAGCGTGGCCAGAAATTTAAATGATGATATAGCTCCAGCTGATCCGGTTGCCAATATTATTGAGCCGCAATCGTCCAGTGCGAGTAGTGCTCATCCACTTGTTGAAAGAACCAATAATGGTAACGGTGCCGAAATTCGTTCACGAGATCCGCCGGCTGTTCGTAATCGAGGTAGATTTCCTAGACGGAATAATGGTCGCCGTTACAATGATTTTGATAGGTCGGAGTTACAAGCAGTTATACAACAAACTGTTACTCAATTATTGTCGTCAATGAATATTAGTGGCCAAAGAGAGCCAATTGTTCGTAATGAAGAGACGCGATTAGTTCGCAATAGTCCGGTTCGTCATATGTTAGGACCAAGTAAAGTTTCTGATATTATTCAGAAATGGGGTGTTTATTTTGAAGGCACTTCCAATGGTTTGCCAGTTGAAGAATTTTTATATCGAGTGAAAACTTTAACTCGAGAAAATTTGCAAGGAGATTTTGAAGCGTTAGGAAGAAATATTCACTTATTGTTGATTGGTAAAGCCAGAGATTGGTATTGGCGCTACCATAAGAGAACAGAGAAATTTAGTTGGACAGAATTTTGCTGCGCAATACGTTTTCAATATAAAGAGAGTCGTTCCAATTATGAACTGCGTGAACAAATACGTGCTCGTAAACAGAAACCCGGCGAGTCTTTTGAAAACTTTTATGAAGCCATTTGTCAAATGATGGATAGACTTCCCGTTCGAATTGATATGGATGAATTAGTCGAGATAGTTCAAGGGAATCTTTTAGCTGAAATAAAAGATAGATTATTGTTCGAAGAGGTCCATTCTATTGCTAAATTGAGATATTTAGTTCAGAAGCGTGAAAACTTTATAAAGGACGATAGTCGTTCTCGAGTGCCACAAGGAAAACTAAGAGGATCTGGTTTTGGTCGTGTTAGTGCAATTGAAGAGCATTCAGAGGATGAAGCGGACAGGTCCGTTGAAGAAATTTCTGCGTTAGATAATGTATCTTCCAAATTTACATGCTGGAATTGCGAGGAGCAAGGCCATATGTGGATGGATTGTTTAGCAGAGAGACGTATTTTTTGCTACGGATGTGGTGCGCGTAATGTCTACAAACCACAATGTGCAAATTGTCAAAATAAATCGGAAAACCGCCAGAATGGGTCATCCAACGCCATCAGGATGCCCCAGAACAAGTCAAATGCGAATCCCCAGCGTCGTTAAAACCGTCAGAATTGCAGGATAGTTTAGCCACAAAGTAAGAAAGTAATTTCTTTTAGAGAAGAATGTAAATTTTTGCCATATCATGAGAAATTAAGAAAATATTTACAAATACGGAATCGGATATTCAGTTTAGAAAATTATAAGAGTAAAAGAAGTACGCTTTGAATGCGGAATTATTTTAGAAATAATAAAAATCGAATTAAATTAGTAGTATCTACGATTTTTCAGAACAATCTGGATATGCGTAGTTATGCAGCAGTATCGTTTTTAGGTTTTTCAGAATTAGGTTTATTGGATACAGGAGCTAATGTCAGTTGCATTGGAGCAGAGTTAGCCCAGAAAGATTTTTCTTCGTATCCACAGTTTAAGTCATTTAAATCTAAAGTTAAGACTGCAGATGGTAGTCCACATAAAGTTATAGGTAAATTGCGAGTTTTGATGAAGTATAAAGATTTAGAGAAAATAATTGATTTATATATTGTTCCATCCATTACACATAAAGTAATATTAGGAATTAATTTTTGGAAAATATTTGGATTAGCACCAGATATTATAGGATCTTTGTCTATGGTGGAAGAACAGAAAGAAGATATGTATCCATTGTCGGAAAAGGAATTAAAGCAGTTAGAGATGGTTAAGGATTTGTTCCCGAATTTTGAGAAGCAAGGTCTCGGACGAACGTCGTTAATAAAGCATCATATTGAGATAGGCGATGCGAAACCAGTGAAGCAAAGAAACTATCCAGTGAGTCCAGCTGTAGAGAAGTTAATGTACGTCGAAATTGACCGTATGCTTAAGTTAGAAGTTATAGAGCCTGCATCTAGTGCTTGGAGTTCGCCAGTTCGACCAGTGATAAAGCCTAACAAGACTAGAATGTGTTTAGATGCTAGAAAACTCAACGAGGTTACTAAAAAGGATGCGTATCCACTACAGAACATAGATGGTATTTTTGCTCGTTTACCAAAGGCGAATATTATCTCAAAACTAGATTTGTAAGATGCATTTTGGCAAATTGAGCTAACTCCCGAGTCAAAGCCGCTAACAGCTTTTACCGTTCCCGGACGAGGGCTGTATCAATTCATAGTCATGCCGTTTGGCTTATGCAATGCACCTGCGACGATGAGTAGACTTATGGATGAGATAATTCCACCAGATTTAAAACACTCAGTATTTGGATACTTGGATGATCTTTGTATTGTTTCAGAAAATTTTTCATCTCACTTATCAGTATTGGTTCGAATAGCAGAGCAGTTTAGAAAAGCAAATTTAACATTAAATATAAGCAAAAGTCAGTTCTGTGTAACGAAAACGAAAGGCGCTGTGCTAGTACAAGTGTCAGAATCGTTTGAAGAAAAACCCATTGCGTTCATGTCTAAGAAATTAAATAAATCGCAAAGAAATTACAGTGCAGTTCTATTAGCAATAGAAAAGTTTCGCTGTTACCTGGAATTACAAGAATTTGAGGTAATTACAGATCATTCTAGTTTAGTCTGGTTGATGAGGCAACAGAATGCATCAGGTCGATTAGCTAGATGGATTTTTAAATTACAAGCATATAAGTTCACGATATCGTGCTTTATCGCGTTTAAGTGAAAACGAAATTGCTAGTCTAGAACTTTCTCAATTATTGATTGACTTGGAATCTAGTGCTTTTCTTGAAGAAGAATACGTTAATCTTAAAGCAAAAATTGTCGCCAACCAAGATAAGTTCCCAGATTTAAAAATAGTGGACAAGTTCATTTATATTCGTACAGAGCATCAGTCTGATGATAGTGTTGAAAATGATAGTTGGAAATTATGGGTTCCTATCAAGCTACGGAATGGCGCAATTAGTCAAGCTCATGATAGTGTTATGTCAGCTCACGGAGGAATGCAGAAAACGATAGAGAGATTACGCAGATTTTTATTTTGGCCAGGATTGTCAAGACAAGTTCGTGACTATGTTCGTGATTGTGATACTTGTAAGGAAACCAAAGCTCCAAACAAGATCCTTCGTCCGCCCATGGGTGTACAGAGTAAGTCACTTAGACCTTTTCAGAAGCTCTACATTGACCTACTTGGACCATACCCAAGAAGTAAAAGTGGTAACATAGGATTGTTGATAGTTCTTGATCATTTTAGTCGTTTTCATTGGCTGTGTCCCTTAAAAAAGTTTAAATCAGTGGAGATTCAAAACTTTTTATTGAAACACATATTCCACTGTTTTGGTGTCACAGAGATTATTATTAGTGACAATGGATCACAGATTAAATCAAACGATTTTGAAGCCTTTTTGAGTAAATTTGGTATAAAACATATGTTTACAGCTTTATATTCTCCTCAGAGTAACGCTTCTAGAGAGTGAACCGTTCTCTATTAGCTGCCATTCGTTCGTATATTCGTCATGATCAATCCGAATGGGATAAATATTTGACAAATATTTCCTGTGCCTTGAGATCGGCCTTGCATCAATCTATCGGATGTTCTCCTTATAAAGCATTGTTTGGTTTTAATATGCTGACCCATGGAGACGATTATAAATTATTAAAGGAGTTGTCATTATTGAATGAACCCATATCGCTACACAGAGCAGACCAGTTAGAAATTTCAAGAAAAGATATTTTGGAAAATAGTCGGAAAGCGTATGAAAGAAATGTTAAGCTTGGAAATGCATTTTATCTTTTAGAGACACTCGAAGGTCGTGAGATAGGTACTTTTCATGCCAAGGACTTAAAAAGCTAATTTCAGCTAATCTTCCTACAGGTGTTCGGCAGAGTTATCTGTGTTGTAATATTCGCATAATAACGAAACCATAACTAGCGAATAACGTAAATTTGATAGCGCCATCTATTGCTCGCTAGTTTCCTCAATAAATATTACCAGATGTTTTAAAGCGGCCTTTGAGCGCTCGATAATCAAACTGCAGCTCAAAGTAGAGTCAAAGAACGATGAACTACCCGTGACCTAGCCCATCCACTAAAGTAGCCTCGTGTAATAGTCTATTTCCGTTTTTATACGTTGGCCAGTAAAGACAACCTAGACCTGATGGTAGTGGAAATTGTGCTAAAAAGTTGAGTTTTGTTAAAAAGAAAAAAGTATATCTAAAAAGGCGAACTGTGCAAATTCAAAAAAAAAAAAAAATTTCAATTAAATTTGTTTAATAAAAAAAAATAAATAATTAAAAAATATACATATATACTATGTATATAAATAACTAAATCAAATTTAATTAAAGTGCGCCTTGAATAGGCTAAAAATTTAAGAAAAATATCTGCAAATGTGAGTAGTGCATTCGTATAGCCCTTTTTTAAAAAAAAATTGGTTTGGTGCCTAATGGTTTTTATTCTTTTATCAGCATTTGTCTTAACGACAATCAATTACACTCTTATGCATGTGCATTGGCTGCATTGAACCTGTGTGTTCACACACACTTTCGAATACACTACACAGACACCTTTCATAGCTTTGATACTGGAACAAAATCTGATTCACTTGTGTCCAAATCTGGTAAGCTTAAATGCCATAAAAAGGGTACAAAAAAATTACCCATTGAATATTTCTTGATAGCGTTTCTCTACGTCTGGAGTTTATTTCCCAGCGAGAGGAAGGGCATTCGCTATTTCGCACCCGTGCCAGCGTGGATAAGCATTGCCCAAAAACATTTTTTAATCGCCGCCTTCTTGTGCCATGTTCGTCGCTGGAGAATAAGATCACCTGTTTGTTACGAACAATAAAGACTAAAATTTGCTAGCCGCACTCCCCCTTTATCTTGTTGATGCAATATTATTGACTTGATATATAAAAAAAAAAAAAAAAACTTGCAAAATAATTAGGTTTTCCTACTGCTGCCTACTAGCTATGTCCATATATACATAAATACATCGAAATTATACATATGTATATAGTAGTTTATATTACCAGAATATTTTTCTAATTGAAATCTTGTATTCACATTTTCTAGAGCTTAGCACATAGGTTTTAACAGAAGATTGAGAATACTAGAATTATATTGCTTAAAGTAAATAAAAACATAGGAAAAAAAAACGAGATCTTGAGATAAAAAAATGTAAGAAAAAAAATTGTGCTTTGCCTAAAACAATAGAGAAACATAATGAAATTTTAGGCAAGCCATATCTAAAGTAGCTTTAGCTTAACTTAAGTTATCATTCTTATTTCCCCATACTGTAGCAAACCAGCGAAAGATCTTTCGTCGTGGGACGCGCAATGTCGTAAGTTTTTAAAACAAGCATGCATATGAAAAGTATTTAAATTAAGCTAAAGATACATAAACTAAAGATACTTGTGGTTTTGCGTTTCTGATTGGACATACAAAAAAAAAAAACTATGTTTATAATATTATAAGTTTAAATGATTAAACTTAATAATAATTTATTAGCTTATAAGTACCTTTTATGTATATAAATAATTTTGTATTTTTTTTAAGATCTCCTATAGGATAGGATCCATTATGTTAGGCTCATTAGGGTGGTAAAATGTAATTAGTTTTTTTTTCGATTAGCAACTTCGCTTTTTTTTTTTTCTTCTCAATATGAAAATTTGTCTAGTTTATCAAATTATAGAATGATTTTGAAATTAAAAATGACTCGTTAAAAATTAGTTTTTTCTCTCTCTGGTGCAGTGCGGTAGAATAATAATGTAGCGAAAGCGTATGGGGTCCTTCGACGGCTTTGTTTTTTTGTTTCGGAGGACCATGGTTTGGTGGGTAAAGAACGTGGATGACAAGAACACCTTAGTCATCCCATCAATAAAGTTTCAAAGAAAGAACTTCAAATCTTTTTTTTGTAAGTATGTATGTCAGGTTCTAGTGCACACTTGTTATTGTGGCTAGTTTGGTTATTTCGTTTGATTTGTTCAGACCTGTAATGTCTGTAGGGACTCTTAATTAAAGTTAATGTAGTATGACTATTCGCAGTAGCAAAAAAACCCCCCCAAGCCGCGTAGAGCTAGAACGCAATTAAAGGGTCCCGCTGCGCTATCTGTGAATATTCATGATCCACCACCATAAACACTACAAACAAACATGGATTTTTGTCAACAAGCCTACTAATTATTTTGAAAAACTGTGTACATTTGCTTTTTTAAATCCTGATGATCCTAGACAGGACAGTAGAACAAAGTTATTAAATAATTGTATTGTCATCAGTCCTTGACCCGTGTGCAAATTTACAAGATGATCAGACTTCTTGAAATTGGTGAAAATTAATCTGAAAGATGTTGTTACATACATACATACATGGCCGCCTGCCGAGGACTGCAACAGGGGGATCAACATGTACCGTAATGGGCGTGCCGTAACTGTTGCTGACTCGGAAGTGCGACTACACTCTCCACGTGAGGGCGGCTGGAAACAGCCCCTTAGTTAGGCTTGTCACTGCTAAGGGGGCTGGCTAATAGTAGTCGGGCTGGAGCTGGAAACTCCTAAAAATTTCCACATATCCGGGCCGGACTAAGGTGTCATTCGACCCGTGCCGAGAGTCAGCCTGGCTGGGGGCCCGGAAAATAAATAGCCCAGTCACTAACGGAGAGTCTAGGCAAGTGGCGACCGCCTAGTCTGGTGAGCCTTACCCGGGTACTGCGGATCTCTGCCCGGGTGGACAGTATATTTCTCCGCTACTCGTGGGTCCATATGAGTATGAATAAAGAAAAATTTCTAAAAATACCGCAGGGTGTAACTGCGGGAGCTGTTGCAAAACAGTTTGAGGACCGTGACCTCGACAGGGAGCGGCCCTCATTGGTGAAATCACCAAAAGTAGCTCCTGACAGGAGAATAAATGAGAAGAAGCAGAGTTCGGGAGGCCGTGTAGTGGGTGTTACACCACACCCGGCAGCCGGAACTAGCAGCAGTGCCAACCCAAGGCAAGCTGGCAAAGTGAAGCCCCCAAGACCTGAACTTGGCGAACCTGGGGCTCGGGATGACCCGAACCGCAGAGGGCTGAGCGGCGCCAAGGTGAAATGGTACATTAGGTATCTGCAGCAGGGTAAATCACCTGATGAGGCACTGGCACTGGCAAAGCAGCCACGTCCTCAGCAGGAGCAGGGCTCTACCCCTGCTCCGAAAAGGCTGAGCAGTGCACTCACGCCACCATCCGACACGCCAAAGAGGGTGCGTGTGGAAACAAGGACCGCAGTAGTATCTACGGAAGTAGCTAGCACCTCTAGAGCTGCTCTGGAAGTCGAGGACCAACCCTCGACATCCAAGGTGGCCGAAGAGAGGCCAGCAAAAGCGGTGAGCACCTCTGAAGCTGCTCTGGAAGTCAGGGACCAACCCCTGACACCCAGGGTGACCGAAGAGAGGCCAACGTACGCGGCCGCAGCTAGAAAGGTAAAGGTTGCGATAGTGCCTGAGGAGTATCCTCAGGTAATCCTCAGCAGTGAAGAGCTGACACTGCTTGAGGAAGCAATATTGGAGGAGCTGGTCACTTCAGGCTGGGACTCCCCAATAGTGTTTGATGGAGTCCACTTTAGGGTCGGACATCTAGTCGTAGACTGCGCTGACGAAGGGTCGGCTGAGTGGTTGCGGCTAGCGGTCCCCACCCTTAGTATGTGGAAAGGGGTCCCGCTAGAGACAAAAATGGGAGACGACATACCGTCGTCACACAATATCACCATTTTCTGTCCCAGAACGGACAAGCCGACCGAATGGGTCCTGGAGCTTATACGGAAGCAAAACCTTCTAGATACGGAGCACTGGAGGTTATTGTCGAGGAAGAGCGAAGGAGGTGGTTTACTCCTCGTCCTCGGCATTGACGATAGCTCCTGTGCCGAAATTATCCAGAAGGGACACAAGCTCAACTATAGGTTCGGCAGTATACCAGTGAGTGGGCTGAGAAAGGGCAAAACGGCTGCCAAAACATTGCATGAGCCGGCCCTACTCACCCAACCCGCTGTTGAAACGGAGGGTCTGAACACCTCTGACTCTCTGATAGATGTAGCTGATGATGAAGAGGAACTCGATGTCACAGTAATCGAGGCGAGCTGTAACATTGAGGATCAACCTCCAATGTCCTCACAAGAACTAGCAATGGAGCTAGGTGAGGAAGAAGAAGGGGATCTGGAGACGACCTCCAGACCCCAGACGCCGGTGGTGGAGCCGATCTTATGATCGGAAGTATAGGGATAGCCCAGGTGAACATCCACCGTGCCAAGGCGGCGTCGGCCGTACTGGCAAGGATGTTCACCAAACAACACCTCGGGCTAGCCCTAGTACAGGAACCCTGGTACAACCAGGGCATAAAAGGACTGTACGTGAATGACGCCAAGGTAATTTGGGACCATAGGGACCCACTCCCTAGAGCCTGTATCTTGGCAAGTAGAAGTATTAATTGTAATGTACTTACAGAATTCCTCACTGGTGACTGTGTTCCTATCATGGTCGAAGAAGCCGGTGGAGTGAAGGCACTCGTAGTAGCCTCCGTCTATTTTGCGGGGGATGAAACCTGCCCACCGCCCGAGGTCCAAGCCCTTGTGGAGCACTGCAGGAGACAGCAGCTACCCGTTATCATTGGATGCGATGCAAATGCGCATCACGTGGTATGGGGTAGCACGGACATAAACGCTAGAGGTGAGTCTCTCTTAGAGTTTATTTCAAGTAGTAACCTAGAAATTATAAACGTCGGCAGTGTTCCGACTTTCGTAACTAGGGCTAGATCCGAGGTGCTTGATATAACCTTGGCCAGTAGGGTACTGAACTCGTACATAAACAATTGGCATGTATCTCCTGAAGAGTCTATGTCAGACCACAGGATCATTAGATTTAATCTAGGGTTAAATCTCAAGAGCTGCGAACGCAAACGCAATCCCAGGAATACAGACTGGGATAAGTTCAATCTCTCCCTTACGCAAAACACAGCCAGCAGGGCATCTGGAAAGCCCAGAAACCCTGTTGAGCTGGAACGCGCAGTGGAGGAGTTGAACACGTGCATAGTGAACGCCTTTAATGAAAGTTGCCCACTTGGGAATGCAAAGAAGGAGAAGGACGCGCCATGGTGGAACTCCCAACTCGAAAAGCTACGGAAAGTTACCCGACATCTCTTCAATACAGCAAAGCGCTATGGAGAGTGGGACGCTTACCGGGATAGCCTAACTCTGTATAACAGAGAGATCAGAAAGGCCAAGCGAAGGAACTACAGGACCTTTTGCGAAGCCATTAAGAACACAAGTGAAGGAGCTAGACTTCACAAAGCGATTTCGAAAAGAATGCCAGAAGTTAATCTGGCACTCCAGAAATCGGATAACTCCTTTACAAACAATAATAAGGAGAAACTTGAACTCCTCTTGGACATGCACTTCCCTGGAAGCACCTCACAGGCGGAAGGCAGAACCATGCCAATAGGTAGAAACAGATCATGTGCCACGCATCACTGGCCAGAAGGGGCCTAGATGCAACAACCAGCAGATGGATAAACTCACTGCTGGCATCTAGAGTAGCCACAGCAACTATTGGTGGGCAATCCACCACAGTAATGACGACAAGAGGCTGCCCTCAGGGCGGAGTACTATCACCCCTCTTATGGAGTCTACTAGTAGATGAGCTACTGGAAAGACTAGCTGGCAGAGGCATACTATGTCAAGGCTATGCGGACGACATCGTCATCATAGCTAGAGGCAAGTATGAGGATACACTCTGCGACATTATTCAGCTAGGTCTCAAGGAGACTAATGACTGGTGTAAAAAGGCAGGCCTGAGTCTTAATCCTGCCAAGACAGTCATAGTACCCTTCACAAGGAGATATAAACTTGGAAGGATGAGGAATATAACCCTATCAGGATGCAGCATAGAAGCGAGTAATGAGGTCAAGTACCTTGGAGTAACCTTTGACTCCAAGCTTAACTTCAGGACTCATGTAGACAACACGATAAATAAGTGCTCAAGGGCTCTCTTCACGTGTAGAAGCATTGCCGGGAAATCGTGGGGTACATCACCACGAATAATAAGATGGCTCTACCTAATGGTTGTCAGACCCATGCTCACGTATGGGGCAATAGCCTGGGGAAGCAGGGCGCGCCTTAGCACGACCAAAACAAAATTGCAGAAACTACAAAGAATGGCCTGCATATGTATGACAGGAGCAATGCGCACCTGTCCTACTGCGGCCCTAGAAATATTAATGGATGTCACACCGCTTCATATCGTTATCGATATGCAGCGGAAGGCTACGTTAATAAGAATTGGGAGGGAAGGAGTTGACTTCAACCTCACCAGAAAAGATGCTGCTGACTTAGCAAAGGACATTCCTATGCTTCTGCATCCAAGGGATGAAATGCTAGCTGAGTACAGGTTCAATCAAAATTTTGATATTAAACTCAGCACGAAAGAGGCCTGGACATCTCTTTCGGCAGTTCACCCAATGAAACCACAAACAATAAAGTGGTACACAGACGGGTCCCTCACGGATGAAGGGAGTGGCCTGGGGGTAGTAGGACCCAGGACAAAGTATTACGAATCACTAGGCAGACACACCAGCATCTTCCAAGCTGAAGTCTGTGCTATTGGAAGGTGTGCAGAGTTCAATCTGCAAAATAACTACCACGGCAGGGACATATCCATCCTGTCTGACAGTCAAGCAGCGATAAAGGCATTAAGTAGAGCCAAGATTACATCAGGGCTGGTAAAAGAAGTGAGAACTGCACTAGACAAATTAGGTGCTAGGAATAAGCTCACGATTAGATGGGTTCCAGGACATAACAATATTCCTGGAAATGAGCTGGCAGACAGACTAGCAAGGACCGGTGCAGCAACACCGCTAATCGGACCCGAACCATATTGTGGGATTGGTAACCATGTGGTACGGGACCTGTTGAAAATGGAGGAGGAAAATAAACGGCTGCTTCACTGGGCACAGACACCAGGACTTAAGCAGGCAAAAGCCCTTCTCTCTAACTACAACCGCAAGAGGTTCAAAGTCATGATAACTCACGGGAAAAATACTGTGAGGAGCCTGACGGGCCTCCTGACGGGACATTGTAGGCTCCGCAGCCACTTAAATAAAATTGGCATAGCGGATAATGGACTATGTCGCTTCTGTAGCATGGAGGAAGAAACTTCAATACATTTACTATGCGAATGCATGGCAGTCATTAACAAAAGAAACAAGTTTTTAGGCATGTACGTTCTCTCACCGGAGATCGTTGTTACCCTAAGTCCAACCAAAATACTGGAATATATGCAGGCTATTGGACTTCTGGGAGAGCTCTGAGCCGTGAAGGGGGTACAATAGATCCATTTGGGTCGCAGTACATCTCTATCCCCATTAATAATAATAATAATACATACATACATACAGGTGAAGCAAAAGCATGTTAAAAACTTTCGAATGTGACATGTACGCTTTTTCTGTCTCGAGGTTGCTTGTCCGCTTTTTTGCAGAAATGTTCGCTTTTTTCGCTCGATTACAGCGATCAAATTTTGTCATACATATTTTCATATCTTTTACCAAGTATTTAAGTATATTTTCCACAAAAGTATATCAGAGTACAAAAACAAACCCGCAGCTGAGCGCAATTCAAAAATTTTTGGAAGGTTTCAAATCATATTTTCTGTTCCAAGATAACCCCAAAAATCATATAAAATTTCTTTGTGTGCGATTTTTCTGAATGTTTTTTGTATTTCGTCCTCTCTCATATGTCAATTTTCCTTGACAAACTAGTAGCGTTAAAAAAAGAATCTAACAGCATTTTGGAAACTTTGTAGGTGATTGATTCTGTTCTCAAGTCTTTGCGCGACAGATTCGAACTCAAATTTTTACCTTTAAAATTTAAAAGTATTCTACCGCAAACTCGAAGTGAAGTCCAAAATGCTGAATTTGATCATTTTGTAAAAATAAGCTTTCAACGTTTATGCAGAGAGTACTAAAATAGAAAGAGGAAACGATTCGCTCCGAGTTTTATTTACTGTTGAAAGATTATGCATCGAGATGGGCTCTGGGCTCGTTTGGGGAAAAGCAAAATCAAACACAAAATAAACACCACGCAACAACAATAAGCAACGGCAATGGCAGTCGGTCTGTGTTTTGTGTTGATCTTTATGCATTGACTGAAGAAAGGCAAAGGCAAAGGCAAAGGCAAAGGCAAAGGCAAAGGCAAAGGCAAAGGCAAAGGCAAAGGCAAAGGCAAAGGCAAAGGCAAAAGCAAGCATTGCCACTATGGTTTTTTTTGACACTTTTTTGGCATAAACCTCAAAAAAATTTGTTTCCAAATTCCAAATATTCTTGTTTTTTTAATTTTTCAATTAGATGATAAAAAAATCTATTTCAAATATTGGGCAACCCTGTTACTGTGGGGAGCTGGCAAAGTCACCTAATTGTACGTCGTTTTTGCTTGCATTTTTGGCGGGAAAAATCAGGTAAGTTTACGCGCGTACTTGGTAAAAACCAAAACCAAAATAAAAATTGTTATGATGGAAAATGATGATATTAATGATTAAATAACAATCTAAAAATTTTTTGGTGTTTTCGCCTATTCTCCTGTGTATTGTTTATGTGTTATTTTTAATATGTCCTAAAAAAAGTAACCTTGCTTCGTGGATTATAACTATTGCAGGGCACAGATGCTCACAGATGCTCACAAATGTTACAATGCCAAGTTATTCACCAAAGTGTGTAGAACACTGATAAACTAACCTTTTTTGCCACACTTTGCCACAATACAAGATATTTGGGTTTCTTTAAGCAAATTAGCATTCTGAAATGCAACGCTGTTTGACGTTTGGAACAGCAACAATCACTCAACATACGCAGTTATACAGCACATAAAGTGCGAAATCAACATGAAATACATAGAATAACAACATTTTGATTTGATTTCGCATAAATTAAAAAGCCTTGATCAATTAAGTAAAAAAAAAGTGGGTCCAAGTCAGCTAGATCGATTTTATGACACCTTTATGATAGGGTGGTCCAAACAAAACTAAATTTCGAAAGTCTTCTAAGAAACTCAAAATATAATAATATTAATTTGTACACATTAATTTTCAACGAAATAGCTGAAAAAAACAACATAGTTGGTGCAAATCGGACAGATCGGCTATATGGCTGCTATAAGAAATATGGGGCCAAACCGGGCGAAACTTGGTAGACCTTCTTGGGGGTTTAAAATATGCATAAGTATGCACCAAATTTGGTGCAAATATCTGAATATTTTACCAATACCAATTAGCTTAGTATCGGTATCGAGCAAAATTTTGTTTTCTGACAATTGGCGCTTGAAATTTTTGGTAGCAAACAAAAATTTATAAATAAATTATAATAAAACTACTTTAAGAAAGTATCTATAAAAAAGTAAAATCGGCAATAGTATACATCAACATATGTATGTTGCAATAAATATTGATTAAAATTAAAAATATAGTGTTTATCTTATAAATAAGCAATTTTTGTGTTACAGAATGAACAACCGTAGCGTAAGGTAAGGCGGAAGAACATGAGCACCACAAACCTGTGGAAGCTCATAAGGATAAGCCATCCCACAGTTTTTGTTGATAAAGATGACGGAAAGTCATCGGAAAATTCGACCGAAATGGAGGCGCCAAAAAAACGAAAGGTCGAAGAAAATGAACAAAGCAAAGGAGAAGTAAAGATTAGTGACATGTTTAACGAAATAAATTCTTATAAAGGTAATTGTAAATTATGTACTATTAATTTGCAAACGCGCTATTTTGATATTGGCTTGCATTTTAGAAGGAGGAACCAAAAACGCAGCTTTGACCAATTTTATATATGATTGCTGTGGACAATTTACCCCTTATGACAACAGAAAAAAGAGGCTTTAAAAAATTTTGTGAAATAGCAGTCCCACTGTACAAACCTCCAAGCAGATCGTCCATTATCAGGCTTATGGACGGCAAACGGAATTAGATAATATTAAAGACTGCAGCATAACTACTGATGGCTGGACCGACACGCATACAACAAAGTCTTATTTGGGTTTGACGGTTCACTACACCCGTCCGGATGCAGCTGAAATTATATCAATTATGCTGGGTTGCTTCCCTCTGGACCACAAACACGACGCTGAGTACCTAGGAACAGAACTCATAAAGCTATGTGATGAGTGGAAAATCGCCAAACCAAAAATAAAAGCAATCGTAACTGAAACCGCTGCTAATATGGTAAAAGTTTTTTTTTTTTTTTTTTCATATTTTTTTTATTTGCAAGCTGTCTATTGACATTTAGCAAATTTTGTAATAATATTATAAATTTAACAGGATTGGTTACGCTCCATTGAGCAACACCAATTTATATTAATTAAATGGTATATATTACATTACATTATTTATTACATTATTGTTTTAAACTCTATACGGAAGATCGAGTACATGAAACCTTTTTAGACGCCTAGTATCTCTGCTATTGTCTAATAGGTTTAACGCTAATGGGTTTTCATGGTAGTTTAGTCTATTTATATATCTTTCAGCTCGTTGCTTAATTTCTTCTTTAACTAGTAGAATATTGAGGTCTTTGTGAATTTCATAATTGCTGACAAACCAGGGAGCCCTGACTATGCTTCTAAGTGTAGTCGATTGGTACCGTTGGAGGATTTCGATATTGGACGTACTTGCTGTTCCCCAAAGTTCCATTGCATATGTCCATACCGGCTTGAGAACTGCTTTGTAAAGCCGTATTTTATTATCCATACTAAGCTGAGATCGCGGACCTAGAATCCAATACATTTTTCTTGTTTTAATTTTAAGCTGCATTTGTTTTGATTTTATATGCTTAATCCAAGTGAGTCGCCGATCCAAATGCACTCCAAGGTATTTGACTGATTCTTCATCGGGTATGGACACGCCATTCAAAGTCACAGGAGGGCATTTTCCTCGTTTCATTGTAAACGTAATTTGGACTGATTTTTGAGTGTTTACTAAAATTCTCCATTTTTTCAGCCATGTTTCAATCAAACCAAGTTGTTATGGTAAAAGCTGTAAGAGATTAATTTGGTGCGTCTATACATGTGCCATGTTTTGCGCACACACTGCAGCTTGTTGTAGAAGATGCACTAAAATCGACTCCGCTTTTGCAAGAGCCTTTAAACAAAATCAAAGACATTGTAAGATATTTTAAAAAAAGTGTGAATGCTGCTGACGAGTTGAAGCATCTCCAAAAAAGCTCTGGGAAAAATGATGAACATGTACTTAAATTAATACAGCAAGTAAACACAAGGTGGAATTCGACTTTTTACATGATCGAACCATTTATTGCACTCGCCCAATTTGTTTCCACGGCGCTATTCAATCTTGGGAAGGAAAACGTCAAAACACATGAAACTATTGAAAAAACCCCAGAAATGTTATCTTTAGATGAAATCAACATTTTGGAAGAAGTGTCGGACTTGTTGAAACCGATTGAACAACTAACATCAGAAATGAGTGCTGAAGAACTCGTCACCTGCAGCAAAATAATACCAATAATTAAAATTCTTAAATTAAGTGTCGTAAACAAGAATCTTAATTCAGTGACAGGAATCACTCAGCAACAAAACCTACGTAATGGATTGGACTTGAGATTTCAGAATTATGACAGCAGATATCCAACTTTGTCGAAGGCCACTCTTTTAGATCCTAGATTCAAAAAAATACATTTTGAAAACTTGCTAGCGTCATCCAAAACAATACTACAAATTTCAAAAGAAATGGATCTATCTGTGCAGCAGAACCAAGAAAACACCGACATTGCCGAAAGCCTATGCGATACACAAAACATCTGGGATCTTCATGACAAAGAGGCGCAGAGAGTTGGTAAAATGTTTGACATCGACAAACCTGGCGGAGTGTCATCGGAACTACGCAATTACCTTTCGCAATCTTTGTTACCAAGGAAATGTGACCCTCTGAACTATTGGGAAAATGCAAAGAATTCATTCCCAAATGTATACCCACTCGCAAAAAAATATTTGCCAATACCTGCCACCTCTGTGCCATGTGAGCGTCTTTTTTCGAGAGCTGGAATTATAGAAACTCCATTGAGGAGCAGACTGGATCCAGAGATTTGATTAAATTCACGAATAAAAACTAATTTATTCAAAAAAAGTATTACTTATTAGGAAAGTGTATTTAATTTCTGAGTTTTCTGTATCTTTATGTTTTGACAAATTTAATGTTTTAATTCATGATTTTTATTTTTGCGAAATCTTTATTAAAATCTTTGGTACATTGCCACCTAGTTGCTGTACTAAATAATAATAATTCGAAGTAAATATTTTGGCATTTTAATAGATGTTTTTGATGTTAAATGAAGATAAAAAATTATTTTTTTTATTTTATCTAAGATTTCATTATGAAGTGTTACGAGTTTGGTGCATAGTTAAATAAGTAAGTGCTGTGCACCTTTTTCACCTAAGGTGCCAATGTACGGTAGTGTTGGGTTGCTTATGAGTGAGTGAGCAAAAATGAGCAACTCCCTAAAGTGAGCAAGTGAGTCACCTCAGCAAAGTTGTTCTTTTTGGCTCAGTTGCTCACTACTCACTTGCTCACTACTCACTACTCACTACTCACTACTCACTTGCTCACTACTCACTTGCTCACTACTCACTGGCTCTGTGGCGTGAAGTTGCCACATTAATTTTTGTTTTCAAACGAACAGAATACATAATTTGTCTTATAATTGAATTACAAATTTTTCCTTGTAGATTCCAGAACGACACATATTGCACCAGCGAAAATCAAAATTGTCTTATTATAAAAGTCATTGAAAAACTTTACCAAACAACAGCATTTTTTATTTATTTTTTAAGTTTATTTCTCTATAAACAAAAACTGTGTTCAAAGCAGTGTTTGCATTTACTAATCCATAGCAGCAACAGTGAGAAAAAAATTGCTCTGCTATTGCTCCTGCTCTCATTTTGTTTAGAGCAGAAGCACAGCACAGAGCACAACATTTGACAACAAACTCCATGCTGTGCTCGTGCTATGAATAAAATCAAAAGCAGAGCAAAAGCAATAGCAAAAAGATGGCGTACGTTAAAGTCGGGCGCGGACGACTTTGGGATTCCCTGTACCACCACATTGCAATCAAGTCCGATATATTACTTACGAACACCAAAAACAATTTCTTTGCCAAATTCAGTTACAATATTTTTATAAACAAACGAAACACAACGAATTTTCTTCAAAAAACTTGTTTTTGACCGATCGGTCCTATGGGAGCTATATGGTATAGTCAACCGATTTTGATCAAATTTGGTACTGTGCTTAGGCACTCTAAAAAACTTCCAATTGCCGAATTTGGTTACGATATCTTCATAAACAAACTAAACAAAAAGAATTTTGTTCAAAATAGGTTTTTTCGACCGATCTGTCCTATGGGAGCTATATAATATAGTCAATCGATTTGGATCAAATTTGGTACAGTGCTGGGTATCCCTAAAAAACTGACAAACACCAAATTTGGTTACAATATCATCACAAACAAACGAAACACAACGAATTTTGTACAAAAAACGTTTTTTTTGACCGATTGGTCCTATGGGAGCTATATGATATAGTCAACCGATTTTGATAAAATTTGGTACAGTGTTTAAGAACTCTAAAAAACTTCGGAATGTCAAATTTGGTTACAATATCTTAACAAATAAACGAAACACAACGAATTTTGTAAAAAAAACGTTTTTTTGACCGATTGGTCCTATGGGAGCTATATGATATAGTCAACCGATTTGGTAAAAATTTGCTACAGTGTTGAAGATCCATAAAAAACTCCCGAATGCCAAATTTGGTTACAATATCTTCACAAACAAACGAAACACAACGAATTTTGTAGAAAAAAACGTTTTTTTGACCGATTGGTCCTATGGGAGCTATATGATATAGTCAACCGATTTTGATAAAATTTGGTTCAGTGTTGAAGATCCATAAAAAACTCCCGAATGCCAAATTTGGTTACGATATCTTCACAAACAAACGAAACACAATGAATTTTGTAGAAAAAACGTTTTTTTGACCGATTGGTCCTATGGGAGCTATATGATATAGTCAACCGATTTTGATAAAATTTGGTACAGTGCTTAGGAACTCTAAAAAACTATTGTGTGCCAAATTTGGTTACGATATCTTCATAAACAAACGAATTATCCATCTAAAACTTTTGGTTTTTTTCGAGGTCCTCTGAAACACCCCTATGGGAGCTATATAATGTAGTCCCGATATCAAAAAAATAAAATAAACTTGTCTCCTATGGATTAATAAGGGATCTTATCTGAAAGTTTGGTTGCTCTAGCTCTTACCATCTCTGAGATCTAGGCGTTCATACGGACAGACGGACAGACGGACATGGGTATATCGACTTCTCTAGTCACTCTGATCATACTTTAGGTAACTTTGGGGGGTCTCCGACTTCTCCTTCTGTACGTTACATACATTTTCGGCTTGCACAAACACAATATACCCTTTGTACCATACGGTACAGGGTATAAAAATGAATGAAGTACTATTCGTAGTTTTAGTAATGTCAAAAAAGAGAGAGCAAAAATAGAGCAGAGTAATCGGTTTGTGCGATAGCATTCGAAGTTTTGCTATAGCATTTTCTAGAGCATTTGCTATAGCATTTGTAGCAAGTGCTAGTGTATTAGTGAAGCAAAGTAACGGTAAACTATAGGAAGCACGCCGCATAGCAACAGACACGAAGTTGAAGGTGCAACACACAAGCTGACAGCCGAGCTAAATTTCAAAGGAAAAAAAACTTGAGAAGCTGAAACTGTGCGTAGGAAGTTTTTGTTGGAAAAAAAGGAATAGGTGCATTGTATGCACAGCTAGTTTGTATTAATTGACATTTTATTGCGTAAAGATGGCACCACGAAAAGTGTTCAATATTTTAAAATATTATGACCCTTGTGATGGTGATTATGTAAAATGCAAGGAATGCAACCGTTTTTTAAAAAAAATTCTACATTTAATTTAAAAAAACATTTATTGGAGTTGCATAAAACAGATATTGATAACGACAGTGACACAAAAGAAAACAAAGACCATTTAAAAATAATAAGGCAAGGTTTACCGTTACTTTGCTTCACTAATACACTAGCACTTGCTAAAAATGCTATAGCAAATGCTCTAGAAAATGCTATAGCAAAAACTTCGAATGCATTAACATTACTATAACTACGAATAGCAATTCATTCATTTTTTTGCTATTGCTTTTGCTCTGCTCTTGATTTCATTCATAGCACGAGCACAGCATGGAGTTTGTTGTCAAATGTTGTGCTCTGTGCTGTGCTTCTGCTCTAAACAAAATGAGAGCAGGAGCAATAGCAGAGCAAAAATTTTGAACATAGCATAGCATTTACAATCCCTGGTTCAAAGTAACTGGGGAATATTTGAATTTATCGATAATTTAACTGCTGAGAATAAACAGCTGAGCTGAGTGAGTAACTCAGCAAGACTGCTCACTGAGTGAGCAAGACTGCTCTCTGAGTGAGCAATTGAGCAAGTGAGCAAGACTGCTCACTGAGGGAGCAACTGAGCAAGTGAGCAACTGAGCAAGACTGCTCACTCACTTCAAAATGAGCAACTGAGCTAACTCTTCAAAGTGAGTCATGTTTACACAACACTATTATACGGCTGTTAGGCAAGGTTGTGAATATCAATAGTTTAGCAGTTTAGATTTAAAATGAATATATCAGTAGCGCAACCTAAGGAGAAAATTTAAAATTTAAAAAATTGATTAAATGATTTTAATAAATGAAGTAATATTTATTGAATCTAGAATCGTTTTAAATAATTGGCGAGTGCATCGAAAATACTAAAACTAATTGGATACTGCAAGGGCACAATTAGAATGATAATTTTCCTTAGAATTTGCGTTATTGTTTTCATCAGTGTGTGTGTTTTGTATTCAAATTTTACTTCATTTGTTAAGCGCAGTGCACAGCATACATAATTGTTGCAACCTTTGCTGAACTGTATGGCAGCCTTGAAGCGATCTAGAGGTTCTACGACACCTTCGTTCCAACTTTTCTTCGTCCACATGTGTTTTTTTAAAGGCATTTAAAGGCATAATTGGCATTTTACAAATTATTTTCTGTTTTCGTGCAATTTGCAAATGTAAACAAACGAATTTTGCCATTCACAACGCTGAGGACAGCTGTTGACCCGTAGGGTTGTCATACAATCTCTTGTATTGGGCGGTAGAAATATTCAAACTTCATTTAAATTTATTTTGTACAAATGGAAAGCAAAATGATGCAAATATGCTGAAAATTATCGCTTAATGTAATAAAGAATAAACTTTATTGGATCACTATTAATAAACATTTATTTAAATGAGTGTCTAAATGTTCTAAAATAATTTTTGGAAAGTAGCAATCCTTTGCTGCCATTCTTGCAAAAGCGTAAACATTCGAAATTAATTGTTCGAAAAATTAAATCTTTGAGATTTCTGTGGCACCTTTTAAAGATTTGGTTTCAAAACGTTGCCAAAATCGTTAAAGAATTCTTTGGCACCCCCGATATTGTGAAATTATGTATTGTAAAACAGACGCTCTTCAAGAAATCAAGGTATGTAAATTGAAATTCACACAATATCCATGCCCGTCATCTTAGGCTTAATAAATAAATGTAAGCTAATTGTAGCTTACTTTAAAAGCAGTAACACTGCTCACTTAAAGCTAAAAAAAATCTCAAAACAGAGAGATTCTATACTCTCTTGCGCAAGAGATAAACGACGATATGGAACAGCTCTTTAAACATGATAAAAAGACTTTTGGAAATAAAGGATGCTGTATCCAAAACACTGCTCGAAATTATTGAGGCCCAATCACCACTAACGGCAAAGGAACTATAACTTTTAAATGAACTGTTAAAGATATTTGAACCGTTTGAACCGTTTGTATCATCAAATACAAATGTATCTATTTCCTTAATAATTCCGATGTCATTTAACATATTCTATAAAATCACTGAGATTTAAACAACTTTGAAAACTGTGGAAGCTGTCGAAGTTAGCTTGCAGTTGCTCAGTGAAATAAAAAAGAAACTCTTTCCGTACCAGTCAAGTGCGGCTCCAAAAACTGCGACATTGTTACACCCGCGGTACAAAAAGGAGGCATTTCTAACGAATGCTTCGGCGGATCAGGCTGCAAATGCTCTCGAGCAAGAATTATCTGCCATACAAACTTCTTCCCCACACCTTCCAGGTTTCCTCACGTTTTAAGAAATATTGCACAAAAATCAAAAATGCCTCATGTATTTCAATGAGGCAATCATGCCTGTTCTAGATTTCGACTCGTTTTGAAAAGTCATAACGAGTGCATTCCGACAAATGGTGTTCTAGATTTCGACAGAGTTCGAATCGATTTCGAATCGTTTTCATTCAGACCAGAAACAGCTGTGTTGTTTATGTTTGTTTATGTGGCGCAAAATTTAAATGGCAGCTACATCATACAGCAGCCGTCTTTTAAAAATGGAAACGTAGCAAAAATTAAGCTGCTTGTAGTTCGCATTTTAATTTTATAAGTATAACACAAATTTTCGGCAATTTTATAAGTTGTTTATTTTATTTTATTCAACAAACTATTTTGAGCAGCAGCTTCAGAGTCGCCTTCAGTTACTTCTCTGCTATATCCTCCTTTTTCCTGTAATTTTTTTTCCCCCATATGCATTTCACAATTGTCATGCGGTTAATTATACCAATCTGATGAAAGCAGATGCCTTCCAAGTCATCGCTTGAACAGGTACAATTCTTTCTTACAGCCGTAGTTGACGACGTCAGTGTTTGCAAATTTACGAGGATTTGGCAATGTTTGGATTGTGTTGGCGTGCAAAATATTGCTCACGCATTATACTCTACCGCTTAGCGCTTCCTCTTTTGCCCCTTCAAAAATTTATTATTAAAAATAACTACAAAAAAAGCGGCTCATTGTTGTTTGTTTAAATGTGCGCCAAATTGCCAGCTGACCAACTCGCCACCTATCGATAAGATATAGAGTTGCCACAAGTTTTCGAACAACAAACTAAATAATTTATTTTTGAAGTAAAACTTTTTAGGCGGCGTTATGCATTTTTGGATTTGTTGGGCATTTTTCTATGGGAGTAACTTTGAAATTTTGTTAACCCAAAAAACGTTAGCTGCTTTTGATGTTCTCATTCGCATTGCGACGTGGTCATGAGTCATGACTTCGTTTCTTGTTGATAGAGCAAACTTTTTAGGCGGCATTGTGACTTTTCGTAGGGAGTAAATTTGAAATTTTGTAAAGTTAGCTAAAGCACGCAGCACATGTGTATGTGTGTAAACGAAAGAATTGTTTTTGTATGCATTGCGTGAATACAACACAGCGACATACATGCATGCATACATACAAGTGCCAGTGTTTGCCATTAGCTTGTGTGCCAGCTTGTATTTTTGCTTGCTTCTCTCTCTCTCACTTTTTGTTACTCTCACAGCAATGCCGTGGCCTTGGTGTTGTTTGGTGGTTGGCTACAAAATAAGATCGCGCTGCGCAAAGAACGATGTTGAAGTTGGTGCGGGGGAGGTGAGAGTTGCACGAACAACAAAGCCAAGCAGCATTGCACGACAGTTACATTGTCTAATTCTTTTTGAAGTAAAACTTTTTAGGCGGCATTGTGCATTTTTGGGCATTGTTGGGCACACTGAATGTGAATTTCTATGGGAGTAACTTTGAAATTTTGTTAGACGAAAAAAACGTTAGCTGCTTTTGATATTCTCTTTCGCATTGCGCCGCTGACGGTCGGCGCTTGTTGAGAGAGCGAGCCGTGGTCATGGAATAGAGAGGGGAGTAAAGCGGCCGCGGCTGGTCAGCTAAAGCACGCAGCACATGTGTATGTGTGTAAACGAAAGAATTGTTTTTGTATGCATTGCGTGAATACAACACAGCGCCATACATACATACAAGCCAGTGTTTGCCATTAGCTTGTGTGCCAGCTCAAGGTATACTTATTTAAGGTAGAGTAATGCTGCCGGCGTCGTCACCAATTTTACTGAGAGCAAGAAAAATAGAGAGAGAGAACGCAAACACATTAAAATAATATGCGTGAAAACAACTCTACTCACGCGCAGTCGCAACGAAACTAAAAATTGGTAACTTTCGTTGAGAGCCTTCGGCGGGAGTATGCTACCTTAAATAAGTATACCTTGGTGCCAGCTCGTATTTTTGCTTGCTTCTCTCTCTCTCTCACTTTTTGTTACTCTCACGGCAATGCCGTGGCCTTGGTGCGTTTGTTTTGATTTTCTCTTTCGAATTGATGAATTGACGCTGACGTTGTGTTGGTGGTCATGACTTCGGCTCTTGTTGAGAACGCGAGCCGTGGTCATGGTATAGAGAGCAGAGAGAAGCGGCCGCTGCTGGTCAGCTAAAGCAAGTACGCCATGGAATATTTGGTATATTAAAATTTTCATCGAAAAATCAGTCAATCAAACCTCGGTAATTTTTTGGTGTTTGGTGAATTCTAGCCATTGGTTTTCATTAGCAACGAAAATTAGTGCTTTGCAATTTGCATATAGCATACGAAACATAGCATTGTATTTTCCATAGCGTACTTTTTGAGTCAAAATTTTGTATTACAATGCTTCTTCACATATTAATCTACTACTGGCATGGACATTTTTGAAGTTTTAAGTACAGCTCCTATCAGATTTCGCTGATCTAGAGTTGTTAAAATCTTTGGCAATGCAGGTTTTTTATGAATTTGCAAACAACTGTAAACTCTTCTCCAGTCTCCGTACTAACATACCCTTGACATTTGATTGAACAAATTTAAAGGTAGCACCAAATAACACCAAAGGAATTGAAGATTGACCCCCAGGTGACCAATAGATCCTTAAAAAATATGAGGCATCGCTTGAAAGCCGTTATAAAACCCAAAGGCAAGGCATTAAAGTAAAGAAACAAAAAACAACAATAAACAAACAATAACTTGTAATTTTGTAACGAAATTTAGACAATTTATCTTTGTTACCTTTTGTCGGGAGCAGCAGCTTCCCAATAAAAGCAGGTCAAACATATTATAACATAACATAACATAAACAAACAAAAGCTCTTAAATTGTGCAACTAATTACTCTTAACTAGCATTATGCATAACTGTTTATCTCATTGGGTACTGCAATATAATAGTTATCAATTTAATTACATTTATTAATGTATTATAATATGTACGATTCTTGGCAGCGCTGCGGCCCTTGCATTGCCGTCAGCGTTCCAAGATCAAATTAGTTTTTGCTAAACATACGGTTGTTAGGTTCTGTGCCGTCGCTGTAACCAGAGAGAACTAAATAGACAGAGGCGAAAATTCTCTCCGAGTTCGAAAGTGCCGTTAAAACTTTATCCAACGACTTGGGCTCGTCTGGTGTAAAAGCAAAATCAAACGCAAAATAAAGTCACGCACCAACAACAAGCAACACCAATGGTAGTTCGTATTGATATTTATGCATTGAAGAATGAATGGCAAAGGCAAAAGCAAAAGGAAGCATTGGCTCGGCTGCGTTGTGTTCTTACGTTTAGCCATTGACTTAGGCTCGGTCATAGCAAAACGGTTCTTTGGCTGTGGCTGCGTTTGTTTTGATGTTTATGAATGGTCTTAGAAACATTTTATTTTTTATAGGTTTTGACAAGCCTTTAATCATGAAAATCTGGTATGAATCTACTTGACCCTGACTAGTAAATAGATAAAAAGAAGCTTTCAATTATTTATCTTATAATTTTTTATTAAATCAGCATATTTTTAAATAATTTTAAGGTAATAACTACCGAGGACAAATAATTACATGTGCATTGCTGCAATTACATTTTTTTTAAGTTTTTTGATGTTATATATTTTTGTTTTGGTCTTTGCTAAAACTTTAGTTTTTCTTCATACAAAATAATAAGTGCCTAAACTCTATTTTAAAGTTTTGAAAGTATTGTTACTTCATAGTTTAGTTTGTTAGGAATTCAATTTTGACTCCAATCGCCTACAAAGACAAAGCAAAGGAAAGGATATTTTGCCGGCGGCTATTTGCTTGCCACGCAAGTAGGCGGCGCTGAACAAAAGTGGCGTTTGCAAGCAGTTTATTCGTTCGATTGCTAGAAGACTATTAATCCTAGGAAAGTGATAGAGGACTCATTTTATAGATAATTTCATATACTTCAATAGAGTACTTGGACATTCTTGCGAAAGTCCCACCAATTTTACGGTAGGAGCAGATTTTTTGAAAAACACCAAAACCTATTTCCACTTTTTTAACTTTGAATAGACATTGTGCTTGAACCAATTAATCAATCACTTTGATTTGAGCCTTGTTTAAAAAATTCTAGATTTTACTTAATTTAATAGAGAATTTTCGCCTCTGTCTATTTGGTACTCTCTGTTATCACTGACAAGACAGAGGCGAAAATTCTCTCCGAGTTCGAAAATTTTAAAAGTTTATCACTGACAAGAGCTCGCAAACACAATGCAAAGCAAACGAAACAAAATTCGAAGTGGATCTTGCGTTTTGTTTATTTACCCTTTGCTATTATTTTTCGTTTCTGCTTTTACTTTATTTGCAGCGCCGCAGCGTATATCGGTTCATTTTGAATTGCAAGGCAGCATTGGAACATGATTTTTCCTGGAGTATGTCCATTTCAGACTGTTTATGTGAATTTTGTCTGTATGCATGCTTGTTTATAGTTCATACATAGATGATTTTTGGCAAAATATTTTAATTTTATTTCATTAATATGTTAATAATAACGTAACGAAACAATTTTTTTTTATAATTTAAATATTATCAAAGAATGTAGAAAGAACTACATAGAATGTGAATCTCAGCCAAATTCATTTTAGCGCTGGTTGCTTGTTGGTACGGGTGGGCTTCGAAAGGGTATGAAGGCTCAAAAAGTAAAAATTTTAAAATTTCCGCCCGCGCCATAGAGCTAAACCAATTTTGTATACACATCTTAGAATGTATATTGTCATTGGGAAAACATTTGTCGAAAATGAAACATTAATTTTCTTATGAAAATAAAAAAATATATATTTAATAGAAAAAGAACAGAAATTATGGAAAACAAGAAAAAAAAAAAAAAAAAAAAAAAAAAAACAAATACAAAAGTATTTAGACATCGCTTATTGTAAGCATTTACTTTAAAAAAATATTAAAAATATTAATATTTTAAATATCATTAATTAAAACGTTACGAAAGTATATTCATGTATTTTTTGTCAATGCTAATTAAGTTGTAACAATAATTATTTATTTATGTGTTCCTTTTTAAATAATTATTATTAACATAAGCAAACTTCGTCGTGCTTTGAAATGCACAGAATAAAAATTGTAAATGTAAGAATTAATTAAACAAATAAATAAATAATAAACGATTTAACAACAAGTACAATAAACAAAATTATAAGCTCCTTAAAATTAAGCAAATAATAGCACCTAGTTCAAAAAATAACGAATGAGAACGAAGCATTAGGCTAAATGCATGAACATCATCACATCAATACAAACACAGCCAGCTTTTGCTTAGTTATTGTTGTTTACTGCAGATTTTCCTTGTATACGCATATTTGCAAAAGTAATAGATAAGTGGCTATGCCCTGCAGGAATTCGGTGTCATATAAGTGGCCTCAACTACTCTGAACGTAACTAGTTTTTGAATGGTTAAAAAAAGAACTAGCGAGGTATAGGTTAAAACGGTAAAGGAGAGCGCTTCCCTGTCAAATTTGTACCGCTCAATGCTCACGCTCTCTCAGAGAGTGATTTTGTTTTTTTCTGTGAAAAGAGATGAATTTTGGGTATACATAAAAATGTATTACAACCAAAAATGCTGCTGTACGAAATAGTCATTTCATGTTTTGCATTGGCATGTGTGGGCAAGCGCGAATTTGGTAAGTGATAAATATTTTGTAATTTAGTATATTTAAATATTATTTATTATATTTAAATATTTTGTAAGAGTAATTTAATAGTAGCAAGTTACCTATACTTTTTTATATTAAGCTTATATATAAAACAAATAACTTGTTTTTTTTTTTTTTTTAAGTGTTATAGGAATGTACACCAAATAACTTGAACTTTTTATTTTCAGCTTAATATGTATTAAAAATAATTGTTTTATTTTATTTTCAGTTCTATAAGTACATATAACTCATAACTTGTTTTTTTTTTTCAGTTTTATAAATATAAGAAATTTCTTGTGTTACTTATTTTCAGGAAAAAGAATAATAACGTAGTTACCTAAAATTACTTTACAATGAACATTTAAGTTAAACACATGTATGTATATGTGTATATGTGTAATTAAAAACTCTGTAAATTTTCAATCTATAATTTAAGAATTGTAAATTATTGATAATAAGTTACTTATAAGTGAATAAAATGATTACAAATTGAATTAAATAAACTAATATTTTAATACAACAATAATTACTAGTTCAATATTTGGGTTAAATATACTAGAACGAGAGCATACCCAAACGAATTATTATATTCTAGTTCGGAAGCAACTAGTTTTGTCCCATATGCAGGCGAACCAGTTTGCTACCAGTTGAACATCATACCCAAAAATTCTGGTTGCTTCCTATGACAAGCCCATGTTAAAAATACTAGTTAGCCAGGAGCAATCATACTAGGTTTGGGACACACAGTTTCACCGTCGGGGTGGTTCGGAACTAGTTTCGGACTAATTTTTTTTCCTGCAGGGTGGATTAGAGGAATGCGTGTTTGTCTCCCAACCAATGGAACAATGATCAATTCTTTCTTTTATTAATTTTTTATCATCATTTATAATTTTTTATATAAATCATCATTCATATTTCTACAACTCACGACAAATTATTGTCACTACTGTTTTAAACTTTATTAAAAAATAATTGGTTAAAAAAAACAGTTCTAGCGACAGTGGCCTAATAACTTGCAGCTATTAATGACAACGCGCTGACCAAAAGTCTGTTTTGTTTCGGCTAAAAATTACTTGTGTTTGTGTGCGCCGCAATGCAAAACAGTTCAGCAGAATGGGAGGCGATAGCAAAATACTCTTCTTCGTATTTTTCGCCATTTATGCATGCATTTGTTAGCGTAAAGCAAACGAGATTGCAAAGTGTCATAGCAGCCACATATTAAGAAAGGGTATGAATGCTCAGAAACTAAAAATTTACAAATTTGGTTGCGGCTGAATTTATGAACATTGCCGACAGCCAACAACGAAGTTTAGAGCCGAGTTCAAATGCAAGAACACGAGAATTGTATGTGCTATTTTTAGATTTTCCTTTTTAACTCTCTCTACTCGCCCGCACCGTGGTATTTGCGTTACACTTCTTAGAGTTTATAATGTCTTTGGGCTGCCGGCCTTGGCTAACAAGCGCTGAACTGAATTTGCTCGAGATTCAAATGTAATGTATTACTTAATCATCATTTTCGACTTCTTTCTTCTCTATTTCAATTAGTATGCAATTTATTTTTTGTAATTTTAAAAAAACAACTTTTAATCATTTTACATGACAATTTTAGGGAAAACAAATATAATATGTTAACATATCTAGACTTGTTTTTTTGTAAAAATTTAGTTAATTATGTAAACTGATTTGATGCAACAATGTTTAAAAAATAAAACGAAAAATGTTTTTTTTTATGTTAAAAGATCACAAAAATCATAATAAAGTTGTAAAATATTTCATTAAATACTGCCTGTTCACAAATATACAAACTTGCATGAAAAGCAAAACGTATTTGGCTCGACTCAATGCCTGTATTCGATTTTGTCAACGCGTTATGTTTAGGAAATGCTTCGCTTCGTTTACTGCAGAAAACATAGAGATTGAGCTGGAAAAAGATACTTAGTAGCAACTATCATCAGATTGTTTAGGACCCTAATTTAGTCTTAAACAGAGTTTTCAAGCGGCATGTTGCCCTTTCCCGCCTAAAAGTGGTTGGTGTGATTTTTGCATTAATATTTTTTTTTTTGCTCTTAAAGTTAGATTCATGTTTTTGTAATCAAAAATCATTGGCAGTAAAATCTAGCATTTTTCAAATAAATAAATATAAAATATAAAAAAAAAAAAAATATAAATATAATAAATATAATTATTTGTCTTGCTGATGATTTAATTAAAAATTATAAAGTAAATAATTTAGGCTTCTTTTTATTTATTTTGCAGTCAGGGTCTAGGCGTTACATTCTAGATTTATATAAAATACTTATTAGCCGAGCCCAAGTCACGCAGAAACGTCACAGCAAACGCAGCCAGAAGCAATGTTTACCTTTTTGGTTTGATCGAGCCCAAGTCCACGCAGAAACGTCTCAACACAACACAGGCCGAACCAATGCTTGCCTTTGCTTTTGCTTTTACCGAGCCCAAGTCACGCAGAAACGTCACAACACAACGCAGACAGAACCAATGTTCATATCGGTGCTTTGCTTTTTCCGAGCCCAAGTCAATGCAGAAACATCAACACAAAGCACATTTTGTGTTTGATTTTGGTTTTGCGCAAACCGAACCCAAGTCCACGCATAATCTTTCAACGGGAAAAAAAGCTCGGAGAGAATTTTCGCCTCTGTCTGTTTGGTACTCTCTGTAGGAGAGCTTCTCTGAAACCAAAAAATTTCAATATACTGGTACTTTGGAACAAAAACCAGTGGATAATTGACCAATTATTTTTAGATCTCAAAGAAATCAAATGAGTTGTTACTTATTTTTTATGTTTTCTTTTATTAAGTTTTAAATTTTGAATCAAATGAATTCTTACTTATTTTTTATGTTTTCTTTTCAGTTTTAAATTTTGAATCGAACGAATTATTAAGTTTTAGTTTTCTTTTATTAAGTTTTGAACTTTTGTTTTCGTTATTGTGAATTATGGAAATAAATTTAAGTGAATATTGTATAAACATTCTTTTTTGTACTTATATAGATTTCCTTTTCTGTGATTATCTGCGGTTTTAACTTGCAAGCGCCTACCGTTTTAGTGCGATTAATCGATTAAATCGATTTTTTTTTGAGAATCGGTGTAAAAGATCGATTCTCGAAAATTGAAGATCGAGCCCAGCTCTACTTGTTAGCACAAAGACAATATAAACTATAAAAAGTGTATCTCGCATACTATGGTGCGGGCGGGCACAGTTAAAAGGGAAAATCTAAAAATAGCCCATACATTTCTCGAGTTCTTGCAATTGAACTCGGCTCTGAACTTCGTCGTTGGCTATCGGCAATATTCATTAATTCAGCCACAGCCAAATTTGTAAATTTTTAGTTTCTGAGCATTCATACCCTTTCCTAATATGTGGCTGCTATGACACTTTTCAATAGCATTCTCTTTTACACTAACAAATGCATGCATAAAAAGCGAAAAATACGAAGAAGAGTATTTAGCTATCGCCTCCCATTCTGCTTTACTGTTTTTCGTTATGCGCAGACAAGCACAAGTCATTTAGCCGAAACAAAACGAACAGACTTTTGGTCAGTGCGTTGTTATTAATAACTGCAAGTTATTATTTATATTAAAGTATCAATATTTATATGAATGTTCCTTGTAAATTTAAAACTATAAGTTCCTTACTAAATTTCAAAAATGTTTTATTTTACTAAATATTTTTTAATACGCAGCATGCAAAAATAGAGTGACTATTTTTTTATATCAAGTTTTTCATTACATTCGTAAATTTTGCATGCTGCGCATGGGCCTTATAGCTTAAAACAGTAAAGTGGCAATAATTTGTCATGAGCAGCGGTGGGCACGAAAAATAACGGAAAGAGCCCTACAACAACATCAAGAAAAAAATTCCTGTTACGGTCCCATAAGCAATTCTCGAGTAGGGCCATAAAACCATAAAGTTGCTGCGAGTAGAGCGATGGCCCCCATTGTGTGTAATTTGTTATTGTAAACTCTTCGCGTCGCCATCGATCTGCTTGTGCATGTACACTGAACGAAATTTTGCAACACATTCAAAGACGCAGCGAAGTCATATGAGTTTATATGACAATTTTAATTTACCAAAAAAAATTACTCGGTCTTACAGTTGCCAAAGTAACTATATTTCTGTGCTCAGTGTACTTGTGCGAAATTTTAGTCAGCGAGCACTAATAAAAAGCCCCGTTACGGTCGCTCAAGCATCCTCGAGTAGGGCCATACAACTCGCACATTGTGTGTTTTTTTTTTTTTTGACATTCTCGTGTGCGTCTGGCTGGGGCCACTTTCAAGACATAACGGAAAGAGCACTCGGAGCAAAAAGAGCCAGGGCGTGCCCACCGCTGGTCATGAGTTGTAGAAATATGAATGATGATATTTATAAAATAAAATTTTAAGAAGATGCAGATTTGGCTCGTTGTGCCGTACTGCATATTGTACTGACGCCAACAACATCAAAACTATCTTTCAATTATAAACTCTTATGCATAAAGACAAAATCATGCAAACGGTCAGTTTAGCCTATTCAGACCTTTAGAAATGCACATACTTCATGAAAGAGTATGTATGAATGCTTAAAAATTGAAAATGAAGCGATCTACGCTACGGCGTCGTAAATAAAGTAGGAACAGCAAAAGCAAAATAAACAAAACGCTAAAGCCACTTCGAATTTCGTTTGTTTTGCTATGCATTGTGTTTCCGAGCCCATCTCCATGCAAAATCTTTTTGGAGCTTCCACTAAAGAGTGAATTGGTCCCTCTGTCTATTTTAGTACTCTCTGGTTTATGATCAAGCACTCGCATACTTGGAGAAATGGACCCATTCAATGTTTTAATGGCTTAATTTCAAGCAAGGAGATCAAATTGAAATGTCGTTTGTTGAGAAAACTGTTTTGTATTTAACGACAAAAAATGTCATCATCGATGACTCTCTGCTTTTCGATCAAATTATGAATTTGAATGAGTTTTTGAGCTCTAAAAAAGAGAATTTTGATCAGTCAAGCAACGATAAAATCTGTTTGTTCTTCGCTGCAAATAAAAATGTTGCATCGTATGGTGAAATATTAAAAATTGCCAAATTTTTATACGCCTTTCCCGTTTCCAATGCAAAAGATGAGCGAATTTTTTCGCTAATAGAATCTCAATGGACTGATCGATTGTCCGTGCCGGCCGTGCGAGACATAATTACGGTCCAGTTTAATTTCAAAGACTTCCAATGTAAAGACTTCAAAAGATATTTACAGCGTACAGAAAATCAATATTTGTTGAAAAAAATTGGAGATTCAGACAAATACGTCACACACTAGTCACTAAGTTATTATCCGTTATAAATTGTTAATTGGTATAAGTATAAAGGTTGTGGTGGTATGTCCCCATTTTTCAATCGTGCAATCTGGTAACCCTACCTATATGATATAGTCATCCGATTTTGATCAATTTGGTTCAGCGCTTGGGTGCTCTAAAAAACTGTTAAATGCCAAATTTGGTTAGGGGCTGTACCCAAATTACGTGACCCAAATTTTGCACCTTTTGACCCCACTACCAGCGTGACCAACCGTAGTGTAAAAATTTTGACCATTTTGACCGAGCGTGGTATTTTCAAGACCCCCTAAACGGGTCACGTAATTTGGGTATGGCCCCTTATGATACCTTCAAAAACAAACGAATTTTGTACAAAAAACGTTTTTTTGGTCCTATGATACGTCCTATGGTAGCTATATGATATTGTCCACCGATTTTTATAAAATTTGGTACAGTGCTTGTTGAATGTAACCCCATACATTTTTATTAAAATTACATAATTTAATGCAAATAATAAAAAAATATTTTGGTGAGCAATGTTAAAATTGTTATTCACATTTACCCACAAAATAATTAATGTTTTTCATCGTATAAACAATAAGTACAATAAGTATTCTTAAACACAAATACATATGTTACAATGGTTTTAAAAATAATATACGTGACTTTAACTATACGTCGTCCGTCGGGCAGTTGAGATACAGTACTTTTTGTTGTTATCCTTAGTTTATTGGTGGATTTACAGAATGCCAGTCAAGGACAAGTTGCCTGAAAAACTGGAGTCCACTAATATAGACTAAAATATTAAAGTTCTTAAAACTCGGCATTCGCTCCCTAGTTTTATATATACATATGTATATGAATCAATGGTCGGCACGGCCCTATCTCGCGAGCATAGGATTTAGAGACGTCGACACACGTCATGTGTTATACATAGTGTGACCAACTCTATTATGAGCGAAACCGGGACATTTTCTGAAAAAAGTACTAAAATCCGGAACTCTTGAACTCAAAACCGGTCCATTTTTTTTAGGAAAAAAATTTTATTATTCAACTTAAATTTATTAGAAGATTACAGTGTTATAGGTAATTTGAATCTATTTTTCTTTTGCTCTTTGTTGAAAGTCGTATTTATCTTGTGATGATATCTGGTTAAGCAATGTTGGATTGTAGTATATATCTATCTTAAGTTGCGATTTTTCTTTTGTCCATAATTTCGTGATTAATGAAAACACACGTTCTACACTTGCAGATGTTGCTGGCAAACAAAAAATAAATTCAATCGTGCGAAGCGAGTGTACGGAACATTATTATTTTGAAAATGATTGAAACATTCCACCCAGCGTTGATGTGGTTTAGTAGAATCAAATAATTCTACATTGTTTTCTTCAAATTTCAAACAAAAAATAGAAATTTACAATGCTGCCACCACAACGATGCAAAAATCACAACGCCGCCTAAAAAGTTTTACTTCAAAAATGTTTGTACCGTTCATTCATAGCTTGTAAAGTTCGATCGATTACGAAGAAAATGAGTTGTTGTTTATCAAAATCGGAGAAAAAATGTGGAAATAACAGGAATTTTTGTAAAAAGGTGAAAAATGTAAATTTGTTTGAAAAACCAAAAGTTTTTGATTAATAATTCGTTTGTTTATAAAGATATCGTAACCAAATTTGACATTCAAAAGTTTTTTAGAGTTCTCAAGCTCTGTTCCAAATTTGATCAAAATCGGTCGTTTATATCATATAGCACCCATAAGATCGATCGTTCAAAAAAACGTTTTTGGGACAAAATCCGGTATATTGCTCAAAAACTTCTAAAGATACATACGTATATATTTGCTAAATTTGGTTAGATATTTTCAGAAACAAACGAATCAAAACGAATTTGGTACAAAAAAAAATATTTTGACCGATCGACCCTATGGGCGCTATATGATATATACAACCGATTTTGATCGAGTTTGATACAGTGTGAGTTATAAAAAACTTCGAAACACCAAATTTGGTCACGATATCTTGAAAAACACGCGAAACATAACGAATTTCGCTGAAAAAACGTTTTTTTGACCTACCTGTCCTATGGGGGCTATATGATATAGTCAGCCGATTTAGATCAAATTTGGTTCAGTGGTAGGGAACTATAAAAAACTGCCAAACATAATTCTTCATAAGCATAGGACACACAACGAATTTTGCATCAAATACGTTATTTTGGCCGATCGGTCCTATGGGAGCTATATGAAATTGTCAACCGATTTTGATCAAATATCTTTATAAACAAACGAATTATCCATCTAAAACTTTAGGTTTTGAGAAAAATTGACTTTTTGTACTTTTTACGAAAATTTCCGTTAATTCCATAATTTTTCTCCAATTTTGATAAACAACCGCTCATTTTCTTCATAATCGATAGAACTTTACGTGCAATGAATAAAACTTTATGAACAAATTTTTTAAATTTACGTTCGAAATAGAATTTTTTAAGTACACTTTTTTTTTAATTTGGAAAAGTGTTTTTTTCGAAATATCTCGATATCCGTTCCATGAAAAAATTGTTTAACTTCATTTTCGGCTTTAGCGTGCCACAATATCAGCCAATAAACACTTCATTTTAAAATGAATCATTCAGTTAGATTGACTTGCAATAAAATATAATGCGAGTTCGCCAAATTTCAATAAAAAAGATCGTTATCTTCGGTTTTGTTATTCATGTTACATTTATTGTTTAATTTAATTTAAAATGAAAAACCGGGCAACCCTTTTTTTTTTGCTTTTTTCCGGGCCAGTTGGTCACACTAGTTATACACAAAACGCATGTATGTGTGCGTGCTTTTTTTACTGAAAGTTGATGGTGTGTGGCTTCGGCTCTTGTTGCTTACCAACGTCATCGTCGCAATACGTCACTACGGTAGAGAAAACTTCAATACATACGCATGAAAAAACGTGAGTGTATTTTGTGCCGACCACTGATATGAATATATAAAAGAAAACGTACTCATTTCAATTTTAAATAAACCAAGGCCGCCTGCCGAGGACTGCAACAGGGGGAATAACATGCACCGTAAAGGGCGTGCCGTAACTGTTGCTGACTCGGAAGTGCGACTACACTCTACACGCGAGGGCGGCTGGAAACAGCCCCTTAGTTAGGCTTTGTACTGCTAAGGGGGCTGGCTAATAGTAATCGGGCTGGAGCTGGAAACTCCTTAAAATTTCCACATTCCGGGCCGGACTAAGGTGTCATTCGACCCGTGCCGAGAGTCAGCCTGGCTGGGGGCCCGGAAAACAAATAGCCCAGTCTTTAACGGAGAGTCTAGGCAAGTGGCGACCGCCTAGTCTGGTGAGCCTTACCCGGGTAAGGGACCGAGGACCAACCCTCGACATCCAGGATAACCAATGAGGGGCCTGCAGTAGTTGCGAGCACCTCCGCGGCTGCTCTGGAAGTCAGGAACCAACCCTCGACATCCAGGGCAACCGAGGAGAGGCCAACGTACGCGGCCGTAGCCAAAAAGCTAAAGGTTGCGATAGTGCCTGAGGAGTATCCTCAGGTGATCCTCAGCAGTGAGGAGTTAACGCTGCTTGAGGAAGCGGTATTGGAGGAGCTAGTCTCATCAGGCTGGGACTCCCCAATAGTATTCGATGGGATCCACTATAGGGTCGGCCATCTAGTTGTGGACTGCTCGGACGAAAGTTCGTCTGAGTGGTTGCGGCTAGTGGTCCCCACCCTACGTATGTGGAAAGGAGTCCCTCTAGAGGCAAGGATGGGTGACGACATACCGTCGGCGCACAACATCACCATCTTCTGCCCTAGAAGGAACAAGCCGACTGAATGGATCTTAGAACTGATCCGTAAGCAGAACTTTCTGGATACAGAGCACTGGAGGTTGTTGTCGAGGAAGAGCGAAGGAGGTGGCTTATTCCTCGTCCTCGGCATTGACGCTAGCTCCTGTGCTGAAATCATCCAGAAGGGCTATAAGCTTAACTTCAGGTTTGGCAGTATACCGGTAAGCGGTTTAAGAAAGGGCAAAGCTGCTAAGGAGCTGCATAAGCCGGCACCACTTCCCCAATCTACTGTGGAAAAGGAGGGACTGAACACCTCTGATTCCATGTGTGGCGGAAGATGAAGATGAACTTAATATTACAGTAGTCGAGGCGAACTGCGACATTGAGGACCAACCTCCAATGACCTCGCAGGAACTAGCCATGGAGCTAGGCGAGGAAGAAGGAGGGGATCTGCAGACGACCTCCAGACCTCAGACGCCGGTGGTGGAGCTGATCTTATGATCGGAAGTATAGGGATAGCCCAGGTGAACATCCACCGTGCCAAGGCGGCGTCGGCCGTACTGGCAAGGATGTTCACCAAACAACACCTCGGGCTAGCCCTAGTACAGGAACCCTGGTATAACCAGGGCATAAAAGGACTGTACGCGAAAGACGCCAAGGTAATTTGGGACCATAGGGACCCACTCACTAGAGCCTGTATCTTGGCAAGTAGAAGTATTAATCATAACGTACTTACAGAATTCCTCACTGGAGACTGTGTCCCCATTATGGTCGAAGAGGAATATTGTTGTAGCCTCCGCATACTTTGCGGGAGATGAATCCTGCCCGCCTCCCGAGGTCCAAGCACTTGTGGAGCACTGCAGGAGACAGCATCTACCCATCATCATTGGATGCGATGCAAATGCGCATCACGTGGTATGGGGTAGCACAGACATAAACACTAGAGGTGAGTCTCTCTTTGAGTTTATTTCAAGTAGTAACCTAGAAATTATAAACGTCGGCAGTGTTCCGACTTTCGTAACTAGGGTTAGATTCCAGATGCTTGATATAACCTTGGCCAGTAGGGCACTGAACTCGCACATAAGCAATTGGCATGTATCTCCTGAAGGGTCTATGTCAGACCAAAGGATTATTAGATTTAACCTAGGGATAAATCTCAAGAGTTGCGAACGCAAACGCAACCCCAGGAATACAGACTGGGATAAGTTCAATCTCTCCCTTGCGCAAAACAAAGCCAGCAGAGCCCCTGGAAAGCCCAGAAACCCTGTTGAGCTGGAATGTGCAGTGGAGGAGTTGAACACGCGTATAGTGAGCGCCTTCAACGAAAGTTGCCCATTTGGCAATACAAAGAAGGACGCGCCATGGTGGAACGCCCAACTCGAGAAGCTACGGAAAGTTACCCGACATCTCTTCAATACAGCAAAGCGCTGTGGAGAGTGAGACGCTTACCGGGATCGCCTAACTCTGTAAAACAGAGAGATTAGAAAGGCCAAGCGAAGGAACTACAGAACCTTCTGCGAAGCCATTAAGAACACGAGTGAAGGAGTTAGACTTCACAAAGCGATTTCGAGAAGAATGCCAGATAATCTTGCACTCCAGAAATCGGATAACTCCTTTACAAATAATAGTAAGGAGAAACTTGAACTCCTATTGGACATGCACTTCCCTGGAAGCACCCCACAGGCGGAAGGTAGAATCATGCCAATAGGTGGAAGCAGATCATGCGCCACTAACTGGGCCATTGCCAAGTCTACGGTAACGCCAGAGAGATTAAAATGGGCAATTGGAACGTTCCAGCCCTACAAATCTCCGGGCGTGGATGGTGTACATCCAGTCCTTTTACAGAAAGGACTGAACAGCCTCTTGACCCCTATCAGGAGAGTACTGGTTAGCAGCCTTGCGCTAGGGCATATACCTACAGCATGGAGTATAGCTAGAGTGGTCTTCATCCCGAAAGCCGGGAAGAAATACATCACTAATCCAAAGGCATACAGACCTATCAGCTTAACTTCGTTTTTGCTGAAAACGTTGGAAAAGCTAGTAGACTTCAGAATTAGAAGCACACTGCTAGTGCAGCGACCTCTTCAAAGGATGCAACATGCATACAGAGCGGGAAGGTCTACGGATACTGCATTGTATCAGCTGAGAACCCTTATTGAGGAATCTATAACTCATAAGGAAGTGGCACTATGCGCTTTCCTGGATATACAGGGTGCCTTTGACAACGCCTCTCATCAGGCCGTCAAAGCATCACTGGCCAGAAGGGGCCTAGATGCAACAACCAGCAGATGGATAAATTCACTGCTGGCATCTAGACTAGCCACAGCAACTATAGGTGGGCAATCCACCACAGTAATGACGACAAAAGGCTGCCCTCAGGGTGGAGTACTATCTCCCCTCTTATGGAGTCTGCTAGTAGATGAGCTACTGGAGAGACTAGCTGGCAGAGGCATACTATGTCAAGGCTACGCTGACGACATCGTCATTATAGCTAGAGGCAAGTATGAGGATACACTCTGTGACATTATCCAGCTAGGTCTCAAGGAGACTAACGACTGGTGTAAAAAGGCAGGCCTGAGTCTCAATCCTGCCAAGACAGTCATAGTACCCTTCACAAGGCGATATAAACTTGGAAGGATGAGAAATATAACCCTATCAGGATGCAGCATAGAGGCGAGTAATGAAGTCAAGTACCTTGGAGTCACCTTCGACTCCAAGCTAAACTTCAGGACCCATGTAGACAACACGATAAATAAGTGCTCAAGGGCTCTATTTACGTGTAGAAGCATTGCCGGGAAATCGTGGGGTACTTCACCACGAATAATAAGATGGCTCTACCTAATGGTTGTCAGACCCATGCTCATGTATGGGTCAATATCCTGGGGCAGCAGGGCGCGACTTAGCACGACCAGAACAAAATTGCAGAAACTACAAAGAATGGCTTGCATATGTATGATAGGAGCAATGCGCACCTGTCCTACTGCGGCCCTTGAAATATTAATGGATGTCACTCCGCTTCAGATCGTTATCGATATGCAGCGGAAAGCTACGTTAATTAGAATTGGGAGGGAAGGAGTTGACTTCAGCCTCACCGGGAAAGATGCTGCAGACTTAGCAAAGGATATACCTATGCTTCTGCAACCAAGGGATGAAATGCTAGCTCAGTACAAGTTCAAACAGAGCTTTGATATTAAACTCAGCACGAAAGAGGCCTGGACATCTCTTTCGGCAGTTCACCCAATGAAACCACAAACAATAAAGTGGTACACAGACGGATCCCTCACTGATGAAGGAAGCGGCCTGGGGGTAGTAGGACCCAAGACAAAATATTACGAATCATTAGGCAGACACACCAGCATTTTCCAAGCTGAAGTCTGTGCTATTGGAAGGTGTGCAGAGTTCAATCTGCAAAATAACTATCACGACAAGGACATCTCCATCCTGTCGGACAGTCAAGCAGCGATAAGGGCATCAAGTAGAGCCAAGATTACATCAAGGCTGGTCAAAGAAGTGAGAACTGCACTAGACAAATTAGGTGCTAGGAATACGCTAACGATTAGATGGGTTCCAGGACATAACAATATACCTGGAAACGAGCTGGCGGATAGACTAGCAAGGACCGGAGCAGCAACACCGCTAATCGGACCCGAACCATACTGTGGGATTGGTAACCACGTGGTATGGGACCTGTTGAGAATGGAGGAGGAAAATAAACGGCTACTTCACTGGGCACAGACACCAGGACTTAAGCAGGCAAAAGCCCTTTTCTCTAACTACAACCGCAAGAGGTTCAAACTCATGATAACTCACGGGAAAAACACCGTGAGGATCCTGACGGGCCTCTTTACGGGACATTGTAGGCTCCGCAGCCACTTAAATAAAATTGGCATAGCGGATAGCGGACTATGTCGATTCTGTAGAATGGAGAAAGAAACTTCGATACATTTACTATGTGAATGCATGGCCCTCATCAGCAAAAGAAATAAGTTTCTGGGCATGTACGTTCTCCCACCGGAGATTGTTGTTACCCTAAGTCCAATCAAAATGCTGGAATATATGCAGGCCATTGGACTGTTGGGAGAGCTCTGAGCCGCGAAGGGGGTACAATAGATCCATTTGGGTCGCAGTACATCTTTATACCCATTAATAATAATAAATAAACCAAACAATATTTTTTTGTCAAATTATATAATTTTTCATATTTTAAATTTGGTTTACATTTTTGATTATAACTTATCTCTATGGTATAATATATTGTGTATGGTATTAATATTAGAGTATTACACTTTAAGTTAGGAGTGTAATGGAATAAGTTAAAAATAGATAGAAAATTTAGGTTTTATGTGTATCACACATGTGTAGATACATGCACAAGTACGTACATATTAAATAATAGTAAATTTTTTAAAAATTGGTGAATACATACAAAAAAAGATTTTTTGTTTGTTAAATGTTATGTAGATATTGGGTAAGCAAATGTACCTCATTTAAAGTGAAAATTTTTTAAAAATTGGTGAATACATATAAAAAAAGATTTTTTGTTTGTTAAATGTTATGTAGATATTGGGTAAGCAAATGTACCTCATTTAAAGTCAAAAAATATTTTTAGCATATGGCCACCAAATTTTTATTGTCCGTTCCAGGGGCCAATTTAAGATGACTTTATTAAGCATTGACTCTGAATGTCGATACATAAATTTGAATATAAAGCTGTCTTTAGTAACTACTGGAGAAACTATGTTATTACTACCGAAACCTCTGGAACTGAAGTGTGATGTACCTAGATCCGACAGAAAAATTGGTAAGCTTCGGCTCCAGAGTGACACACATAAATATTATTTTTAAACAAAATTTCTATAATAATTAGCTTTGTTACCGAGATTTTGTCTTTGTAACAAAAAGTATGTTGCAATACACAGAAAAAACAAAAAAAAATGTAAATCAATGTATGAAATATGTACATGCGTGGCTTTTTTTAGTTTAGCTTAAAGTTTTTACATAGAAATAAATAAATTGGGTTTTAACTAATTCCAATAATTAGGTATCTATATTTCGATATGTAATAAGTAAACGCATTGAGCTAAATAATGATAAATATGATGACAAAATACAATCTAAATATTCAGACCTTAAACTGTATACAATTTGTAGTACTGTATTGTTTAACTAGCATCTTTAACAGCATGTTTACGCCTCACTCTCAATATTGAGAAGAGTTTTTTTCCGCTGCCGTTGTCTGAGCTGATTTTTATAAATCCGGGCCATGGACCGCTATGGCTTTGGCCGCCAGCGCCATTTTATGTATATGTGGAGACGAAGGCGACGTTACTGTAATTCTATAAATGGAAGGTTTTGTTTTACAAGCGCAGTTACAACAGCGCAGTTATTATGGATAATGGCATACAATGGAAAAGGTTAATCGCAATATTCGTAAAAAAAAAATTATGTTCAAGCTGTTATTTCGCGTGATGCTTTGGTTGCTTATTACTGTCGATACCATTGCTAGATTGTTGCTGCTGCACGTACCTAGGTTTGGTATCATCTTTTTCACAAATTAAAGTTCGTGTTGTGCTGACGAGGCTTTCGTTTGCACCGCCACCACCGTTTAACGAATGCTGTGAGTTACGCTTGATTTGTATGGGGCGTAAACGTTCCTCTAAGTCACTAATGGAGCCCACGGAACTCATGCTCTCTTCACTGTAGTTGGAAAAATGAGATGCGTTAAAAGAACTATTACGATAAATGCTTTTAGCAGGTTAACCTTTCACTTAGTTCTGCTTCATCTTCGTCCTCCATTGCCTGCTGTAAATCTTCTACCCGTTGAAGGGCTAGCCTTAAGTCATTTTTAAGTGCCGCTCCTTCTGACTCCATCTGTTCTATTTTCTTTTCTAAGTCTTTGCGACGTGTCAGTGACTCCTGCTCACGACTAGACACAGTGTGAAATTCCTCACGCATCTCTCGTAATCCCTTTTGTGATTTTTTAAACGCTTCTTGACTTTGCACTTCGCGCATTTTAGATTGGCTCATTTCGCTCTGCAACTTTTCAAACGCTTCTTTTTGACGAGTGACCTGCACCTCAAGACGTGCACGCGTAGCTTGATCCAATTCGAGACGTGATTCCAGTTCTTTAATTCGCAGTTCCAAACTGTAGATTTTACAAACCTAGTTTACTAGGGGTACATTTTAAATAAAAAGGTTTTTACTTACCGCTTTGACATCATTGCCAACGAGGAATCTCCCAAGTTATCCGCATTATCAAGTCTATGCTGCAGCTCGGTCACCTGCTCTTTAAGACTATTTCGTTCTGCTTCCATTTCCATCAACTTGAAATCTAATTCAGACACATTGATTTGTTCAGCATTTAATTGCTTCACTGTAGCGCTATATTTTTTCATTAGTTCTCCCAATTCCTCCTCGTTTTCTTCTATGTGTGCCTGAAGATCGGCGCGATCGCGATGAGCCGCATTTGCACGATCCTCGGCATCATTGCGTGCACGCTGTGATTCCTCAAACATTGCCTGAACTTCGGTCAGCTCGGCCTCCGCTATTTGGCGCGCCTGAATTATTTCAAAGTATTATTTAAAATTATTAAACCAATAATATACAACGTCATACTTTAATAGCTAAGGAACGCGCAGATTCAGCATCTTCTAGTTGATTGCGGAGCTGACGTATTAGTGTCTTGCCCGGCGTATCCGCCTTGAATCTTTCCAGCTGTGTATGTGCATCCTTTAGCAAAGCCTTGTATTTACGTAGTTCCCGTTTTAGCTTTTGGTTGTACGCCTCTTCCGCGTCTCGTTCAATACGTTCACGATCTTCCATAGCAGAGAGACGTCTTTCCAGTTCGTGTTTTTCACGAAGCAACAGCGTTCTCTCTTCATGCTCTGTTTCGAGCATTGTCTCAAGTGCTTTTATCTTTTTAAAGTTGTTGCCGCGCAACTCTTCCAGCTCCTCATCCCGCTGTTGCTGTTGTTGTCGTGCTTCTTTACGCATTGTTTCCAGTGTCATTTCTAGACGTAGTTTTGCCTGTTCCAGTAGCTGTATTTGAAAAGCCATTTCATCGAGCTCTTCCTCTTGTTCTTTATTGCGTCGATCTGATTCATTTTTAATACGACGTAGTTGAGCAAGCTCCTCTTCGGTACCACCGCCAAATGTCATTTCTTCAAATTCACGTTGCAATGAGGACAGCTTTTCTTCTTTTAAATCTAGATCCAAACGTATATCCTTAAAAAACACGATCAAATCTATTAGTACACATAAATTAGAATCTATATTTTATTGTTGTACAAACAACCTATCCAATGTTTCTATAAAAAGAGAATGCGTTATATTCATTGTTTATATTGATGGGGATGTAGTTGATGTAGCTTTGTGTATAACTTGGCTCTAGATCATGTTGTTGTTAACAGGATAACCAAGAACGGCAAAATTTGGAAAGGTTGTCGACTTAATTCAATTAAACTTCACCTGGCAAGGGATTATGCACATCTGTTGGTGTTCGGACTATTTAATAATTGTGCCCACTTAGAAGAAAATATAACAGTTGGCAAGATTTTGGAATATTCTCTATCTTTTATGGTCCCGATATCTTGGTGTTCATAGCTAAGATTATGATAATTATTTTGTTAGAAAGAGCTTATGATCCGTCATGCCTTATTCTGGATGTTGCACAACCTCCGGGTACAAAAAAGTAATAGCGTAGTGTGAGCAATGAAAAAAACTGCAAGATACTAGATATATTTTATGTTGAAAATTACTTATTCGCTAGAGTCCCGAGCAGGGACAAGTTTATTTTACGTTCAAAACGGTTTATTTGAAAAAAAATTCTAATTTGTTTACTTGTCTATTGTCTTTTTTATGAAGTCTATTGTAAACGAGCGGTAGGTAGTTTATCGTAGACTTGAGAGATAAATATGGATTGTCACCTAATTGTCACCTACATTTTTCGTTTTTATTATCAATAAATTATATTTGTTTTTCACTTAAACGCGTTCCATTTAGTATTTTATTTAACTAAAAGCATATAAAATAATAATGAGGTCCTATGTTGCAAGATATAAAATAATATGATATTTCACATGCCTTTATTCGATTGTACAGATTGCGAGTAAAAGTACTGGCTTGATTTTGACCATGGATTCTCCATACATACGTATCAATACTGTATATCAGAGCTGGGCAAAAAGAGAACAACCAAAAAATGAGAGTGTGTTAGTGAGCTATGTAACTCGTAAATGAGTTATATTGCAAAATGTTGTTGCATGGCTTCCTTCGGCCTCGAGTCTGCGTAAATGCACGAAGTAAGAGACATTGGCACCATCACTACTTGTTCCGAGAAACGTTTGACACGATCTTATAAACGTCTTTTAAACTATCGCGATTGGATTTTGTGTATTGTTTTTTTGGCGATTGCGGCTGATTTTTGACGACCTTTATGAAATTCGGTGGCGACTAAATTCTGGAAAGTTTCATGGGGCTTCAAGTTGGCCGCTGGACTCTTGTTGAGATATTCCCGTCGGAAGTCGTAATAAACCATGGCACGAAAATGTTCACGATTCACTTTCATTTTTGGCTAAGTCAACATTTTGAAACAAAAAAAAGGTCCTTTATGCTAAAAACGTCAAATTTTTTAATGGAAATGTCAGATTGCATCTGGAACCATTAGAATTTCAAGACAGAAAATACATATAGTGACCCTCGTATAAACACACTATAAATACGTAACGTTGAAAAAAATTAAAGTTCCATCTTTTAAAGTATACGCAGATTGGCAAAAATCCTATAGCTGAACCCTCCACGAGGGTGCCGACTGGTAATGTCCATAGTGTCCCTTCTGGGCGATGCCAGCTAAGATTTGGAGCTAGCAGCTTCTAGCTTGGTGGCTTGTCTGCCACTCCCTATCATGGCTATGAGGATCAAGGTGTCATGCGACCCGTGCCAATGATCAACCTGGCTGGGGCCCTTTTAAAAAAAAATAGACCAGTCGCAATCGGAGCATCCGGATACCTGGCGCCCTCCGGAGTAACTAGCGGATCTCTGCGCATGGTGGACCACCCCTTCTTCGCTACCAAAAATTACCAAAGAGGCCGGCACTCTCTCAAAGCCGGAAACTACGGAAGGTCCAAATAAGGGGGCTAAGACAGCGGTCACTGGACCTAGAGTCAGCTTCACTCCGGCGAAGAAGCAGGCAACTGTGCCCAATAGCCCCTTGGTCAGGAGCAAATTGGTAGGCCCCTGTCACCCTGAGACATCAGCAAGGTGCTACAAATAGCACAGCTGATACTCAGCTGGGTGCGGGGAAGATAGAGATGCCCCGAAATCGAGGACTGTGAATCGGTGATGTCCGATGGAAAGGAGCGAAGTCGATAGGGTATCCGGGCTCAGCACACCACAATACAGGCTGTTTGCAGATATAAAAGAAGGTAAAACTCTTACCTGTATTTCAGCCAAAAAGCACCTTAATGTATTTTAGCAAAAAAGCACCTTAGTGTATTTTTGCTCTATAATTACAGCAATGGTGACACCAAATCGGTAAGCCTGGAGCTCCGGGGCAAACCGATACGAACTAATCAGGGACAGTGACGACCTGGGCACTGGTCTACTGATTGGTTGTGATGCAAACGCTCACTATGGACTAAGGGTTAGCTCTAACACAAACGAGAGGGGCGAGTTATTTTTTTGAATATCTTCTCTTCACAAATCTACTTATTTGTAATTGGGGAAATTATCCAACCTTTATAATTAGAGTCATTAAAGTCATAAACTGGGAAGTCTCTGAAGAGCACTCTTTCTCGCATCATATTGAGACGGTATTATCTATATCCATCCCAGCTCCAGTAAAGTTCAGAAATCCGCGTAGAACCAACTGGAAATCTTTTAAAATACAACTGGCGAAAGCCTTTCCGACCCCACCTCAGGTGACTCCTTCCTCAAAGGAGGATCTTGCAGGCAAAGCGAGATGAGTGGAGAAAATTCTTCTGCGAAATCGAAACATCATCAGAAGCGGCAAGACTTCGAAAGGTGTACTCAAAAGCGCCCACACACCTAGGGTATCTTAAGAGGTAGGATGACTCCTGGACAAACTCCAGTGAGGAGTCTTTAAAGCTACTTCTGGACACACACTTCCAGGGTAGCACCTGACGGTCTCGTAGCTAAAATCCATTTTCATCAAAATCACTGCGCTAGGCCAAATCCCTTCATCTTGGCTAACGTCCCGAGTGGTCTTTATACCCAAAAGCATACTGTCCCAAAAGACCTCAGACCAATAAGCTTGTCATCTTCTCTGTTAAAAACTCTGGAATGGCTGATAGGGTTATACCTAAGAACGTCTATCGATCCAAAGTTATTATCAGGGTCGCAACACGCGTACAGCAAGGGCAAATCGACAGAAACAGCACTTCACTCTGTTATATCAAATATATAATCCTTACGTTATAAGGTATATACTCTCGCTGCCTTTTTGGAGATAGAAGGCGCTTTCAAAAACATCGTCCCTAATGCAATAACCGATGCACTGCTGCACCTAGAGGTGGATGACTGGTTAGTGAGATCAGCCAGCTGCAACTGTGCAGAACGGTAACCTCTTCACATGGTATCAACTCTCTGTAGGTACGTGAGCAGAGGCACTCCCCTAGGGGGGGTAATATCACCTCTTCTATGGAACATGGCAGTCAACACGATGCTATATCGCATAGAAGGAGGGGGTTGCAAAGTTGTTACCTTTGCGGACGATGTGGTTATAATGCTGAACGGAAAATTTTCACAGATCCTTTGTGACCGTATGACAGTAAAACTCAAAGAACTGTCACTGTGGTCGCTTGAAAGTGGGTTAAAACTGATCTTGTTATCTTTTCGAAAAAGTATAAGCTACAAAATCTTTCTCCTCCTAGAATAATCGATTCAGTGCTGTCCTTTAGTGATACTGCAAGATACTTGGGGCTTGTACTGGACAAGAAACTTAGCTGGAATCAAAATATGTATTTCAGAAAGAGTACAGAAGGCTAATACAGCACTTTTTGCCTGTAAGAAAACAATAGGACTCAAATGGGGTATGTCCCCCCAAGTGGTTCGATGGCTATACCGCCATAGTGAGACCCATATTACCCATATCTACCTGGTGGCCAGCCCTAACCATCAAATCAAAACTAAAAGCACTAAATAAGGTGCAGAGAATGGCACAACTATGTATCACAGGTGCCCTTAGAACATCTTCAAGTGAAACGCTAAATGCCATAACCAATATATCTCAAATCCTGCTAGCTGCAAAAGAAACAGCTACCTTCATATCGAGACGCCTAAAGGATGCTCAAAGTTAGACAGTCTTGGGATATGGGCACTATCGTGTCAGCTACAGAACACACCTCAACCCCTTTTACTACCATTATCCCTTCAAGGGAATCGTGGATAGGAAGTCAACCGGGTCAGGAAGACTCCATTAGTTTCTTCACGGACGGCTCCAAGCTCAACAACTAGGTTGGGGGCGGAGTCTTCTCGGAACAACTAAAGATTCGGCAGTCTTTCCGGCTCCCGGATCACTGTATTGTTTACCAGGCAGAGGTCCTCGCAATAAACGAGACTCTAATGTGCTTACGCAACGCCTGCCCAGATAACAGTGTAATAAACATTTACTCTGACAGTCAGGCAGCTATTTAGTCACTTCGTTCGCTATCCTCAAATACAACGACAGTCAACAACTGCCGAAAATCTATTCAAGAGATGGTACAGCAGTTTGGTATTAGCCTCATCTAGGTAACAGAGCACCAAGATATAACAGGCAATGAAACAGCATACGTATTGGACGACCATTACCCTCCTTCCGGATAAGGAGGATATACGTATGCCGTTGGCCACTTTTAAGCTACGGACTAGGGAAAAGTTTAGCTTTCTTGCTCAAAGTATGTGGAACACCTCATTGTAGGATCAGCCGCCAATTATGGCCAAGCTTTGCAGTCTAAACAGTCCACAGTGCTCGGCAGTTGTTAGAGCGATTGCCGGACACTGGCTTGTTGGGGCACACGCTGCCAAACTAAATGCTCCATGAAATGACTTTTGCAGGAGCTGCAAAGGTGAGGACGAGGTAGAATCGGTTGAACACTTCTTCTGCTTCTGCGAAGCTCTTAGTAGAAGCAGAAAAAAGCACCTGGGATACTATTTCCTTCAGAATCTAGCGGAGTTGGAGTTCACTTGTCCAAGAGAGATTGCGAGCTACATTGCTGAAACCGGTTGGGGCTCTTTTTAAGAATACTATAAAAAGAAGGGTAAAAATGTAAAACATAGGGATTCGTTGCGGTGTCACAACGGGCAGTATGCGCATGCATTACTAACGAAATACTTTTTGTATACTTATGCTATGATAAAAATAGGCATAAAAAGTTGTATTCAATTGATTGAGTAGTTTGCAACATCTAAAAGTTTTTTGGCTTACGGCAAGTGTTTGCTCCAAAGTAAATTTTTCTGACTGCAGTACATCGATTTCGCGGCTAAATCGTTCTTTGGCCTGCCTTTCTTGGCGTGCTACGTCCTGAAGGGTCTGGCATTCGGCATCAAATTTGCGTTGCTTTTTCTCGAGAACATTGTTTCGTGCATTTTGTTCCTCAAAGAGCATGCGCAGGTCGTTCATCTCATTGGTCATCTTTTGAGCCTTTCGTTTCCATTGACCAACAACCTGACGTTGTTCTTCAACTTCTTCATAGGCATCGGAAAGCTGAAAATATAGATATTTTGTAATCACTCAGTTCAGTCTTTCCTGCATTAAGCTTACCTTCTTCTCTAATTGCTTCTTTAGCCCAATAAGTTGCTCTAAGTCATGCTCGTGCTGCGTTTGTAACCGACGCTTTATGAACTCCAGTTCTCTAGCAGCATGCTCATATTTCAGTTTATACATGCCACCGCTGCCAACGACGTCTTCATTTTCAGGATCCTCATCTTCCGAAAAGCCACTCATATCAGCTGACTTGGCACATATAAGCTCTATTTCGAGTTTTTCGCTTGTTTCTTGCAAGTCCTTAACTTTCGCTTGTTGCTCGCCCAACTCTTTTTCAAGCTTAAAACGCTCAGCTGTCTCCACTTCAAGACGCTGCGTTGCAACATGAGCTGTAGAACGTTCTTCAGATAAATCGACGGTCAACTCGGATAACTGAAATAGGTAATGCAAATAATTTCAAGCACATGCACAGTGGTCGGTTTTGTATGGAAATGGTGGCCAAAAATACTTCCAGTGAAGATATCTATATATAATGTAAAAACATTATATTTATAAAATAGGCTTGGTTAACCAGCTCTACTGCCTTCCCTCATTTTTTTTTTCGATTGCTTGAAATCTGTTTATCGTAGGAAAGCGATGGAGGACTCATTTTGTATATAATTTAAATTACTTTAAAAAAAATATATGGGTTAAATTTCCGAAAAACCCTACCTGTTTTGAGATATTTGCAAATTAAATATTTACGAAAACTCGGTTTTAGACTTAGAACAAGGTTTCATACGTTAAGTATTTTTTTCCAGCTGAAACTCTTCGTTTACTGTGCTATAAGGTTATATAAAATATTATTGTAACAAATCAAAAACTGATTAAAGCCAAATTGATTTGTTCTTGCTTATTAATTTTCTTTGACCTGATATAAAAGGATCAAAACTCTACAGTATTCTGTAGATTTGACAAAAATATGTTTCAAGTATAATCGACAGGTTACAGTTTAGTAAAAAAAATTATCAAAATCAGTTTAGTACAACCAGAGATATTTGCTTTTAAGTAAAGACACTTTTTTTTTAATTTCGTAAAGTGGTTTATTCGAAATAACTCGAAATCCGTTGAATAAAAAAATGTTTGGACTTAATTTTTGGTTTAAGCGTGCTATTTTGCTACGGAAATGACCAAAACGTGTTAAGGATACAAAAATATTTTTAAATTTGTAAACTAGTGTAATCAAGAAAATGCAAAAACAAACTAAAACACAATTCATTACATACATAACAACACAGTAGATCAGACCAAACACAACGAAAGATAATAACAACCAAGAATTTATAGTTCCACTCAAAAAAAGCGCATACAAAAGCCGAGGGGCAGCGTTGGACTAAGGAAGATAACACCAAAATAAGCAAAAATTATGAATCGTAAAATATTCTCTAAATATTATAAAAAACAATTCATTGGAAGGAATAGATAGGAACACAACTAAACCCTTACCTGAAAAATAATTTTTTTGACTATTGACACTAGGAGAGCATTAAATTTATTAAAAAACACACAGTATGAAAATTGCATTAAAATTATATTAAAACAAAGGTAATATCTTTAACTATAAAATTCATGTTTTAAAAAAAAAATAAGCTATATTTGGAGACAGAATTCGAACTGAAATTTTTTTAATTTTGGCCTATTGCATCTACCACTGTGACATGTGACAAAAAAGGTTTTTTGTCATCGTTTTTATAGCCTGAATTTAGGGTACAAGGGCTAAGTTAGTCCAAAAAATTTGATAGCAAAGTCCGTTTGTCTACCATTGTGATTATTTTTCGAAGAGCAAAAGAAGTGCGTCTAATTTTCATTTCATTTTTCGTTACCTATCCCTGGTTGGAAATTTTATTAAAACTGGTCGATAAATCATAAGAGTAGTTATGTGTAGGGGATAAGAGAAATTATGTTGTTGGTCTCTAGCTTTTGTGGCTTTCAAAATCGAATTCCCAATAAGCATGTACCCGTAAATGACAAGCCCCAGCGCCCACATGCTTGAAGACATTAAATTATGCATTTTAAAGTTTTTGATGGGCTTATCAAAATTACGACAATACGAATAAATAAATAGATCTCTTTGCAGTGTACCTACAGCTAACAAAAATGTGATGCCTGATTCACGCTGTTCTAAAAATAGATTGTATTTGTAAGGTACTACCAAATTTCACGCTGGCACTCTCAACGTCAGCATTTTGGAATTTTTCACAATATATTTTGAAATAATAATATAGACATAATTTATTGAAAAATTGCAGAGAGTTAAGCACTGGCAATACCTCATCTAGTTCATTGTCATCTGTGTCACAAATAGTACGATCGTCATCATCATCCTCAGGTTTCGCCAAATCTGATAAGTTTTTGCGAAGAGGTAGTGTAGGTGGTATAGTTTTAGACATTCGAAAGGCCTTGGTAAGAATGTTTTGAGAGGAGCGGGTACTACCGACTGAAGTGCACCGTTCGAAGCTGTTAATTTCACGCTGCCGTTCAATTAAAGAAATTGTATCGTAGTTTTCATAAGCCGATCTGCATGGCGTACTTCGACTGCTATACAATCCGGAACTATTAGTTGTACGACGGGATTGCCTGCCCATGGCAGTCCACTCTTCCTGTACATGATCTGTACGCCTTAAAAAATTTTTAATTTTCTCGCTTAAATGCGCTGATGCAGTACGAGGCTCCTCAAAAGAAGGCGAAGGGCGCAATGATTGGTGCACCGGCTGTTTTTTGCAGCCTAAAACAAAGCTAAGATTCGCGTCAAATACTACGGGCGAGCTTTCCAAATTGCGCAGTTCATAAGCATCCAGCGAACTGCCACGCGTGTAGCTCTGTGGAAAAATGCGCCGCATAGGCGTCTGCCCCAGCGTGCTCCTGACGGAGTTTGAGGTTGCCGATGTTGTAGAACAGCGGGAGGAAATCGAGCAGGTGGGACTTGGTGAGCGTGTCAATAGCCTCACGCTCTCCGAGGTGTTATCCAAAGTTGATAGAGACCCAAATGGCATTTTATTAACTTCAAAGCCCGATTGAGATTTGCACTTGGCATTACCCTGTATGGGACTCTGCTCCCGGTACTTGGGAACCAGTCGAATTTGTTTTCGACCATGACTTGTGGGCGGCTTAGGCGGTTTTTCAACGCTTATCATAGAGAGTTTAGCATCATTTTGTGTTGAGTTAACATATGTACAGAAGTTATCTTTAGCACTTGCGCGTGTGCCGTTCATGGCGACTAGTACGCGATTTATAAACTTTGAATTATCTTTACTTGGCCTTGCTTTTACTTGGCCGTCATCGATACATTTGTCAACTGATTGATCTGTAATACTATCAATGAGCGTGTTATTAGCATTGTGCATAACAAAACATTCAACGGGTGCCATTCAGAGTTAGTTTGGTTCATAACAAAGTTAGTGCTGACATTGGCCAATTCGTAGGATTTAATGTGATATTCGATATGCATTCGTTTTTTGTTTTCGTAATGATGACTTTAATAGTCAAAGAAAATAGGATTATTAAAAGTTGTCGTTTAAATAAAAAACCACTGTTACAGTTCTAAATTATCACAAGTGTACGCCAAAATAAACTTTTTACTATTCCATCCCCGAGCATCAATTCGATTTTTTCCCTTGGCATGGTTTTTGCCAAGTTGTAACTAAACTCGCCCAAAGAAATGGCATACGGTGCCAGACTCAACCGTTCACGGCGTATATTTTGCAACTAATTGATCAGCTCGGTAGACAATTGCGTGAAGCCGACAGAGAAAAAGCTCCCTGCTTTTATTTTTGGGATAAAGCGCTTGAAAATTCACTTTTGGAGAGGCAAATAGAGAATAAAGAACATTTTTATTTTTATATATTTGCTTGTATGGCTCCGGTTCTTTATAATAAAGCTTATATAATTGTTTAGATTTATGCGAACTCTTTCGAAAGTGCTTTTATTAAATTACAATACTATGATTTGGTCACGATAAGTATTATTGTCATTTGGTGTTTTTAAAAATATAAAGACATATGTGCTTGCTCAATAGCTAAGCTATTTTTAATTTGAAAAAAAAAACAACCAGAGGCGGGAAAGTTTGTCTATCCGCTCAAATTGCAATGCATTTTCATTTGCTATATGCTAAGCATACATTCAAAAACAGATGTGAAATCAGCACACATACACACATCTATTTATATATGATAAACATGTATATTATTTATCTTGTACCTTATAAAAATTGTCAACATATAAGCAATAATTGAAACTTTTTGATAACTTGAAATATTTTTTACTTTCGGAGACGTACAGAAATTTCGTCTTTTCACTTTTATAAAGTCTTTTGATACCACATATAAAATACAAGAAATTATGTAGTCATTAAATCTATTGCAGTTCTATTTCAAAACAACCAAACCAATAGTTTAGAGTAAACACTCGTTTTCGTATCTTCTTAGTACATACCTTAGCTTCTAGTTTCTGATTTTCCGATCTTAGTTCGCTGCGGTCACACTCGATTTTCTCCAGCTTTCCGCGTAACATGACCAACTCCTCATTAGCTGTTTTCAATTGCTCCTCAGTACGGTGTACGTTAAGCAGCGGAGTCACGCGTACCAACAAACGCCACCAGGGCCAACCACGAATAGCCAAAAACGCTTTTACATTCCTTTGTATACAACGGACGGCAAGTTCCTGAATAAATTTGATTTATTTTAAATATTATTTATTATTCTTTTATTCTGTACGCTATCTAATTTACTTGTACGCGTAATTGTGTCATCTTTTTGCGTGCCAAGTAGCCTCGACAGAAGGCCTGCAGCTGTATAATGCGATCAGAGAGTAGAACATCGCGCTTAGCTTCGAGTTCGTTTAAGACGCCTGACCGAAAGAGTATCTGCAATTAAAAATTTTAACCTAATAATAGTTTCATTATTGTTATTAAAGCAAATGTTCTTCTTATTATTATTTATTTCGTTTCATTCTTTTTTAAACAAATTAATAACCTATACTTTACATATACTATATATGCAAACATCGACAACGTTAAATCGGCTAAAATACTATTTATAAAAAAATTATAAACATTTTTGGAATATAATATATAAAATTTAATATGTATGTATTTCTTTCTTGTAAAAAGTCGCTCGCGGCCTACTCGGTTGCCACAAAAATCGAAATATTATCTTTCATTTTTTAACTATTTAAAAAATAAGAATTTCATATCTTAAAAAAATTATATTCATAAATTTAAAAAAATATGAGTCGTTCTGCCAAAATAAATCTGTGTGGCTGGGAAAATATGTTTCTTTTCAATTCTACCAATTCATTAAACGTCTTAATATTATTAGATTTTTTTACTCTATAGGAATTGTTCGGCTTGAAGTAAAATGAAAATTTTATCAACGGTCAAGAAATTACCACTTTTTTGGGCCAAATAGCAACATTTTTTATTTATTTTATAGATACGATGTGGTTTCAATAATTATCTGTGTTGATACATAATTTAAATCATAAAAACAAACTCCGAAAAATTACCACTAAAGCCAGGTTGGCTAAAACGAAACTTACAGTTTTTCAGTGGCCTTACGACTCCCCAGGCCTTACCTCAATTGAAAATAGTTGATGACATGATAATGCTAGGCACTATTCAGCCGTTGCAGAGCACGACATAGCTGTGAAGACAGCTTTGGAAACTATCAGCATAGCTACCCTGAAGAATTTCAGTAAATCGATGGTAAATAAAATATATTCATTTTCTAATTCGAAATTTTTAGTTTATACCCTTTCGCAGTATGTGACTCCTACAACACTCGTTTGCCTTCTCACTAAAAACTGTATGTATAAAATGCGAAAAAGGGTATTTTCCTATCGACTCTCATTCTGTTTAACGGTTTTACGGCGTGCACACACAAACACTATTACATACATGCATTCTAGTTTGTGATTACCCTGCAGTACTGATGGTAAGCTTCGAACTACCTACTCGGATGGTCATTATAATGAAAGAGAAAGTAAATGAAACGAGAAAGGTTCTCAGACAATTGCCATGCCGTGAAATGTTTTATGTCTTAAGAAATATAAAAATCTATAAAAAGTTATGTTAGTTACACCATTTATAACTCAAGAACGGTTGGGCCGATTTTGATGATCTATGGTTTGTTGGATTCGTCCCCGCACTGGTTAACAGAGTAACGCATAAAATTTTAGAAAAAAAATCATATATAAAGAAGTAAACCGCGAAATTCTCTTATGGAGGCTGGGGGTCAGATATCGACATAAATCGAAAATCTTCATCTGCGTCACAATTATGCGCATCTTTTGGTAAAAATTCAGCTCTATAGCTCTTATATTCTCTGAGATTCTTTTTCTAATATGGAGGCTCGCCTATACCGCAGCTAACAGCCAATATGAGAGTTGGTTTGCTGAACGATTCATCTGCACAAGATTTTTCAAAGAAATTGGTAATGGCCGTGTTCCTGTCGATGAATCGAGTGGATTGATTTCATTTCCTCTGAATATTTGCACTTATATAAAAGAGAGGTAAAAGTTATGTTAGTTACACCATTTCTTACTCAAGAACGGTTGGGCCGATTTTGACGACCTATGGTTTGTTGGATTCGTCTCCACACTGGTTAATAGAGTAACGCATAAAATATTGGAAAAATCATATTTAAAGAAGTAAACCGCGAAATCCTCTTATGGAGGCTGGGGGTCAGATATCGACATAAATCGATAATCTTCATCTGCGTAGAATTTGAGCTCCATCGCTTTAATAGTCTCAGAGATTCTGACAGCGAGACATGGCTATATGGACTCGGCATTTCAACGTCGGAATCAAGGCGATCCGTTCCTGGTCATCCGAATGTGCGTTCTACACATGCTCTTGGTCGTATTTATACGAATGCATTGAACCTTCTATTTAGGGTTGTTGTTGGTGAACGTTCGTGGCCCAACATCATTCAAATCATTACGAACTGTTAATTATATGGTGTGCCAAACATATCGTGCTGCATGTCAATATTTAAATTTGCTTGAAAATGATACTCATTGGGAAACGACAATCGCTAAAGCAATTATTTCCGCAACTCCATGTCAGATACGCAGCTTATTTGCTATGATCATTTCGACATGGTTCCCATCGAATCCACGTGACCTGTGGACTAAATATATGGATAGCATGCCGGAAGACATTTCATAACAAATTCGTGTCATTTCAAGAAATCCCTATCTTGAGGCGAATGAGGAGATTCATAACCAGGCTTTGCTACTGATCGAAACCATGTGTTATCTCATTTGTGGCAGTTTGTAAATCAAGTTAGGACTGCCAGCGCCAGATCATGGAATGTATGACGCATTCAATCGAGAATTGGAGCGTGAACATCAGGCCCGTCGAGAGAGGGGCAAAGGGGGCATTCCCCCGGGCCCGGTGTAATTACTAAGGTGTAATAGAGGAGGCACATTTCCTCCCGGGCCCGGATTTTCGTTCTACGTCCCTGGTGAACATGATTATGATCGTCATGCATCAAACCAATCAGTTCAAACGAATGTCCCTCTGTTGAACCTTAAATAGAACAACCAATATGTAAAATTGCAAAACACTCCGCAATGGCCAAAATTTTAGTAGCGTCTTTAATCATCATCTGGGACGAATACAGAATGGCGCACATACGCGCATTGGAAGCACTTGATAGAACATTGAAAGATATGCCCAATGATTCGAGATGTTTTGGAGGCGCAATGATTTTATTGTCTGGCGATTTCTGGCAAACACTGCCAATCATTCCAAGATTGACTGCTGCCGATGAAATAAACGCTTGCCTCAAATCTTCTTATATGTGGCGCTATTTGAAGAAACTTCAGCTAACAGCAAACATGAGAGTTGGTTTGCCAAACGACCCATATGCTCAAGATTTCTCAAAAAAAATTGATGACTCTTGATAATGGTCGTGTTCCTGTCGATGAATCGAGTGGATTGATTTCGTTTCCTCCGAATTTTTTTTACTTTTGTCTCATCGAAACACGAGCTCATCAAAAACGTATTCCCGAACATTGTTGCCAACCACAAATATAACGAATATTTGATGTGGATGTGGATGTGGATACTTTGTATTCATTCAAATCTATTGACTGTGTTACAAACAAAGACGACGCCACCAACTATCCAACTGAATTTTTAAGCTCCTTGGATATTGGATATGCCTGGCTTGCCAGCACACAATTTAACACTAAAGGATGGCGCGGTAATCATCATGCTTCGAAATATAAATCAACCAAAACTATGTGATGTAACATGTTTGGTGGTAAGAAAACTGATGATGAATGTGATTCATGCGACGATACTCAAAGGAAAATTTAAAGGTGAGGAAGTTCTGATTCCGCGAATTCCGATGATCCCAACGGATGTCCGCTATGAGTTTAAAATAATTAAATTTCCGATTTGCCTGACGATAAACAAATCACAAGGCCAATCCTTAAGTGTTAGTGGATGGAACTTAGAATATGAATGTTTTTCTCATAGTCAATTGTAGGTGGCATGTTCACATGTCGGCAAACAATCCGCTTTAGTATTATTATTCTTGCGCCTAATAAATTTTCAGTAATAGAGCGATTGGGGTTCGTTTTTTCTAATTTTTTTGAAATCGAGGAGCGTGCTTTGATAATAAAGGGTATTTTATAATCGAGTCGGACCACCTATAGCAAGTACACTATGGAAGTAAACAAACTAGTTACTCGTTGCCCTACTGTTTTATTAGTTATATAGTCTTATTATAGTATTATAAAGGCTAAACTCTATGTTTTGTAATTAATTATTAAATGAACATTTATAATATTAGGGTAAATAAATAAATAATAAATAATATTTAAATAAATAAATTATAAAAAAGTTATCAATATAGGACTAGTCTTTCAAAGTCTCGGAAGCCGATTTTTAGTAGGCGGAGACTTCAACTCTAAACATCAGTGGTGGGGATCCCGGATCGCGAACCCGAAGGGTAGAGAGCTTTACAAATGCATTACAACTAACAAATTCTCAACTCTAAGTACCGGAAAACCCACATATTGGCCATCAGATCCCCGAAAAATACCGAATCTACTCGATTTTGTCGTTTTTAAAGGGGTACCTCAACACCAACTTCTCATTGAGGAAAATTTTGAGCTAAGCTCCGACCACTCTCCGTGTATAGTTACCTACGGTGCTATGGTGCAATTAAAAGCTAGGCCATACAGAATTATTACAAGGCAAACAAATATTGAAACTTTTCAAAACAGGTTAGAAAATAAAACACCTTTTGACTTGTCACTAAAGACTGGAAACGAGATTGATGATGCTATTGAAATACTGACCAACGCAATTCATGAAGCTGGAGCTTACAGCACTCCGGAGACGAGCTTAAAAAAACCAAGTAAACCTTTCCTGTCCACAGAAGTAAGGCACTTGATTAAAAACAAAAGAAAGCTCCGAAAGAAGTGGCAGGCAAGCCGTAGTCCTATTGATAAACAAATATATAACAAGGCTACCAAAGAACTTAAAGAAAAATTATGGGTTATAAAAAATGCTGCTACATCAGAGTACCTTCAAAATCTAGATCCGTTTACAATCTGATCTAAACTACAGTCTTTGGGGGGCAACCAGATACCTTAAACGGCCAACTAGAAGAAAACCTGCAATTGTCGACCATAATGGGAGAATGTGCAAAAGTGATAAAGAAATTGCCGAAACATTTGCAAAGCATCTAAGCTCAGTTTTCCAACCCAACCCGGATTTTGACCAGGAAACTATGACAGAGGTTAACAACTTTATTAGCTCGCCATGCCAGATGAGTCTACCCTTACGACCAACATCAGTCTCAGAAGTGCAAGCCGAAATTCAAATGATAACTATAAAGAAATCACCTGGTTATGACAAAATTGACGGCATAACTATCAAAAATCTGCCTACGAAATGCATCAGACTCCTTTCTTACATCTACAATGCAATGCTAAGGTTAGAATATTACCCAAGCCAATGGAAATGTGCTGAAGTAATAATGTTGCTGAAACCGAACAAACCTGAACGAGACGCTTCATCATATCGTCCAATTAGCTTGCTGGTGACATTCTCTAAAATATTCGAAAGGATTCTATTAAGAAGATTGTCTGTGGATTTGGAAAACCTGAGCATTATACCCGAACATCAGTTTGGGTTCAGAAGAGGACATAGCACAATAGAACAATGTCATCGTATTGTTAAAAAGATTGTAGATGCATTCGAAAACCAGCAGTATTGCGCTGCATTCCTTGATGTTAAACAAGCATTTAATAGGGTGTGGCACTCAGGCGTCCTATATAAAATCAAGAAATGGCTTCCAGCACCGTACTTCCTGCTTTTTAAGTCCTACCTTTGCAATAGAAAATTTTACGTTCAACATGCTGACGAATGCTCGGAGCTGTACCCAATAAATGCTGGTGTGCCACAAGGCAGCGTACTTGGGCCGGTGCTATACACAATTTTTACAGCAGACCTGCCGATAACTAACAATGTTGAGGTTGCAACATATGCCGACGATACTGCAATTATTTCAAATAGTGAGAGCTCGGCTGACGCATCCCGGTATTTGCAAAATCAGCTTGGATTACTCGAAGCATGGCTAAAAAAGTGGAGAATTGCAGTAAACAGTCAAAAATCAGTCCAAGTAACTTTTACTTTGAGGCGTGGAAAATGTCCCCCAGTTACCCTTTTAGGTTTGTCGATACCGGAAGAAGAAGAGGTTAAATACCTTGGCGTGTACTTGGACCGAAGGCTCACCTGGAAAAAACACATTAGGTGTAAGCAAACCCAGCTCAAAGCTAAGACTAGGCAAATGTATTGGCTTTTAGGACCTCGGTCCCAACTCAGCTTGGAAAATAAAATCCATCTTTACAAAGCAATTTTAAAGCCAGTATGGACCTATGCCTTGCAACTTTGGGGTACGGCAAGTACATCTAATATCGAGATACTTCAAAGATACCAATCAAGCACACTCAGAAATATTGTCAGGGCACCCTGGTATGTTAGTAATTATCAAATACACAAGGACTTCAACATATGTTATGTAAATGATGAAATTAAGCAACGTACAGAAACATACATAAACAGACTAAATTTTCATGAAAACTCATTAGCTATAAACTTATTAGATAATAGCGCAGATACTAGACGATTGAAGCGATATCATATCCTAGATCTTCCCCATAGATTCTAAATTAAAACTAAGTCTGCTTAATGTTATATTGGTTTAGCTCATTGGAGTCAAGCCAATCATAGAAATATTTTTTTTTTTTTTTTTGTAAGATGTTATAAAATTTGTTGAATGTCCTTTGGACAGATTACAAATAAACAAATATAAAAAAAAAAAAAAATATAGGACTAGTTGTATGTTTAATACATATAAAATCTCAGGCCAATTTTAATTCCCGGTACCTATGGTACAAAGGGTATACTAGATTTGTGCAATGTATGTAACGGCCAGAAGGAGGCGAGGCAGACCTAAAGTCCTTTATACCAAAATGCTTATCATAACCTCGGGTAACGATCGAACCATGTCCGCCTGTCCGTGCGTCCGTATGAACGCCTAGATTTCGGAGACTATAAGAGCTAGAGACACGAAACTTTACCAGCTGATGCGCATATTTCGTGAGAGGATGAAGTTTGATGAATTATGACAATCAGACGTGCTCCGGTAACCGAATCCACATGTTTTATTCGGATTCGTTTTGAAACCGAATGTTTGGTGCTCCCGTTTCCACCAAACCGAACGTTTCATGTGCTTTGAAACCGAATGGTATGTTGCATGTGGAATTAAACCGAATCGCCAAAATAGGATTAAAAAAGCACGTATTTTACATTAAAATAATTTTTTAAATATTCTTTGATATTCTTAGATTCTATTTATGCTAACTTTAAGTTGAATATTTATTGACATTTACTTTTAATTATTTTTTTTCTGACTCAACCCAAAAATTAGCATGCCCAGCCAAACCGAATTTTTGTTTTGTTTGTGTATGTGTGCATATCGCATGTCCGATAATTTCCCTTGTAACAAAAATAGCTAAGTCTTGTTTAATTTCAATAAATATTGCTGCTAAAGTAATACTATTATTGTGTTATTTTATTTAATATTCAAAATAAGAAAAAACTAGCAATATTTTAATGAAAATTATATGTAAACAACATGTACTTATAAAAAGATGCAAGACTGCGGCAGCCATGTCAGCTGTTTTGTATCAAACAAAAATTTCGCGCCAACAAACAGAATTTAAGTACATATTTAATCAAAAGAATTTAATGCTTAAAAATACATATATTTATTGCAGGGGAAATCACAAAAGCAGCGAGTAGGATATGATTCTTCATAATCTTATTCCCTCTCTTAGCTTCAAAACTAGCAATTGAGTAAATAAATGACATTTTTGCAATATTTGCAAATTTTAAACAAAAGGCAGTCAGCTGGTTATACCAAAACATATGCGAATTTATCGATAAAAACGAGGGAAATATACAAATGTATCGAAAATAAAAAAGGAAATTATCGACAAAAAATTCGGATACCGGAGCACGCAAAACCGAATCCGAACAAAATTGTTCGGTTTGGATTTCTCGGTTACCGGAGCACGGCTGATAATCTTTCCCCGTTCCCCCTAGTAGAATTTAGCGATTTTTGGCTACACCGTTTAATATTTTGATCTGTGTGTCAAAAATGAACAAATCAGACAAATCCAACAAAAAATTTACTAATTTCACCACCCCTTGAAATAAATATTTGATCACCAAATTTGGTAATGTTCATATAGCTCTAATAAACAAATCCACATCGAAATTTTATCGAAACTTACCCCATAAACTTTAAATAACTTCTTTGACACTTCTTTCAATTCTCATCAAAATCGGTTGAAAACGGAAGCGATAGGAATAAATATCGTAGTGCACCAATAAAAATGAATTTTCCAATTGGAAAGTTCTTACGAGGAATATGCAGGAGTTGACTTTTTTTCGAGAAAAAAGGGTAAAAAACTGTCGGACACCGCCTCGATTGTATCAAATTTTGACTTACAGATGAAACGTGGGATCCGATAGGACTCAATTTTTCCAATTCTAGATATTTATTTATACATACACACCAGAGACCTGCAACCGGTATAACAAGTCAGCTTAATCATGTTTGTGTGTATTGTGACTGACTTGATTTTACTGTGTGTGTAGAAGACACAGCTGAGTTGAACTGAGTAATAATTTTGTTCTCACGGGGCCGAAGCACGACGAAGTCGGCAATTTGAGCACAGCAGATAACAAAATTATCAGCCGTGCTCCGGTAACCGAGAAATCCAAACCGAACAATTTTGTTCGGATTCGGTTTTGCGTGCTCCGGTATCCGAATTTTTTGTCGATAATTTCCTTTTTTATTTTCGATACATTTGTATATTTCCCTCATTTATATCGATAAATTCACATATGTTGAGGTGTAACCAGCTGACTGCCATTTGTTAAAAATTTGCAAACATTGCAAAACTTTAATTTATTTACTCTTTAGCTAAAGGCCCCGGTAGCCATGGCTTTCTATTTTTTTTTTTTTTGTAACTGTTAGTTTATATCTTTTTAAGTATAAGCTAGCTTTATATAAATAAATAAATAAATTTATTTACTCAATTGGTAGTTTTGAAGCTAAAAGAAGGCGTAAGATTATGGAAGAATCATATCCTACTCGCTGCTTTCGTGATTTCCCCTGCAATGAATATATTTTTTAGCATTAAATTCTTTTTATTAAATTTGTACTTAAATTCTGTTTGTTGTCGCGAAATTTTTGGAAATTTTCGGCCATGCGATATGCACACATACACAAACAAAACAAAAATTCGGTTTGGCTGTGCATGCTAACTTTTGGGTTGAGTTAGAAAAAAAATAATTAAAAATAATTGTCAATAAATATTCAACTTAAAGTTAGCATAAATAGAATCTAAGAATATTAAAGAATATTTAAAAAATTATTTTAATATAAAATACGTGCTTTTTAATCCTATTTTGGCGATTCGGTTTAATTCCACACGCAACATACCATTCGGTTTCAAAGCACATGAAACATTCGGTTTGGTGGAAACGGGAGCACCAAACATTCGGTTTCAAAACGAATCCGAATAAAACATGTGGATTCGGTTACCGGAGCACGACTGTATAACTCACTTTAACTTTGTACGTTGTGTGCATATCTATGACTAGTTATCAGAATGGTATATGTTTAAATATTAGCAATCAACGCATTTTATTAATTCAAAAAGCGAATAAAATATAATATACGCAATTGCAAAAAGTTTCATTCAATGTTCTGCACTGCAAACATATATGGCCGACTGCCAGCCTATGAAAATTTTCTTTTTGTCAGCAAACGAGTTGCCAACTACTCAAATTGCGATACCATACCGAAAAAAACCGAGTTGTCAACTACTCAAATTTCGATACCTTACCTCGAGCTGCCAGCCGGTCAATTGCGTTACCTTACCGCATGCTAGCTGACCACAAAACCAAACCAATCACAACTTGTACTGGCCGCATTTTACCGCATGAACGCAGGTGATTTGACCGTATAGAGACTGATACCGCTTTAGAACGCAAAATTCCGGTTGCAGTTCTCTGATACACACCTATATTTAAGTTTCTTAAAATGCTTGTTTTTCACTTTTTGATCTTTTTTCTGAGTGCAACAATTGACAAACATTGATATTCTATAATTTTTTTTTTATATGCCAAACTTTATCTACTTTAGGAGTAAGTTACATATGGGCATTTCCACAGAAATGTCAACCAGGGTCAAAAAATACAATGTTAAGAAAAGAGTGATTTTTTTCAACATTGTAAGTCAAAAATGGGTTAAATTTGATAAGACATTGATTTTACAGCTTTTCTTATTTATTTGCATAAATAATTGGCCTGAAAACTGAAGATATTTAGGTTTTTCTTGTTTTTACTACTTTTTGAGTGATTTCAGTCTAATTTGTTAAGGTTTCTCATTTACTTTTTTCGTTTCACACTTCTCTTGAATTATCACTTTTTGTACACATAAACATTTATATTTTCTTATTATTAATGTAAATACAAGAATTTTTAAAAATTACTTGAAGAAATTCATAAAACTAAAGAGGTGGAAAAATATGTCGCGAACTGAATGGTCACGTACTTAATCAGACTTAAGCTTATAAAAAAAAAACTAGTATATACATTTTAACAAAATAAAGTGTAAAAGAAAGCTACAATATTTCACATTAGTTAAAAATTAATTGCTTTTAAATATTTTGTATTATTTCGAAGATTTTCGTACTAAATCGCAGGTTTATTGCCAATATATTGGAAACGATAAATTAACAGATCCTACCTTTCACACTACATACATATATAGCTACAAAAAGAGTATCAGAAAATAAACACAAGAAAAAAAAGATTTTATTTTTTCTTTACTTTTTTGCACTTTAAAGTCTTACGAATGTCGCGTACTGCAATCCTGGAAATGCCCATATACAAATATTAATTAAAAATTTATCGAATGAACAAAATGGTTCATGTTCATGGTACATACATTTAAGTGGGCTGTCTTTCTTATGTTGAAAAAGGATTGCATTTTTAAACAGCCCTTTACTAGAGAACTAAACAAAAAAACTCGACGGTATTTTTTTTTTTATTTCATTTCACAGTCGCGTTCTTGATTTTATAAACAAACATAAAAAATGGAAACTCTAAAAACTATAAACTCCTAGAGCTCGCTAATTTAAAGAAAGTCGTCGTCGCACAGTGGCACGGAAGCCATACTTTAAAGGTTATTAATTTCACGAATACCGAAGAAATATACCGACAAAATTTTTTTTGCAAATTTGGATGAAGTGATTGAATCATTTCAGGCAAGGTTTAAAACTGTTAATGCGAAATTCCTCAACTCTTTGGTAATGCAGAATATGCAAAGTCGATTGTACAAAAATGAAACTCTTGCGAGTGAACGAGATGCCAAACATTTTAAACGTAGATTTTTTGCTGCCAATTGATTGTTCAATTAGCATTATAACAGAATTTTCCAAATTTATTCGCCTTTTGATGGCAATTTCCGGCTCGTCGTGTACTAACGAATGTAGTTTCTCGGTACTAAAACGATAAAAAAGTTACGTCCGGGCATCGAGTTTGTAGTCTTGCGACATTGAACATATGTATGTATATCATCATGACATGGTTGAGGAAATCGATTTTGAATCGATAATGGACGAACTTATTTCGCGAGCTGCAGTTTTTGCAACAAATTGTTTGTAAATAATACTTTATATAATTGTCAAGATGATAAAAGAATTTACAAAACATTGTCCACTTTCCCTACCCACCAGACACCTCTTCATTAGCGTTTCAAACTCAACACATGACCAAAAGTTTAGATGTACAATTTGTTTATAAAGATAAATTTGACTTTCCTTCTCTATGTTACATACATTTTGGGATTGCACAAACGTACTGATTTATCGTGTCTAATACAGAAATACCTATCCTTTTGCAGTTTTTAGTGATTTTTTAATAAAATATTTTTTTTTTTTAAATTAAAGCATACAAAGTAGCTTGATATAAAGGTTTCTTGAGTTGTATCAAGTTTTGAGAGTATGGCTTTCATATCTTAATAGGCGGCTTCGCCCCCTGAAATTGATCTTAAAATGTCAAAACTAACATTCACGTCGAGTTTGAACTTATTATCTTCAAATTCCTAGGATTTATGCTTGTCATTTTTCGAGGTACTGTTTACTTTGGCGAACTTGCGAGGTATCATCACCAAAATAAGCATAACTTCTACAATTCTAAGAGTTACGAACTTTTTATTTTTTTGTTTTTCGCAGTGAATTTACACGCATAAAGTAGCGTTAACACTTTTTTTTTTAATGGGAGATAATTTTTGAATTTTAAAATTAAAAAAAAAAATGTTAAAAAATATTAAAAAAAAAAAATTATTCTATCCAGAGTTTGTTTACATTTGTAAATTGGTACAAATTACATTAAAATTCAAAAACTTTAATTAAAACTGTAGAGTCAAAGCATAAAATCTATTTTAATTAAACCTGTAGCTAAAGTAGCTATGTATTACGTCGATTTGTATTATTTTATTGCGGCGAAAATTAAATAATGACAGAAACACCGTATTTGAGTTTGTGCTTGTTCTTTTGTTTACATTTGCGAAATGCTGCATATAATTATTTAAATTAAAAACGCCAAGCTAAGCGTAAAGTGCGTTTTGACTGAATCTGTTGCTAAAGTGGCTTTGGATGAAATTGATTTTATTGAAGGTTCGTCTGCTAAAACAAATTCATCGTATAAGAACTAAATTTTGTTTAATACAGTGACTATGGGGTTGCGGGACGACGCACAAATTGATGAAGTTTTAGATAATTATGTAGAGGACATGAATGCAATAATACTCTCGCGGCAGGGCCAATTGAATCGCTTTTACTTTTTTATTTGCGTAAACTCCAAAAACAAGTAATCATGTCTAATTCACTTAATTTCGCACAAAAAAGGCGCAACCTATTTTTACTTGCGTTAATGCAATTTGATTATTTTAAATTTGGCGCTCTTCTTTTTTTAGCGAGTATAAGGTAACTCGTTGCTTTTCATATCATGAAATGGCTAAAAAATTACACATTTTGCAGTGCACATTGTGCAACACTTTCTCAATAACTCAACAGGAAAAGGTAGAATAGGGTCTGGGTTGAGGAAAAGTTGAGTTGAAAGTTGAAACGCAGGGTTGATTTACAGCATGTATTTGTTTTAGTAAAAGTCCTCAACTTTTCAACTCCTCAACACAAAGCTTGAATACCCTAAATATTTTATCTATATTGGAAAAAAAAATTTGCGTCAATATCTTTATTCATTTGGGAGATATGGTTTGTCAACGAAAAGACTAAAAATCTAATATTCAGTGATAACTCGATAAATAATCTGAATTTTCCAATAAAATTTACATGTGAGGTATTTACGCTATGTGTTGACTTGAGGAAAATTATTTGAAAAAGTCAACCGGCCAAAGCGTGAATCCCTTCTGTTGAGTTTATGAGTTGACTTTTTCTTCTTCTTTCCTGTGTTTGTTTACATTTGTTAATTGGTAATATTGCATTAAAATTCAAAAACTTGAATTAAAAATGCCAAGTCGCAGAGTAAAATCTATAATTATAGAATCGGTACCTAATGTAGCTATGGATTACACAGATTTTTATTATTTTACTGCTGCTAAAACGAATAAATTGTAGAAAAATCAAATTTGAGTTTGTGCTTTCCTGTGTTTGTTTACATTTGTAAATATCTAGAAATAACAAAGTTTACAAATTTTAAAAAATTTTATCAAAATCGGTATACTACATCATATAGCACCCATAGGATCGAGCGTTCAAAAAAACGTGTTTGGTGCAAAATCCGGTATATTGATCAAAAACTTCTAAAGATATTTGCCAAATGGGCGGTATATGATATATACAACCAATTTTGATCAAATTTGGTTTAGAAGTGGGAAACTCTAAAAAACTGACAAACACAAAATTTGGTTACGATATCTTCATAAACAAAGGAAACACAACGAATTTTGCATCAAACACGTTATTTTGGCCGGTCGGTGCTATGGTGCTATATGAAAAAGTCAACCGAGTCTAAAAAACTATACCAAATTTGGTTACGATATCTTTATAAACAAACAAATTATTCATCTAAAACTTCAGGTTATGAGAAAAATTTACTTTTTGTAATTTTTACAAAAATTCCCGTTAATTCCATAATATTTCTCCGATTTCGATAAACAACCACCCATTTTCTTCGTAATCGATCGAAATTTACGAACCATAAAACTGTAAGACACATTTTTTTTAATTTTTAGATTTACGTTCAAAATAAATTTTTTTCAAAAATTTGCTGAAAATAACGAAAAATTACGTGTGCGTGGCGACGCACAAAATGATTAAGTTCTAGATAATTATCATGAGGACATGAATGCTCAGTTCCTTTGACGAAACCCGATTCGTTCAAATTCTAAGGGTAACTCCACAAAAATTCCAGCATACTATATTAAGCCTAGTACAGCCCAGCATTTTCCAATTCACATATATTTTTACTCTTTTATTTGCGTAAGCTCCAACAACAAGTAATAATGTCATTTCGCATAAAAAAGCCACAACCTTTTATAATTGCGCTAATACAATTTGATTATTTTAAATTTGGCCCTCATTTTTTTTAGCGTGTATGGTGGTAACTTGTTACTTTTTATTTCATGAAATGGCTAAAAAATTACAAATGTAGCAGTGCTGAAAATGTCGGAATCACCGTATTATGCAACACTTTCTCGACAAGTCAACAGCAACAAAGAAGAATAGGGTCTGGGTTGAAGAAAAGTTGAGTTGAGAGTTGAAACACAGGGTTGTATTTAAACAAACATTTTGTTTTTGTATAAGTTCTCAACTTGTCAACATCTCAAGTCAACAAAAAGCGTGAATACGTCAATGGTTACTAATCTCTATTAGCTCTATCACATATGTATGCAAAAAAAATGTGGTACAGTCGAGGCGGTGCCCGACACTAGAATACCCTGTACCTTTTGTATCGAAAAAATTTTTCCTGCATATTCCTTCTAAGAACTTTCCAATTGGAATTTAATTTTTTTTTGGTGAAATTCGATATTTATACTAGAATGTTACGTCAAAGAAGTTATTTAAAGTATATGGGGTAAGTTTCAAGTTGGTATATTGAGGGGTGTGGGGGGACCGCATCGATAAAATTTGGATGTGGATTTGTTCATTAGAGCCACATGAATCAGCATACCAAAATTTGTGATTCTAGGTCACGTGTATCCATAATTGCGTAGAGTCAAATTTTGACGCAGTTTATTGGCAAGGGGCGTGAAATTTGTACATTTTTGATTATAACTTTTGCTGTATTTGTCCGATTTTTAACAAACAGATACATGTAACTACAACGCATCGCTGTTAAATTTCAGATGAAAATATTAAACGGGTTGGCTATAAACCGCGAAAATCTACTGCGGGGGAACGGGGAAGATATTGACATGATTCAACAAACTTCATCTTCTGACGAAATATGCGATCCAGTTGGTAAAGTTTCGTGTCTCTAGCTCTTATAGTCTCCGAGATCTAGGCGTTCATACGGACGGACAGACGGACATGGCTCAATCGCTACCCGAGGTTATGATAAGCCTTTTGGTATGAAGGACTTGGGGTCTGCCACCCCTCCTTCTGTCCATTACATATATTGCACAAATCTAGTATACCCTCTGTGCCTATAGGTACAGGGCATTATCACCATTTTGAAAAGGTCGTCCAAAAAAGTGGCCCACTTTGCTTATTTTCGCCCATACAGATTTTGACACTGCATATATTTCTAAAATCTTGTATTGATAGAAAATTACCTCCTTATTTATGAATTATGTCATTCCACAAATTCCTTAAATAGTACACAATTAAAAACATTTTTCAAATCGGATGAAAACGTCAAAAAGTTATGGTTATGGTGGTCCAAAAGATTATTTTAGAGTGGGGCAAGCACGACTGTTGCATTCGCTAATTTTTAGAAATTAAGGAAAGTGCTAGAGATGTCTAGAAGGGAACATATAAAGCCCTAAAAAGCGCTAGTCTTTGTTAGAGAAATTTAAAAACAAACAAAATATTTCCACTTTATACAAAAAAAAAAAAAAAGATATGCTGCAAGAAACTCATAAATGCGTTCGCATTGCATTTTACCACGTTTTGAGCTGTAAGATTAAGGTGTGCCGAGCTGTCGTTGAAATCGTAGCTTTGTGGAGAAAGTGTTTTTTTTTGTGATTTATTCATTTCACGTCGGCACAAGTAGAAAGTATACTAACGAAACTACGTCTACTACAATTGTTGTCAAGTAAAAACAAACAAGCAGAAAATGCTTAAGTTTTTTTCATACGTAACATTTATAAAACAATAAGCATGAATGTATAATTTTTGCAAAAATAAATAATAACTAAGATTTAAGATATCATTTTATTGAATTTTTAATTTAACAAAGTATAAAATTATTGAAACAATCTGCAAGATGAACGATAGATTCTATCCAGACTCAGTAATGTCGTATTATTACTTCTTTCGTGTAGGTAGGAAATATTTCTACCTGAGTGTGTATGCAACGCTGTACACCCACTTGTCTCACCTTTGTAGTTTTGCATAAATATACCGACTGGCATTTCTTTTCATCAAATTCTGTTTGGGAGCTATTTTTCCTAGATAGTTGAAGCTCAAATTTTTCGAGGAGCTGAGCTATTTTTCCGGTTTTAATTATGTTGACTGCATTAAAGAGTGATTTTTTTTCCTCTGTCTCCGACTCACTTGAGCTGCCCGATGTAGTTAGAGTGTAGGCCGAATACTGTGGGGCTGATATGTGACCGGAGTCATCAGAGTCAGTATCTAGCGCTTGTTCTCCAACAACCTGCTTCATGTAAGTTGTAGTTCCGCAGTTTAGATTAGATTTAATTGCGGAGTCCTCTTTCACTACATGAACCAATAAGTCATAATTTTTATCTGAAGTCTCACCCAACTTGGGCAGTATTAGCTTACAAAATTCTAAATGTGGTTGTTTAAGTTTCGCCTCATTGGCAAAGTGCAGCTCTTGATTACTCTTAAAGCTCTCAAGTTTGTATGGTTTCATCATATGGTTAAGAGAATTTTGGTTGTTACTGCGCCTTGTAGTGCTACAGTTTAATTGCATATTCAAGTTTTGAATTGTTGGCGCCATTGATTTGGTGCTGCATCTCTGTAGATTTGGTACTGCTAAGGAGTGGCTCATATAGTTCGTCTTTAAAGCATTACTTTCTTCTTTTATTTTATAATCGCATATCGAATGTTCCATGCTAAAACTTTTACGCAAGCTCGATTTTTTAAGTATTGGTATGCGACTGCGGTTCAAATTATTTAATGTCGATAGCGAACTGTATTTAAATGAAAGTCGACGATTGAAAGTATTTCGCTTACTGAGCGACTTATTTGTTAAAATATTTCGACCACAGTAGTTAGTCCCACTCGGCTGTGGATCTTCAAGAACTTGTTTTTGTGACATTGGTGCATTCTCCTCGCGTTCAGTTATAAGCGGAAAGTCGTTCAAAATTTGGTCAAAACTTTGTAGCACTGCATTTAATTTGCTTTCGTCGCTTGCAACTTTCTCTAGCTCAGCAAAGATTTCATCTTCTAGAGATTGTTGATTTATGATAAAACTGCGTTCACTTTCCTCATCGCTATCCACATAGCTGGATGCACCAGGGCTCGAGTAGTTCGTCATTGGCATTGAAATTTGATCAGCCACACCATTTGGTGTATATTTCCCACCTATGGAGCCATTCTCTATAAGATCAATAGAGCTTTGGGAGCGCGTGAGCTTACTTGTGCCCTTGTAATAAACCTTGCCTGTTAGCTTTGGGGTAAGATTGTCTTCGATTCTATGGCGTATTTGCGAGAAAAACCTTTTGCCAACGCCTTTGCTGTTGGCCTTACTTTCCTTACGGCACTGGACTAATTTTTGTGCTGTTGGCGGTGCGCTTCCTTTTAAAGAAAGCTTTGATTTGTTCATATGCTTATACATGGTGATTAATTAAATATTTTAACATTTCTGGCATATGAATTATATATATATATATATATATATATATTTTAATATTATTATCCTATTTACGAAACTATTTCCTTGAATATTTAGTTGCACTTTCTCTGCATCACACCTGGGATGATCATAGAATCAACATTAATGCGTTTCCAGCGCGTAACTTGTATGTTTCGCCATTGGCGTTTGTTGTGTGACTGACTTTTCATGAAATAGTTTAACAAACCAATACCTGAGAGTACATATAAACCGGCAACGTGATTATTATCACAAGCAGCAACACAAGGTACACATTCGAAAGCGTCATGTCCAGCATAGTAAACAACCGGTGCTTGATGAACCAAACAACTTTTGGGTTGTGACGTAAAGCGCTTCATGTACATACGTGCAAATTGCACCTGTGGCCAGCTGCCAGACCGATTTTGTTGTCGCTTATCTATGAAAAGTTCTGTGTGAATATATTGGAGGAGTTTGTAGAAAACACGTTCCCTCAATTGAGGGAATTATGTGGATCCTAACTGGCCATTGACCATTGCATTATGATTTTTGTTTTTCGGCATTAAGCCCTTCTTTTTTCAATTTTAAACTTTACCCGATTTTTATTTTTACCTGCCCTAGTTAGGCTAAAAATTAATCTATTTTAAAAATTGTTCCAACACCGATTTATCGGCGCACTCTTAAAGTCAGCTGATCTTGTATGACATGCTTTTTGTTAGCTTTGCGGCAATGTTTTACAACTTTAAGAAAAGTAGTAGTAGAGGTATGTAAAATTGTAGTTTAATAATAATGTTTTGTCAATGTTGTGTGTTTTTGTGTACATATGTCGTGTTTTGTTTATGTGCATTTTTAGCGTAACCTTAAAGTGTAGCTGTGTTTCGTGGAATAGTACTTTTGTAGGGCGGCCCGCTTTACACTAAAGATATAAATGGAAAAGTATTAACCAAAATGTGCCGGATAACATTAAAATCATGTTTTTTGCTACTTTTGGAAAAAAATCGTTTTTCTAGTACAATATGGGTTTACGCATGCAGAGCTGATTGACATTTGGAGCATTAATAATTGCTCAGAAAAATGGGCCTTAATGTGAACTACCAAATGGTAGTGGAAACTCCAATGATGGCAACAAAGCCAAAAAGGCGTTTTCTAGTACAAGCTTATTTTCATCAATTTTATATTGATTAGGAAATATCAAAAAGTTTCATTTAATATTAATCACAGTTTCCTGCGTACAAAAAAATTAACTTAGAAAAGTTTAATACTTTTTGAGAAAATGTTTTTATAGTTTATCAGCACAAGTATCCTTGGTACCCTATGTCTTACTGTTCATAAGGTATTGTTACATGTGCATCAAAATATACACAATTGTTTAGTTCTGGTTGGCATCGGGATCCCGAAACAAATTTTATAAAAGCGATGAAGGAGGGGCCATGCAAGAAAATTTAGTCGACTGGACAATATGACAGATGTTCTGACACTTTGCTGTTGAATATCTATTTGAAAGATAGAACTAATCGCACTGCTGCAATCACCAAGCTTAAAAATTCAATTTAAAAATGACGATGGTGATCCGTAGGACGAAGAGAATGATAAAGAGCATGACATGGAAGAAAACGTAGAGGATGACGAAATCGATGAGCTCGATGTTATTGCTTCTGCTTCAGATGAGGAATATTTAGAAATTACAGAAATTATAGTTTATATAGGAGTGAGTAGTGTCACCAAATTTATTTTGAATTATGTACTCTATTTTTGTTCAGAAATTTAACAAGATGACTTGAATAAATACGATTTTATTTTATAATTGCATATTTAAATAATTGTTTACGCCAAAATCGGTGCTTCGCACGCCCACCCACTTACAATCTTCTTTATTTAATTCACATCATCCAGACTATTATATAACCTTTACAATTCTTTACTTCCTGCCCCTCAATTGTGCCTTCCGCTTCCCTCTGCTCCTCCTGCTTCTCCTTCAACTCCAATTCCAGGATCGCCGTTGCTTGCTTCGTTTTCAACTCCGGCCCCTAGTCATGATTATTTAAGGCCGAAGACCTCTACGCCACCGCAATCCTCAAATTGTTCTATTGTTTTGCCTCCGACTAGACATAGTCTTAAAGTAGTCGCGCCGTGTAAACACATTTTTGTGTCTCGTCTGGCGGCGGACACTTCATGTGAAGACTTATTATCTTATATGGACATTGGCAATAATCCTAACATATCCATTGAGAAATTTAGATTCTCACAGCCTCGTGAAATTTCGTCGTTCAAAATTTCCGTCCCTATAGGTGATTTTGACAGATTATGTGATCCAAACTTTTGGCCACCACATATGTGGTTGTTCACGAATTTAAATCTATTCAAAAGCCTCGGCCTCAGCCTGTTTCCTTGCCCTCCGCGGTCCCATCTTCTGTATCTGCCTCTACCATTCCAAAAAACTAATTTCTCAGCTCTCTATCAAATATCAAAATGTTAGAGGTCTTTTAACAAAACTTAATGTTCTGTTTACGAATAGTTTTTCTTTTGACTCACATGTTCTTGCCCTTACAGAGTCGTGGTTAAACTCTTCAGTTTCTGACCACGAAATTCTATCTTCCAACTTTGTAGTTTACAGGCTCGATCGCTCTGTCCGCCGTGGTGGCGGTGTCCTTATTGCGGTTGATGCAAAACTTTGTTCTAGCTTAGTTATAGTAGATACTTCCTTTGACATTGAATTTATTTATTTTAATCGCGACAATCTCTTAGTTTTAGGTGATTTTAATCTTCCAACAATTTCATGGGTTTCGTCACCTTCTTCTAACTCTGTTATTTCATCGTCTTATAACGAATTCCTAGACGGCTTGTTCGATTTACCATTGCTGCAAACAAATGCCGTCCGAAACTGTTCAAATCGAATCCTTGATTTGGTTTTGGCCAATGATCCTGCTATTGTGTCAGTCACCAGAGCTTCCCCGTTATATATTCCTGAGGATTCATATCACCCTACTTTGGATATTGAAATCTTATTAGTGCGCCTCAACCACATTTTTCTTCTCCTCCTATTGTCTGCCGCCGTTGTTTTCGTAAGGATAATTTTACTATGTTAAACGAACTTTTAACCTCCACTGACTGGTCCCGCTTGATGAATTGTGATGACGTTAATGAAGCTGCATCATTTTTCTATGATACGCTATGTTATATGTTATGTGCCCATTATGTGCCCCTTCGACAAATGCATGTTTTTCGCTCAAACCTCCCTGGTTTACTCGGAATTTGTCACATTTAAAAAATTTGATATCTATTATAGATATTACAAGAAATCTAAAATTACAGGCTCTAAGTCAAAGTCTTACTCTCCTGCTTCTTATCCTTTCAATATTTCGTCTGGAAGCGGTCTATATGTTCCATTTATTAGCAATGATGACCTCAATTCTGGTATTTGTTCACTTAAAATGTCTAATTCGCCAGGCCCTGATAATGTTCCTACCTGTGTTATCAAAGCTTGCGCATTTGCTCTTCATGAACCCTTGCTGAAACTATTTAATTTGTCACTTGAATCGGCCTCTTTCCCTACCATTTGGAAATCGTCTTTTATTGTCCCCCTTCACAAAAAGGGTAATAGATCCGATGTTTCCAATTATCGTGGCATCGCCAAATTGTCATCAATTCCCAAACTGTTTGAAAAAATTTTAGTGGCTCATTTGCAGCATCTTTGTAAGTCCCTTATATCCCCGTGCCAGCACGGATTTATGAAAGGTCGATCTACTTCTACAAATTTTCTGGAGTTTACATCCTTAGCATTTAAAGGATTTTCAAATAAACTTCAAACAGATGTAATTTATAGCGATGTTAACCCCAAGCTCCTTATTTTCAAGCTTGGGCTCTTAGGATTTCCGACCAACTTTCTCAATTGGATTTCATCATACCTTGCTGGCAGTACCAAAAGAGTTATAGTTAGGTCTACTGTTTCCAAAATTGTTCACATATTTTCCAGTGTTCCGCAAGGTAGTCATCTAGGTCCTCCTTTTTATAAATGATCTGCCAAATGTGGTAAATCATGCCCGTGTTCTTATGATCGCTGATGATGTTAAACTTTGTTTCTCGTTTAATGATTCCACGTCACATCTTTTACTTCAGGATGATTTAAACTCTCTTTATAACTGGTGTGCGATTAACCATTTGAACTTAAACCTTTCTAAATGTATGTTTATGATATTTCATCGACATAAGCCTCACTTGGTTAACTACATCATAAATGGTTCTCTTTTGGTGCGTATTTCTTTATTTACTGGTCTAGGTGTCACTTTTGACCCTAAAATCACCTTCAATAACCATGTTTCTACAATTGTGAATAAAGATAGGTGTGTTTTAGGGTACATTAAACGCTGGTCAAAAGAGTTTAATGATCCGTATACGACCACGGTTCTTTATTCTGCTCTCGTTCGCCCAGGACTTGAGTACTGTTCCTGTGTTTGATGCTCCCAATATATAAAATATTTAGCACGAATTGAATCTGTGCAGAAACAGTTTGTCCTATTTGCTCTTCGTAGCTTAAATTGGGACCCCAATATCCAATTGCCTCCTTATGCCAGTTGATTTCTTCTAATTGATCTTCCTTCATTGAAAAATCGTAGGATTGCCCTTAATGCTATTTTTCTGCACAAACTTATAACAGGTTATATTGATTCCCCTTTCCTATTTCGGCAGTTTCTGTTTAACATCCCTAGACCCTCCTCTAGGAATTTTGTACCCTTATCTCTTATGAGATGCACTATCATTATGCTTTACATGAGCCATTTAGAGTTTTATGTTCAAACTATAATGACTTGGCGCGAATCTTCTCAAGTGAACTTTCTCCTTCCAGCTTGATGAGAGCTGTTTTAAATTACTTTGGCACCAACTAAGACCTGCGGCCACTCTTCCTGTGGGTAGGGGCACAGCTTGCCTCAGGACTATTTTGCTGGTTCATCTTGTTTTGCCACTGACCACATTTGGCTGTGAGTAGGGGCATAGCAGGCCCTCTGGCAAATAAAATTCCCCCACCGGGTCAGTGGCAAAGTACTTATATTAATTATATTATTTATTTTAAGTTTTAATTATGGTTTCTTTTGTTTTGTCTTTTTATATTTATCAACTGTTTAGATTGTATGTTGATCTTTCTAATAAAATAAAATAAAAACAAAATAATGTTCATCCCATTGCATTCTCCAGTCGGTCCTTCCCGACTTTAAAATACCCTAAAACAATGCAGGTCGCTGTTTGGATTCGCAACTGGAATAAGAACGTTTACAATGGCTCCTTTGATACGGTTCCGTTTTTTATATCCCAATGACTTTATTTATCATACACGGTAGCCGAGGTGACACTAATCTTTCCTCTAATGATGTTAAGATTTTTAAACATTCTGGTAAAGCTGTTAAATCTGAGCCATTTGAAATTGAATTTTTAGACTTCCTACATGCCTTAATTGTACGACTGCAAGTTTTACAAAATGTTAATATGCCGTTTTTTAGAAAATTGTAACTTGAACCAATACGTTTAGTATGCTAATAAATGTCGAATCAGTTCGTTCCATTTTGATAAATAACTAAGGCAAAACAAATCTGTGAATGAATTGTGCGTTTTATTTACAAAGTCCCGGTATTTTTTTTTATGACAGAAGACATTTTTTAAACATTTTGCGGTAATCTTTTTTTGCGGGTAAGGTTAATTTATCAAAAAGCATATTTCTGTAGCCCGTCTATATTTACTTACACTTTTGAAACAAGACTTAAAAATTGGCAAGCAGTAAAAAGTTACCATTGCATTGCGTTTCAACAGATCTCCCAGAAGAAGGATATCTAGGCTAAACACATAAGTTCCTATATATTTCCTATTTGTTCTTTCTATTTAATGAGGGAACATCGACCCTTTAAAGCAAAAGCAAACCTTATCTGGTCGCTGTTTTATTATTCCATTATAGTTCTCAGAAAGCGAATCTGTATTGTGCTGTGTCACTTGTCTATCTATCTGTCTACGGGTTTTCCGTTCGTGCACACTGCATTCTCTGCTAAACGATTTTCCCTGTTGCTCCTATTTTGACTTACTCCCTGAGCTTAACATCTTCCTATTTGTCTGTTTTGCTATCTACGCAATGTTTCACGGTCCTGCTCTGTAATGGTGAAATCAAAATATTCTCTGAGCAGTCTTTTTTGCATAGTATTCCTTACTTGCTCTTTTCGCCAAACACCTTCAACCTGTCTGCTCTGCGATCTACTACTTAACTGTAAGTTTTCTCTGAGCTGTCTTCTAGCATAGGAATTCTCTACAATCGTAAACTCTATATCTTCTCTGTACTGCTTTCTAAGTATAACGTTGAGAACTTGCTCTTGTCGCCAAACTTCTGCATCCCGTCACGAAGCAATGAATGCAATGGCTCGGGTGGCGGAATCAATAATGGAAATTTCACTTGCCATTACTTCAATGCGCCACAATGCCATTGGGCGAATGGGCTGACCCAATATTTATCTAATGCTATAAGATCGTACAAAAAAAGAACTCACAAAAACAGGCCATAAACAAAAAATATTTATGCATTCTATTTTAACAGTGTTGTCATTTGTTCTCTATATTTTTGTTTACATTTCGATTCCTGTATTTTCTGTGTGATTCGATATCATTCTTTATTGCTCCTTTGAATGTAAATTTTCAGACATTTTAAAAGTTATTCGGGGCGGAGACGAATCCAACAAATTATAGATCATCAAAATCTGTGCAGCCGTTCTTGACTTATAACACAACTTTGTTTCATATCAAATCATATATGTATATATATATATATATATATATATATAAAAATGTTATTATGTGCACTGAAAAGATCTTAGCAATACCTTAATACAGGGGCTGCTTATGGAAGAGCAAACACCAATACATATGAAAGAAAAACACTAACACATCTAAAGCAAGCCGTTTTTTCATGATGTGCACTGAAAAAAATAGTATATACTCTTATAAATGGTTCGATCTTCGTTGCAACTATTTTTTTGTTTGCAAGCAATGTCTTAACACTCACATTCAACACGTGGCACACAAAAATTTCGTATCCGCGATCAATGTCATACCCTTTTTATAGGTGAAAGAGTTCAGAGAGAACAAACGAAAAACAACAACAAAATCATGGTTCGTTGCACCATGAACAAAATTACAGTGAAAATCAGTGTGCCTTCAAGAAATATACGCAAGGGTTGTTGCTGAGCTCAAGTGCTCAGAGAGCAAAGAGAGTAAGAGAGAGAACGCGCAAAATTGTTCTTGTTTGGGCCGTGCGTAATACATTGTATTATTCCACCATGGGCCTGGGCACCCCTAAATTAAAGAAAGATAAATCATGCTGTTATGCTTTGACTTAAAAACATCTATTTCTATATACCGAATTTAGGAATAGCAAGATATCAAATGCTCCTGGTGCGAATAATATAGGTAATATGAAATGTGATGTTCTATTTTTTTTTTATGTACGCATTTACATATACGCGAAATTACCGCACAGCTTAAAAGCCGAAAGAACAATAAAAAATTAAAATTTATGCATGTGTAATCATATAATTATTTGCTATGGAGAAAAACGTTTTTTTTAGTAATAAGGAATGCAAATAAAAAATTACATTTTTTTTAAAGCTTATAACAAATACTTAAACAAAAAATAAAACAAAATTTATTTAAGCTGATGGCTGATGCAAATATGTTTTAATTATTTGCCTTGATTAATAAGCAAGTTGTAAATTGAGATCTGCGTATACATACATTTCGGCTGATGAGGCAAATACTGAACAATCCATAAATAAGCAGACGCCAAGCCCATGTTTCATATGATACTTTTCTCTGCCCATAGAATTGAACAAAAGCACTAACAACATAATCAGAGTCAATATACCAATTTAAATAATTATTGCTTTGATTGGAACTTGAAGAGCAATCGCTAAATTCCCTTCTTGAGTATTCCATAGTACATAATTAAAATAGGTACAACTTTAACGTTCTCTTTCATGCACGCGCCGAAAGTATATAACCAACGACTGTGCCAGCAACTGAACAAGAGGCTGGATTCTGGTTTATCTTATTACAAATCCGACATATGTAAGTATAATATATTATTGTATCAGCGTATGTAAGTATACATTGCGAACAACTGGAAATTTTACACTATGTGATCAGCAACAATCAGATTCATAAACTTGACCGTGAAATCTGCCAGCATTGTAACAAGCGTTTCCACAGGGCGAAAGAAATGTGGATTTTCCAGTTGAACGCAAGTGACGTCAAAGTTAAACGACTAAATTACTGGATCCCAAAGAAGCACACACGAGCAAGAAAAATAAAGGAAACATTGCAAGCTTGTTCTGGTATCATGAGTCGTCTTAAACTATCACTGCATATTGGGCCAGGAAATTCAATAAAATAATAGATACAAAGTTCCTATATTATTATAAAAATTTTATTGTGCATACTAGTTTTGTGTAAACTTGGCTCACTTTCAAAAGCAGTAGCTCATTTTGAAGTGAGGTGAGCAATCTTGATCACCAGCTCTGTGTACTCGCCTAAGTGTTGAAAACACCACGCTTGGTCAAAATGGTCCAAATTTTTACACTACGGCCCCTAATATATAATATAAATAATATATAATATATTAAAATCATACACAAAGTTTGTTTTTAGAAATTTGTAACTTAAACCAATACGTTTTGAAGTTCAGGTTGCCTTAGTATGCTAATAAATGTCGAATCAGTTCGTTCTATTTTGATAAATAACTAAGGCAAAACAAATCTGTGCATGAATTGTGCGTTTTATTTACAAAGTCCCGGTATTTTTTTTGACAGAAAACATTTTTTAAACATTTTGCGGTAATCTTTTTTTGCGGGTAAGGTTAATTTATAAAAAAGCATATTTCTGTAGCCCGTCTATATTTACTTACACTTTTGAAACAAGACTTAAAAATAGGCAAGCAGTAAAAAGTTACCATTGCATTGCGTTTCAAAACAAAAAAAAAAATAAAACATATATTTTAGCACACATGTGTCTACAAACTGTAGCTTCCTCAGAAACAGTTTTACAAAGAGGGTGGTCTAAAAAACACAATTTTAACTATAGCACTCCTATATACTGGAGAACATATCACGATATCATCTGCCTGACTATTATGAATATCTTTTGGGCTCTATGTATATGTTATGGTTGTACACCTAATAATATACAGTCCCTAAGGCCGAAAACCATTTTTATCAATGGTATGCCTAGGCGCATGCACTGCATTCTATAGTTGCTCAAAGTATTTATAAAAAGGGGCCAAAGAACACTAAATTTGATGGAAAACTTCTCATTTGGATGATTGTGATGGTATCTAATAAGAATTACAAGACATAAGGTATAATTTTAACATTTGTAAAGAACGAATCAGTTGCGCAACACCACTCATAATATAGTCTGCGAATAATGTTGTTCCAATATTCTTACTAGGACATTCAATCTAAGCCTTCGATGTATATCTCGTTCCTGCTCTGCAAACTCTAAGTTTTCTCTAAGCTGTGTTCTATGCTTAGTGTTTATAATTTATTCTTGTCGCCTAATAACTTCAATCTGTCTGCCCTAAACTTAATGTCTTCTCTGTGCTACGGTCTATAGTTTTCAAGACTTGCTCTTGTCGTCGAACTTCTAAGTAAATCCCTATGAATCCCTCTCCTGCTCTGCATTTCTAAGTCTCTAACTCTAAGTCCTCTCTAAGCTGCGTTCTAAGCATAGTGTTCCTTATTTATTCTTGTCGCCTTACTTCTGCATCCTGTGGCTTTGTGATCGCAATGTATCACGCTCCTGCTCTGCATTCCTAAGCCAAATATTTCTTCTACAATGCTGCCGACTATTCGCTACATGTTTATTTATTCGGTGACTGCAAATCGCCTCTCTCTTTGAGACTGCATTTATTTCCCTTTCCCGCTCTACATAATCTGCATTCTGCCTATTTAGCATATCACTTTCCTTATGTCTTTAAGTACGAGTACTAGCTGACTGCCTTTTTATGCGACGCATTGTGTTATATTTAGGCGCTGAAGCTAATTGGCGCAAATCCTGAGTGGTTGGTACGGGTTTTGTATGATATCTTTGTTGCTATCAAGCTAAGAGTTATGTTTTTTAGATACAAATTGTTGGCAGTAAAACAATCTGTCAAATAAAGCTTATTATTTATTATTAATAATTATTTAGGTTTCAAAAAGTGGAAATGGGTTTAAATGTTTTTCGAAAAATCTGCGTTTACCGTAAAATCGGTGGGTTTTTTTTGCAAACATATCCATATTTAAAAAGATTGAAAGTATCAATAAAAAACTTAAACTCGTTTGACAGCAAAAAATATATCATGCGAAAGCCGAAGGCCTGAGTGAGTTGGGACGCTAAGTCCCAACTGCCACCCTAACCTACCTACCTACCTATATTCATATTCGGTGCTTTTATGAGGTGTGTATTGCAAATATTTTAATACAATAGTATACTCTCTTTTGTTGGGTAGAAACTTAATAATGTACTTTGTCTTACTAATCACAGTCTTAATGCTTTGTCACTGAAGACTCGCTAAAAATTTGTCAAATTAAAAATACGGTATTTAAATTTTATAAACAAATGAAAGGGCGCAGGTGGCAGCCACATAAAAGGTGTGATAAGACTGTTTTTTTTTGTGTGTTTGAATGCTAATGAGGCAAATATAATATTAAAAGCTTTTAAGCAGGTAACAGGTTAACAATTAATTTGTTTGGCTTTTCAACACCGGGTTAATGGCCAGCAGTTGTTTCTGGTTAATCTCTTTTGAACCTCGCATCATATAAAATAGGTTTAACTGCGATTAATTAACACTGTACTTAGCTTCAAATATGCTACAGACGTGCATGCCCGACTCTAAAATACGTTTTACCAACGCTGTTCACGCAGTTTTTAAAGGGTCTTCTAGACAGAGAGCTGTTAATTTGGTAATTTTTGGCTGTAACTCACAAATTTCCCAATCGATTTTAATAATTTTTGCATTCACGGATGAGCAAGGTATGCTGCAATTTTTAATTACCTTTTAATATAATATCATACATAAAAAGATTTTTGAGTAATTGGATAAAACTGTTCAAGGGGATTGGGAATGGTATTTCTGAAAACTAAAAAGTATTTTTATATTTTAATTTATAGGGGACTTGGGTCAAAAAGGCACATTTTAAACTATAAGTTTTAACATAGCGTATAACTGTGGGAAATTTGGATCCGATATCGTCTATAGTGTGGGTGTGAACCGCGAAATTCTCCTACGGAGGTACTGAGCAAGATATTGGCATGAATCAAAACTTGATCAGCCGGACTATTATGCACATCTTTTGGTAAAACGTGAGCTCCATAACTCTTAAAGTCTGTGAGATCCTTTTACTCATACGGACAGAAGGACAGACAGACAAGGCTATATCGACTCAGCTGTTGACGCTGATCAAGAATATATATACTTTCTGGGGTCTGACACGCCGCCTTCTGCCCGTTGCATACATTTGCACGAAGTAATTATACCGTTTGTACTTTTTAGCACAGGGTATAATATGTTGCTTGCGACAGCAGGTAAATTTAAAAAAAGTAGCGATTTATTGAAAGGCAAAATAAAGGTAAATTATTTTTATTATTCCTTAATTTGATAGTTATTTGAAAATTTGTAGGAAAAGTTATGAAAAAAAAACAGATGCCTAAGCATTGAGCTACATATGTCCGCCTGTACGTCCGTATGAACACCTAGAGACCACAAAACCTAGATATAAGACTTTTCAGACAGAGGCGTATAATCCGTCTTCAGTTTGTTAAACCATTTCGAAATCTGGCCCCGTCCCGGTTGCGTACACGCAACACCACTTTCAAAAAAATTCTTATGCGCCCTGTGTGTGAGATGCCGCTACCATTTTTTGTTTGCTTTAAAGGTAGGTGAGGTTAGGTTAGAGCGGCAGCTGGAACACTTAGGCCAAAAATAGACCCGTTGCGATACCGCAGTGGTGGACCTTTCTCCACCCTTGCCCGCTCAAAATTTTCTGTATATATACTACATTTTGGACTCTGCTCTGAGAGCTGGGATAAGTCATTTGGAAAGTATGACTTGAGGTAGCGAAACCTTGTCCTACACAATACTAGGCAGTGACAGAAGAGGAGCTCCACCGTTTCCAGCTCCTGCTTATCGTCACATCTTCTGCAGAAGTCATGATGGGTAGCGTTAAGCCATGATGCATGAATTCCCACCAGCCAGTGTCCGGTTATTGCTCGGATTATGGTCGAGCATTGAGCTCTGTTAAGACAGCAAAGTAGTCGAAATTCGATTCCACGCTTCGTTTCCAGTGAGAGCGAAATGGTTTTTTATAATCAATTTACAACTGGCCATAGGTATACTCAGGCGCTCCTTGTTCTGAAGGAGGATGCTGGTAGTTCCTTGTCTTGTCAGTTCATCCGCAATGCAATTGCCCTCATGCACTTGACATTTACCACGATATTTAAAATAGCCTTTTTGACTTAACAATCGATCCACCTAAAAATCGGTTGAAATTTACGGAACTTATAGGCTTAATTATCATACTACCCAAAAAAATACATTTTCCAATTGGAAACTGGTTGTACGCCGCATAGAAGCGATTTGAACTTAAATAAATAGCTAGATTTCAAATCAGAATCAGAATCAAAATAAATATCCTAAAAAATAGGGCAAAACTTTAAGGTGCATTACAAGCATATATTCTACCGAAAAAAAGGATACTTTCAAGAATTTTTTTTATTGTTAAAGTTTAAAGATGTTGTATTAAATTTTTCTTGCTTTATCTGCAATCAACCAACAACATTTTTTTCGCTTATATGCTGATTCTGATTATGAAGAACTTGACGATTTTAGTCAAAAAAAATCGATTTATTTTTTTCAGTCCCAAAATTAATGCTTTTTTCCCAATGAAAATATATTTGTTCACGAAAAAGATTTGGGACTTTTAAGAAGCCTGCAATGAATTAAAACGATAATTACCAATTAAATATGTGGGTAAATCGCCTTTAAAAACGTAAATTTAGAGACACAGTGGTATAATCTTATCCTTGTGTAAGTAAAAAAAGCTCCAGCTGTTTGCTTCAAAAAATTGTATTTAGTATAGCGGCTTTAAAATTTCGATAAAACGAAATATGTCTTTAAAGCTAAAACAAGCTGAATGCAATTTGAAAAAGGACAGATTTGTAGCTATAAGCATTTAGAAAAATTTATAAGCATTTCCAGCTTATGCATTCTTTATAAAAACCAATTTAACTGATGGTAGAATGTTTGACTGGTGTTGTGAAGATAATACTAGACAGCAACCTAACCTTCTCCTATCAAAAAAATATTCAGTTTTTAAGTTTGCATAATATACGTAATACATATAATTACATGTATGTAATTTACTCGATATTATAAAAATCCAAAAATGTGAATGTTATTAAGCCTAAAAAGTTGCCAAGCAATATGAATTAAGCTTTTGCTGCGCAAGTTCTTTGACTCTTTGTTATTGTGACGAATTAACGGGTTTGTCGAATTTAATGGGTCTTGCGAATGAGAGAACGAAGCGCCCAGTTAGCGTTCCAGAATTCCTACTGCAGCAGCCCACAAAGACGACTGACGAATCTGAATGAAACCAGCCTCTTTTTTTAATTTTGCGACATTTCGGGTCAGAACTTGCTACAACTCAGACGTATACGCTCGTCATATGGCCAAAGAGATTCACGATTTTTGTTTTGTTTTAATAAGTGAACAGACACAAACGTACATACATATAAGTGACTATTGAATTTTATACTTTCGCGAATTGTTAACGCTGAGCTTGGGATATTTGTTTGTGTCTGGGCAGCATGCATTATTCTCTTGGCATTCTATGGTTCCTTTTGGTGAAGGGCTTAGATGGAAGTTAGTAGAATAGGAGCATTATGTTTTAAATGAATTTCAGCAGGCCCTTTAATTGGCTTAGCCATATAATTACAGATCCACTCGGACATAGGATATTTTCGTACCAGCGCGGCAAGTGCGAGAATTCCATTTTTAACTTGTTAGAGGATATATTAAAAACGGAGCTTCGTGTGCTGATTAATCCAAACATTCGTTACTCAAACGTAAAGTATTTAAAATATGATTTGTACACAGCATTAAATCCCAACCAAAGGCAACGCCTTCGTACTAACGATGTCATAGCACTTAAAACTTCATATTTTAATCCCAAATGGCCTGTACGGTAAGGTTCGGGTATTCAACATCTTCACTGCACTTACATTTAATGGTATTTTACAGATTTTCTATACACGGTTGGTCAGGCAAAGGCACAAGCTGCTCCAATGCTGCTATTAAAGATGCATATTTGGCGCGTGGCCTTTTCAATGTCATAATTGTAGACTGGAGCATTCATGCCATGGACATTAGTTATGGACGAGTTTCAAGACAATTAAATGATATTGCTGCAAGCTTTGCGAAATTCGTGCGGTTCCTTAATGCCAGCACAGGAGTGCCATTCGAGAGTATGTATCTTATTGGTCATAGCGCTGGCAGTCATATCGCGGGTTTGACGGGCAAACTACTCAAACCCTTGCTGTTGGGTGCAATCTTTGCTCTCGATCCAGCTGGCCTAAGCCATCTAAGTCAGAGTGCGGCAAAACGTTTAGCTCCCGGAGATGCCCTTTACGTCGAATCTATTCACTCTGACATAACGCTACTCGGCAATCCAAATACCAAGCTTAGCCACGCCAGTTTCTTTGCGAATTGGGGCTTGGGTCAACCACAATGTCCGAATGCAACTGCTGCAGAATTTGATTTTTCCTGTGATCATTTTGCGGCTTTATACTATTTCGCCGAATCCATACGCAACCCATTGATGTTTGGCGCGCTGCGATGTGATAGCATACAGAGTATACATCTAGCAAGTTGTAGGTGTAGCCAGTTTTACAAGACACCTAATTCATGTGCAGCCGATGAATATATGGGCGGGGAACCTGCAGTTCCCAAATCCGGTATATATTATTTTAGCACTAAGTTGGAGCCTCCATTTGGATCGAGCGATAGTTTGGTAAATGTTCGACCCCCCATAAATTCTACAATTTTGAAGAGCAAAGTACTACCGCTAAGTGTTCCGAAATTAACAAGGCAGCTTTGAACCATAAAATACTTAAGAAGAATTAATGGCAATATATATTCAAGGACTAATTTAGACTAATTTATTTATGTTTTTAAATAAGATTATAAAAGACCCTTCGTACCACCAGAATTAATTCGATAAAGTTAATATTTTTTTGTGTATGTGTGTTTAATGTATTGTAACAACATTTAGAACTCTCCTTTGGCTTTTTAGAAATCGTTCATTCGATTTTGAAGTAAATGAAGTATAACTCTCTAATTTTGCCGGACGTATATAAAAAGTATGCTTATTTTTGGAGAAATGCTTTGTTTCTGTTTTTCACAAAATAACCCAATTTGTTTTGCTAAGGTTAAATCACCGATTCATAGAAAATATTTATATGTTGTATGTATATGTAGGTCACTTATAGGATTTAGTCTGAATACAGGTCTATAACTGCGAACTATGCGGGTAGCTTTTATAGTGTGGGTGAATTACCAACCGGATCTGCGTTTATCATTTATCTCTTATAGTGAGATGCTTTTGTTCAAACGGACTCAGGTGTTCAACCAGATGAAGAAATGTATATATACTTCATTTCGCGAAACAACAAGCGAGCTGCAGTCTTTGCAACAAACTGTTTGTAAATAATACTTCATATAATTGTCAAGAAGATAAAAGACGAATTTACAAAACATTAAGGTACAAAAAATATATTAACATACATAAGGAGACGGTGACGGGGTGACTAGAGAAGTCGATACGCCCCTGTCCTTCTGTGCGTCAGTCCGAACGCCTAGATTTCAGAGATAATAATAATAGACTACCTCGGAAAAAAAACCTAAAAGTTTAGATGCATAAATTGTTTGTTTCTAAAGATAAATTTAACTTTCCTTCTCTACGTTACATACATTTTGGGATTGCACAAACGTACTGATTTATCGTGTCTAATACAGAAATACCTCTCTTTTTGCAGTTTTAAGTGATTTTTTTTTCTTAAAAAAAATGAAAGCATTAAAAGTAGATCAAGCTACTAAAGGTTTCTTAAGTTGTATCAAGTTTTGAGCGTATGTCTTTCATATCATCCGAACGGTATTCTTTATTCAATTCAGATCATCCAGACTATTATATGCCCTGTTCAATTCTTTATTTCCTGCCCGACTTTAAGATACCCTGAAACAATGCAGGTCGCTGCTCAGATTCGCAACTGGAATAGGAACGTTTAAAATGGCTCCTTTGATGCTGTAGTTGTTTAAATCCTAATGACTTAATTATCATAATCGGTAGCCAAGGTAACACTTATCTTTCCTCTAATGATGTATAGCTTTTTAAACGTTCTGATAAAGCTTTTAAATCGGAGCCATTTCTGAGCTTCCTACCTGCCATAATAAATATAAAAGGAAAAAAACTGCCAAAAGAGGGATTATTATTATTATTAAACATTAATAACGCGAAATTGCAAATTGCACGTCACTAAAAAGTAAGCTATAGCTACTATGGCCTTAATAATAATTCCCTGAATGACAATTTTTGTCAGTCGCCCCTGGGCGGAGCATGGGGATTCCTATTAATAACTGTTCAAAGAGAACAGGGACCTACAGTTCATAGTCGAATCCGAACGGCGGTGTCTTGAATTAATAGAGATTTTCTTGAGCAAATAGCGTCTATGGCCTTAAAATAATTTGTATATTAACATAGGTATGTAGATGGTACGGTGTTGAGGTTCTTAGAATAAAAGTGACTTATTAAATCTTTGTACAATATATGAGTTATATGGAGTGGTAGATATGTGCCGCTTTGAGGAATAGAATGGTATTTTCCATATTATTAAAGGATGTTATTTCTTTGATTGTAGGTTTAAGAAATTTTGTTCTTTCACGCTGCAAATATGAACAGTCTAGGAGTATATGGTTAAGAGTGAGGGAGGTGTTGTAATAGGTGCATACTGGCTATGAGATTTTTTATTTAGGATGTGGCTATGGGTAAGATTAGTATTTCCAAGTCTCAGTCTTGTAAATTTGGTTAAGTCAGTCCGTGTTGGGTTGGTTGCATCTGATGTATTATGGAGATCAGGGATATCTGGACTAAACCTATGAGTTTCTAGTAGTAGGGAATAACTTATTCTTTCTATTTGATGAGGGAACATCGACCCTTTAAAGCAAAAGCAAACCTTATCTGGTCGCTGTTTAATTATTCCATTATAGTTCTCAAAAAGCGAATCTGTATTGTGCTCTGCCACTTATCTATCTATCTGTGTACAGGTTTCCCATTCGTGCACATTGCGTTCTCTGCTAAACGAGTTTCCCTATTGCTCCTATTGTGACTTACTCGATGGGCTTAACATCTTCCTACCTGTCTGTTTTGCTATCTACGCAATGTTACACGATCCTGCTTTGCAATGGTGAAATTTAAAATTTCTCTGAGTGGTTTTCTTTGCATAGTATTCCTTACTTGCTATTCTCTCAATACATTTTGCTCCCTCTTTGCAGTCCTTAACTGTAAGTTTTCTCTGATCAGTGTTCTGTACATGGTGTTTATAATTTGTTCTTTTCGCTTCACATCTTTAACCTGACTGTTCTGCAATCTACGTAATGTATCACGCTCCCGCTCTGCAGTCCAAGACTCTAAGTTTTGTCTAAACTGTCTTCAAAGCATAGTGTTCGTCGGGTGGCGGAGTCAATAATATTAATTTCACTTTGCCATTACTTCAATGAGCCACAATTTCATTTGGCTAATGCGAACGAAAGGATGCGAGCTGTAACAAAATGTGCAATCTTATTGAAGTATTTCTTATTGCACGTCGAAGATTATCTTGTTGTTGATATATGTCAACCGAACTGTTTCACAGGCTGCCTCTCTTTACGAAATCGGGCCATACCAACGTGGCGCTCTTCTCGTGCTATTTCTCGTTCTTCTTCAGTGGATTGACTCACAATGTTCCGAATTCTTATTGATTACGGCTTTGTTGAGAAAGATTCGCTCTTCTTTGTCGTGGCATTTTTAATAATAACAGACAAATGGACCATTAACCTCCATATTTATTTTCTTTAAAAAATCACAGGCAACATAAAACAAAAAATACCCTGCAGTTCGGTCGCTCAGGCCTGAAAAATTCAGACCTGAATTGAGGCATGAAATGTAACTGAATGCTCATGGCTTTGTATGAGAAACAAGGACAAATATAAAATGTATATTTCTATCTCTTTCTTTTGACAGACAAGCAAAGCAAAAAAGAATAAGCAAAGAGAAATAAGAAAAGTCAACGGCGTGTGCTTTATGTGTTATTAGTTTGACTTTACATTCGAATTGGTGTTTACGTTTGTGTGAGTAGCTAGTTCTGACGTTTTCTTTATTTCACAAAGAAAAAGTTTTTTGTGCGTGCAAGTACTTGGGAAATTTTAATTGCTAGGTAAGTATTTATTAAATATAATTGCTTAATGTATTATTTTTTCTTTACAAAATAATTTTAAAGATATTAAGAATGTGGAGCAAAAGACATCTGCGTAGAGTTCGGTTTAGCGAAAAAGATAAATCGTGCAAAAAATTTTAACGAATTTGTGAGGCATACAAAAAAATGTATGTGGCATAGAAATTGGCAGGAAAATTGGAAATCAACCAGTTCTTAACTGTTTCTCTATTAATGTTTTAAGGACAAATGGAAGTATTGTTGACAGTCTTGCAAAAGTTAAAAGTTGGACCTGACGTCACATCATCGTTCCATATTAAATCTTTCGATGAGCTTAGAAATATTGACGAAAATATTACAGAAGCCAACAAAACGATATATATAAGGTGTGTTTTATTATTATTTGAAAATTAAAATTTTTGTAATTCACAGGTGAAAACAATGATTAATTTAACGCAGCCAGGAGGCGTCATGAAAAACCTTAAATTCATATTAAGTGACGCCGTTGTCATGGGCGCCAACATTGACGGCGTTCAAAAAAAGATGGCTTTAAAAACATTTAAGCAGTTTTATACCTCTTTGCTTGGTAGAACAAAAAATAGTAATAAAGTAATATTTTAAAAACATGTTTTGATTTTGGAATCAATACCAGTAACAGCGGAATCTGGCCCGGCTGAAACGCAGCTGCGTAAGGCATTACAACTACAAAAAAATCGTAATTTCAAAACCGCACCGAAGCAGCTTTAATTGTACACAATATAAAATAAAAATTAAAATAAATAACAAATTTTTTAAATGTATTAAAAAATTTATTCCAGTGTATTAATTACTCACCTGTGATTTCAGACCTGACTTTTATATATATATATCAGAACTGAATTCATGCCCGATTTAAAAAAAAATTCACCTGTGATTTTATAAAAAACCAGCTCTGAATTCATGGTTGATTTTTCAAAAAATTCAACCCTGATTTCAGAGCTGAATTCATGTACGATTTTTTATAAAATTCATGCCTGATTTCAGAACATACTTTTCAAAGTCAATCAGCACTGAATTCATAGCTGATTGTTACGGCTAAGGTTCAGGCCTGAACGCCTAGGAATGCATAAATTCGTGGCTGGTACTGAAAATTCATGCAAAATTTCATGACTAATTCAGGCCTGAACCGAACTGAAGGGTATTTATAAATTCTATTTTGACAGTTCATTTGTTCTCTATATTTTTGCTTACATTTCGATTCTTGTATTTTGTATGTAGCTAGTTATTTTCAGACATTTTATTCTGTTAACCAAGGCGGGGACGAATTCAACAAATTATAGATCATCAAAATCTGCCCAGTCGTTCATGAGTTTTGAATGATGTAACTAACGTTGTTTTATATATATAGATATGCACCATGTTTGTGTATGTAATTAGTGGTGAACAGAATCACAACATTTTTTAGCGAACACTCAAAAATACAATGGCTGTTTTCAAATGGCTCAATTTGGGGCAGACATTATCCAAGAGCACGTATTTAATCTAACATTCAAGATAATTTATGTTATGTTTTGAAAGATAAGATTTAAGACAAAAAATAATTGACAAAATGTAGCTGGTCTCTGTATTAATCTCTAAAACAAATAAAGGATGAACGTCATCCCACTGTTGTACATTTGGCGGTGCATCTGGAGAATGGTTAACGAGTATATTTCAGCACGTCGAATATTGCTCAACGAGCTGAAACATCTCCAGCGACAACATTGACCAGTTTCTTTACGATTTTTCATATCGATCCGTTTGTATGAACGTTGCTTTATTGGGAGATGGTATGTTAGTACACGTGGAACACTTCATCGAAAACATTTCAACGTCGGAAGCGAGGCGATCCGATTCCTGGTCATCCGGATGTGCGTTCTACACTTGCTCTAGGTCGTATTTACACAGTTCATCCGAAAAATGATGAATGCTTCTTTACGGTTGTTGCTTGTTTTTTTTTTTTTTTATTTATTTTTTTTTTTATTTATTGGCAATCAGCCTACTTAATACTAAGGCTATAATCCAATAGGTAAGGTTGTTGCTGGTAAATGTTCGTGGCCCAACATCATTCAAATCATTACGAACTGTTAATTATATGGTGTGCCAAACATATCGGGCTGCATTTTAAGATCTAAATTTGCTTGAAAACGTACTCATTGTCAAATACGGAGTTTATTTGCCTTTATCATTTCGACATGCTTTCAATGGAAGCCACGTGACCTGTGGACCAAATATAAGGACAACGTGTCAGAAGACATTTTACATCGAATTTGGGTCAGTTCAAGAAATCCCGATCTTGAAGCTAATGAGGAGATGCATAACCAGGCTTTACTATTGATCGAAGACATGTGTTATTTTTGGCAGTTTGATGTTTGCAAGATCTTGGAATGAATGACGCATTTAATCGAGAATTGGACCGTTAACGTGATTTTGATCGTCATGAATTATACATTAATAAAGGCAATTGAAGATGTTAATGGTGGCTTAGTTTTTGTGGATGCCTCCGGTGGAACTGGGAAGACATTCCTGATGTCATTAATTTTGGCCACTGTTCGTGCGAGATCCGACATTGCGTTAGCAGTTGTTTCTTCTGGAATAGCGGCCACATTGTTAGAAGGATGCAGTAAGGCTCATGCAGCGTTAAAATTGCCGCTAAAGTTTCAAAATATTGAACAACCAACATGCAACATTACGAAACACTCCGCAATAGCCAAAATTTTAGTAGCGTCTAAAATGCACAAACGCGCATTGGAAGCACTTGATAGAACATTGAAAGATCTTCGCAAGATTTTACTGTTGGGCGATTTTCGGCAAACACAGCCAATCATTCCAAAATGAGCAGAGAAGAGAACGATATATCTGCTCAAGATTTTTCAAAGAAATTGCTGACTCTCGGTAATGGCTGTGTTCCTGTCGACGAATCGAATGGATTGATTTCATTTCCTCCGAATTTTTGCACTTTTGTCTCATCGAATCAACAAAGTATTTCCACATCGTTGCTAACCACAAAAATAAGGAATGGTTAAGTTAAAAATAACGATGTGGATGAATTAAACTTTGTAAAACTGAATCAAATCGTTGGTACTTCGCATTCATTCCAATCTAATGACTGTGTTACAAACGAAGACGAAGCCAACAACTATCCAACTGCATTTTTAAACTCCTTGGATATGCCTGGCTTACCACCGCACAATTTAAAACTAAAGGATGGCGCGGTAATCATCATGCTTCGAAATATAAATCAACCAAAACTATGTAATGTGACACGTTTGGTGGTAAGAAAGCTGATGATACTCAAAGGAAAATTTAAAGGTGAGGATGTTCTGATTCCGAGACTTCCGATGATCCCAACGGATATCCCCGTTGAGTTTAAAAGAACTTAGAAAATTAATGTTTTTCTCATGGTCAATTGTACGTGGCATGTTCACGTGTCGGCAAACCATTCGCTTTATTATTATTTGTATTCTTGCGCCTAATAACAAGACGAATTAATATACACTTTGTACCAATGGTACAGGGTATAAAAATATCGTTTATCACAAGGTGCTTCAATGAAAAAAGTCAACCCAAGTGTCTTACTTTTATTAAAATAAGTTTTCCGTAATTCAGCGTTTTTTTAAATTTCTTTTTAAATCGTGGAGCGTGCTGTGGTTGTAAATAGTATATTAAAATCGAGTAGGACCAACTATATCAAGTAGATTTTGGAAGTAAAAAAATATACAAGGGATATTATAATCAGGATGATTTGAATTGTATAAAAATGACGGGTATTGGCGTGCGAAGCACGCATGTGGCGGAGCCCCCTAGTCATGCATAAAAAAAAAAAAAAATTTCTTTGTAATAAGAATGGCATAGTCATGGCTAATTTCAATCGAAAGATGTTGAACTGTGCTAACAGAACGTAAGAAAAATATGAATAAATAACAGCAGCAAAAAATGTGGTATTGGGAGCATGCAAAAACGAAAAGGAACAAAATTTATTCGTTTTTGTTTTCCGGAGCACGGCCGATTACATTCGTTAAATCTACAAAACCTACACTTTTCACTATACATAATGCTTCGAAAGCGCTATCTAAAAATAAAGATAGGAAAATTGGTACAATGCTTTGAAACCGAGGGGAAAAACTTTTGATTGCCAAATTTGGCTACGCAAACGAAAACACAACAAATTATGCAGTGAAAATTTTTTTATTTGACCGATAGGTCCTATATATGGGCTATATTATAAAGTCAACCGATTTTGATATTTGGTAAAGAGCTGGGGAACTCTAAAAAACATTCGAACGCAAAATTTGAATAAGATTATAAAAATATAACAAACGAATTATGTATGCATCTTAAAATTTTATTTAGAAACACCCCTATTGGAGCTATATAATATAACGTCGATATGAAAAATAAAAAATTTGTTTCCTGTGGCTATAATGGGATCTAATCTGAAAGTTTAGCTCTTTTCATTTCTGGACATGTGTATCATCAAAATCGAGGAATCAAGTAGCATATTCAAACAATATTGCAATCAGACAAAAGAATCTATTTAATAGTTGATATTACATACCTGACTAGGTCCAATACGATAACTGGCTGTGTCCACTTCATTAGCTGCTAGAATTTGTTCTACAGTAATATCCCTATTGACAACATCATTGGCTAGCAAACCAAATCGACGCACAAACTCCAACAATGGAACAGATTCGGGAAAGCCCAACCGATGCAAGCGGGCAGCCTGCAAAACTTGCGAACCCCGCAGCTTTAATAAAAACAAATAATGTTTTACCGAAACAGAATCCGACAAAGGAATATATGGCTTACCTGACTTCTAATCAATGGTACATTGACCAACTCTTCTTCAGATGACTGCCCCGGCGATAAAAGTGAATCATTGGGAGAGCCATTGGCAGTGTATTTTGCATATTTAGCTGAATTGTGCTGCAGCAAAAAACAGTGCACAAAGTGTGTACCAGTGCGTCGCAACGTATCAATTATGCCATCAACCGTGAACTTCACCTGTAGCATAATGGAGTTGCGTTTAACACCGGCAGTGGAAAAGGATCGACGAATGCTCGATACGCGTCGAAGCGACTGTGTGTTCTCAAGGCCGGCAAAAGATCCGCAAAAGACCATCGCACCAGATCCTCGCGTCAGTGTGCCCGTATACAAACGATTCACTTCTTCGCGACTGCTATTCTGTAGCAGTGAAACAACATTCCGGATTACCGGATGCTCACGGCTGCTTCGTACCCAACCGTCGACATCATAAAGCACTGGGTTTGTGCCCTGTAAATGATGCAACACAAATTGACGCGGTGCAGTACATTTTCGTAGGAGAGAATGATACTCTCGATCACCGTAGTGCGAGAACAGGCGTTCAATGAATGTGTCGTCATTAGAATTTGGATAAATAGATTCTTCATCAAGCAGCCTGTAAATAATATTAAGTAAGCACATAATAGTAACACCTTAGTTTATCCGACTGCATTATTTAAGCAATACGAACAACAAATTATTCAAAGTCTTTATCTAGCAGGTTATTTAATATTGCATTAGCTTGTTTGGAATTTCATTAAATGTCTTAGGAAATAGATAATTTTCAAAGCAGTCAGTTTGCTTCATATAATTTTAACTTGGCCTATCCATTATATTATTGATAAATGATTAAACAAAACTTTAATTTCAATTATATAACTTACCAAAGCAACCCACGACGTTCATGTTCGCGTAGATCTCGCTGCGAAGATCGAACTACATGATTTTGTGGCGACTTATCGATAAGGGATATCAATGGACCTGGATGAGACTCTAAGGAGTGCTCAACTTCGATTTCGACCAATTCCTGAGCATAACGATCTCGTGGCGCTACTAACGTTGTATGATAAAACAGCATCTGCAGTCGCTCCTGTAAATAATTGTGACGCAAATCAGCTAACGAGGCACCTACTTGCTGCCCACAACTGGCAGGATTTTGAAACCCTGGTGAATCAATCAGCATGATCGATGCTATGGTATGCGCTGATGTACATATCTGTCGATTAATAAGCGCCACCACCGATGCTAGGGCCTCCGAGTAAAGCCCAACAGCCAAAGCGTCCAAACACTCCCAAGCGCACTCATTCTCAGCGACTGTGAAAGACTTTGACGCACTTAAACTGGTATTACCGCCGCTGGCCATGGAATGTGTTTGCCCAAAAGTAGCATCTGAAAGATCCTCCAAGTTGACACCCAAAAGACTTGCTGCCTTACGTGCTGCCGTGGGATTAGCAAATTGCGTGCGTGCTGTACCTCCAGTGGACAGTTTAGCTATACCTGCATTGCCCAAATGATAAATTGCTGCTAGTATGCTCCAAATTCCTCGTACGGCTTTGGCATCAATGTTAAGCGTTTCAAATGCTTCAATAGTTCGCGTAAAGTCGTTGCCAGCGCGATGTCGCTCCTCTAGATTTTGTGGCAATGAAACAAAGGGATGATTGTCCTCAGAAGAAATGTTTTCCAGATGCAGCTCTTTTTGTAACAAGCCGGTGGCACCTGCCAAAAGCCGCGTTAGGATATGAAAGCTATGCTCATTGGGCAAGCGTCGTCCAGCACGTTGGCGTTCAGGCAGTAGAACCTAAAGTAAAATTCAATATGCAAACATACGTGGGCAACATTTTTATATGCTTATGATTACCTGTAAAGATGCCGATGAAATTTGGCCTGTTTGATCAAAATCTAAACTAAGGAGCTGTGTTAAGCGAGTTGCATTCGTATTAAGACTAGTTCGGGTATTCCCGAAAGCTTCCAAAATAATGCACAAGGCATTGACTTTTTCCGGTTTCATGAAATTGTTGTAAGCACCTATAGAAAGCAAAAAAAATCATTTGACGTTCAGTACTCATAACGTAACAAACATTAAAGGAAATAATCTACTTAAATGCATACCAGCAGCCAATGCCAAGTAGTTGAGAGCGTGCTTAAAGTTTGTTGTTTTGCCGGATCCAGACCGACCCATAAATATAAGACTTTGATCGCGTCGCGTTTCCAACATGTTCCTGTAGGCGGTCTGTGCCAGCGAGTAGACATGTGGAGGCATATCCTCTCTTTTGCAGCCTCGAAACATAGATACAACCTACAACCGAAAAAAGATTAAATAACTTAACCAGTCGTAGCCTCTCAAAAAGCTAGTTCGCCTACCTTATCCGAGTATAGAGATAGCGGTGCCATCGGATTGACAACAAGTAGCACAGGCCCCGCCTTCGTGTGTATGAGATTACTTACAAAGCGCTGGCGCAAACAATGCAACACAGAGGCTTCATTCAAATGCTTTAGCTCGCATATATCTTCGACAAAATCTAGACAAGACGAATTCTGCCTTTCGATGTCATCTTCGTCGACACTCAGCTCCTCTCCGTTATGCAGCAATCGAATGTTTACCTTATGCTGTTGTTCATTGTGTAACGTTCCAGTCAAACTCTTTTTAGTAACCGGTAGCCGTATTGCTGCAGTAAAGCCGCCGCGATGTATCAGCCAAACGTTCTCTGGTGAAATAACATCAGTGTCTCCTGACCCGCTTTTGTTATCATCACCGCCTTGGCGTCGTAGCTTAATAAGGGAATAAAGTACATAATATAATCCATATTATGAGGCTATGGGGCTATATAATAATAATATAATTTGAGAATGCTGCTCAGCGACCCTATGGATCTATTGTGCTCCCTCTAAAACTCCTCAGCCAGACCGAGCGACATCATCAATCGTCACGATTCTATGCCCGCCAAAGAAGGATATACTTCTTCTGGCTAGAGCGTCGCACTCTGCAAGTATGTGTTGAGAGGTTCTTTCTTTCACGATGCCAATATTACTCAGCTGTTTCCTGAGTCTGCAGTGCCCCATAAGTAGCCCAGTCAGTATCCTAAGAGAATTCTCGCTCAATTGGAATTTTTTCTTGAACTTAATAAAGTTGTAGCAACCAACGATTCACGTCAGGATCTTTATAAATAATAATTTCCCTGACTGACTATGAGTCAGTCGCCCCTGGGAAGAGCATTGGGGATCTCTATTAATTGCTGTTCGAAGAGAACAGGGACCTACAGTTTATAGCCGAATCCGAACGGCGGTGTCTTGAATTAATAGAGACTTTCTTAGGCAAATAGCGTCTTTGAGCTAGCGATGCCAGTGCTAGGCAAATGTACCAGTGCTACTGCGGGGATTCGAACCAACGACCTTCGGCTTGTAAAGCGAGTACGCTACCACTACGCCACCGACGGCCACTACGTCTGGATCTTTACTCAGACGTATATTTTATATTCAACCGATTTTGATAAAAAATTATACTCTAAAAAACTTCCAAATACCAAAAGTTGTTTGCCGTGACATAATAAGGAATCAAATCGGAAAGTTTTGTTGCTCTAGCTCTTACCGTGTTTGAGATCTTAGCGTTCATACAGACGGATAGACAAACGGACATGTCTATATCGACTTCTGTAGTCACTCTGATCATATTTATGTAACTATAGGGGGTTTCCGACGTCTTTGACTGACTGTATGTTAAATAGATTTTCGACTTGCACAAACTTATTATACCATTTATACCTCAAAGTACAGAATAAAAACAGAGGCTGGAATTCGCCAAACCTAAATAAACTTGATTCATAATCGAAATGTACTAACTTCTTATTTTTATGTCAAAAATCAATTCTTTCGAGAAATATTTCACTTAGTTTGATTAAAAAACAATATTCAGTCCCCATGTTTGATATGCAGATTCATGAGAGATAATGTGTATTTCGTAGAAAAAGTATTCAGTTTCGATGCAAGACGAGAAAAAACTTTCACCATTATCATTATCATCACCCCTTCTATCCCGCAAATCTGTTTTTACCATTAACTCTTCATCCCTTAATATACAGAAGGGATGGCGTTATATACATAGAAAAATAAAACTAAGTTCTAACTGTCAAATTAATGGAGGGTAAAGAGCGTGTTATAATCTGGATGGGAAAACTTATTAAAACAGAACTTCTTACACGTGTGGCGATATACAACATTGCATAAATATTTTCGTGATCTTTCTCAACCTACATTTTAAGAAGTAACAATAAGATTAAAAACTGCAGCATCTAGAGATGCTGAAATCAATTTGTTAATATTGTTTTCAAAAACATTATTATTTTTATACTGATAAAGTGTCAAACCTATACCGACTTTCCTCGTAGTCATAAGCTATTGGCATAAATGTTGGTTACAAAAATCTAAATGCATTTTGCTGGTTTTTCATGCAACAGTACTCTTTGCTGCTTCTTTTTTTATTTTACTATTAAAAAGATGGCGCACGTTAAAGTCGAGCGCGGACGACTTTGGGATACCCTTTACCACCCAACAAAATCCGGTATATTACTTAAGAACTCCAAAAGACATATGATTGCTAAATTAGGTTAGGAAAAACAGACGAATTTTGCACCAAAAATGATATAGTCAAACGATTTTGATCAAATTTGGTACTTTGCTTAGAAACTGATTACGATATCTTTGTAAACAAACGAATTATCAATCTAACATTTTTGGTTTTTTTCGAGTTCTTTTTAAACACCCTATGGGAGCTATATAATATAACCCCCCGATATCAAAAAAATAAAATAAACTTTACTCCCCTGGCATCCAATCTGAAAGCTAGTTGTTCTAGCTCTTACCATCTCTGAGATCTAGGCGTTCATACGGACAGACAGACGGACATGGGTATTTCGACTTCTCTAGTCACCCTGATCATACTTTAGGTAACTTTTTGGGGTCTCCGACGTCTCCTTCTATATGTTACAGACATTTTCGGCTTGCACAAACTTAATATACCCTTTGTTCCATAAGGTACAGGGTATAACTATAAATGTCATTTGTCTAAATATAGATTTTAGAGATGCTCTGATGCGTCTTCTCGTCTTGACTTCATTGGAAACTGTAGTTTGCCCATCGACTGTAATTATCTTTATACTGATAAAGGGCCAAAACTAGACTAAACATTTTGCTGTTTACAATCTGCCAACTACTCGTTTTAAATGCAACAGTACTCTTTCAATAGGAATAAATCTCGGTACCAATTTAGGAACTTCATAGGTACAAATTTCTTAACATTATTTAACTTAAGGCAGATCGAGGTAAATATAGTTTATAAAACAAAGAACGTTTCGTTATATTAAATAAATGCACACCTTTTGCTTAACAATTGAATCATAGTTTTTATAGCTGCATGCCAACGACCTGGCCCAAATAGCGGCCCAATGCACGCACGCATCTTGATGTCTTCTATAGGATTTACGAATGTTACGCGATGACTGCAATGCTGCATTACTGTGAAGCGCAACTGTATGAGGTCTTGCTTCTGTTGCTGCCCTGTTGGGTTGACGATAAATGAGATTTTGATTGGAGCCACTCTCAAACTTTTTTCCCAGTGCTGGAGCAGATTGTAAAACTTTTCTGGGTTGGGCTTTGGCAGTGAAAGCCGCTTTGACTTGCTTTGATTCAAATGGCAGCCGTTCTTGGGAATTATCCGATCCACTCTTGCTGGTTGTCTCGGAGCTATTTAAATTTGTACATGGCTTGAATGTTGGTTGCTTAGTAATATGGTGCTTGCTGATTTTAGCTGGCTTAGGCAGTGTTATCTGATTTTTTCTAGTTCCGCAAGCGTGCGCCTTGCCTGTGCAGCCCTTATGAAACGACGGATTTCGTCCAGCACCCGTAAGTAAAGGTATAGCCGGCGAAATGTCACCGCGCAATGATTGCTCAAAAGTTTTGGGCTTCAACATCATTTCAAGCATGACCAATCCAATAGCAACACGGAACAGCTGCCAAGAAACTACAATTTAACTAGACAGTGGGTGGCAGCAATGAGAAGCGATTTATTGTGTAAATTGAAAAATCGCCCGAAATTAAAAATAATATTTTCTCGTATCGGTTGGTAATGTGTAATTTATAGCTTCCTACGCAAGTAAATACAACACTGCTCTGGCGTACTCAATTCTATTTCGTACCGAACTTGGGCAAAGTTTTTAATATACTGAAACCAATGCGACTCAACGAAAGCGACAAGTCGAGAAACAACAAAAAGTTCAACACACACACGCACAAAAAGACACAAAAGTCCCAACTGCAGTGTTTATACTACTGAAAGATTCGTTGCAGTTTACACGGTGCCGTTGTTGCGTCGACCATTGCAGCAGCAGCAACTATTTGTGTGTAGGCCATGCATTTTATTATATACATATGTATGTATGTATGCATTTACATCAAATCTCAACGCAAAGCAGCGCTGCTGCAGTCCAAAGTGGGTGTAAAATTGAACATACACGACGGCGCACAATGGTTAATTTAGCAGAGATTAAGTTAATGTTAATAAGAACCACAGTTGTTTTGAATTCGGATACTAATCTGCTAGAGAGGTTATCGGCAATTTTTGTTCTCTCTTTGTTCGCACAGCTATGTAGTAAGCCTTTATATAGTCTTCTTCAACTGCCTGATGCAGTTGCATACAAACTCAATTCAAATAAAAGTTCAGTTAAACTTTCTATTTTTGATTAAAGTTAAAGGTTTAATTTTTATAAAAAAAGTAATTTTTACTAATATGTACCTTTAACTGTTGTAGAATGCAACTTCTTAGATTCGCATGGATACAGTCTAATTTGAGATTCTTACATTAATTTTAGAAAATAAGTATTACTTAATCGCCGCGTACTTAGTCGCTAGCAATTTCGCCCACTGTGCGACGCAGACGTTTACGTCGACGCTGCGCAGTGCACTGTTATAACTGGTCGTGTTTTGTTATTAATATAGCTGCGACTCTAGACTGTAGACAGACAGAAATTCGGACAGAGAGTCACAGAGACTTGGCCAAGGTGTCTACACCGTGCACAAGCTGCATAAGTGAAAGATAGTTCACATTTTATGCATAAATTTTAAGAATTTCCGATGTAAATACCTCTTCAAATACGTCTATTGACTAATAGCTACGTCCAGATATAAATTTGTAGATATGTACTAACTGACTGACAGACTATTTGGTGATGCAGGCATAGCAAAAACGGCAGCAAGTTCTAGCATATAAACAAACGAATGTGCACTGAAAAAGTTTTTCTGACCCATCGTCCCAATGAGGGCTAAATTGATTTTTATAAAATTTAGTAGGGTGATTGGGGACATGAAAAACAATATAAAAATGTTTGCTCGCGCCGGTATTTAAACGCACGTCGTCTGCAAAAACTAACAAACAGGCCCATACCTCTTTTTAAAAATACAGTAAATTGATTTTTATAAAATTTGGTACAGTGATTGGGAACAAATAAAATTGTTTTTCACTTTTCGTACAAATAAATGTTGCTAGAATACGAAAAGTTAAAATTTTTTTTTTCGATTAATGATTAAACTACAATTAATAAAAGCTTATCGGTATATCGACACATCCATTAAGAGGTTCGCCATTATTATTTTTTTTTTTTATAAAAATGATTAAACTAAGAAAATAATGTTAAGTTAAATATGAAACGTGAAATTAAAGTTAAAAAATTATATTATAATTTGACTAAGTTGTAATTATGAGGTGTGGCGAATTAAGTGCTGTGTACCTTTTTCTCCTAATAGGCTATTCACACTGGGGCAGATTTAACATCTAATATCTTATGTCAAAGATGTTGCATATGAATTTGCCGTTCCGAAAATTTCAACTTCATTTCAACATCTTGTGGAAATGTTCCTATTTTATTGCGTCCCGATGAGAAATTATTTGATTATTTTTCTGTGCACATCTAAATTTTGTCATTCGCTGCGAAAAAGTAAACAATGTCAACGAAAAAGACTGGCAATTTTCAATTCGAAACAAGGCGCCAAAACCTCATATGTTTATGGAACTTGCGGAGTTTAAAATGTGCGGCCATATATGGCTAACTAAACCATACAAGGGTGAGCCAGGAGGCATCCAGTCGGAGCTTCTAGTTTGATAAGGGGAAAAAAATAGAAACCGGTTTTAAAGATTTATTTTGTATTTTTATTTATTACATTTTAATAAACAAAAATAAATAGTGGCTCATTAAAAAGTTAGCATATTGTTTTTTTACTTCTTCTTCTATGTCAGCACCGGTGACGATTTGGCGATGATTGACATAAATTAATCTGTAGCTTAAGTTTTAATTTCGTTAAAAACCAAATTAATAATTATGGTGGTTAATAACTCCTACTGCGACTGTGACTTTATTTTAATGTAGCACCCAACGAATTGAACAAATAGTTTACATACATTTGGCTTTTAGGCGTTGGTGAGGTCCAATGGACTCGAAGCACTTTAGCACAACACCAACAAAGATCCAAACAGCTCGTGGCTCTTGCATATATTATTAATACATTAATAAATGTTTTTAACATAAATTCATAAAACCCTCCCTTAATAATAGTTGATGTTGTAAACCAACTCATAAAAATACTGATATTTTAATATTAAAAAACATTTTTAATAGATTTTCATAATTTGCTTATATTAATATGGCAGCAAATGTGCTCAGTGTGAATAGCCTATAAGGTGGCAAATAAGGCATGGTTGTGAATGTTAATTGTTGGTTACGATATCTTTATAAATAATAATTTCCCTGACTGACCATTTTTTTTGTCAGTCGCCCCTAGGAGGAGCATTGGGGATCTCTATTAATAGCTGTTCGAAGAGAACAGGGACCTACAGTTTATAGCCGAATCCGAACGGCGGTGTCTTGAATTAATAGAGACTTTCTTAGGCAAATAGCGTCTTTGAGCTAGCGATGCCAGTGCTAGGCAAATGTACCAGTGCTACTGCGGGGATTCGAACCACCGACCTTCGGTTTGTAAAGCGAGTACGCTACCACTACGCCACCGACGGCCACCGATATCTTTATAAACAAACAAAACACAACGGATTTTTAACAAAAACCGTTTTTTTGACCGATCGGTCCTATGGGAGCTATAAGATATAGTCAACCGATTTTGATCAAATTTGGTATAATGCTTGGGTACTATAAAAAATTTAAAATTGGGTTACGATATCTTAATAAACAAACGAATTGTCCATCCTAAATTATTGCATTTTTTCGAGGTCCTCTGAAACACCCCTTTTGGAGCTATATAATACAACCCCGATTTAAAAAAAATAAAATAAACTTGTCTCCCGTAGGATAATAAGGGATCTAATCTGAAAGTTTGGTTGCTATAGCTGGTACCATCTTTGAGATCTAGGCGTTCATACAGACATACAGACAGACGGGCATGGCTATATCGACTTCTCTAGTCACCCTTATCATATTTTAGGTTTAGGTTTTTTGGGGGTCTCCGACGACTCCTTCTGTACAGGGTATAAAAAGTCAACGTTGTTGACTCACCTCGTGCTTAAATCGCTTGCTGGCACTGCGCCTTAGTGTGCTGCAGTTACCATTTGTAATGGAATGTTTTATCTCCTCTATGGTTGCTGTGCTGGGCGCCATGCAACGTTTGCTCAGTTCAACCAGTTCCGCAATGGGTTGTACCTTAACAGTATGATATAAATTATAAAGGATTAGTTTATTATTAATAATTAAAGAAACTGACGAATGCAGTATGCAGTAATGGCATTTAGGTCAATCTACGAATTTATTAAATTTTTTAGTGTCTGTGTACTATACTTATATCAAAAATTCAAATACATTTTCATCTGATAAAATATTTATAGTTTTTTCTTTCTTTTTTTTTTTAATAAGACGTAGGGGACTATCATTTCAATGTCTACAATGCGTGTAAATTTTTAAAATTTTATTTCAACGTCTATCCTTATGCAAAGAAAAGTTCCTCACGCGCTTAAATATGTTCTCGACTAGATCGAGCAGCTACACCGTCTCTTTTTAATTGTTTGCTTTAAACGTTAACATATTGTCCAAAGGGACTCCCCCATAGTTAGCTTTGTTCCTTGGTGTTAGTAGTTGACAGCGTTTATGTTTTATTCATGGCACAAAAAGTGGCACTCGTTTAGAAAGACAAATAGGAACTGTAATTTTATAGAACGCGCATCATCTTCTCCAGGCGAATCTGTAGGATAACGCATTCTGCAGAAATTTTAATGGATTGTTTGCAGGCAGTCTCATTACGGACAGTGAGATGATCCGTTATCATGTTGTCTTACTTAGGCTGCCAGCTCTACAATCTTATCAAATAATCCGTTTGTATTTCAGAGACGAATTAGTTGGTGGCTTATTTGGACAGCAACAGAGTAAGAAGACAACTAATTTGCGGCGACGCCCCTGCCAACCCCCATTCAGCTTCCGGCATTGGCGCCTTTTTTAAAGCCGTTTCCCGCATTAGGCGATTCGGTAAATTTATCAGACTCCGTATCGGGCACACTGATGTCACCCACGGCCATTTTCTCAAAGGAAAACCCGCTCTGGCCTGTTCACAATGCAATGCATCTTCATTAACAATTAGCCACATAGTCACCGTCTGCCCCAATCTCAACACTTTGAGAGCTGCCACATGGCAGTGCCATGCTACCGTTGCCATGCTCCGTACCCTAGTTGCTTCGCACGCCGACCCCCGGTCTTTTTTATTTAATTGTATCAGTCCTATGGTAGCTATATGACGTAGTCAACCGATTTTGATAAAATTTAGAACAGCGTCAAATTTGGTCACGATATCTCCAAAAAACAAAGGAAACACCACGAATGTTGTACAAAAAACGTTTTTTGACCGATCGTTCCTATGGGCTCTATATGATATAGTCAACCGATTTTTATCAAATTTGGTTCAGTGCTTGGGTACTAGTACTATAGAAAACTTCCGAATGCATATCTTTATAAACAAACGAAAAAGTTTTGTGTTTTTTTCGAGGTTTTCTGAAACACCCCTATGGGAGGTATATAATATAATCCCGATATCAAAAAAATAAAATAATCTTGTTTCCCATGCAACAACAAGGGATCTAATCTAAAAGTTCGGTTGCTTTAGTTCTTACCATATCTGACATGGGTATATCTACTTTTCTAGTCACACTGATCATAGATAGATAACTTTGAGGAGTCTGCGATGTCTCCTTCCATAAATACTTAGTTGATGAAACTTTCAGAAATTGCTTGGGAAAAGTCTAAGTCTTAAACCGAGTTTTCGTATTCGGGGTGGAGCGGCAAGTAACCTTTCGCCATCAAAATGTAGTTGGTGCGGTTTTTGCCTGATATTTTAGGTCTAATAAATTAAAAAACTAAAATTAAATCAAAGAAATAATCAACATTTTGTTAAATAGTTAAAGTTTTTTTTAATATTCTCGCTTAACATAATCATCCTACCCAAGAAATTATTCCAAAATTTGTTCATGGAACGGATTTCGAAATATTTCGAAAAAAAACACTTTTCGAAATAAAAAAAAGTGTCTACTTACTAAACTGTAGATTATTGAATTAACCATCAATTACACCTGGAATATATTTTTGTCAAATTTATGGTTTGGTCGTTATTTCTCCATTCATGTGAAATTTTTCGTAATTTTCAGCCAATTTTTAAGAAAAATTCTATTTGGAACGTACACGCACACGTCAGTGTGCAAAGTTGTGTCGCTGTGAGTGCATCGGTTCGGCTGTGAGATTTTTTTTAGTAAAACAACTTTTTACATTTCGGCGAAAACGTAATGGCAGATTGTCGAGAACAACGCGCGGCTGTGAAATTTTTGACCTTTCCATGAAGCAATTTTTGACCAAAAACGCCATGACACCGATTGTCCACCCCCCATACTCACCGGATCTAGCCCCCCCTGTGACTTCTTTTTGTTCCCCAGACTCAAAAGGAATATGAAAGGAAAGCGTTTTACCACTGTGGAGGAGGTGAAACAAAAATCGCTGGAAGGCTTAAAGAACATCCCGATGAGTGAATTTAAAAACTGTTTTGAACAATGGAAGAATCGTTTGGAGAAGTGCGTTGTGGTCAATTTGGTGTTAAAATATTAAGAAATAAAGAAGTTATGACGAAATTCGCGTTTTTTTGGGTCCCCCCTCGTAATCGATGGGTAAATAAATCAACAGTTTAGTAAAAAAATTATCATAATCAGTTTAGTACATCCAGAGATATTTGCTTTTAAGTACACTTTTTTTTTATTTTCGAAAAATGGATTTTTCAAAATATTTCGAAATCCGTTCCATGAAAAAATTTGTTGACTTCATTTTCGGTTTTAGCGTGCCATTTTACTACGAAAATTACTAAAACATGTTGAGGATACCAAAATTTTTTAAAATTTGTAAACTAGTGTTATTAGTGCTGCCTACCATGATCGATAAAAAGCATTAACCTTTGAGAGGGAACACGCTTTAACCAAATTTTATTACATATTTTGGCTTTTTTTAAAAAATATGTTTTTTATCAACAAAAGTTTCTTATGCACCCACCTCAATGATTTGGATAAATTTCGGCCTAATCAGATGAAAAATGAAAAAGTTGAATAAGTTAAACTTGATATATATACACAAAAAAAAATTAGAGGGATCCATGAATTAAAAAAATGTTAAGTGATAAAAGCAACACGAACCTCTACTGTAACGGCATCGCTGCTGTTGCGAATCATTTCTATGATTACTTCCCGAGACAGCTCACATACTCGTTGGCCATTAACCTTAATCAAACGATCGCCGGGCAGCAGTCCGGTTTGGCCACCACCGGCACCAGGCTCGGCAAAAATGACCGGACGAAATATAGGTGATGTCAGTGACTCGGTGCGATCCATGCAAATTGCTTTCCGCAAACTGAAACCGAAATCCTGGCGAGGAGATTTTTGCCGACGTATGACTAGTTCTCTTGGCACAGGCAATTTCACCAGGTGAATCGGCGGCAAAGGCAAATCCATGTCTTCAAAAGTATGTATACGTGCCCAACGATCAATGCCATGCGACTCGCCAACGGGACTTAATGAAAAAGGCGGCGTAGCAAATGAAGAGTTTGTAGTATCTGTGAGACTGTCTGCACTTGGCGATGGCGATGTCAATGCGTGAAAGTGACCCCCTCCACCAAAACCAGTATTTTGGGTAGCACCAGTTTGGACGGCGTATCGAGCATTAGCCGGGAGTGTCATGGAACGCAGTTGAAGCGGATTTTCGGCGTCACTGCGCAGGCTTTCAACAGAAGTGAATGATGTGCCATGCTGGCTAGAATTTGATCCCAGAGATCCTGTAGCAACATGCGAGCCACTCTCATAGAGAAGCTCGTTTTTAATGGTGTTCCGTATGAGCAGCTCTGGTGTACCGCCTGGTGGATAGCTTATCTCTTCGTGAACATTGCCCATGTTGCTGCGGGAACCTTTTAAAATGCCGCGTTTTGGAGGCTTTGGGGGCACCGGCGGTTGAAAGCGATTCTGTTAAGAGAACATAAATTCGGTTAGCTACACATACGTAATTTTGTTTGTATACAAATAAAATAAGTCCCTAGCTAAATTTACCTTCAGTCCACTTTCCAAAATAGAATGGGTAACTTCACCATAGTTGACATTGACAGCACCTCCATTCGCTGTAGTACTTTCAATATGTGTCATCACAGATTCTGTAATTTCTTCATTGCCTCGGTCCCGCTCGGCTCCCACGTAATTTCCTGCTATTCCATTATCCGCATTAAGTGCGGCAAAGAAATCTGCACTATAATCAGCTGTAATGCCGCTGGGAAGTTTCTCCTTCTCTTTGCGTCGTCCACGTATCTTCAGAGAACGCCTCACCTTTATTTAAGGTAGAAATTACACGAATGATAAGACACTGAAATATTAAAATTTCTCATATTCTTGCTTACCTCATCAAGCCGCAAAAGCTCATCTGTACTCATACTGCCCGTTACATTGCTCTTAGCCTCTTTGCGAAGTTTTTTTTCCCGTTTGCGACGCTCTTTCTCCTCATCTCCAGCATTTTTTTTCATAAAGTTAAACATTTCGGTTAACCCGTGGAGGTATTGACTTCCTTAATGCAATATCTGTATTTAAAAGATATATGTACATACATATCATGTATGTATGTAAATATATAGTAAGGTTGGCTTAGCGACCTCTTTCTTGTTGCATGGTTAATTTGATTTGTAAGTATTTCTGATGAATTTCGCACTATGCTATGGCAATGGCAAAAAAATAACTTTCCTACTCTATTTTTTACTTTATTTAATTGAATCGACGTTATGTCAACTTTCTTTTAATCTAGCTAATTCTTATTCTACAAACGTTCTTTATTTTTTTTTCTTTACAACCAAAACAAAAGAAAAAAGAAAGTTGACTGCCTATAATTTTTTGCAATTGTACATATGCAGTTTCTTTTTTTTTTTTTTGATAAGAGCACACTAATGTAAACTCCTCTTAAGCGTGTATATATATACATGTCAGCACGCACACAAGCACACGCGTCCACAAAAAATCTAGCAAATAAATAATATGCATTTATGTACATATGTATGTAATTGCATATGCACGTACTACGTATTGTTTCGTTTAAACATCAGAGTTTGTATCAATGACATGTAAAATTACCTTTGATGTTTTATCTTTTTATGAAATTATTTTAAAAAAACTCGTTTAAATGATATTGGTATAAAACTTTTTGTTGTTGTTGTGATTTGGGCGTGTTTTTGCCAAATTGATATAAGGGATTTTGCATTTTAGTATTTGGATGAGTGCAACCCAAACATTGACTTATTTATACATTGCGAAGTGTTTTAAACACAGCTAAACAATTTTATACTAATTTATTTAGTAGTACTTTTGAGTAGTCTACAATCTTTGAGTGAGAATTGTGATCATTTGAACTGCTTCTTTGTTCATGCACTGGAATCACATGTGATTCACTAATTGAGTGACCCAGGGATGCAGATGACATTTGGCAAAAATTGTGTTCTGTGTTATATGGTTTTATAACTAAACAGTGTGGCAACCACTTGCGATAAAATATTTGTCGTTTTATACTTAAGAGCAGATTTATTGAGACAGGAAATAGATACTAATCAAAATTTGTTCAACTATTAACTGTTATTAATTGTGAAACTGTAAGTTTGACTGCAATTTTTGTTAGGAGGTTATTATTTTAATCAGTAAAAGTGTTTGTTATCGATATCGAAATTTTCATCTTGGTTGCATAGAGAAATATCGCACTATTAATAAAAGCTTATCGGTATATCGACACATCCATTAAGAGGTTCGCCATTATTATTTTTTTTATATTTCTATACAATTACTTATAAAATTTAAAAATAAAAGTCATTAAGAACAAAAAGAGGAATCCAATCTTATGTGCACCACAAAAATTGCCTTTATACGGGTGAATAAGTGTTCACCTCTCTGTAGAAAAAAAGTGACGCGTAAAAAGCAAAACGGTATATTAGAAACTAATTTAATGACATTTTTTGCGCAGCGAAAAAATAAACTTAACATCAACAATAGTATATGTGTTAATATTAAAATACAAAGGCGTATTTGTTTTTGAAATGTATATGCCTCGCCTTTTCCGTCCTATATGTATATTTGACTTCAAAAGACCTTAAAGCGGCAACAACAACAACAACAACAACCAAATAGCAACAACAAACGCTTAATACCTAAGAGGCCAAACTCATTTGAAAAAATATATTCCTAGTCTTGCTTTGGTGTTAACCTGTAGGCGGTTAAAACAATTAATTTATTATTAGTGTTTTCCCCCTTCTTAAATGCAGTTTGCTTAATTTATAACTGTGTCAGCGCAAACGTTTACGTATGTACCTATTTGTACATATGTATGTAGGTACATACATATGTGCATATTGTGAAAAAATTCCAACATACTTTTCACACACAAACACCAATGCAACAACAACAACAGAGACGTTCGACCGAAAAAAAAAACAGCCGTGGCCTTTGTTATTACGGCTGGTAATACAATTAAGCTACTTTTTTCGCTTTCATGAAAGTTAAATTTGAAATTGTTAAGATAATCCATAAATCTGTGTTTTTATATTGATATTTTATAAACAAAGTTGTTTCACTCACTCCTCTCACTTAGTGATCACTAAATATAATGATGAGTTCTGAACTACACACATTTAAAGTAAACACTTCTATCTTTTGTCGTCTAGTTCCCTTCTTATTTATTTAATGTACACACCATATACATACACATATGTATGAATGAACATACATACGACGTATATGTTCACATCCACGGTTTTGGATAGCAAACACAAAGTCGTTGATAATTTCGCGAAATGTAATTTGTTTTTGCGATCCGATCATATCATTGCCGCAATCGCCTTCACGCACAAGAACAAAGCCCTCTCGTAGAAAAACAGCAACGCGTATCACCTTATCTTTTAGTTGATCGTTGATTCAAACTGCTGGGGGTCTATGAAATGGTGCGTTGGCAGAAGTACACATGAATACGAATATACAACTTCTTAATTGAATCCATTACTTTTCTAAACGTCGTCTTAAAAATCTGAACTATTCTTCTATTCTTCTCCAAAACAAAAACTTGTTAGTAAATACACTACGTTTGCAGCAATGCGAAAAAAATCTTGTTTCGGTAAAAATTAATGCACACCGAGATTTTAGAGTCTATTCGTAGGCGGCTTTATCTTGTAAAAACTTGTAATTATGCAATAATTCAAACATTATGTTATTGTATATAAATTAATAAAAAAAACCAAATCATAAACATTATTTTTCAATATACGTATATATTTTATAGCATTACTAGGAAATAATTTCAATTGATAGAGCATTGACGTGGTATTCACTGTGGAAACAAGTATAGCACAGGATCTACAAAATTCAAGCTATAGCCCACTGGCAGTTTTGGGGCATAATTAAACTCCAGATCAGGAATAAGGAATATTATTAGCACTTTCAGCTCCATTTTGGACATAGCCGCGCTGATACGCCATACCGACCATGTCGTTGACAACAGCTGGCGGTGGCCTTGGCCAATCTCCGGGAACAATTGGGTCTATAATGCGACCACAGATTGTTAGGGAGGGTTGGCTTCTAAAACGTGGGGAGCATATAAAGACTTGGCGTCAGCGTTACTTCATTTTGCGTGCAGATGGCACGCTTTTGGGATATCGAAACAAGCCAATGGACACCACACAGCCAGATCAGCTGCTCAATAATTTTACGGTGCGCGGCTGTCAAATAATGACCGTAGATCGGCCCAAGCCATTCACATTTATCATACGCGGTCTACAATGGACCACTGTCATTGAGCGAACTTTTGCTGTTGATACAGAAGCCGAACGCCAGCAGTGGACGGAGGCTATACGCATTGTGGCGAGTCGATTGAGCGAAATGGGCGAAACAGCCATGTCGCCGTCGCCGCAAACAGACATGGCAGATGTTGATATGGCTGCCATTGCTGAGGTCGAGCTATCCGAGAAATTTTCGGTGCAGGGCACGACCCGCAACAGTGGAGGCGTTAAGAAAGTGGTAAGTGTCAAATATTGATTAAGGATAACGAGAATTGTATCATTTCTATTTCTTAAAGACATTAGAGAACTTTGAATTCTTAAAAGTACTAGGCAAGGGTACTTTTGGCAAGGTTATTTTATGCCGCGAGAAAGCTACTGCAAAATTATATGCAATAAAAATTCTGAAAAAGGAGGTTATTATACAAAAGGATGAAGTGGCCCATACACTTACAGAAAGTCGTGTTCTCAAGTCAACAAATCATCCGTTCCTTATTGTAAGTGTTCCATGGCAAAAGTTAAGCAAATAATAATAGTTTTCCGATAATAATAATGCGATTTTTAGTCTCTTAAATATTCATTTCAAACCAACGATCGCCTATGCTTTGTTATGCAATACGTAAATGGCGGCGAACTCTTTTGGCATCTTAGTCATGAACGTTTCTTCACTGAGGATCGCACACGATTCTATGGTGCTGAAATTATATCAGCGCTGGGATACTTGCATTCGCAAGGAATCATTTATCGTGACTTGAAACTTGAAAATCTATTGCTGGACAAAGATGGTCACATTAAAGTAGCTGATTTTGGTCTTTGCAAAGAGGATATTACTTATGGACGTACAACGAAAACATTTTGTGGAACACCGGAGTACCTAGCGCCGGAAGTATTAGACGATAATGACTATGGACAAGCAGTAGATTGGTGGGGCACGGGAGTAGTCATGTACGAAATGGTAAGTTGTAACATTTAAACATTATTTTTATTATTAGATTTATATTAAAATAACGAGTTTTCTCTACATGTTTAAAGATATGCGGTCGTCTTCCATTCTACAATCGCGACCATGATGTGCTGTTCACCCTTATACTAGTGGAAGATGTTAAATTCCCACGAAATATAACCGAAGAAGCTAAAAGCCTCTTATCTGGTCTGTTAGCCAAGGACCCGAAGAAACGTTTAGGTGGTGGTCAAGATGATGTAAAGGAAATACAAAGGCACCCATTTTTTGCTAACATAAATTGGACAGATTTAGTACTAAAAAAGGTTTGCACGCAATCAAAAGCATAAGTTACAGTATGCAGTTAATTTAATTTATTTGAATATGTATTCAGATACCGCCGCCATTTAAGCCGCTGGTCACATCCGACACAGACACACGCTATTTTGACAAAGAGTTTACAGGTGAAAGTGTTGAGCTAACGCCGCCAGATCCTACTGGTCCTCTAGGTTCAATAGCAGAAGAACCACTATTCCCGCAGGTCGGTATAGCAGAACTCTGTTAAAGTATAAACCAAGGTTATATAACATGTCTTTTTTTGCGCCCACAGTTTAGTTATCAAGGAGACATGGCCTCAACGTTGGGCACATCGTCGCACATCAGTACTTCCACAAGTCTCACATCAATGCAATAGAACTACATTATGCAACTATTGGGGAAAACCAATAACAAAAACTCTATCACTAAGTTCACAAAAAAATAACACTTGAACGATAGTAACTTATTTCTTACAACGGCAACAAAAAGCATAAAACGGCAACATTCAGTTGGAAAAGAAAACTTTAAACGCGATATAAAAATAGTTTAATAGGTATAATAAAACATATATACTTATATATACATAATTATAACTTTTTAAGTGTAATGTCTAAAGTGATTAGTTAATTTTGAAGCAAGTACAATATTTATAAAGCTATTGAGCAAAGCAACAACAAATACATACAATATTACATACACGAACATATTGACACACCTACACACACCACACATACACACTGAAACAAAAAAAAATATAAAAGGAGTAGCACTGTGTACCATAAAAACAAACAAACAAACCATATAAAATATTTTTACTCCAAAGAAGAAAAAAAAACCCAACTTAACACGTTAATGTGTCCTCTAATTCTAACTCGTTATAGTTTATGTAAAACCGAATCAAATAAAAAAACTTTATATAATAAACAAACAAAAAATAACTACAAAATAAAATCTGCTCCTTAAAAACATAAATGCGCTTAAAACTTTTAACAAAAAATTGATTAAATCGCTGAACTTCTACAACATACATTTTTTTATATAAAATTTTTAGTTACTTGTTAATCGGTTTTCAAGCAAGTCAAACATATGTTTAAAAACATTTTCTCTTTTAAATTTCTGCATAACGTATAACCCCTGTAAAATCATAAAGTTCAAAGTGGCTTTTTAGTTTTTGATTGATTACATTTAACGAAAAAGCATATTGCAGAGATTTTGACTTAAAAATTGTTTCAAGTGGCAATTATAAACATTTTAATGAAAACAAAATTTAAAACTATTAAATAAAAAATAAACTTTTGATATTTTTATATACGCGATAAAAAACTTATTTTATATTTTGTGACAACAAAAAATAAAATTGTACATAAATAAAAATAATTACATAAATTGCAAACTCATGTTCGGAAATTTTCACTAAATACATAAATCAAAGTATACGCACTAATGGTACTGTCACTTTTATACAAAAATAATAATAATAACGATTAATAAAAAGTAAACTTTCCTTGGTACTATGTCGATCATTGCATACACATATGTATGTGTTGGTATTGGGATTCAATGATAGTAGCCCGAGTATACGGGAAAATTCAGAATGATGAAAAATACAAAATTTTTCAAAAGTTTTATTACATTTTTGCGACCTCACTTCGAAGTGAAACCCCCCCAACTAAAATAATTAGGGTTTGCGACTGTCCCTCCCACACTCTTCATCCGAGATTGAGTCATAAAACCGAAATTGATATTGCAATCTTTTGAAATCAAATTAGAATAATTATAATTCAACGAAACAATTAATAACTTCAAAAAATAATCAATCTTTAGTCTAACATTTTTTATTTTAAAATAATAATAAAAAGTGTGATATTTTTGCAGCTTTCGTATTTAAGTTCAAATCGCTTCTATGCGGCGTACAACCAGTTTCCAATTGGGAAATGTATTTTTTGGGTAGTATGATAACTAAGCCTATAAGTTCCGTAAATTTCAACCGATTTTTAGGTGGATCGATTGATAAGTCAAAAAGGCTATTTTAAATATCGTGGTAAATGACAAGTGCATGAGGGCAATTGCATTGCGGATGAACAGGCAAGACAAGGAACTACCAGCATCGTCCTTCAGGACAAGGAGCGTCTGAGTATACCTATGGCCAGTTATAAATTGATTATAAAAAATCATTTCGCTCTCACTGGAAACGAAGCGTGGAATCGAATTTCGAATACTTTGCTGTCTAAACAGATCTCAATGCTCGACCATAATCCGAGCAATTACCGGACACTGGCTGGTGGGAATTCATGCATCATGGCTTAACGCTACCCATCATGACTTCTGCAAAAGTTGTGACGATAAGGAGGAGCTGGAAACGGTGGAGCTCCTATTCTGTCACTGCCTAGTATTGTGTAGGACAAGGTTTCGCTTCCTCAAGTCATACTTTCCAAATGACTTATCCCAGCTCTCAGAGCAGAGTCCAAAATGCCTTTCGAGGATTATACAGGCCACCGGATGGCTGTGACTTTAGTACATATAGAGAACATTTTGAGTGGGCATGGGTGGAGAAAGGTCCACCACTGCGGTATCACAACGGGCCTATTTTTGGCCTAAGTGTCCCAGCTGCCGCTCTAACCTAACCTCAGCTACCTTTAAAACAAACAAAAAATGGTAGCGGCATCTCACACACAGGGCGCATAAGAATTTTTTGAAAATAGTGTTGCGTGTACGCAACCGCATAATAAAAACCGCAAAATTCTGAAGGGGACGGGGCCAGATTTCGAAATGGTTTAACAAACTGAAGACGGATTATACGCCTCTGTCTGAAAAGTCTTATATCTACGTTTTGTGGTCTCTAGGTGTTCATACGGACGCACAGACGGACATATGTAGCTCAATGCTTAGGCATCTGTTTTTTTTTTCATAACTTTTCCTACAAATTTTCAAATAACTATCAAATTAAGGAATAATAAAAATAATTTACCTTTATTTTGCCTTTCAATAAATCGCTACTTTTTTTAAATTTACCTGCTGTCGCAAGCAACATTACTTCTAAAAAGTACAAAGGGTATAATTACTTCGTGCAAATGTATGTAACGGGCAGAAGGCGGCGTGTCAGACCCCATAAGTATATATATTCTTGATCAGCGTCAACAGCTGAGTCGATATAGCCTTGTCTGTCTGTCCTTCTGTCCGTATGAGTAAAAGGATCTCAGAGACTAAAAGAGCTATGGAGCTGAAATCTTACCAAAAGATGTGCATAATAGTGAAGCAGAGCAAGTTTTTCGATTTATTTCGATATCTTTTCCAGTTTCCTTGTAGGAGAATATCGCGGTTTACACCCAAACTATAGAAGATATCGGATCCAATTAAACGAAATGATTTTAAGTTAAAAATAGTATACTTTAAAATATATATGTAAGTAACACCAGGTATATTGAAGTATTTACCTAATTTTACATTAAATTGCAAATACTATTGATAGGAACTTAATGCCAATGCCTTGAACTTTAAAGAATAATAATAAATCACTCGCACAGTAAATACGTGTTCGACATGTGATTAAGTTTCGAGATTTGCGTCAATTGGCTTCAACGCCTAAATGTAAAAGTCAGGCTACAAGAGCAAGTGGTTGATACTATGCACAGATAGCATCTCAAAGAAGATTTAAAGATTAGAAATGCAGAGCAGGATAGGGATATAAGGCGTAGACGGCGGAGCAGCCAACACTTAGAAGTTCGGCGAAAAGTGCAAGCTATGAACGCACAACAAAGAAGACATAGAGTTTAGGATTGCAGAGCAGGAATACTAGGCAAAGGACACTGAAGAAGACTGATCAGAGAAAACTTAGATTTTAGCATTGCAAAGCAGGAGAGTGATACGTTGAAGATATTAAGCGAGAAGAGCAAGTAATGAACACTTCGCATAGAACACAATTCAGAGAAAACTTAGAGTTAAGGACTGCGGAGCAGGAGCAAGCGTAGATCGTAGTGCAGATAGGTTAGGCGAGAAGAGCAAGTAAGGAACACAGGCTAGGGATGATCCAACACGTAATTTACCTAAGCAGGCAAGATATACAGTGCGCGAAAAAAGGTCAAAGCCACTCGCTTTTTTCAATAAAACTCGAAAAATTTCAAATATTTTTGGATGACTTCTTACATATTTATTTAGTAACTTTTTTAACGTATATACAAAAAAAAAAAAATGTCAAAATACACATGTTTTAAGCACATATTTATAAACGGCCAATTGCTTATTCCACTACATGGTGCAATAACTCCATCTGCGGTTCCAAGTACGAAATTGGCCCACCACACAAGTCATTTTTAAAACCATAAAATGATAATTTTGAGACTGATGCCGTTAAAAAAAAAAACCTTTTACATTTGAGGTATTCACGCTTTGTGTTGACTTGAGGAGTTGAAAATTTGTTGAAAAGTCAACAGGCAAAAGCGAGAATACCCCCTGTTGAGTATATGAGTTGACTTGTTGACGTTTTCTTCTTCTTTCCTGTGTTTGTTTACATTTGTAAATTGGTACAAATTCCATTAAAATTCAAAAACTCAAATTAAAAATGCCATTGTAAAAAAATGTGATACAGTCGAGGCGGTGCCCGACAGTGGAGTACCCTGTACCTTTTGTCTCGCAAACAATTTTTCCTGCATATTCCTTCTACGAACGATTCGATATTTATACCTATAAGTTCCCTAAATTTTTACTGATTTTGATGAAACTCGAATGTTACGTCAAAGAAGTTATTTAAAGTATATGGGGTGAGTTTCAAGTTGGTATGTTGAGGGGTGTGGGAGAAAACACGGTAAATCGATTGCGGGGGGTGGTGGGACCGCATCGATAAAATTTGGATGTGGATTTGTTCATTAGAGCCACATGCTCAGCTTACCAAAAATTGTGATTCTAGGTCACTTGTAACCATAATTACGAGGAGTCAAATATTGATGCACTTTATGGGCAAGGGGCAGTGAAATTTGTACATTTTTGACTATAACTTTTTCTGTATTTGTCCGATTTTGTTCATTTTTTACACATAGATGCATGTATCCACAACGCATCGCTCTGTAAAATTTCAAATGAAAATATTAAACGGTGTGGCTAAAAAAAATCTACAGCGGGGGAACGGGGAAAGATATTGACATGATTCAACTTCATTTGCTTAGGAAATATGCGCACCAGCAGGTAAAGTTCCGTGTCTAGCTCTTATAGTCTCCGAGATCTAGGCGTTCATACGGACGGACGGACGGACGGACATGGCTCAATCGCTACCCGAGGTTATGATAAGCATTTTGGTATAAAGGACTTGGGGTCTGCCACGCCTCCTTCTGTCCGTTACATGCATTGCACAAATCTAGTATACCCTTTGTACCTATAGGTACAGGGTATAATGATAGCGTACGTTAAAGTCGGGCGCAGACGACTTTGGGATACCCTGTACCACCACATTGCAATTAAATCCGATATATTTCTTAAGAACACCAAAAGATATTTTATTTGCCAGATTTCGTTACGATCTTTTCATAAACAAATGGCCAAATTCGATTACGTTATCTTACCAAACAAATGAAACACAACGAATTTTGTACAAAAAATGTTTTTTTGAGCGGTCTGTCCTATGGGAGCTATATGATATAGTCAACCGATTTTGATAAAATATGGTACAGTCACTGGGAACTCTAAAAAACTTCCGAGCGCCAAATTTGGTTACGATAATTTCATAAACAAACGAATTATCCATCTAAAACTTTTGGGGTCTTTGAGGTCCTCTGAAACACCCCTATGGGAGCTATATAATTTATCCCCAATATGAAAAATATAAAATAAACTTGTCTCCCCTGACATAATAACGCATATAATCTGAAAATTTGGTTGCTCCAGCTCTTACCATCTCTTAGATCTCAGTAGCGTTCAGTCTGCCGACAAAAAAATTTTAGTTTAGTACAGAGACAATGGTGTTGCCTGACGTCGAATAAATTGAAGATGTCTTAAATAACTACCATAAGGACGTGAATGCAAGTTTGCTCTCGCCTCGGGTTGATCAGTTCCACATCCCGAAGTCAACTGACTGGCGCCAGAACGTGCTCAATTCCTTTGGCGAAAACCATTTAGGTTAAAGGGTGAGGTCAACTCCACAACAGTTCCAGCATAGATTAAGCCTAGTACAGCCCCAGCAATTTCCAATTCGGATCTATTTTTAGTTTGGCCAGCATCTTCTTGTAGTACATCTGCGCTGTTGGTTTATGTAAAACAAAGGCATTATTTGGTTGGCCTTTTTGTTTTATACAAGTAAGTAACAATATTACTTAGAATCAATAATATATAATTCACTTAATTTAGTACATAAAATATACAATATATACTCTTTTATTTTGGCAGGCGAAAATCCTCTGGCTGAACCCCCCAAGCCGGCCGGGCAATAGACTGTGTACTGGCTCAAGCACCAGAGTCTGGCACTGTCCTCCTTCGACTGCGCAGCAGTATCCGGAATGGCATAAATTGCTATGGCGTGGTTCCCGAGAACAAAATGCAACCAAAACCCCTGCGCGCTGGAGTCCTTAAAAGGTACAACGCGGGTTGGGATGTCAGCCCAAACGTCTGTGGAAAGCGTGACTGCTACCCGTGAGCAAGGGATACGGTGAGCGATGCGGCGCGACGACTCCTGATCGTCGCCCTCATCGACCGCAGTGACCCAACGGCAAAATGACACCTGAGCAGTGAAAGGTGGCGGGGCTGAAGCTTCTGGATGCCCTTTTCAAAAGGATGTAGGATCCGGAAGCCCAGCCCACCACGTTCGACGGAACGTACTTGAGCTGCAAGTATGGCCTCACTCTGAAGTGGGTCACCGACACTGGCCAAGATGGACGCTCGTTGGGAGGGGGCCAAGCTAGAGGTAGTCGACAGAACACAGATTCCATCGGTACCGAAGGCGAAGAGTAGTCCCCACTGAACACGCTCTCAAACTGCTCAAGTGGCAAAACCCTTAGGTGCCAACCAAGGACTGGGTGGTGCTGCACGTGGGAAAGCCAGAGGAAAGGGGACAGCAGATGGTGCTCCAAATCAACAAGGAGGCCGAAAATCTGCTCTACCCAAGGTTCGGGAAGATGGCGTCTCAAGAAGCGCCACCCGAACGACGAGAACACGAACACGTTTGAGGCTGGTGGGGTCGAGAAGGACCTTGGCGTAGCTGCTCACGGCCTCGAATTAAACGAGGAATCAGAGGACGATGGCGATAAGACGCTGGCAGCCATGCAGCTGAGGATCTTTCAGCTCAACCTCCATAGTTGCAAGTTGGCGTCAGCGGAGCACGGCTTTAGTCCAGGAGCCTTGGATAGCTTCGGGTAACAAGGTCTCTGGATTTGATTCAAACAACTATAACACTTTCTACCCGACATCCGTAAGTAAAGCAAGAACTGTATCTATGCTTATCTTATGTCTCACTACAGCTCTGACGACCTCACGGTGGTAGCGCTTGAGGGAGGGAAGGAGGAGCCGCTCCTAGTGGCATCCTGCTACTTGGCGCACGACAGGAAGGCGCCAACGGAGGAGACGGACCGTCTGGTCCAGGAGGTGAGCCAGAAGGTGATCGGTGCTGACGCAAACGCCCACCATATAACATGTGGATGCAGGGACGTTAACGAGAGAGGTGAGTCACTGCTAGACTTCTTACTAAGGTATAATCTAAGTATTTCTAACATAGGGGAGGAACCCACCTATGTGGGCCCTACCTCATCTAGTGTCATTGACCTAACTCTATCGTCTGGTATGAATACGGCGGTCATAGAGTGGAAAGTTCTTAGCAAACAATCCTTCTCTGACCACAAGTACATCCAATTCAAGGCAGTGTTTGAGTTTGTAGTGACAAAAAGTGCGTATAAAAATCCTCGAAACACCAACTGGGAGATGTTTAAAGACAAGGTGGCAAGAAAACTCCCACCATCACCAACAATAACATCGACAGAGGACATTGAGAAGTCCGTGGAGACACTCAGTCTTCATCTGACAAAGGCGTTTACTGGACAGCAAGCTGAGCTGGAAACTCAATGTTGAGGAAAGGGTGAAGAAAGCCACGAATGCACTGTATGCATCGCAGAAGATGCTACGTAGCACGTGGGGTCTGTCACCAAGACTAATGATCTTCATCTCAGACGTGCGGCCAGAGCAACTCTAGGGAGTTCTGGTATGGTGGAAAGCCACAGAGAAGTCCGCATACCTGCAAATAATGAAAAAGACGCAACGACGTGCACTGATGTGCATAACGGGGGCTTTGAGGCCCACTGCAACCAAGGCTTTAGAAGTAACACTTGGTGTCCACCCCTTAGACATTCAGGTCAAACTACGTGCACAGAAGACAGCGCTACGTCTCTGTGCAGCAGGAAATATGGCCCTTACGAACTACGGGCACATCAAACTTGAAGGGGTGACATACAATAGCCCGGACTATATGACCCCAGTAAGTAACTTCTCCAGAACGCTCACTCTAATGGGGGCCGTGTTATACTTAGGGTATTCACGCTTTGTGTTGACTTGAGGACTTTTACAAAAACAAAAAGTATGGCAAAATACAACCCTGTGTTTCAACTCTCAACTCAACTTTTCCTCAACCCAGACCCTAGTCTACTTTTTGCTGTTGACTTGTTGAGAAAGTGTTGCACAATATTGTAATTCGCTGCCTTTTCAGCACTGCTCGCATTTGTCATTTTTTAGCCATTTCGTGATATGAAAAGCAACGAGTTACCTTATACTCGCTAAAAAAAGAAGAGCGCCAAATTTAAAATAATCAAATTGTAAAAAAGGTTGTGGATTTTTTATGCGAAATTATGTGAATTAGACATAATTACTTGTTGGAGTTAACGCAAGTAAAAGAGTAAAAATAGATGCGAATTGGAAAATGCTGGGGCTGTACTACGCTTAATATATGCTGAAACTGTTGCGGAGTTACCCTCAGCATTTAAACAAATCGGTTTTCGTCGAAGGAAATGAGCGCGTTCTGGCGCCAGTCAATTGACCTAGGGATGTGGAAATGGTCACCACGATGCGAGAGTAAAATTGCATTTATGTCCACATGATAATTATCTAGAACTTTATCAATTTGTGCGCCGCCACGCAACCCCATTGTCTCTGTATTATAAAAAGTTAGTTTTTCCACAATGAATTTGTTTTAGCAGACTAACCTTCAATAAAATGGATTTCATCCAAAGCCTTTTGAGCTTCAATCAGAATAGACTTTACGCTCTGTCGTGGCATTTTTAAATCAAAATTTTTATTTTAATGATTATTTGCAGCAATTTATAAAAGTAAACAAACACAGGGAAGAAGCAGCACAAACTCAAATACGGTTTTTCTACAATTGTTTCGTTTTTGCAGCAATAAAACAATGAAAATCTGTGTAATCCATAGCTACTTTAGCTGCAGGTTCTATTAAAGTAGATTTTATGTTCTTACTCTGCATTTTTAATTCAAGTTTTTTAATTTTGATGCAATTTGTACCAATTTACGAATGTAAACAAACACATGGAAGAACAAGCACAAAGTCAAATACGGTTTTTCTGCAATTATTTCATTTTCGCAGCAATAAAATAATAAAAATCTGAGTAATCCATAGCTACTTTAGCTACAGATTCTGTAAGTAAAGATTTTACTATTCGACTTGGCATTTTTAATTCAACCTTTTGAATTTTAATGCAATTTGTACCAATTTGCAAATGTAAACAAAAACAGGAAAAAAGAAGAAAAGTCAACAAGTCAACTCATAAAGTCAACAGGAGGGATTCACGCTTTGGCCTGTTGACTTTTTCAACAAGTCCTCAAGTCAACACAAAGCGTGAATACCCTAACTATTATATATATATATATACTTTGTGTGTATTTTTTTTTGTCCGTCATAAAAATATGCTAGGGTTTTTATTTTTACATATAAGCTTAGTTAGGCCTTCAAGCAATTTTTCTTAATTGGGCAATTATTAGCAGCACTAGGTAAAAAAGTTGATAAGTATCGAATTGACTCTGTTATAAGGTCATGTCAACGGAGTCCGCCCAAAGTAGCGTCATTCCCTTAAAATCCATAAGAGGAAAAGTTCTAAATTATTTTAAAGTGCTTAATGATTTTTATTTAAAAAAAAAATAGTTAAAAGTGCAAAATTTAATACAAATCATTTCGGCAGTGAAAACCTAAATTTAAATTTATCTCTTTTTGGTGCAAAGCGCCTTTTTTATAAGGTGAGTGGTTTTTTTTTGTTGTCATTTTTTTTGAGGAAAAGTACCCAAAATTGGGGACTTTGTAATTTTTTTTGTCAAAGAGACTCTGGAGCACCTCATCTGCCACTGCCCCGCCCTATGTGCACTGAGACTTAAACATCTAGGAAAATCCTGGCTTACCTCACTGGAAAAGGCTGCCGACAGAGCACTCCAAAAGCTTCTGGCGTTCGCCAGAATGTGCAATGTACACCAGCTGCCGCGTCTTCCGGTACCACTAAGGACTATCTAGTCAGTGTGTGACTCTCCTCCAGGGGTCAACTGGTGCAACCTAACCTAACCTACTCTTTTATTTGCGTTAGCTACAACAACAATTACTCATTTTCAATGTAATTAATTTCGCAATAAAAATTCACAATCTTTTTTACTTGCGTTAGAACACTTTGAATATTTTAAATTTGGCGCTAATTTTTTTCAAACGAGTAAAAGGTAACTCTTTGCTTTTCATGTCACGAAATGGCTAAAAAATTACAAATGTTGCAGTGCTGAAAATGCCGGAACCACCGCATTAACATTCCTGCGAACAAAAAAATAACTTAGAAAAGCTTAATACTTTTTGTGAAAATGTTTTTATAGTTTATCAGCACAAGTATCCTTGGTACCCTATGGCTCCTTCTGTTCATAAGGTACATATGCATCAAAATGTACACAATTGTTTAGTTCTGGTTGGCTGTCTTGGGAAACATGCATCGGAACCCCGAAACAAATTTTATAAGAGCATTAGAAGGTGCCATGCAAGAAAATTTAATCGACTGGACTATATGACAGATATCATTAAACGAGCCCTAGATAGTTCTGACACTTTGCTGTCGAATATCTATTTAAAAAACGGAAAAATGAAAACAAGGTGATGCAATCACCCAGCTTAAAAATTCAATTTAAAAGTGACAATGGTGACCCGAGGGACGAAGATAATGATGAATCATCTCTATTCACCTAAATCTCTCTTATTGCAGAACCATTTTGAGGATTCGACAAAAGCAGCCGGATCCGCTATGTGCACATAAGCCAGACTACCCGTGTTTTCAAAGAATGGTTTACCCAGAAACTGGGTTCGTCTTCTTAGAAGTGCCGGGCAATCGCATAGCAGGTGCCAGCACCGCGTTACGTATAAGTTTACTCTTTATGGTATGCTATGTCAGAGCCTTGATTGCAGATATCGACAAGAATTACAACGTTCCTTGGACTTTCGTCCAAGGTATCAATAAGTCTAGACGATTGCCAGATTCCATATATCTCAGCTTGAAAAACGCTACACCAGTCGGGGGGGCGGAATGAAAGCTTCGTCGAAAGCTCTTCAGAGAAGATGCTTGCTCCTGTACCCTCATCCGTCTTCGAACCATCAGTGTAGATAGTCAGTTCGTTCCCTTTTAAAGGGGTTTTTGGCTTCCAATCTTGTTAAAATTGGATTGTGGTTAAGGTGACTTTTGGACCAACGCTCCATAATGCATCTAATCTGAAAATTTGGTTGCTCTAGCTCTTACCATCTCTGAGATCTAGGCGTTCATACAGACAGACAGACGGACATGGGTATATCGTATAAGGTTTCCCGTTCCTGCGCATTGCGTTCTCTGCTAAATCATTTTCCCTATTGCTCCTATTTTAACTCACTCGCTAGGCTTAACATCTTTTTTACCAGTCTGTCTTGCTATCTACGCAATGTTTCACGATCCTGCTCTGTAATGGTGTAATCTAAATATTCTCTGAGCAGTCTTCTTTGCTAAGTATTCCTTAATTGCTCTTCCTAACACCTTCAACCAGTCTACTCCGCGATCTACGCAATATATTACGCTCCCGCTCTGCAGTCCTAGACTCTTAAGTTTTCTCTGAGCTGTCTTCTAAGCATACAATGTACAATCGTATAGCCTATGTCTTCTCTGTGCTTTGTTCTAAGTATAGTGTGCTGTTGTCGCCTAGCTTCTGCATCCAGCAACGAAGCAGTGAATGCAATGGCTCGGGTGGCGGAGTCAATAATGGCAACTTCACTTTGCCATTACTTCAATGCGCCACAATGCCATTGGGCCAATACCATGTGACTGCTTTTTCTGTCTCGGTTTCGTTTGTTCGCTATTTTCGCTCGATTAGACCGATCATCTTTTGTCATTCATATTTTCAAATCTTTTACCAAGTATTTAAGTATATTTTCCACAAAAGTGAGTCAGAGTACGAAACCAAACCCGCAGTTGAGCGCATTTAAAAAATTTTTCAAGGTTTAAAATCATATTTTCTGTAACAAGAGAACCCCCCTAAAATCATAATACATTTTTTTTGTCCGTTGTGGAATGGCCGCTTTTTCACTCGGACCATCTCTGGTAACCTTAAATACGAACGAAAGGATACAAGCTGTAATCAAATGTGCAATCGTATTGAAGTATTTCTTATAGCACGTCGAAAATTATCTCGTTTTTGATCTATGTCAACCGAGCCTCTCTTTGCAAAGTGGAGCCATATAACTAAAATAACTTTGTTTTATATATTTAATGTAGTTTTTTTAAAAATCAGAATATAATTCTTCAAGTCGAAAATACATCTAATTCTGTTTTTACACGATAGATACGTTCCGGAAAAAATGTGTAAGAAAAGACATGGAGTATGAAAATAAATTGAAAAGTGGAATTCCCCAACTACGTTTCTAAAGATTAATGTTAACAAATTTGTCTTTAAAATTTTAATAAAATAGCTTTATAATCGTGCTAAATCGAATGAAATCATCTAAAAACGGAAAGATTTTTTTTATATTCCATGTTAATTTAAAACCGTGTTAAAAAGAACCGTGTAAGGCTGAATTAGGTATATACTTCACCATAGACCGGCTCCAGCAACTAAAGAATTTATCCGAATTGAATAAATTTATTATTTTCTAAGTCCCTGGGAAATTCAGAATCAGATGCAGTTTATAAAATGTTTCCATTAAAATGCTTTACGTTTTCTGCTGCTGTGCCATTGTGAGACATCCCTTCTCCAATGTAACCATACCATTGTTTCGAATATGCTGATTAACGAAAATCTGCTTATCAATTTAAAAAAGCTTATTACAAAAATGTTTAAATTGGGCACTTACAAAATATAAGCAAAGCTTTCGCAGCATCAGATTTTAAATACAATATAATGCCTAAGGAACCTGAGCTGTACCTACAATCTCACTTAATGCACTTTTCGCTTAAATCTGTGACCCCATTTAATGGAGCAGCTGCTCAAAAAACGGCATCGTTTGAGTATTTGAAGAGAAAACAAGTCTTCGTCAGTAAAAGCCGCCGTTGTATATTAGGGATAACTGCAAAGTTTATTGATGGGCTCAAAATAATTGATGACACGTAAAAGAAAGAAAGTCAGCCAAATTCGGCAACTCCTTTTGTTACATAAAAATATGTATGTATGTACATATGTATATCATAAACCATAAAGTTGCAAAAGATATCAAGCAAAACATTTTCATTTATTTATTATGTATCAGAGTTTAGTGCAAATTCGAACACTGACCAATTTAGCTGCTTGAGCACAAAATTTCTCCGCTCTTTGCACGCAATGTCGACGATCCAAACGAGACGAGCCAAAAACATATAAAATATTTATGTACTCATACACTTATGTATTTACTTTGTATGTATAGTTTTGTTGAATCGGTCCAAGTATGGCAAATGTATTTTGTGTACATAACCAACGGTGAGCATTTTTTAAAATATAGAAATAACTGTATATGTATGTACATTAACCAATTTGGAATCTTCCCGGCATGCTTTTATCAATGCTCCGCTGCTACTTTGAGTGGCAGCAACATGCACTAATACGTTAGATTTGCGCTATTAATGTCATTTCAGTTTAGGAAGAAACTTACAGTAGCTTTTATTAGCCGAGATTTGTAAAATTTGAACATAAAAAAATTTGGAGCATTGACTTAATTCCTATTGAGCTACATAAATATATGTACATATATACTATATATGTCTTATGGACACGCAGGTCTCGAAAATTACCCACCTTGACCACCTTTTGATACAATTTCATACAACTAGCTCGCTGGACACATAAATAAGCATAGCTATTTATCAATTTTCTTTATGTGTTGATTATTTTGTTATTTACTTTACCATGTACGCATTAGGTTAGGTTAGGTTAGGGCGGCAGTTGGGACCTAACGCCCCAACACACTTAGGCCAGAAAATTGGCCCATTGTGATACCGCTGGGTGGGCCTTACACCACCCTTCCCCCACTCAGGAGGTCCCCTATGTGTTCTAAGAATCACGCCCATCCGGCGGGTTTAATAAACCCCAAGAGGCTTCTTGGACTCTTTTCTGAGAGCTGGGATAGGTCATTTAAGACGTATGATTTAAGGAATCTGTTCATAATGGCATCTAATGCTTCATTTGGGGTGGAACATAGTGCCCCGCTGATAGTTAATTCTGCAGTGCACTGTAGCCCATTTAGAGAGTGTACATAAGGCATTTGTCATGCGCTCACATAGTGTTTGAGGATATTTTCCCGAGAAGGCAACTGCCACGTCATCCGCGTATGCAGTTATACTGCATCCACCACCCTCCAAGGTGCGCAGGAGGCCATTTATTGCCACGTTCCAAAGGAATGGAGAGAGGACTCCCCCCTGAGGCGTTCCTCTATTTACGTATCTTACGATACTGGAATTTCCCAGAGAGGATTGAATAACTCTACATCTGAGTAACTGTTCAATGAGACTGATGACCCCCGATTCCACTCTCAGATCCTTCAGTGCTTCAATGATAGTCTCAGGTGTGACATTATTGAAAGCCCCCTCAATGTCTAAGAAGGCGACTAAAGAGAATTCCTTATAATGTAGTGATTTCTCAATTCCTGAGACTACAGAATGCAGAGCTGTTTCGGTAGAGCAGCCCTTTTTGTATGCATGTTGTGATTTGGACATTTTATATTGAGGAATGGTTTTCCTGAGCTGTAGGCCAATTAGTCTTTCCATCGTCTTCAGAAGAAAAGATGAGAGACTAATGGGTCTGAAATCATTGGGAAGTGTATGTGTAGCCTTCCCTGCCTTGGGGATAAAGACTACTTTGGATATAAGCCACGGTTCCGGAATAGTTCCAGTGGCTAGAGTTCTACGGAAGATATCTGCCATCCATCTTATGACAGATTCTCCTCCGTATTGCAATTGCGCCGGGATAATATTGTCTGGCCCCGGAGATTTATATGGCTTGAAAGTACTTATAGCCCATTTAACATTATCATAAGTAAACAGGTTGTCAGGGACCTGCGTACAGTAAACCCTAGGATTGACCTCCACTGGCTTGTTGGAGGAGCAACCTGGAAACTGGGCGTTGGTAAGCAGCTTCAGCGATTCCTCGCTTGAAGTTGTCCATCTTCCACTGGATTCTTGCAAATATCCAGGTGTCGATGCGCATTTAGACAATACCCTTCTTAGCCTTGCAGCATCAGTGGTGCTTTCAATTTCGGAGCAGAATTGCTGCCATGATGACCGTTTGGCTTGCCGGATTACCTTCTTATATTTTGCTAGGCTGACTTTATATTCATTCCATGAATTTTCGTCATCCCTAGTTCTGGCACTGTTAAACAGTTTACGACAATTGCGGCGTAATTGCCCAATTTCAGAGGACCACCAAGGAGGTTTGTCTTTCCCCCTTGGTGTTCTTAGTGTACAAGATTTATTAAAAGCATTATTACATGCATTTGTAAGCGTTGAGATCAGAGAGTTATTGAATTCTACCGAGTTCGGACCTCTTGGCGGGTCCCTAGGAAGCGTTCTACCCATGATCTCCGCAAAAAGACCCCAGTTTGCCGAGCGGGGGTTTCTAAATTTCCCTTTAATGGATGGGGCTAGGGATATCATCGTCTCAATGTACCTGTGATCCGAAAAGGAGTGGTCACTGAGGACCCCCCAATTTTGGACCCTATGGTACAGAGAGTTTGATACCAGAGTAAGGTCGAGGACTTCACTCCTATTTCTTATAATAAAGGTAGGGTCATTACCTCTATTACATATCAGTAAATTAGTAGACAAGATGTAGTCAAGCAGTAACTCACCCCTTATGTTTATGTCAGTGCTTCCCCACTGAGTGTGGTGTGCGTTGGCGTCGCACCCTATTATCAGGTCGATTTTTTCGTCCTCGCTATCCTTCACAAGGCGACGTGCCCCTTGCGGAGGAGGGTTGCTCTGGTCGTGAGCCATATAACACGAGCTTAGTCTCAGGCTGCAGGATTCCAGCTCTAGGTTTACAGCGGTGTTGTCTTCATCACTGTAATTAGGAAGCAAAAATACATGCAAGTGTTTTTTTGCTAAAATGCAGGTGCGGGCTTTACCTGAGTTCTGCGCTACTAAGAGCTTATAGTCATTCGTCCTCAATCCACAAATCTGACCTTTGCTGAGCCAGGGTTCCTGGATGAGGACTATGTCGACTTCGCCTTGGCTGAGGCGAAGCATTAGAGCTGCTGAAGCTGATATGGAGTGATGGAGGTTAATCTGGAGAAGTCTTATCGACATTTTTATTAACCTCCACCACTGTTATATTTGCTTCGTCTTCATCGGTGTCCCCGAGAATTGAGTCATCGTCCCTCCGACCTAGCTTGGAGAGCTCCCTTGCTAGATCTGACGATTCCGAGGCATACCCCTCCAGGATATCCTCTTCTTCGCTCAACGCCTCCGGGATGACAGGCTCTGGGTCTTCCATCTGTGGTTCGGGCGCGGTTTGCTTGCCACCCGTAGTGTCCGTACGGTACACCCGAATCACTGCCTTCTTGTACCCATACCTGACCATACCGTCAACCTTGGCTAAGGCTTCCGCTGATTCTTTATTTATTATCAACATCACCTGCCGTGATGGACCAGTTGTGTCTTCCACCTTGGCGATCCGCCAATCATCCGTTTTCAGGTGTGGATTGCACACCTAAAACAGCTTCAGGATCTTTTCGGGATCCTCCGGCTTAGCCGAGACCCAAGCACGGGCTCTTGGTCTGAAGGGGACATCCTTCCAATCAACGGCTACAAGCTTTGCGCCTGGGTAGACCTCTCCTAGAGCAGCGACTGCTCTTTTGTAGGCCTCTGCCGAGCGCATGTCCTCGCAGGCGATGGTCTTCACCGTGCCGAGGTGCCATCCGGCATCACTACAGAGAGGTGGGGGTCCTCCACTACTCTCCAATTCTTCCAAGAACCGATCTTGCAGCTCATTTTCCACCCTCGTCCAAAGGTTACGGGGGACGAAACCATCCTTGTTGCCCTTATCTAGGACGCCAAGGAGGATTTTGTCCCTCGTAACCTCGGCGAAAGAGCGATTAAGGGGCTTAGGCCGAGTTCTTTTGGCGGAGGTGCAGTGTCTTCTGCAGACCTTTGCCGCTTTGCCTTACCTTTTGACTTGCCTGGGCCTGCTGGCTGGAAGTCTGGCAATATTTCTTTGGCCCATTCGACCAGCTTCTTACCCTCCGGAGATTCTTCCGGAGTGGTACGATTCTTTTGGAGGATTTCTCCTGCACGTCGTCTGTCTTTGTACGACGGCTTGTTTGGTGGTGGCATCTTCGGAGTAGCCGACTCTGAAGAGTTAGCAGCCAGCCCCGCCTTGGATGTAGAGGCATAGCAGGCTTGCTTCTCCTTTGCATCCAAGGAAGGGAGGGCCTTCCCTCAGAATCTAGGGAGGACGGTGGGTTTGCCGCCCTGCCCTTGCCGGCACAGTCCAAGACGGAAAGGACACCCGAAGGTTCCTTTCTCACCGCGCATATAGCTTCTTTTGACGGGAGCTTCGTCCCTTCCGTATTTTGGCGAGTTACGATCTCAATTTTGTTGTTATTTGTATTGTTTGTATTGTTTTTGTTGTTAGATTTCATTTTTGGACCCACGAGTAAGCGGGAAGGGGAGAGTCACCCGCGGCATAGCCCGGGTACCGCGGGAAGCCATTTTTTAAAACTGGAGGTCGGCAGGTATCCAGAGTTCGCAAAGTAACGGCTGAGACCCCCTCAGCCATTCATCCCTCGGCCTTTGCTGTTCCACCTTAGATTGGGGTAATTTTATCGAGTTTTCTTCTCTCGCCCGAACTACCATTTGTCAGCACCCATGGCAGAGACATGACCTTACCATGGGCCTGCTTCCAGCCGCCCTCACGTGGAGAGTGTAGTCGCACTTCCAGAAGTGGGACACAATTACGGCGCGTACCACCGAGGTGGTTACACGTGCATCCCCTTGTGTCACCTACTGGCTGACGGCCCATGTACGCATTACTCCATGCTCCTTTTTTAAACTACAGTATTATGTATCATCCATCGATAATAGCGTAGTGAGTGGTAACGTACTCGCTTTGCAACCCGATGGTCGGTGGTTCCATTTCCCGCAGAAGCACTGGTGCAATTTTCAGGGAATTTATTATTATTATGTTATCAATTCGATTACATCTCTTAAAGGATCTATAGCTTGTATGGATAGGTCGATAAGATTAAATTTTTATACGACCATGTTATATGTTTAAATAAGTTCAACCAAGTTACACCTGGTTCCAAATCCAATTTTTTCTCTTCTCGTAATAGTATAAGGAACACTTGTGAAGACCAACCAGATCGGACCACTATCATATAACTGACTTAGGAACTATTGACCAAAAATAGAGTGTTGTTCGGGAAACTTTTTTATTGTACTATATTCTTAATTAATGAATAGATATAAGGTTGATGTACTAGTTCTGTCGGAAACAAGATGGCTGAAACAAGGCGAACACACTTCACAAACAGGCGAGCTGTTTTTATACAGCGGCAACGCCCAATCAAGAATTAACGGAGTTGGCATTATTTTATCAAAACAGGCAAAGAAGGCCCTACTCGAGCTTAAGCCGATAAGTTCCGCAAAATAACAATAATTTAGTGTTACGCACCAACCGAAGTTGCGGACGAGTCAGTTAAAGATAGTTTTTATGAAGAATTAACAATGACCACGAATCAGGTTCGCTCTGGCGATATTTTAATCGTACTTGGAGATTTTAATGCAAAAGTCGGCAACAATAATGCAAATTGTCAACATATTATGGGTCGCCATGGCCTAGGTGAAATTAAAAACAATAACTGTGACCGACTAGTCGAATTCTGCGGCAACAACCATCTGTTTATCGGCGGCACGAGATTTCCACATCTTAATGTACACAAATACACCTGGGAATCTCCTAATGGACTCATACGTAACCAAATCGATCACGTTTTAATTAGCAGAAGATTCCACAACATGCTCGATGTTCGCGCTCGTAGAGGCGCAGATATATTCAGTGATCATAATCTGGTAACAGCAAAATTAAGGTTGCGACCGGCTGGAATCCACAAACAGAAAAGTAATACACGAAAACTAGACATCAACACATTTCAGAATGAGCGACTTAAAGAAGACTACCAAATAAATCTAATGCATAGAATTCAGGCACTCGGAGAACCCTTAGAATGGCCGCAGATAGCTACAGCATGCAAGTCCGCTGCGGAAAGCACAATAGGTCTCAACATCTATCGACGAAAACCCTGGATTACAAACATTACTTGGCAAAGCATTGAGCGCAGGCGCGCACTAAAGGCTGAATTAATAAATACCCACGATGCTCAAGAAAAGAACCGTATTAGAACCTTATATAAAGAGGCTGAGAAAGAAGTCTAGCTAAGAAAGTCTAGCGAAGAAAGACAAGAAAAAGTTTGCGAACTCAATAGCGTCGGAGGCGCAACAGGCTGCCAATAAAAACGATATTCGTGGTGTGTACTCAGCGATAAACAAGCTGTCTAACTCAAGACAGCCAATTCAACAATTTGCCAACGAACAAGGTAGATTACTATCAACCGACGAGGAACAACTATTCCGATGGAAAAACTTCTTTGAAAAAAATGGCGAGCTTAACACTACTATGGGGGATGAAGTTGAGCCTCTTGAACCAAATAGCAGAAGGCGCAATCCACATCGTGGCGTAAGTACTGATCCTCCCACACTAGAAGAAATAGTCAAAGCGGTAGAGAGCCTAAAGAACCATAAAGCTGCTGGCCCCGACAACATTCCGCCAGAACTGTTTAAATATGGGGTGGACGTAATAGCTCCCACTTTAAAACCTATGTTGCGACTAGCTTGGCAGGCTAATGATGTACCAGCGAGCTGGAAAGAAGGAGTTATTATAACCATTCCAAAAAAAGGCAATTTGAGCCATTGCAGCAATTGGCGTGGTATAACGTTATTGAATGTTATTCAAAAGGTGCTCGCCTCTATCGTACTAAACCGTATATCACCGGTCAGCCACCGGTAGCACCTAAAAAGGGAACAAAATGGCTTCAGACCGGGACGCTCTTGCACTGACCACATAAGCACTACGTATCATAATAGAGCAATCAGTAGAATGGCAATCCCCCTTGTTTCTTCTATTCGTTGACTTTGAGAGAGCATTTGACATGTTAAAAAGAAAGTACATACGTTTGAAAATGCTTAGCTGACTGCGGAGTTCCAGTTAAAATAATTGAAATCATCAAAAACCTTTACAGCAATGCTGATTACATGATTCGATTTAAAAGCAGAAATAGCGACAAATTTAAGATAAATTTAGGGGTTAGGCAGGGCTGTGTGCTGTCTCCTCTGCTATTCATAACAGTCCTGGACGCTGTTCTTAAAAAGACTAACAGAGAGTGTGCCGAAGGATTACCATGGACGCCTTTTGAAAAATTATGTGACCTCGACTACGCGGATGATATATGCATCACAACACACACTTTGCAAAGCGCCAAGAACAAGCTCGAAGTCCTTACCAAAAACGCTACTGACATGGGATTGAAAGTAAATTTAAAAAAAACTAAAATAATGCGGATATGCACCTTAAACAATACACCACTCATAGTATCTGCTAACGGTAATCAGCACAACATAGATGATGTCAATGAATTTTGTTACCTCGGCAGTATTGTCACGAAAAATGGTGGAGCTGACTCTGATGTTGTTGCACGAATCAACAAAGCACGTAATGCCTTCCACAAGCTTCGCTCAGTTTGACGTTCTCGTAACTCGCCGCACAAAAATTCAAATTTTCAACTCCAGCATAAAATCGGTGCTCCTTTATGGCGCAGAAACATGGCGTGTAAGACGTGACATCACTAATAAAGTCCAAGTGTTTATTAATAAATGTCTGCGCTATGTCTGCAAAATTTGTTGGCCAAATATTATGTCTAACTCCGATCTCTACCTGTTGACAAACACTGCACCTATAGAAATCGAAATTAAAAGACGGAAGTGGAATTGGATTGGCCACACTTTAAGAAAGCCCCAAAATGACATTGCAAGGATGTCATTTGAATGGAATCCACAAGCTATGAGACGAAGAGGTCGTCCATCTACCACCTGGATCCGATCGGTGCGAGCGGAATGTCATGAAAGAGGACCTTGGCCGGTGATTAAGAATTTAGCTCAAAATCGACAAAGCTGGAGAGAGTTTGTAACTGCCCTATGTTCCGACAGGAGCGACTTTTGAACTCATATTATATAACTATGTGTATAATTCTGTGATGTGAAAGATAAAGTTCAAGGAAATAAATAATAATAATATATTCTTAACCCTCCGTCTGACACCTGGGTCTGGCCAGACCTATTTCGTTTTTGACCGTTAATTCAAAGTATTTCTAATTTAGATATCGACTTGCGCTTCCAGGTAGCTTCCTAAAATTTTATTGGCTATCGATCCATGTATAGTAGAAATATCAAAAAGTCATTAAAGCGGTCGAAAAAAGGATTTAAAAAAGTTTACCCTCGGACGGACCTATGTATTTAAATACATTTCCTCAGGCAAGTAGCTCAACATATGCCAAATCGATACAGAATGGTGATTATTTAAGAAAATATACCTCGTTGGTATCTAATTGATCCGAAACATGAGGTAAAATCCCATATAAATGTATGTAAATACATAGGGGTCCATCCAGGCATCATGTGTCCGTCCGAAGTTTTAAAAATATACGTCCGACGGAGGGTTAAGGATTGATACACCACTTTTTTTTAATTTTTCTATGTAATTTAAATTTTCAACTTCGAACTCAATACTTATCATCTATTTCAAAATCTTCAAAATCAGTATCATTATTTTTAACTGAATTGCCGACAAGGGGAGATTTCAGCGGGTTGAGTAAAGTTAATAAATAGGTTTCACAACACAATCATCTATTTCAATTTTTATTATCACTAACTAAATCCAAATCTTCAAACTGCTCCGTAAACGTCCAGGAAATGCATCTGTTTTTTCCATCTAGTACATTGCATAGGATATCATCGATGGCGATTAGAAGTAGAACCGGTGACAGAAGGCAGCCCTGACGGACTTCAGAGTTTTCTGAAAAATGTGCAGACAAGCAGACCCTCGAAGTGTGCCTTTATTAAATTGATTAGGCTCAGGAGGATTTTAGCTTTATGCAACGCATTCCAGATGGACGAGCTATGGACACTGTCAAACGCTGTGCGGAAATCGGTGAATGTCAGTTGCAGAGACGACTGCCATTCCTTGACTTGTTCTACTAATAGTCGAAGTCTGCTGGTCTGGTCTATATAGGAGCGGTTTGCTCTGAAGCCTGCCTGCCATTTTCGGATGACATTGTCTAGTCTACGCTTTATCAAAATGGTAGTGAAAACTTTGGAAGAGATGGACAGCAGCATGATGTCTCTGTAGTTCCTGCATAGTGATAGGTCGCCCTTTTTCGGGATTTTGAATAAGATGCACTCCAGCCAAACCGCAGGAAGACAATTCTCGCGCCAAATTGCATTAAAAACAGGCTGAAGGAGTTTTTCAGTCGTATCTGGGCATGCTTTGACAGTTTCTCAAGTTTCTCGACGTCAAACTTTTCAGTTCTGGCCTTATTGGTGTTATCACGGATGGCTGACACTTTCAATTAAAGCGTGGCGAAAAGAAGATGATGGTCTGATCCAATATCGGCACTATTATGCATCTAAACCTTTATTTTTCTTTTCTCTGCTGTGTATTAACCCTACGGTAACTTTGTAACCCCGATATCTAAAAAATAAATTAAACTGGTGTCCCTTGACATAATAAGGGATCTATTACAAAAGTTTGGTTGCTCTATTTTTTGACATCTTTAAGATACAGGCGTTCATAGGGACAGACAGACGACCTCTCTAGTCACTAATCATACTTTGGGGGTCTCCAAAGACTCTGTCTCTGTGTGTCATACATTTTCGGCTTGCAAAAACTTTGTACCTTACAGGTGCAGGCAGGGCCGTAGAGAGTAAATCCGGGTCCTCTCTCGACGAGCCTGGGTGCAGGGTATAAAGAGCGAAGAATGGAAGTTTTGCTTTTAAAAGAGTAGTGTGCTTACAAACAAGCAAGTTGACACGTAGGGCAGCCTGATAAGTTAGGGAATTTTTTGATATTGCTATAATTTTAAAGTAGGCTGCGTGATTTAGTTGAAAGTAGAAAACCTCCATGATTTTAACGAAAATGGAATAAAAAGATGGCGTACGTTAAAGTCGGGCGTGGACGACTTTGGGATACCCTGTACCACCACATTGCAATTAAATCCGATATAAAAACAGTTGAATTTTGCACCAAACACTTTATTTTTGGACCGATCGGTCCCATGGGGGCTATATGATATGGTCCACCGATTTTAATCAAATTTAGTCCAGTGATTGGGAACTCTAGAAAACTTCCGAGTGCTGAATTTGGTTACGATATCTTCAAAAACAAACGAAACACAATGAATTATGTGGAAAATATGGGAGCTACATGATATAGGCAACCGATCTAAATCAAATTTGGTACAGTGATTGAGAACTCTACAAAACTTCCGAGTGCCAAATTTGGTTACGATACCTTCACAAGCAAATGAAACACAATGAATTTTCTCCAAAAAACGTTTTTTTGACCGATCTTTCTTTACTATGGGAGCTATATGATATAGTCAACCGATTTTTATCAAATTTGGTACAGAATTGAGAAAAAAACTTCGGAGTGCCAAATTTGGTTACGATATCTTTATAAACAAACGAATTATTTATCTAAAACTTTTGGTTTTTAAAACCAAATTCGATAATTTTTTTCCGATTTTGACAAACACTTTTTTTCGTAGTCGATCGATCTTTACGAGCCATGAATAAAATTGTATGAAAATTTTTTTTTAAATTTTTAAATTTACGTTCAAAATAGATTTTTTTTTTTCAAAAATTTACTAAAAATTGTAAATAATTTTATATTGACAAAAATATGTTCCAAATATAATCGATGGGATAATTCAATTATCTACAGTTTAATAAAAAAATAATGAAAATCAGTTTAGTTTAACCAGAGATAGTTGCTTATAAATAGAGACACGTTTTTTTTAATTTCGAAAAGTGGATTTGGTTTTCATTTTTGGTTTTAGCGTGTCATTTTACTACGGAAACAAGTAAAACATGTTGAGGATACATTTTGCTTTAAACTAGTGTAATAAGTGGAACTGGTAAAACGCATCGATCGCAAGAAACTCTTTATGGATTAATGGCGCTGGATTAGTATCCCTATAGCATGAGATTCGTAACATTGACCTCTACACGCGTTTTCGCGCTTTTTTACATATCCATTTGAAACTATATTTTCCATTTTCTCTTCTGCGTAGCGGTTCATAAATTCGTGAAAATGCCTATAAAGAGACTATAAAAATGAAAATAATAAATAAACATTGGATCAGTCGAGTGTATATCGGCACTTGACAGCCTCTCAACTTGAAGCAGCCATAGACAGACAGGGCGGCTCTAAACCTGACTTGACTATGGCTCAAAAAAGAAAAATATTTATTTGTAAAAGCAGCCTTAAGTGTTTTACAACTGACGGTGCAGATCCAAAATCGTTTAAAGCATCGCTAATGAATTGTTTAAAGAGTTTGTCGGGGCGGCGCGTCTGTCGTCAATTGCCGCCGGTTTGTTTATTGTTGCTTATGGCAATGGAATCAAAATTAAACTTTCGTTTTTTTTAATTGCCAGAAGATGAGAAAAAAGAGAGGGCGAGAGAGATAAAAAGTTAGGAGTAAAAGAGGCGCAGTGGCATTCATAATGAAAATGAGGTTTACGGTGCGTGGATGTGTAATATGCAGGCCTGAAGCCGAGATTAATTTAATTTTTTTTAATTTACACAAGTCTCTTTAATTTATCGTACGAGGGTCACTATTTAAATTTTACGCCCAACAATGAATATTCTCCAAGAAGGGAAAAATCAAATTTCGAATTGAGTTATCTTCATAGAATGAATTTGGAGCGCCTAGACTGCTTCTTTGGGGGTAGAAAAACGATAAACACGCACCATCTATGTAAATCTGTGAATAAAAAAATACGCACTAAAGGAGTACCATTGATAAAGTAATTAAACCAGTAAGGCTTTGAGATTTAAGGGGTCTATGCAGCACGAAATATTTCGCACGGAATCGCAAAACTTCATATAAAAAAAAATCCCATTTGGGATTGTACTTATACAAATAATGATTCTACATATTAAGCAATAACTTAATATATAAAAAGTTTCAATTAATTACTAAATTTAAAAGGATGAGATAATATACCACAAATGCATAATTTCATATTTCAATCATAGTGGAAACTAGCGGGCTCGCACGCCAACCCCCGTTCTTTATAAAGACCATAATATCCCCTGTAATTTTCTTTATTTCAATAATGTTCATTCCGTTGCATGAATGCTGTCCTGCCTGACTTTAAAATACCCAGTACTAACGCATGTATGCCTTATCATAGCCAGAACTTTCTTGTTCTCTGTTTCCCATTGCGCAGTGGAATAGCGTATTGGGGTTTTCTTATATTGATCAATTCCAATTTCCTAATCTACATCCTCTTTATCAAAGTTTCTTAATTCTGCCCTAACTGTTTTTGTGTAGCTATCCATACACTTTTTTTAATCCCGGCATAAATTGTTGAAAAAGACAATTCCTCTGAATTATAATCTAAGATCATATTTAGAGGTCGCTGTCCCTCACCTGGAGCAAAAGCTACTCCTCCTCTTTTGCATGGACGTCCCTTTCTAACCCAGGAGCTGCATACATATAATTTATTATTTATATAGATATATTAATTATTATGCATTTGGGTTGAATTGCTTATACCAGTGGGAAAACGCACAGATGTCGGATCTCGCATATCAAGTTGTTGTAGTTGTAGATATTTTTTACCGCTTGCAGAATGGATAAACTATCGCTACAGATGACATGTTTTCCTTTAACTTCTAAAGCGTACTTGATAGCTTTAAAAATAGATGTAGCTTCAGCGGTAAATATAGAGAAGTGAAGAGGAAGAAGTCCCCAGGAAACAACAGAACCTATAGGGTCCACCACAGCGAAGGTAGTTGCGATGTTTTGGACCCGTCGGTATATAGCCTTTTCTAGTTGGGGTAATTCTCTAATTCGGCAGCGAACAATTGCTGGAAAACTGTTTTGTTTGTTTTACGGAGTCGTTCTGTATTCACCAAGGAGGAGATGGGCTGACTCTATTCCAACGGTAGGGTTTTTCTAGTCCAGGTTATTTGCTGAAACTCGCACATCTCCAAAGAGTGGATAAAATTTAAAATTTTCTGCGGTGATTACAAGCAGTCTGGACGTCGTTGAGCAGTAGAAAATAAAATTTTAGGTATAAGCTTGAAAGTCGTTTTAGCGACTCTCGTTGGAATATCCGGAGGTCCTGATTCGCAACTAGACATTTGGTTGGTATATATATATACATTAGGGCGGGTCAATTTGTATGGGGCCGAAAAAACCTTATGGGGCTCACTCGGATTTTGATTCTTTGGATAATTCTAAGCAAATTTGCTCAAGAAACTATGGGTATAAAATGAATTTCGAGTCGCCCACTTTTTCAAAATAGGTTTTTTTCGACATATTCAAAAATCGACTTAGAAATTCATTGAAAAGGCCTAAAATCGATATTTTTTCTCTAGCCAAATGTGAATTTGGGGGTTTTTGGGGTCGAGGAATTCATTATTGACATCTATTTTTAATTTTGGGTGCCGCCAGAGGGCGCTTAAGTGTTGGTTTTTGATTTTTTTCGGTTTTTTTTCTTGAAAATTTTGAAAAAGTGGGCGACTCGAAATTCATTTTAGACCCATAGTTTCTTGGGCAAATTTGCTTAGAATTACCCAAAGAATCAAAATCTGAGTGAGCCCTTATACCGAAAAAAATTGACCCACCCTAATATACATATATATCAAATTTAAACAACTTTTGACTTACAATGTTGAAAAAATCACTCTTTTCTTAACATTGTATTTGTTCAAGTTTTCAATCAACCTCATACGGGTCCCAGGACATAGGGCTATCGAGGGCAACTGTATTGCGGATGAACTGGCTAGACAAGGAACTACCAGCATCCTCTTTCAAGACAAGGAGGTCCTGGGTATACCCATGGCCAGCTGCAAACTGAGACTACGAAACTACTTCGCTCTTTTTGCAAACCAAACGTGGAATTGGATATCAGACACGTGTAGGATCTCTTGGCAAACATGGCCGACAGACTGCAGGAAAAAAACTAAAGAACTGTGCCTTAATGCTCCTCACCATGACTTCTGTAGAAGCTGTGGCGATGAGGAGGTGCTGGTAGAGCACCTTTTCTGCCACTGCCTTGGACTATGCAGGGCAAGGTTCCGCTTTCTAAAGCCACACTTCCTTGATGACTTATCTCAGCTCTCAGAGCAGAGTCCAAAATGCCTCTTAAGGTTTATTCAGGCCGCCGGATGGCTGTGACTAATCTGATATAGAAGACCTCGTGAGTAGGGAAGAGCGGTAAAAGGTCCACCGTAGCGGTATCACAACGGGCCAATTCTTGGCCTACGTGAGTTGGGACGATAAGTCCCATTTCTGTGGAAATGCCATATCCGAAAATGGCAGAAAAATCCACAAAAAACAATTCAAATTAGTTTCAATGATAATTCCACACAATAAATCAGTCATACAAATAACATAGCAATGGAAAAATATGAAAATATATGTATGAAAATTTACTTACTGAAGCCATTTTGGAATGCATTGAAAAAAATTTGTCTATTCACTGTATGTGCGAAAATCATTTTTGATTATGAAAGTTCATTGAATTTCAATTCCAGCACATAAATTTTCCTTGATTTTTCATTTTGATTTGATCACTTTTAGAGTGCAATCAAAAATAATATTTTTTAATTTCCGATTTCTTTAAAAACAATTTTTATTTTTATTTTCACACACATACCGCGTTTTTTCATCTGTTCGCATCAAAAGCACATTAAAATTGTTTACGGCGTATTTGCCATCGAAGACAGGTGGAATTTTGGTGTTTTCTTTGCTGTAACATCAAAATCGACCAGGTTAGGCAACTTACAAACATTTCTATATTATTTACAGATAATCTAGGGTATATGCAACGATATTTACATAAGTGAAATAATTTACATTTTTCCGAAGCTAGCTTAGCTACCGAGTATTTACCCCATTGTCCAGTATCGCTAAGTATATTTTTAAAAGCATTTTACTAAATATAATTGCGTCATCAGCGTAAACTGAGAAATCTATTTTCTTTTATTTTAAAATAATGTTGTTAAGGGATTGGCAGGCTATAATGAACAATACCACCGAGAGAATTCCGGATTCCGTTATTTAATTTATGAAAATTAGATAGGGTCTTGTTTACTCCAACGGGTGAACGCTTGGTCATGAAAGCCTTCACGAAATTGAAGGACCTGCGACCTACCGATTATGTTCCATTGTAAAAATTATAGAGTCATTGATTTTGGAGTTAAAAAGGGATATTATATGCATTGAATATATTTTTTTTTAGAATTTACGTATCAGAATCACCTAATATATCAGGACAAAGATTTTTTGAAGTGTTTTGGTTAAAATGTGTAGATGTTGTTGGTGTGTCTGTGTTGGAAAGATTTTTTTTTAGTTCTTCCAGTAGTTGAATTGTTTCAGTCGGGAGACCAAGATCAACAATTAGGGTATTCACGCTTTGTGTTGACTTGTGGACTTGAGGACTTTTACAAAAACAAAATGTATGGCAAAATACAACCCTGTGTTGCAACTCTCAACTCAAGTTTTCCTCAACCCAGACCCTAGTCTACTTTTTGCTGTTGACTTGTTGAGATAGTGTTGCTCAATATTGTAATTCCCTGCCTTTTCATCACTGCTCGCATTTGTCATTTTTTAGCCACTTCGTGATATGAAAAGCAGCGAGTTACCTTATACTTGCTAAAAAAACAAGAGCGCCAATTTTAAAATAATGAAATTGTATTAGCGCAAGTAAAAAAAGGTTGCCCTTTTTTTGTGCGAAATTAAGTGAATTAGACATGATTACTTGTTGTTGGAGCTTACGCAAATAAAAGAGTAAAAATAGATGTACTAGGCTTAATATATGCTGGAACTGTTGGGGAGTTACCCTCAGCATTTGAACAAATCGCTTGTCGTCGAAGGAACTGAGCACGTTCTGGCGCCAGTCAATTGACTTAGGGATGGGGTCGCCCTGCCGCGAGAGTATTATTGCATTCATGTCCTCCCGCAACCCCCTAGTAATAAACAAAAACTATACTTATAAGTATTTCTGCAACAAATTTGTTTTAGCAGACGAACCTTTAATAAAATTAATTTCAGCCAAAGCCACTTTAGCAACAGTTTCAATCAAAGTAGACTTTACGCTCAGTCTTGGCATTTTTAAATCAAAATTTTTATTTTAATGATTATTTGCAGCAATTTATAAAAGTAAACAAACAACGCGAAGAAGCAGCACAAACTCAAATACGGTTTTTCTACAACTGTTTCGTTTTTGCAGCAATAAAATAATAAAAATCTGTGTAATCCATAGCTACTTTAGCTGCAGGTTCTATTAAAGTAGATTTTATGTTCTTACTCTGCATTTTTAATTCAAGTTTTTTAATTTTAATGCAATTTTTACCAATTTACAAATGTAAACAAACACATGGAAGAACAAGCACAAAGTCAAATATGGGTTTTCTGCCATTATTTCATTTTCGCAGCATTTTCGAAATGGCTAAAAAATGACAAATGCGAGCAGTGCTGAAAAGGCAGCGAATTACAATATTGTGCAACACTTTCTCAACAAGTCAACAGGGAAAAAGTAGGCTAGGGTCTGGGTTGAGGAAAAGTTGAGTTGAGAGTTGAAACACAGGGTTGTATTTGCCATACATTTTGTTTTTGTAAAAGTCCTCAAGTCCTCAAGTCAACACAAAGCGTGAATACCCTATTTGTAAAAGTCCTCAAGTCAACACAAAGCGTGAATACCCTAATTACGTATTTGTTTTTGTAATAGTCCTCAACTTTTCAACTCCTCAACTCAACACAAAGCGTGAATACTCTATATGATTCAGAAGAAAAAAAAAAGGAAGATGTCCATTCCTCTGTAACGTGGCGTGACTGTATTCTTGCAATTCTCCTATTATTTGTACGTACAGTGCGCGAAAAAAGGTTAAAGTCACTCGCTTTTTTCAATAAAACTCGAAAAATTTCAAATATTTTTGGATGACTTCTTACATATTTATTAAGTTACTGTTTTAACGTATATACAAAAAAAAAATTTCAAAATACACATGTTTTAAATTAATTTTTTTAAGTTTTTTGATTTTTTGCGACTTTTTGGTGCGAAATAAGGTTAAAGCCACTTGACGTTTACTACATGAAAACCAATGTTATTTACATTTTTGTTTTTTGTGTTTCTCATATTTCGCTGTTAGGCACCTTCTCGAGTCTGTAAGCTGTAAGTGCAATTTCACAATATCTATTACGCAGTTGTTATCCAAAAATTGATCAATTTACTATTGGTGCCCTTAAAAAACTAACAGAGGCCGAAAAAGCCAAAATTTCCATACTAAAAGATTATAATAAAATGTCAAATCGTCAAATAGGAAAGGAAATTGGTCGCAGCAAAGATGTGGTTAGAGATTTTCTAGGAAATCGCCAAAAACAATGGCAAAAACTACATAACTGGGCGACCATCGATGATCATAAGTGCCCAAAAGAGTCGTTTAATCCAAAGTGCTGGCAACAGTTTTAAGTCTGCTGGTCAATTAAGAAGTGAAAATGAAATACCCGTTGGTGTTCGCCGTGTTCAACAAATTTTAAGCGGAACAAAACACTTGAAAAAAATTAACCGCAAGCCAATGCTGTCAAAAGACACTATAGTAGCTCGTCAGAAATTCGCCTTGGACCACCTGCGCTGGACAAATCAATGGCAAAAAATTATTTTTCTGACGAAAAAAATTTAATTTGGATGGCCCAGACGGACTTTCTTACTATTGGCACGTTTTGCGTACCGAGCCAAAAACATTGTTTTCGCGACATTCTGGCGGTGGATCGGTTATGGTTTGGGGTGCCATTGGGTACCTCAAAAAGATGCCCTTATTATTCATTTCCACAAGAATGAATGCGGAACAGTACCAGCAAATGATTCGACCATATTTTCCAGCATATGGGTTTGAGTGCGCTGGTATGGACTGGAAGTTTCAGCAAGATAATGCACCGATTCGTGCGGCCAGATCGACAACAGCCTTTTTTCGTGAGCATGGAATCCATCTTTTCAACAATTGGCCTTCGAAATCACCCGATATGAACATAATCGAGAATGTTTGGGGACAACAACAAAGACGAACTTAAGGTGGCCAGCGAGGCGGCTTGGGAAAACATCTCTCACGTCCAAATAAAAGCACTATATGACAGTCTACCACGTCGAATACTTGCATTGTAAACACACGAAATATTAAAAAAAAAGTTAAAAAAAAATGGCTTTCGTGTAAAAATAATCGAGTGGCTTTAACCTTATTTCGCACCAAAAAGTCGCAAAAAATCAAAAAACTTAAAAAAAATTAATTGAAGACAGCACAATCATTACCGCACCTTTGATCATGTTAAACGGTATTACGACTGCAGCAGTTCCATATAACATGAGGGTAGTTTGATAAGTCTCTAACTTTTTGAATAAAATACTTTTTTTTTTCAATAAAGCTTTTTGTTTTGCAACATACGACAATGCACGGAAAACGGATCCGTTTTTTTTATTCGGATTCTTTTTGAAATCATGTTTGTTGCTCCCAAATTTCAGCAAAACGAGTTTTTTATATGATTTGAATCCAACTACTTCATTGCAAGTGAAACCAAATAGGTTCACAAGTGCACCAAATTTAAAGGGAAAACATTTTTTAAATATTCTTTTGATATTTTTAGATTTTATTTATTCCAACTTGAAGTTAGATATTTATAAGTAACAGGGATGTCCGAAATTGGGAGATAAAATAAGCTAGGTTTGAACAAAAAAGTTGCTAAAATATGCTAAAAATCAAAATAAATAGGCTAATAAAAAGGCTAATCCCAAGGGGTTTTATATCCACATATTATAAAAGGATGCTCTTTATATACCCTGCACCGGATGGTACAAAGGGTATATTAACTTTGTGCAAGCCGAAAATGTATGTAACATACAGAAGGAGAGGTCGGAGACCCTCCAAGGTTACCTAAAGTATGATCAGGATGACTAGAGAAGTTGATATACCCATATCCGTCTGTCTGTATGAACGCCTAGATCTTCTGAGATCTACCACCTCTGGGTGGTAAGAGTTATAGCAACCAAATTTTAATATTAGATGCTTTATTATGTCAGGGGAGATAAGTTTATATAGATATCGGGGATATATTATTTAGCTCCCATAGTGGTGTCGTATCGATAAAATTTTGATGTGAATTTGTTCATGAAACCATGACCATGACATGGCTCAATCGCTACCCGTGGTTATATAATTCAACAAACTTCATCTGCTCATGAACTACTATATGCGCACCATCTGGAAAAGTTTCGTGTCTCTAGCTCTTGTAGTCTCCGAAATCTAGCGAGACGGACGGACAGACGGACATGGCACAATCGCTTCCCGAGGTTATGATAGGCATTTGGTGTGAAGGACTTGAAGTCTGCCACGCCTCCTTCTATCCGTTACATACATTGCATAAATGTGTTATACCCTTTGTATACAAATACTAGATTTATAGCTATAAGCATATAGAAAAATTTGAAAGCATTTAAATTTTGAAATATGTTAGACCTAGCTATAAACAAGCTAAAATGGCAACACTGAACAACTTAAAACGAATTATTGGCATACGTTCACATGATTCATGTCTTACATAAATGGTTCATGACTTGCGCAAAAAAGAACTCCCTTGTGATAAGAATAGCATAGCCGTGGTTAATTTCAATCGAAAGATGTAGAGCTGTGGTAATAAATAGTAACGGAAATTATAGGGAATATGATGTTAAATGGCGTCAATGTGATCTATATAGTACTCAGTCTTCAGTGGATTATCTGCTACTGGAAAGCATCAAAAGTGAAGCTACTCGTTGGTTGTTTTATTTCTGGGAAATTAAGACAGGAATACTTTAGTTGGTGATGCGAAAAATTACAACTTCCTGGGTATATCTTAATTGATTAGTCATTATAGCCCTTTATTGCATGCGCATCTTGAGAATGTGAAGGAATCACAAAAAAACAAAAAACGTCTGCAAAGTCCATTATTTGTAACTAGAAACGCGGAATGAATTAATTGAATGTTGTGCAGTTATCAGAGCCATTCTGAAGTAGGAGAACCAGTGAATTATTATTTACTTATCGCCAATTAATGTTATTGGAAAAATGGAATCAGTACCTTGATCTGCTTGAAGCCTAAATCTTTGCTACATATATTTTTTTGGAAAATTTACAGAAACTTAACAACACTACAGTATTAGATCCAGCTCTCAGCGATGGGTAATATTACAGCACCCGTAAAGCCATTTAAAGTCCATGTAACGGGATTAATGAAACTTTGAATCCTACTGCGGAAAAAAGCTTGAAATACTACAGTAAATGTGGAAAGTGTAAATATTAAAAGTTTGATGACGAATTAGAGGATATGAGGAACAAATGGGAAATGATTCTGCAAGAATACAAAGTAAACTTTAGCTTTTTAGGATTACGTTTAATTGCATATCTGCTGATCTAGTCGAAGAATTTTTCTATTTGAATGGAATTTATTGATAAATCTGCGTTTCTCCCGCACAGCTCTGCAAATATTTGGCACCATTCCAGTAAGCATATGTAAAACAAACTATGGGCCAAAACCATCTTAGAAGCCTGGGAGCAAACGGATTCTATTCAAACATGAGTTACTTCAACGCTGTCATTTCCAAAAAAAGGATATATTTTATATTAATTCATAGATATTTACTTCAATGAACCCTATAATGTAATTACTATCACATACATATACTTCCTTAAACCAGTTTTCAAAGGACAAGCCCGGGCAATGCTCAGGCTCGTGACACCTTTACGTGGCACCCATGTGTTGGTTTGGTTGTTAAACGCTCATAATTCGGAACATACCCGTGCAAAGTGGATGCTCTTCGACATATGAGTCTTGGATCACTTAACAAAAAAAAAAAAAAAATTGTTGCTCGGTGAAAAAAACACAAGTTGAGGCCAGTGTCGACGAGTCGCCGGGAACATCTACGCGAATTTTGCATTTACACGCTTAAAAGTTTCAAATAATGCAACAATTGAAGCCCACGAACCATTATCAGCGTCGCTTATTCGTTCAATGGATGGAAGAACAGCTAGATGAGTTTTCGTCAAAAAAAAAGTCACCGAAAATTACGATTTTCGCATACGGGCCTGTAGAGCCGCGGCCATTTGGGCGATATTATTTTTCAAACAAACCAACAGACGGCCCACCCTATACATACATAAGAGTATATGATATAAACATTCAGTTAATATAAGGTGCGTGAAATAAGTAAGTGGTCCACTGTTTAACTTTACTATATCACTTACTTACTATTCGAAGCTTATTATTGGAAGCTTGCTTTAGCCTTTTTTGATTAAGTCACCAAAGCTCTACGATCTTATAAGCTCATAGGCTTCTAAACGATTCAGAACATATAGAGAGAATGGCCGTTCCAATTTCCAATTAGTCCGTAAATGCAAACTTCTTTCGCATTATAATATACATTTCAGAGATGCACAAATTTTGGGACAATGGACTGGCGAATAGGTTCTTTTTGCGGTGTTGAAAAGAGTCGTATGTTTCAAGACAAATAATATGAAGTCCAGAGATTATATTAACATACTTTACGATGTTCTCATTGAATTTGGATAGCAAAATTTGTATGACTTTGGGTTTTTAACAGGATAACGCTCCCATTCATATCTCCACTGAAACAAAAGACTTTCTTGAGGCACAAAATACAATGGGAACATCGTGGCCAGCAAAAGCTCCGGATCTAAATCCAAATTCGTTGAAATTCGTTGGTGTATACCTGCTCCTCATAAGGTGAAAAGAAATGGGTCGCCATTCGCTACCCTAAGGGGCATAAAGGCCACTATTTTGGCTAAATGGGCCAAAATAGATAAATCCGTCGTTCAAAATTTACTAAACTCCATGCCAAATTGTCATTTACAAGCGCACAACAATAATGTAGGTCTAACTTATTTTTTTTTGTAATATCAATATTAAGTTTTCGAAATCAAAATTAAAAGATGGCGTACGTTAAAGTCGGGCGCGGACGACTTTGGGATACCCTGTACCACTGCTTGCAATAAAATCCGGTAAATTGCTTACGAACACCAAAAGACATTTGATTGCCAAATTAGATTATGATACCTTCATAAACAACCAAAAACAGACGAATTTTTAATCAAAAACTTTTTTTCGACCGATCGGCCCTATGGGAGCTATATGATATAGTCAACCGATTTTGATCAAATTTGGTACAGTGTTGAAGATCTCTAAAAAACTTCTGAATGCCAAATTCGGTTGCAATATCTTTACAAATAAACGAAACACAACGAATTTTGTACAAAACACGATTTTTTGACCGATTGGTCCTATGGGAGCTATATGATATAGTCAACCGATTTTGATCAAATTTGGTACAGTGTTGAAGATCTCTAAAAAACTTCTGAATGCCAAATTTGGTTACACTATCTTCACAAACAAACGAAACACAACAAATTTTGTACAAAAAGCGATTTTTTGACCGATTGGCCCTATGGGAGCTATATGATATAGTCAACCGATTTTGATCAAATTTGGTCCAGTGTTGAACATCTCCAAAAAACTTCTGAATGCCAAATTTGGTTACAATATCTTTACAAATAAACGAAACACAACGAATTTTGTACAAAACACGATTTTTTGACCGATTGGTCCTATGGGAGCTATATGATATAGTCAACCGATTTTGATCCAATTTAGTACAGGGCTTGGGAACTCTAAAAAACTTCTTAATGTCAAATTTGGTTACAATATCTTCACAAATAAACGAAACACAACGAATTTTGTACAAAACACGATTTTTTGACCGATTGGTCCTATGGGAGCTATATGATATAGTCAACCGATTTTGATCAAATTTGGTACAGTGCTTGGGAACTCTTAAAAACTGATAAATGCCAAATTTGGTTATAATATCTTTACAAACAAACGAAACGCAACGAATTTTGTACAAAAAAGGATTTTTTGACCGATTGGTCCTATGGGAGCTATATGATATAGTCAACCGATTTTGATCAAATTTGGTACAGTGCTTGGGAACTCTTAAAAACTTATAAATGCCAAATTTGGTTATAATATCTTCACAAACAAACGAAACGCAACGAATTTTGTACAAAAAACGATTTTTTGACCGATTGGTCCTATAGGAGCTATATGATATAGTCAACCGATTTTGATCAAATTTGGTACAGTGCTTGGGAACTCTAAAAAACTCCTTAACGCCAAATTTGGTTACAATATCTTCACAAACAAACGAAACACAACGAATTTTGTACATAAAACAAATTTTCGACCGATTGGTCCTATGGGAGCTATATGATATAGTCAACCGATTTTGATAAAATTTGGTACAGTGCTGGGGGTTTCTAAAAAACTTCCGATTGCCAAATTTGGTTATGATATCTTCATAAGCAAACGAATTATCCATCTAAAACTTTTGCTTTTTTTCGAGGTTCTCTGAAACACCCCTATGGGAGCTATATAATGTAGTCCCGATATCAAAAAAATAAAATAAACTTGTCTCCTATGGATAAATAACGGATCTTATCTGAAAGTTTGGTTGCTCTAGCTCTTACCATCTCTGAGATCTAGGCGTTCATACGGACAGACGGACAGACGGACAGACGGTCAGACGGACAGACGGACAGACGGACATGGGTATATCGACTTCTCTAGTCACTCTGATCATACTTTAGGTAACTTTGGGGGGTCTCCGACTTCTCCTTCTGTACGTTACATACATTTTCGGCTTGCACAAACACAATATACCCTTTGTACCATACGGTACAGGGTATAAAAATGTGGTACAGTCGAGGCGGTGCCCGACAGTGGAATACCCTGTACCTTTTGTGTCAAAAAAATTTTTCCTGCATATTCCATCTAAGAACTTTCCAATTGGAATTTATTTTTTTTTGGTGAAAATCGATATTTATACCTATAAGTTCCCTAAATTTTTACCCATTTTGATGAAACTCGAATGTTACAACAAAGAATTTATTAAAATTATACGGGGTAAGTTTCAAGTTGGTATGTTGAGGGGTGTGGGAGAAAACACGGTAAATGGATTGCGGGGGGTGGGGGGACCGCATCGATAAAATTTGGATGTGGATTTGTTCATTAGAGCCACATGAATGGGCTTACCAAAAATTGTGATTCTAGGTCACTTGTAACCATAATTATGAGGAGTCAAATATTGACGCATTTTATAGGCAAGGGGTGGTGAAATTTACACATTTTTGACTATAACTTCTGTTGTATTTGTCCGATTTTGTTCATTTTTTACACATAGATGCATGTAGCTACAACGCATCGATCTTTTAAATTTCACGTGAAAATACTTAACGGTGTGGCTAAAAACCGCGAAACTCTACTGCGGGGGAACGGGGGAAGATAATGACATGATTCAACAAACTTCATCTGCTTAGGAAATATGCGCACCAGCTGGTAAAGTTTCGTGTCTCTAGCTCTTATAGTCTCTGAGATCTAGGCGTTCATACGGACGGACGGACGGACGGACGGACGGACGGACATGGCTCAATCGCTACCCGAGGTTATGATAAGCATTTTGGTATAAAGGACTTGGGGTCTGCCACGCCTCCTTCTGTCCGTTACATACATTGCACAAACCTAGTATACCCTTTGTACCTATAGGTACAGGGTATAAAAATGTGGTACAGTCGAGGCGGTGCCCGACAGTGCAATACCTTGTACCTTTTTTCTCGAAAAAAATTTTGTTCCTGCATATTTCTTCTAAGAACTTTCCAATTGTAACAATTTTTTTTTGGTCCAAAACAATATATTTATACCCATAAGTTCCGTAAATTTGTACCGATTTTGATGAAAATCGAAAGTTACGTCAAAGAAGCTATTTTAAGTATATGGGGTAAGTTTCAAGTTGATATGTTGAGGGGTGTAGGGGAAAACAAGGTTAATCAATTGCGGGGGGTGGGGGGTCCGCATCGATAAAATTTGGATGTGGATTTTTGCATTAGAGCCACATGAATAAGCTTACCAAAAATTGTGATTCTAGGTCACTTGTTACCATAATTACGTAGAGTCAAATATTGACGCAGTTTATTGGCAAGGGGGTGAAATTGGTACATTTTTGATTATAACTTTTTCTGTATTTGTCCGATTTTGTTTATTTTTTACACAGAGATGCACGTAGCCACAACGCATCGCTCTGTTAAATTTGAAATGAAAATATAAATAGCTACTACTGAAATAATTGTAACATTTTATATTAAGCACCCCACGCTTTTTTTACTATAATTGAATTATTTTATTAATAATTTAATTTCTAATTAAATCTTATTCCAAATTAATTAGTCGTAATTGATTGTCGGAATTTCCTGTTGCTGTAATACAAACTCTTGATACATCAATCGATTATTGTTCTCCAGTTGGGGTTCAAAGGGGTAGTGAAAGCGCAAGTTATGGACGAAAGTACACATAGCCACTCCTACTCAATTCCTAGTGCCACCTCGTGGTGAACCCTGTTCTCCTGAGCAACTCAGCCGAAGACTGGGTGACCAACCCCAGTGGGAAGCTGGGGATATTGGTCCTCCAAAACGGGGGTTTGGCGACGGAACGGGACGAAAACGGATTAATGATTTAATACTCGGAACCTAGAATATTAGAACCATGCGAAAGGCAGGTGTTATGCTAGAACTGGCATTACAAACGATAGAAAACAAAAAAGATATCTTAGCAATCCAAGAAATTCGCTGGAAAGGCACTGGGGAGATTCAAAAACAAAACTTTCGACTCTACTAAAGCTGCTCGGATGAAGGACGGGGACTGTATGGTAATGGTTTCATGATATCGAGAAAAATGTTCCCATCAGTAATAAGCTTCACGCCTATTAATGATAGGCTATGTACCTTAAGATTGGAAAAATTCTGCTGGGCGCCCACAAAAGAAGATACTGGAGTACAACCTAAATCATACACGGTACAGAGGGCGCCCAAAAATACGATTAATCGACTGTATCGAAAAAGACTTGCGAACACTTGGAATTACTAACTGGAAGATGCTGGCCAGAGACAGAGGCGAATGGAACAAAATAGCAGAGGACGCCAAAACCCACCCCGGGTTGTAGTGCTAACAGATGATGATGATTATTCTCCAGTTTGGCTACCTTCGATAGCTATCAAACACAAACTAAATAAAACAGCTTGCTTAAAACTTTACAACAGTCTATCAATAGATAGTACTTGAAAGGAGGAGTGTTGTATTCTAACTAACTACGTTGGAAATACAGAAAGTGACTAACTTATCAAACTGCCCTCGCACTTACGAAGTACTTACTTGCAAACGTGATTACTTACATAGAAACATTGAATTCCAATTGAGTTTGGCAGTGTAGCGCAAACTTAATTGTTAAGGTTCGTTAGTTTTATATTTCTTTTCTTCAGCTGTCAATGTTCGTTTTGAGTAACAGCCACCAGTGCCACGTCTGGCAGCTTGTTTATCTCCCAAAAGTGGACTTTTTAAGATTTCCATTAATTTTTGGTCTATGGCTTGCCTGTTGCTAGTTTCTAACTTTTGCTGTTGTAAATCTAACGGTTGCCCAGCTACTTGACGCCTCTGTTTGGCATAAGCAGTGGTCACGTTCAATAGAACTAAGCTTCAGAAATTAGGGTAAATTAGGTGGTGCTCAGTTTCGCCAAAGTGTCGTTCGACATAGTGTTGTGCTCGTAATAAGATCTGTGCTGTAAAGTAAGTGAATCGGTGGAAATAGATCACCAAACAGCTGGAACTCTTTTGAAGTACCGCAATTGCCAATACTGTGAGGCAAGTTTTTTTAATGAAATGAGTAATGAAACAATATATTTTTAAAAAAATCTTTAAAAAAAATGTTTAAACTCTCAAATTAGTATAAAACTTTTTTCTTCATTAAAATTCACAAATTACATTAAAATTCAAAAACTTTAATTTAAAATGCCGAGTCAAAGCATAAACTCTATTTTAATTAAACCTGTAGCTAAAGTTGGAAATTTCTGTCAAAATTACAAAATTAAAAATTCCTGTAATATAATTTATCACCACGGTATTCTCTGCCTGGCGTAAGAGGTCCCTAAAAGAGAACTAGTCAGATGCAGGCATACTTACCATCACATTGAGCCTGAGGCACATTTTTAACATCTTAAAGATCTTCCAAAGATCAGTGTATGCGATTGGTTACCGGGTCTGGAGACAACCGCCGGTGTAAAAGGAAAGTCCATAACTAACGAATATCCATACGCAAGTGCCAAAAACATCACCTTTTAACATCACCAACGAATGGGTCTCAGCGACGACATGATCCAGGATCGGAATGCCTGCAGACAAACGCTGAGATCGCATACCCACACATCGGGAGGAGCATAAGTGAATCCGAAAAGAGGTAAACAAGGGTTTGGGAGAAGAAAAAAGTAGTTATGTATTACATCGATTTGTATTATTTTATTGCTGCGAAAATGAAATAATTGCAGAAAAACCATATTTGAGTTTGTGCTTCTTCTTGCGTGTGTTTGTTTAAACCACGCCTAAGAGGCCGAATACTTTGTATAGTACTTTCAGACAAAGTCATCCCCATGCTTCAGCGCCATAAAGCAAAAATACGATATTAAGACCAAAATAGTATAGATTGCAAAAGTAATTCTTTGCGTGATTGAACACCTAGATTTCGGAGACTATAAGAGGTAGACCAGCTGGTGCGCATATATCCTCAGAAGATGAAGTTTGTTGAATCATGTCAATATCTTCCCCCCTTTCTTCCACAGTAGATTTTCGCGGTTTTTACCCACACCGTTTAATATTTTTATTTGAAACAGCGATGCGTTGTGGTTATATGCATCTTTGTGTCAAAAATGAACAAAATCGGACAAATGCAACAAAAGTTATAGTCAAAAATGTACAAATTTCACCTCCCCTTGCCAATAAACTGCATCAATCTTTGACTATACGTAATTACGGTAACAAGTGATATAGAATCACAATTTTTGGTAAACTGATTCATGTGGCTCTAATGAAAAAATCCACATCCAAATTTTATCGATGCGGACCCCCCACCCCCCGCAATTGATTAACCTTGTTTTCCCCTACACCCCTCAACATATCAACTTGAAACTTACCCCATATACTTAAAATAGCTTCTTCGACGTAACTTTCGATTTTCATCAAAATCGGTACTTTACGGAACTTATAGTTATAAATATTGTTTCGCACCAAAAAAAAATTGTTCCAATTGGAAAGTTCTTAGAAGAAATATGCAGGAACAAAAGTTTTTCGAGAAAAAAGGTACAAGGTATTACCACCCATTCTCTTTCAAAAGCCGCAAGAGCACATAATAGGGTACTGCCAATGATAGCATCCGTACACGCACACAACTTGAGCACTCTCATTTAAAAGAACCCTTGCAGATGTTCACGGACTCTTCGCAACATAATCTTCTTTGCTTAGTTAAAGAGGATGCAGGAGAAAACAGCGGCTAATCTGAGCCTCGAACAGTATGATAAGAAAGTCACCACCTGTGCAGATATACCGAACCCAAAACAAATTTTTTTATAAGAAACTATTTAGTTAAAGCTATGAGATTTTATTTGGCAGAAATGCGATCTACAAGCCTACGTTTGTTAATTTAATAAATAGGGGCTATACAATTTTTTCCAGATGCATTAAACTGTTGAAATGTCCAAATAAACGATTTGTGGAACACAGACTGTAAAGTGGAAGTTGCGTGCAACAAAAGGCAAATGTCATGAATTACATCTTTGGAGAAGAATTCGACAGGTTCTATCAACATGCCTGATACTTAGACATTGGATGCTAGTTTTGGCATAAGTACCTACATTAAAAATGTGCATACTGCTGGTTTGTCGTGGCCAATTTATAGATACTTTTCGTAAATGATTAAATAGCACCAAAGCTAAATACTAAAACGAGTATCTAAAAGAAACAAAAAACGTAAATTCATGTGATTCTTAATTTCTTCTTAATTAACGGCTTCTGGTGAATAAAAATTAATTACATTCAGTTAGTCGAACAAAAAATTGCGATGCTTAAATGTTATCGTACCTGATCTGACCAATTCCAATGTCCGTTTGACTCTTGGTAATATATCGAAGTAGTATTTGCCAACCAGTAATCCCTTAAGACGATAGTATTTTTGGAGCCAAATACCAAACACGTTTCGCGGAACAAGTTAATGCATTTGAATGGAGTTTGCTTGCTAGTATATATTTCACCTGTGTTATGGCTGCGTGCCAAAACGTAAAGTAACGTGTTTCGAGACATGCCTCACCCATTTTCTGGTCCAATGACAACGACGACCATCTGTAGTTATAAACTATTGTAGGCGGTCAGCCGTTTAGTTTGTGGAGAATCTTTAAAGCATTGTAGTCAAATTTCCTGATTATTTCTGTATATTTGGTTTAAACCACGTCGGTCTTGGCGTATTCTTGGTAATTAATTTCTAAATACGAGTACGTTCGCACTTATTTATGTAACCTTACATTAATGAAGGTATGATGAAACCCCTGGCGTTTACGTCAGATGGTCTTTGCAAAATCATTGGTTTTCTCAATTATTCGAATGTTTCGTTGTCTCTGATTTCGTTGCCATGTTTAAATGCAGCGTTCCAACGATCTTGTTATCGCTGCTTCATATCAACTTAATGTGGACAAACAAACAGGTTCTCAATGTTCTCTGGCTTAAGTGCAGTTCAATCATACATAGCTATCCAGCCAACAAGTTGTCAAGCCATACATATACATACATATGTATATGTACAAACATACAAACATATAACTATACATGTAGATACATACCTAGTACAATTACTTGACTTGGTGTTTTTTGTTGCTGCCTTACGTAAGCTTCTTACGAGGAATTGGCTATATTGTTTACCCTCAGGGTATCCCTAATAACCTTTGATTTCATTAATTCAACCAACCCTTTTAATTTTGTATTTTTGTTCCAATATTCTCGTAATACTACTCAACACTATTTGTACCGAATTCACCGCCAAATCAGTTAAGCAACATTTTTATATAATACTTTTTTTTTTAAATACTTACAAATTCCTGACACAACTGACCTTGTGCCACATGCCATATGGCACTTGCCAATTCCTATTTGCCAGTTGCACATGCAGACGACAGACAACGATTTGGCAGCAGTGAAACCAAGAAACCTACTCAAATTTGTGGCTACAGCTGTAACCGCGTTGGTTAGTTGTAACGATGGGCCTCAAGCTCACATGACACAAGTCCAACTAAAACAAGAAGTGCGGAACCAGATACTCGTATATGTATGCATGTAACGGTCCTGCGGCTGCCTCGTGAGAAATAAAACTGTAAAGTGTGGCAATAGCCAAACGTTCTGGGCTAAACAGGTTACAGTAGTCGGGCAACATTTTTAGTTTCTTTAGATTATTCTAGTGTGCATGGAGGCATAGCATGTCTGACTTGCCGGTGCCGAAGGTTGATGCACGCCACATACGCATACACACGAAACATTCTCGTTCATAGCAGCCCAACACATACGCACTAACAAAAAATAAATGTAAACCAGTCGGGGCGGTTCCCGACAGTGGGATACCCTACACCCACTTTCCCAAAAAATCTTAATTATTTGCGTCAAATTTGCATAATCGCGGTGTTTCGAGTAAAACAATCAACGATTCGTTGTTAATTAGACTCATCAACACATTATACGGTTATCTTCTTTATGTCTGGGATCTAGGTGTTCATACGGACGGACGGACAGACAGACGTATGGTTTGACTCAATCGCTGCCAAGAGCGGGAACAAACATTAGGAAAACATATTAATTAATTAATTAATTAATTATAGTACAAAAAAATATATTTTCTGCCACACCACCATCTGTCCAATCCATACGATTCACAAATATATAATACCCTTACAGCTTATAAATATAAAATATGTAGTGAACGCTAAAGTCCGGCGCGACCAACTTTGAGGTACCTTGTCCCATCACAATATAAGGCAATATTACATATTAAATCTGCCTACATAAAGGTAAATAAAAAAATAAAAAAACAAAAAAAAAATTTCCCCGAATGGAAATCCAACTTTGGTCTCTTAACTAGATTTAGTTTTGAGGCCACTGTCTCTCCCTATGTATGATTTTGCCACTGAGTTGAATCGAACTCTGGGTTCTAAAATACTGTATTACAATTAACACGCTTAATTAATTTGCGATTTTAAAATGGTTAGGTACTCAACGAAAGATTGTCAACATTTTCTTAAAAAAAAAAGTGGAATATTGCTGCTATTTTTCCTACTTAATATCTTAAATAAAATAAAAATTCTCTTCTTCGCGACTCTATCTGTATAAATTTTCATGAATCTTTTCTGTTTTAATATCTGTATAGACACCGGTTTTTTTTTGCGTGTTATGATATATTTCTTTTCAAATGTACACTCCTCGCCCCTCGAGTAGTAGACCATTTAAGTCATTTTCTATGGCCCTCTGCTTTCAAAGTATGCTAAAAGGGGGCTTAATTATTTTATTTAATTATTAATTAAAGTTCAATTTATAATTGTATTTGCAATAAAAGGAATATTTACGTTAAAGTCGGGCGCAGACGATTTTTGGATACCCTGTATCACCACATATCAATTACCCTATACATATATTGCTTAAGAACTCCAAAAGAGTTGCCTAAGCAGAAAGCTCCAATTTTAAAAAAAACAAAAATTTTTTTAATTTTTTTTTAAATGTTAAAATGTTTTAATTTTGTATTTTATTTATTTTTTTAATTTGTTTGTTGTTTTCTCAGAGTAATTTTCCTGTGCTTTTTTTTAAATTTTTTTAAAAATGACTAATTTTGACAATAATTTAATAAAAGCATATTTGGGGTGAAAGCAGTTGTTTTACGTTTTTGTCTAAATCAGTATTATTTTTGCAAAACCGTGATTTACTCTTTGAGGTTATTAATGGGTCCGACAATATTAAAAAGCCATGAAACAAGTCTTCCATGGTTTCGACGATATTCGTGGAAGTCATCAAATCAAATCATAACAACAAAAAAATTCCCAAAAAATCTGGTATTCTCTTAGCTATCGAAAAAGTACAAAATTTCGGCTTAATACTCCCTACAAAGACGTTTACAAAGACGTTTTCGTTGCGTAGATCAAGAAAATAGTAGCTTTACTTTTCGAACCGGGCCAAGTTCTTTTTAAGGTTTATTCTTTTTATAGGATTAGCATTCGAAGTGACATAACGTGAGCAAGAAATAGCCCCGTGTTCTTGCAAGCTGTGATTTATCCTTTATCCGCCTCTGCTCAACGGTTTTTTGTCGACCTATTTTATTTTTGTTTCAAAATAGGTACTTAAAATTAACAAAGAAGTTGGATCATCGAAGAATATGTCTAAATTTTAGTGAATTAAACAGCTTTTTTTCAGGACTTGCTACTCATAAAAGAGAGAGAGAGAGTCAAAAATATCGTTATATTATCATTCTGCTTTCGAGCAATTGAAAACATAGGCGACAGGGTGTCCTATATAAATGGCGAAATAGTATAAATGTCTTATAGAAAAAAATCTATTTTAATGTCGACTTTTATCGTTTTATACAAAATGCTATTTGAAATTATTTTATGTATTTAATTATAATTCAAATAATTATAGTACGAGCTTAAGTTAATTATGTTAGACATGTTTTGTAATATTGGTGAAAGGCATTAACATTAAGTGAATTGGGAATTAAGTTTGGGAAGTATTTTGAGTTGATATTTAGCCTGTAAGGATTTCATATATATGGATTGGGTGCTGTTTGTGTTGCAGTAGTTACATAGCGGAGTTGGTATTTTATTAAAAAATATATAATAATGTGTGAGATGACAGTATACTCTTTTCGGCCATATGAAGAATCCCATATTCCTGACAGATCGAGTTGGCTGTTTTGAAGTGTATTTGCTAATCGGTGGTGGTTGTTGGTTTGACTGTCCATTTTTGAATAACAAAAATTAGCGGTGTTTTCTTTAGGCTAAGGGCTCAGAGAGAATCGGAGCAAATAGAGTAATTTTTTTGTGGGTTTTCCATTAGAGCTATTGCGTTGTGGATGGCTATGATTTCGGTTGAAAACGTTGACGTGTCGTGGGGAAGAATGGCTTGATAAATAAATGAACACCCAGATTGGAATTTGGATCCTTTCGTCAGTGAAATTGAAATGATAACAATAAGATAAAAGTTATGTTTTATAAGTTGAGGCCAAACGGTGCACGTAAGGTGGGTGGGTGCCTTGTGATGTTGTAGGATTATTTGCTTAGGTATTTAACGTTGGTCAACGTTGATTGGGTTTGCCTTGTGTAATTTTCTAAAAAATTGGTAGTCGTGATTTGTTTGTGTGATGCAATGATATTATTTTATTTGCTATAGGCTATAGGAAGCAGGATAACCGATAAGGGGGAACCTTTTTGCAGTACCATTGGGGCAAATTTGAAATAGGTGTTGGTGTATTGATACTGAAATGGTTCTTTTGAGCAAGAAATTGTGTACGTATGTGATTACATTCCTTTAGTTTGTCAATGATGTAGTGGATGCCAACTTTCTCGAAGCCTTTGTAAAAGTGGAATAGTCCTTTGGGAGCTACATAGTATAACGCCGATATAAGAAAATACAATAAACTTGTCTCCCGTGACAAAATAAGGAATCTAATGTGAGAGTTTGTTTGCTGTAGCTTTTATCATTTCTGATATCTAAGCGTCCATCCTTCTCGGCATCTCTAATCACCTTGATCACACTTAAGGTAACTTTGGGGGACCCCCTATGTCTAATTCTGTTTGTATCATAAGTTACAGGGTATAAAAAATAATCAGGCATGTTCTAGATTTTGATTCCGAGTAAAAGTGTCGGAATCGAAATGAATGGTATTCCGGATTTCGATTCCAACAAGAGACGAAACGTTTTGAAAAGTTGGGCTCGCAGCTGTCGAAATGAAAAGTATTTTGCTTTGTTTAGATAAACAAACGCATTAATGTCACTAAAATTAACTTTGCATTATTTTTCAATGTTTTAAGAAAATTTAGATGTGCTCAGTTGAAGAAATCAAGGTTAATTTTCATTAAATATATTTATTCCAAAATTTGTCTATTAAAATTGTGTGTACATGCAAAACCAAAACGAGTGGAATGAAAAGTGAGGTGTTCCGGATTTAGACTCGTTTTGTCTTCGAAAAGTAATGTGTTGTCGTGTTGCACAAATAAATTCGGAGACAATTTTATAAATTAATGGCTTAAAATATGTCTATAAACTAAATTGTACAAAATTTGTAAATAAAGAAAAAATATTTCTCTTTTAGAAAGATGTTGGCAAAAAGAAAAAAATAAATTATTTAGGGTATTCACGCTTTGTGTTGAGTTGAGGAGTTGAAAAGTTGAGGAAAAAGTCAACAGGCCAAAGCGTGAATCCCTCCTGTTGACTTTATGAGTTGACTTGTTGACTTTTCTTCTCCTTCCTGTTTTTGTTTACATTTGTAAATTGGTACAAATTGCATTAAAATTCAAAAGGTTGAATTAAAAATGCCAAGTCGAATAGTAAAATCTTTACGTACAGAATCTGTAACTAAAGTAGCTATGTATTACTCAGATTTTTATTATTTTATTGCTGCGAAAATGAAATAATTGCAGAAAAACCGTATTTGACTTTGTGCTTGTTCTTCCATGTGTTTGTTTACATTCGTAAATTGGTACAAATTGCACAAAAATTGAAAAACTTGAATTTAAAATGCAGAGTAAGAACATAAAATCTAATAAAATTTAATAGAACCTGCAGCTAAAGTAGCTAAGGATTACACAGATTTTTATTATTTTATTCCTGCAAAAACGAAACAATTGTAGAAAAACCGTATTTGAATTTGTGCTGCTTCTTCCCTGTGTTTGTTTACTTTTATAAATTGCTGCAAATAATCATTAAAATAAAAATTTTGATTTAAAAATGCCAAGACTGAGCGTAAAAGTAGATTTTATATTCTTACTCTGCATTTTTAATTCAAGTTTTTTAATTTTAATGCAATTTGTACCAATTTACAAATGTAAACAAAAACAGGAAAGAAGAAGAAAAGTCTTCAAGTCAACTCATAAAGTCAACAGGAGGGATTCACGCTTTGGCCTGTTGACTTTTTCAACAAGTCCTCAAGTCAACACAAAGCGTGAATACCCTAATAATAAATGGATTCGTATGCTTAAATCAAACTGAAACTTCAATATCGAATATTGAATTGTAGTCTAAAACTCGCTCTACTCGATCTACTGAATAAATAAATTTCTAATAAATTTCTAATTTATTTATTTATTTTATTTTTTATTTATTTTATTTCTATCCCTTTTTTTAGGGATAAAAAATATTTAAAGGTATAGTAAAAATTTTAATTGGTGTTGGCAGGGCCGTAGAGAGAAAATCCGGGCCCGGGGGAAAAATGTACTGGCCCCTCTATTACACCTTTAGCTTAAATCAAGACAGTAGGACAGTAATTATACCGGGCCCCTGAGTAAACTCCGGGCTCGGGGGGAATCGCCTCTTTCCCAACCCCCTCTCGACAGGCCTGGGTGTTGGTCTACTAAATGCAGACGAATGAATTTTTAAAAGAATATTAACGTCTTCAGTCCTTAAAAAGAATTTTCAGTACTAGAGTGGTAGAGTACTTATTATCATACTATAAACTATCAAGAGACGTTAAGCATGTAATCTGCGTCTGGCTCGAAAATAAAGTCAATGCCCAAGAAACCGTCAACCTATTGCCAACTGCTTGCCCCATTCGGGCAACATTTTGTCTTCTTTAGTGCCTGTATGCTCATTAACTAACTTTAATGTTACATTAATGTGTCGCTTTAAATTGCCGTTGGTCGTTGCCTTTGTTGCTTTTTAAGTTTTTAGGTTTTAGTGATCTGCTAAGCAAAATTTTTATGTTCTCTTCCCTTAAGCAGATACACACGCAATTTCGTTCCCCTACGTTCTGTTTGTAATACACCTAATTCTGTGTTTTGAAATAACACGGTCAAGGAAAAAATATTTTTTACACAATTTCATTCGATTTAGCACGATTAAAAAAATTGATTTGATTGAAATTTTAAAGAAAAATATTTTTATTAACCTAATCTTTTAAAAATTTAACTACGGAATTCCACTTTCCATATATGGTATATATGTGTATATAAAGTGTTGTTCAAATCATAGGACAGTACATTTTTATTTATAGACTACGCAAAAAATTTTAATTAATTTATAATTTTATGAATATATACTTTATAATTACATGAATAAATAACAAAAATATCAAAAAATGGTTTTATTAAAGAATCAAATAAACAAATGTTGAAAAAAAAATTTGTTCGATTGTTTCAATCAGATACTTTATTATGAACGAATTCCCTAAATTTAAATTACTTTGGGTTCCTAGCCATTCCGGCGTTTCAGGCAACGAATTAGCTGATAGATCAGCGAAGTCTGCTACTAATCTTCCCCTCATCTACACTCCCAACCTTTCTCATAACGACTTCTCTTCATTTCTAAAAAAATATTCGACTCTAAACTAATATTAGATTTTACCAAAAAATTTAAAATTTACCGCCTAATTTAGAATTAAGTAGCATATATTACAATATTACACAATTAATTTAAGAAAAAGAGCATTTAACTATAACACAATTTTACACTCTACACTTTTAGAATTAGTTAGGCCCCGGTTGCCATGGCTTTCTATTTGTAACTGTTAGTTCATATCTTTTAAGTATAAACTAACTTTATATAAAAAAAACAAAAATAAAAATAAAAAAATAAGATATAAGATATAAAACAAGCTTTTTCCAATGTTTTGAAATGTATTCAATTTATTAGTAATTAATAGAAGCTTTTGCACCACAAAATAGTCCCTTTTTTTTAAAAGGAAATTTCTTCAAAACTTTGATCTCCTTTTACTAATTTGCCCCGAACATTGTCAATTGGATTTTACTCGGAAAAGAAGGGCGGTCAATCGATAGAACAATCAGTGAAAAACCTTCACACAATTTGTACTTGGAAAAACCTTTCCTTGTAATTGCAAATCTCTACAGTAGTAATGGGATGTGTGGTCCATAAAAATACCTTTTCCACATAGGAAAAAACAACCTTTTCAACAAATATTGTCATTCAGACTAAACTTCACTTAAATTATCATTTCTTACTTTTTTAAATAGTGCAATCTGCAAATTGAAGACCGGTGATATGCATATAATATAATAGTAGTTCTTGACACTTTATTGTGCATTGAGGCGAAATTGAACTTTTCGTAAGTAGAATTCTCTGTTACCGCTCCAAAAGTGCAAGTTTTCAACATGTTGCCTTAAAATCATTACAATTGTTAAGATTTTAAAATTTTATTTATAAGTATCCAATAATACGAGCTCTGTTTAGTAATATGATAACACAAAAATTGCATTAAAATCTAAAACACAAATCCTTGACACGTCTTAAACGATAAAAATATAATTTTCGACTAAAATAATCTTCCAAAATAAGCTAAAAATCAAAATAAATATGCTAAAAAAAATGCTAAACTTAAGGGGTTTTATATTCTTATATTAGAAAAGGATTGTCTTTTTATACCCTGTAGCGTATGGTACAAAGAGTATATTAAGTTTTGCAAACCGAAAATGTATGTAACATACAGAAGGAGACGTCGGAGGCCCCCCAAAGTTACCTAAAGTATGATCAAGGTGACTAGAGAAGTCGATATACCCATGTCCGTCCGTCTGTATGAACGCCTAGATCTCAAGTAAGAGCTAGAGCAACCAAACTTTCATATTAGATCCGTTATTATCCTACGGGAGACAGGTTTATTTTATTTTTTTGATATCGGGGTTCTATTATAGAGGACCTCGAAAAAAACCAAAAGTTTCAGATGGATAATTCGTTTGTTTATGAAGTTATTGTAACCAAATTAGGCGTTCATACAGACAGACAGACAGACAGACAAACAGGCAGACGGAAAAACGGACATGGGCTTCTCTAGTCACCCCGATCGTACTTTGGGTAACTTTGGGGGGTCTCCGACGTCTCCTTCTGTATGTTACATACATTTTCGGCTTGCACAAACTTAATATACCCTTTGTACCATGCGTGAGTATAAATACTTACTTGATGAAACTTTCAGGGATCGTTAGGGACCTTGTTCTAAGTCTAAAGCCGAGTTTTTGTATTTGTGGGTAGGGGGCGTGGCACCGTTTATAAAATGCAGAGAAGTCTTCAAGTTCGATGATCCTTTCGTTACAAATATTTCGTTTTTGGCCAAGAGGCACCTTTGTACTCAGCTAGTGGAATTCAGATACAGATTTTATAAACAACTTACTAAATAGTTAGTTAGATTTTTGGTTACCGATATGTACTATTAGTATTTATTAAGATTATTAAGCAGTAAACTGTTGCCTCAATAACAAAAATTAAAATACATAATTCAAATACTTAAGTGATTAAGCTCTTGTCTATTGAGTATCCCTTTCCTACGATAGCCTAGATAATTGATTAATTTTTTAAAATACTGTACGAATACTCAATTCACTCTGTGTTGACATTCAGATTACAATGAGTACAAAACTTGAAAAGATGTTTTTTACACCCCGGCACAAGATCTGCCAAGCAAGTACTAGACACATTACCTATGAACTAAAGCCGCTGTATAATAAATGGCTACCCATTTGTCTCCTATGGACTTTCACTTTACACAGCCGTAGATCACACGACCATAGACATTTTAACTTTTACACGGGCATGGGCATGGGCATGGGCATGGGCATGGGCATGGGCATGGGCATGGGCATGGGCATGGGCATGGGCATGGGCATGGGCATGGGCATGGGCATGGGCATGGGCATGGGCATGGGCATGGGCATGGGCATGGGCATGGGCATGGGCATGGGCATGGGCATGGGCATGGGCATGGGCATGGGCATGGGCATGGGCATGGGCATGGGCATGGGCATGGGCATGGGCATGGGCATGGGTATGGGCATGGGCATGGGCATGGGCATGGGCATGGGCCATATATATAGCATATATTCATATGCTCAGTTATATGCAAATGTCAACTATAAAAGTTGACACAACAAAACCTCCAGGAGTGGAGGTTGGGCATGGGCATGGGCATGGGCATGGGCATGGGCATGGGCATGGGCATGGGCATGGGCATGGGCATGGGCATGGGCATGGGCATGGGCATGGGCATGGGCATGGGCATGGGCATGGGCATGGGCATGGGCATGGGCATGGGCATGGGCATGGGCATGGGCATGGGCATGGGCATGGGCATGGGCATGGGCATGGGCATGGGCATGGGCATGGGCATGGGCATGGGCATGGGCATGGGCATGGGCATGGGCATGGGCATGGGCATGGGCATGGGCATGGGCATGGGCATGGGCATGGGCATGGGCATGGGCATGGGCATGGGCATGGGCATGGGCATGGGCATGGGCATGGGCATGGGCATGGGCATGGGCATGGGCATGGGCATGGGCATGGGCATGGGCATGGGCATGGGCATGGGCATGGGCATGGGCATGGGCATGGGCATGGGCATATATTCATATGCTCAGTTATATGCAAATGTCAACTATAAAAGTTGACACAACAAAACCTCCAGGAGTGGACACGATACAACGCATTAACCGTTTTTGTTGTGCACATGTTTTTGTGTTTTTTTTTTTTTTGTTTTTTTTTTTTATCTAATCAGCGGGTACGTTTTTTAATTTTGAAGATGAGCAGCTGTTTTCAATTTGGTTGTCGTACAAACGATTAATCAAATTTCAAGCAAGCAATTTCCATCCCAAATGCCTGACCTTATGGCCAACTTACTAGCCGATTCCCGCGTTTGTAACAACCTCGAGCATTGTGTCTTATAAAGTTGCCAAAATATGCATATTTTGTGTTACACCTAGAATGAAACGAGCACACAAAGTCCGTTTCAATTTCGCGGCGTGTCTTTTTAAGACCATGAAATACGTACATATATCTCTTGCATTTACTCTACAGTAACCCTCAAATATGTCTGGAAGGTAGATATATCGCTTGTTATCAGGTGTAACAATGTTATATTGCAACCCATTTCTAGGTCAAAGCAGCTTACCGTCTATTGGTAAATCTATTTAGAAAAGCTTTTAACTGCGTGCAACAATAGAAATCTTCCTGCCGAGCTTGTGCCATAAATTCAATGTCCGCACTGAACTCTTTCTGCCAAATTGAATTTAGCTTTTTGTTGACTCTGAACTTGATAATTTTTTAATTACATCGGTCAAGATTTATTATTCAATAATACCTGCATTTTGCAAAGGCGCAGGTCTACTCCTACCAATTTGTTATTACTTATTAATAATTTTATGATTAACAACTGTGTAAAGTTATCCATCCTTCTGTGCAATTTAATGTTAATTCTTAACTTTTATTTTAAACTGCGTGAGAATTCGGATTTAAATTGTGAGGGTTTCAATTCAAATAGTTGTGCCAAGTTATCACGGGTACAATGTGTATTGTGGTCGATCGGTCAACATATTTTTGCTTAGACAAGAACTCAATTTAAATTCGAAATCTAAAACTAAATTGAGTATTAATCTGAAGTGGCAAGATAATAAAGATATGCAAAAAAAAGGTAAATAAATTAATATGTATCTAGTTTTGCTGAATATTAATAGCACGATTTATCTAGATATTTTTTGATCGCTGTTTATGCTTTTATCGTATCTTAATGTCTATATTTTTTATACTAAAACGGGATATTGTAAAGTATTTTAACGAACCGACAGAAATTTTAAGATGAGATAATCGTAAGTGATACGTAATTAAAAAAACCCACTTCACAATGACCCACTTATCGCGTTAATATGGATATGAAATGAATGGGTGCACGTGAATCAGACACGAGCCGTTTGCAAATGTGTTGTACAATATAATAAACAATGACAAAGTTGTTAAAGGGATCGAAACAACCCTGTGGTACGACCTATAAAAATAAACAAACAAACAAGAGCATTTATGGATGATTTGATTGGATATGACTTGTCTGAAAACCTGCTGAAGAGAATACGAATTGAGTCTACACACACACACACACACACACACACACACAAGGTATTGCACTTGATCACTGTGTGGAGTCTCCAGTTCAACTAAATTCGCTCTTTACCAGAAGTGAAGATCAGCTGTTTATGACAAAAGTCTCAGAGGCTTAAAAACTTGCATACGCAGACATACTCGTATATGTATACGTACCCGTACCCCAGTGTCATAAATTTCAGTTGCAGACGTACTCTTGCTGTCTGGTGTTAGCTCTCGCATTCTCTAGCAGCAAAGTCAAAGCTAATATTTTTCTGTTTTATGCGCGAGTTACTTCTTTGCCGGCAGCAGATTCGTTTGCACAGCGCACGAGTGCGGATCGACGAAGTGGAACGTTTCCAGTTAAAATAAAAAAAAACCGCTGAGCGCTGCATTTCGAGTCTCCTCCGTGTTTCCGAGCAGAATCTGTGTCTGTGACCACTTGCTAAGTGTGTGAAACCGGTGCCGAGCAATTTCTGTGTGTAGTTTATATTTTTGCTTGAAGTCGGCCGGTTGGTCGTTCGTTTGGTTCCGTCGTTTAGTCATTCCGTCGGTTGGTGCTTTAACCAAAACACTACTGATTTTTATCTGGCTTACACTTATTAAGCAAGACGCCGATCAAGAGACGTTCAATCAATCAAAAAGATGAATAAATTACTTAAAACGTTTAAGACGTTCGACAAAAGTTAATGCCTTAACGCCCATTAGCTACAATCACCTCTTGAACAAAAAAGAAATTGTAAGTAAAAATTACAACAATCAACGCAACTGCTAAAAAAAAAAAAATAGTAATAATAAAAAAATTAAATAAATAAATAAATACCGAAAGTGAGAGTAAACAGAAAAACGTAAAAAGTTATATTTTTTGTGGTACGATGACAAACTAAGAGATTTTGAAATAAACCTGCGTCTCAATCACGAATAGTTGTGCATGCGGCAACTTTGCTCTTGCCGCCACCTTATACGCCTTATGTACTACAGTACCCTCAAGTTGGCAAAGACAGTCTCGTGCCACAATAAGGTGTGTTTAAGTTAGGCTTCTTTTTATCTTTATTATTTTTAAAATTAACACGACTGTTTTTTTTTTTTTTTGTATCTGCTAAACTGAGTAGACGCCGATATCTTTATCATGCGTGTCACGTCATTGGCTATCAAGTTCAAATTGCATTTGTTGGCAACGGGTTTCGTACAGATATTGCAACATTTTTGTTGTATGGCGCGACGGTTGAAATTTCGAAATTAGCGCAATTTGTGGCAGAGATCACAGAAGAAGTTAGTTAATTCAGCCAATAAAAAAAAAAAACATTTAAGATTGCGTAGTAAATAGTCTGTGAAAGTTGGGAAAAAAAGGATGAAAGATAAACTGCTTCTTACTCGCAACTCTATATAATTAAGGCGAATGACCTCCAACTACTACAAGTATACGCTTAATGATTTAGTTGGTGTTCGAATGATATCCATTTAAAACAGGCTCTTAAGTATACACCTTCCTCTTGTCAACGATAACTCTGACAGCGACATGCCCACTAATTGGTTTGAATTTTTGGCTTACTTTAAATAGTCTGCTGTAGAAGCACGGATGCTCAAGCTTAGCTCAGTGAAACCCCACACCACAGCGCCATTCATTGCCCCGACTCAAATACTATGGCTAACATAAGCACTCATATAACTAGCAAAATCTCAACACCAATAACAAAGTTGTGACATCGTTGATGCAATGACTGAAGAAAGTTTAATGCCCTTAAATTTATCCTTACCTCACTTAAGAGAAGCATCTTTCACAATTTAAAAACCTTCAGCGTTATTTAAAAATTAAATTGTAAATATACGCCTTAATCTCATAGGACAAGGACATTATTAACTTGTTGATACATAATTTATTCGTACATATGTAAGAGCCACCAAATTTGGTATGTTGGTTCATGTGAGATCAACAACGAAATGTTGACCTGACCTCTCTGCGTCATATTAAAAAAGTATTTGAAGCTTTTGAAAGCTCTACGGGTGATTTTAATTTTATATGAGTTTTGATATGAGTTGAAGGATAACAAATTAAAAATTCACTGTTTAGTAAAAACTAAGTACCTCGATTTTCTTCAAATTTTTCTAAATTGTTTTCAACTTTTTGAATTCCATACTAAAACCTTACCAAAAAATTGAGTGCATTAAACATTGCTAATATTAGAAAAGAAAGTTTATTACTGTTTAAAAAATGAGCTTTCAAACATTTCAAATTAAAAGGTTTTATTCAAGTGGCGAAAATGGTTTATTATGTTAATATACTATGTAAATGTTTTTATCATATGAGCATATCTGTAAGTACGTAAGTGCATATATATATATAGAGGTACTAGTGTTGCAAGAAATTTGGAGACAAAATAAGGTCGATTTAAATTGAACGATGCTATAGAAAGCTAAAAATCGAAATCAATGAAATGAATAAACACAAACTTTTTTCTGCAACCATTTTTTATATCCCGATGTTTTTCGTGACCGGAGGATTTGACGAAATACAATTGCAATATGCAATTGTTTCGCTCCAAATGAAAATTCGTCGTTCACGAACGAGATTTTAAGATTACATCGATAGGCGCAGTGGTTCTTGAGAAACCTTGCTTTCCGAAAGTTATCTCAAGAGTATGTACTTTACAAATATTGAAAACAAAAATTTAATTCACCCAAGAAAAAGGTATTTTTATGCTCTCATTCTTTTAAAAAAAATTAAGTCAAACTGCTCCTTTATTTTCTAAATTTCAGTGCATTCAAAATGTTCCAGAATATCGGATTTTTTTCACATTATTTTGCACGCTATCGACATAAAAGAAACTTATTTTCTTGGCTATTTCAATTTTATCGGACAATCTAAATTGAACAGTACATGTTAACATTTAAACACGATATGAATGTATGTTTGATGGACACTAAAATAGGTCAAAGATCATAAAACATGAATGCATAAATAGCGACCAAACCGTAAATTTGACAAAAACATGTTCCAAATATAGTCGATGGGTAATTTAATTATCTACAGACAAGTAAAAAAATGATCGAAATCAGTTTAGTACAACCAAAGATATTTGCTGTTAAGTAGAGACATTTTTTTTTTTCTAATTTCGAAAAATAGTTTTCAATCTATCATTTTAATCAATTTCAGAGCTTACCAAATTTATGAGACTGTTTGAACCAAAATTTGTTTGATTGGAAACAAATTTTTAAAGGTTATACACTCAAAAACGGAAAAAGTGAAAATTATGACCTTTGACCTATTTTAGTGTCCATCAAATACTTTCGGATCGTCTTTAAATCTTACAGGCGCTATATGCACCTAAAAAGGAAACTTTTTAGGCGGTGGGGTTATTAAAATTGTGAAATGTTGCAAAAATGGCCACCCCAATGTACATATATAAAATAAGAAGAAAAAAAAAAGTTAACATGGAATTAAGTAAGATTGCCATATCTTTTCAAAGATATAGCCCGAATTCACATATTAAGTATGTACATTTTATTATCTTACCTCTGATAAGTTCGTCGAGAAATTTTTTTCCTGTTTGGTTTGAAGAATTTTCATTGTTTCAGCATGTCATTTAGTACAGTGGCTTTGAAATTTCGATTAAACAAAAAGCTAAAACAAACTGAATTTATTTAAAAATTGCTAGAATTATAGTTATAAGATTTGGAAAGATCTATAGGCAATTTAATTTTGAATATGGGTTGTTGCAAGCTTCACTACACGCTTAATATACTCTTTGAGTGCAAAAACCATAGCAAAGATTTCGCAGAGCCGTGGTCACTTTTGTACGAGTATCTTGGCACTTGTTGTTGCTAGCTTCTTCGCGTCTCGTCGTGTGCTCAGTCCCCAACAAATTTTAGCCGTTGACGTTTGCATCTTGCTTCTGTGCAGCTTTGGGTCATAGACAGACGTTCAAGTAGTGCACTGTCATATACTCGCATGTAGTACGAGTATGTACTTACTTACATACAAACAATTCCAGTCGGTCAAAAACACGTTGAAGTTTTAGTAGGCATCATAAACTATTTGACTGGAAAGCTAATGCAGTCGCTTACAAGCCCACAGAAACAGATACATATTTACGAGTGTGTATACATACATACATACATACAAGTAATACATGTAAAGTTAATTAATTTCTTTGTTGCTTTTAACGGTTAATCATTCAGGACAGGGTCGTGCGCATAGGGGCACACGTGGTTCAACCCCCTCAGCAAGGTGAACATTCCTATGGAGGCTCTGAGAGGAACATGTGAATAAGTGGTGTATGTATAAAAAACAATTCATTTAAAAATTTTGCGCCTCTCCTTTGCACTATGGTATCACTCCAAGATACTCGTAAGTCACCTCTCTGATTTCGCACTTACCCCTCAGCGTAAGTTTTTTTATTTTTGTTATTGTTCGGTCTCTAAACGCGCATTCGTTTGCGCGTTGTCTTTCTACCAAAGAACCCAAGAAGAACTCTTTTGCGGCTGCTGTTGAAGCTGACGTTGATGTTGCTGTTGCAGTTGCAGTTTCAGTTGCAGATGCAGTTGCAACGCAGTTGGCATTTATTGTTGTGCTTGTGTTTCAAGTGTTGCCTTGCCGCTGACGGGTGTCTGCCAGCGAGTTAGTACGCCAGCTTGATGTCTATCAAAGTAGTGTAGCTTTGGCTTATTGAAAAGTGCTGTATATACCCTCCAGTTCTCTTTAGACATGACGAAGCAGTGAAAACACACATGCATTTTGAAGCACCAGCCATGAATCTCTCGATTCAACTACGTGCTTTCGAGGGATGAATTTAACACATAGGACTTCATGCCTCCTACTTCGGCGTTCACTTCTCTTGCAGAGGTGATTTTTATGCCTCTAATTCATATCTGGTGGCAATTCGTGGCTACCTTATGATATTAATGTCTTGTCTATGGAATATTCATGCCGCAAATTCACGCATGCACCCATATTGGCTTGTGAAATTACTAAGAAAAATAGAAGGCACAGATTTTTATTTAAATTTAAGTTTTTTATTTTACTATAAGCTATGTACAATTTTGTATTATTTATTTATTTATTTTAGAATGAATTCAATTTAATACAATTTTTGACTAAGTTTAACCTTAAATAATTCATTTATATTATTAAACAAAAATTTAAGCAATATTTTTTGTATTATCCAAAAGGCTTATAAATATTTTAACTCTTCATTAATTAATTATTGCTATTAGTATTTCTATTAATATTTGTTACATGAAAGCCTACATTATTTTTGTAAAGGGTAAAGCCGCAACGCGTTAAATTTAAAAACTGAAATTTTATTTTGCCATAAGCATCGAACTGCATCATTAGTTTTCAAAAATCGCGGGTGGCAGTTTCTAGTACCTTATCCAGCTAGACCCTTTAAGGTCTTTTTGAGCAGCCTGATTCTGCAATAGTAAAAGATGGCGTACGTTAAAGTCGGGCGCGGCCGACTTTGGGATACCCTGTACCACCATATTGCAATTAAATTATTTATTATTATTATTTTTTTTTTTTTTTTTTTATATTTGTTTATTTGTAATCTGTCCAAAGGACATTCAACAAATTTTATAACATCTTACAAAAAATATTTCCATAATTGGCTTGACTCCAATGAGCTAAATGTAGTCAATCGATTTTGATCGAATTTGGTACAATGATTGAAAACTCTAAGACACTTCCGAGTGCCAAATTTGGTTACGATATCTTCACAAACAAACGAAATACAATGAATTATGTGCAAAAAACGTTTTTTTGAGCGATCGTTCCTATTGAAGCTATATGATATAGTCAACCGATTTTGATAAAATTTGATACAGTGATTGGGAACTCTAAAACACTTCCGAGTGCCAAATTTGGTTACAATATCTTCACAAACAAACGAAACACAACGAATTTTGTACAAAAAACAAATTTTCGACCGATCGATCCTATGGGACCTATATGATATAGTCAACCGATTTTGATAAAATTTGGTACAGTGCTGTGGGTTTCTAAAAAACTTCCGATTACCAAATTTGGTTATGATATCTTCATAAACAAACGAATTATCCATCTAAAACTTTTGCTTTTTTTCGAGGTCCTCTGAAACACCCCTATGGGAGCTATATAATGTAGTCCCGATATCAAAAAAATAAAATAAACTTGTCTCCTATGGATTAATAAGGGATCTTATCTGAAAGTTTGGTTGCTCTAGCTCTTACCATCTCTGAGATCTAGGCGTTCATACGGACAGACGGACATGGGTATATCGACTTCTCTAGTCACTCTGATCATACTTTAGGTAACTTTGGGGGGTCTCCGACTTCTCCTTCTGTACGTTACATACATTTTCGGCTTGCACAAACACAATATACCCTTTGTACCATACGGTACAGGGTATAAAAATAAATATGCATTCTAAGCATCAATAGGGTAAATTAAGTTAAAACATATTAGCCGACGGACTGTTAGTTATTAGTTTTTATACCCTGTACCCTGTAACGGACAGAAGGAGGCGTGGCAGACCCCAAGTCCTTTATACCAAAATGCTTATCATAACCTCGGGTAGCGATTGAGCCATGTCCGTCCGTCCGTATGAACGCCTGGATCTCGGAGACTATAAGAGCTAGAGACACGGACTTTACCTGCTGGTGCGCATATTTCCTAAGCAGATGAAGTTTGTTGAATCATGTCAATATCTTCCCCCGTTCCCCCGCAGTAGAGTTTCGCGGTTTTTAGCCACACCATTTGATATTTTCATCTGAAATTTAACAGAGCGATGCGTTGTGGTTACATGCATCTGTGTGTAAAAAATTAACAAAATCGGACAAATCCCAAAAAAGTTATAGTCAAAAATGTACAAATTTCACTGCCCCTTGCCCATAAAGTGCATCAATCCACATCCAAATTTTATCGATGCGGTCCCACCACCCCCCGCAAGCGATTTACCGTGTTTTCTCCCACACCCCTCAACATACCAACTTGAAACTTACCCCATATACTTTAAATAACTTCTTTGACGTAACATTCGAGTTTCATCAAAATCGGTAAAAATTTAGGGAACTTATAGGTATAAATATCGAAATTTAAATTTAAACCAAATGTTCACTCCTGCCAGTTTTAAAGTTGGTCCCAATTATCGATGAAATTTTCCAAAAGGGACGTTTTATTGTATATCATAGGTGATGTTGATTTTAAACCATGTACCAAAGTTACAAATGTATAATAAGTTCGCGCAAATGTATGTAAAAGTTTTAAACAAAAGTGTGTTTATTTTGAGCCCCCTGCATTATAAACTGGCACCAGAATCCAGCTATTTGTAAACATGTTTGTTAAGACGCTACAGTCACCAAAACCGGACTCATGTAGGATTTAATACAAAAATTCTTTATAGTTTGTGGACCGAAGTTTCCAGCAACATTTTTTATCAATTACTCAAAAACCATTCTAAGAAAGTTAAAATTCGCCGCATATCTTTATTGTTCTACCGTGGATGTAATAATAATAATAATAATTTCCCTGACTGACATTTTGTCAGTCGCCCCTGGGCGGAGCATTGAGGATCTCTATTAATAACTGTTCGAAGAGAACAGGGACCTACAGGTTATAGCCGAATCCGAACGGCGGTGTCTTGAATTAATAGAGATTTTCTTGGGCAAATGCACCAGTGCTACACGGAACCACCGACCATCGGGTTGCAAAGCGAGTACGCTACCACTACGCTACCGACGGCCACCGTGGATGTAAATGTTACTAAAATCGATTAGGAACTTCGGGAGTTATAGCCAAAAATGTCCAAACCTTTTATATTAGTATAAGTGTAAGCCCTGCACCAAATTTTATCATAATCGGTTTACTATAACTTATAGTCTGCCCACCGTTTGTTTGTGAAAATACCGTAATCAAATTTGGCAATCAGCTTTTTATTTCCAAAATCATTGCTTAATGCTCACGTACACCGTAAAACTGTATTCACACCCTCCAATCCCCCTCTTTGCTGCCGAATTATCCAAAATAGTAAAGATAGTACAAAGTTATAAGTCGACCTGATGAAAAAATTCTCCTCACACAAACTTTGACCCACCGTTTCCTTAACTTCTAAGCGGAATTTTCTATTCTTACTTTTGGGGCTGTGAGGCCAATCAGTCAGGTCAAACACTATATGTGTATAAAGTATATTGACATGAATATGAAATAGATTTAGGGTTATTCTTGAAACACCATTTTAATTTGTTTAAAACAGTTGTGTTGTTTCGAAGCCAACAAGTTTGCATAACGTCTTATAACATTAACCACCGTTGCAGTAATCGGATGTGATTATCTTTTATAAAACTTGAAATAGTCGCTTCATGTTTACAATTTCATATCCAAGTTTTGTTGCTGTCGCTTTACCAACGAAAGTCATTGAGCAGAATAATTATGGCATGGCAAAATAAAATTGTCCTCCTTCGGGGCTGTACATTGTACGTACATAATTATGTAAATACGTATGTAAAATGGGAATTACCAGCAGATTATCAATTATGACAAACGACAGAAATAATTTTGGAAATTATTAAACCAATTGTCGAAATTAGTATTTGCACCGAAAAATTGCTCATTTTTTTTACTGTTTTGGTTATTATAATAGAATACAATAGGTACATCATTTTTTGAAGTAAATTGTATTTAAAGGTTTTGGAAGTTGACTTGTACCAAAAAATATATGGTAGAACTACAGTTCTAGATCTATTTTCTTTGCTTTAGCTTTGGCATTCGTTTTAATGCTATTAAAATCTGCCTGGGAATCAAATTGCCACTCAGTTTCCAAAATTTTTTTTTTTTAAATATTCATATATGTATTTAAATATTTCTTACATATTTCTTGTCGTAAACATCCAAAGTTTTTGTTTTACGGAGCTTAGACCAAAACAATAGGAAAATCGTCACGTAACAGTGTGATGTATGCTGTGTGTGTATGGGTGAAAGTATCGACTAGACTACAAATAATTATGGTAAATTTGTACAAAAAGATAGTTGTCTACTCTAGTCCTAGGTTCGATTCTCAATCTATCCAAATTCTTGTTACATTTTATATCCTGTACAAAGGGTAAAATAAGTTCTTACAAATGTATGTAACGGGCAGAAGGAGGCGTGGTATACCCCATAAAGTATATGTATTCTTGATCGGCGTCAACAGCTGAGTCGATATAGCCATGTCTGTCTGTCCGTCTGTCTGTCAGTCCGTATGAGTAAAAGGATCTGTAGGAGAATTTCGGGATTTACACCCACACTATTGAACATATCGGATTCACATTTATTACGCTTATACGGGAAACTGGTAGACAGATAGATAGACAAGTGAGACAGCACAACATAGATTCGTGTTTTGAAAACTATAATAGAATAACAACATAGGGAGCAAATATCATCAAATAGAAAGGATAATTAGAAAACATATAGAAACTCATAATGTGTTTAGCCCAGATATCCTTCTTCTGGCACATCAGTTTCCTTCTATTACCGGCGACACTTGCAGCCATACAATCAAGGCAGGTAGCATACCCAAAAATTCCATTTCAAATGGATTAGATTTCCCAGTTCCCAGCTTCACCAGAATGTTTAAAAAGGTTAACATCATTAGAGGAAAGATTTGTGTCACCTAGGCTACCGTTTATGATAGTTAAGTCTGGAAGAGAACTTTCTAGAAAACATGAGATACGGGTTAATGAGGAATGGACATTTTCATTTTCGTCTGAATTCCCTTCGTTGCAGCAGCAGAAGAGACAGAGTTAACTAGAGAACTAAATGATAAGTATGCAGCTCCTGGGTCAGAAAGGGACGTCCAGGCAAAAGAGGAGGAGTAGCTATTGCTCCAGGTGAGGGACAGCGACCTCTGGTTATGATCTTAGATTGTGATTCAGAGGAATTATTTTTTTCAACCATTTATTATACATAATATACACGAAAATAGTTAGGTCAGAGTTAAGAAACTTCAATAGAAGAGTCTGTAGAATAGATAAATGGTTTTTCAATTGTAGGAAATTGAAATTGATCAATATAAGAAACAATACATCAATTTGTTTACGAAAGCATAGTGCCTCGAACATCACTTAATGAAAGTGAATGTGACAACTTAATAAATGTCAGGGGATATTATGGTCTGGATGATCTGTATTGAATAAAGAAGGGTGTACGGGGGTTAGCGTGCGAAGCAGGAAGGGCTCGGAGCGCCCTAGTTACTATTTGTTTTGTTATATAGTTTTTGTATCCTGTACCTTATGGGTATGCTATGTTTGTGAAAGCCGAAAATGTCTGCAACAATCAGACGTCGGAGACCCACAAAAATTAACCTAAAGTATGATCTGGTGTCTGTCTGCCAGTATGAACGCCAAGATCTCAGATTTATTCACAACTAGAGCAATCAAACTTTTAGGTTGGATGCAGGCCCGACGAGAGGTGGGTGGGAAAGGGGAGATTCCCCCCGGGCCCGGAGTTTTTTCAGGGGCCCTGTGTAATTACTGTTGTACTGTCTTGATTCGAGCTAAAGGTGTAATAGATAGATAGGCCCGGTACATTTTTCATCCGGGCCCGGATTTTCTCTCTACGGCCCTGATTGGATGCCTTATTATGTCACAGGAGGCAGTTCATTTTATATTGATAATTCGTTATTCATGCAGATATCGTATACAAATTCGGAAATAGGAAGACTTTTAAAGTTCCCAAGAACTGCACAAAATATTATCAAGATCAGCGGTGGTCACGCAGTGTCACGCAATGCCCACCGCTGATCCAGATCGATTGACTATATCATCGCCCATAGGGCCGATCGGTCAAAAAAAAGTTTTTGTTGCAAAATTCGTTTGTTTATAGGATATAGTAACAAAATTTGACAATCAAAACTTTTTTGCACAAGCTGGTAAAGTTTCGTGTCTCTAGCTCTTATAGTCTCCAAAATCTAGGTCGGACGGGCGGACAAACAGACGGACGTGGCTTAATCGCTACCTGAGGTTATGATAAGCATTTTTATATAAAATACTTGACAACTGAGATAAATTTTTGTCGGTATGTATTTGAAAAAATAACAATAGTTTTTATGTGTTTCGTCACAAATAAATAATAATAAAATATTTAAAGCATATGTTGGGCGCACATGAACGATGAAGGAAACAACATTAATCAGAGACCTGTAAGTTTTCATCTCTATAAAGGAGCCTAAAAGTTTGAATTTTTCAGTTAAATTTGTACAGAACCTGCTACAATACATTTATTGTTGCTGTGGGGAGTTAAGTAAGGTTTAATTAAATTTTAAAATGATTCCGCTTTGATGAGCGCAGACCTGAGTGCGCGCCTAGGCAAAAGCGGTAATCTCACATGAAGCCCATTCGGGTGTTATGAGTCTCTTGAGGCGGCTACAGAGTGCAACTCTGTGTGTCTTTGTGGCACGACAGACAACAGCAAATGAACAATTGTAGGTATGGTACATAGTATATTAGTATAAGGTGCCTTTTTATGCCTCTCGTTGTTATAATTGCCCGCATGTTGTAAAATATATTCGTGCCATCACAAGACATTTTTTGTTGTCTTGTACTTACATATTGTATAAAAAACATATTATGAAGAAAAAGTGAAACGATGTAATTAAACCAGTCACTGGTTGCAGTTTTATTAGCTGCAGAAAAAATTGCACACGAGTCCAATACCAAGACAACCAAGACAGCGACGACAACTTTGGCAATCATAACAAGTAGAAATCGTTGGATTTGGAACAGAGCGACAGAAACAACATCAGAGCCCCGACAACAAAAACGTCCCGTTATATCTTTTAAATTTGTATTTATTTTTTTAAGTTTTGTTTTTGCCGTTGGTTGCACTTTGGTGAAGCGCGCCTAATTAGCAGGGTGTAAAAGGCTGCTACTACCTGCTTCTTACTACTGTCTGTGAGTCTACATATGCATGTACCTACCTATTATATGTACATAGTAATACATAGTACGAGTATACTCACAGTTCCACTTGGATGGATTGCATCCATCCATAGGCGTTTCCACATGTGATTGCAATACCTATGAAAAAATTTTTGTTTTCAAAGAAAACAGCCATGCATTGGGAAACGAGCACTAAGTAGTCGAAGAGCAGCATGAACTTAGAGTGTATTACGCTCTTTCTATAAATAGAATGGAAAAAATTCAAATTTTCCTGCATTGTTTTGTATTGCTATATTTTTTGGTTGACCTATGCTTTGTTTACCTCCATGTATATTAGTCGGGGAAAGGCTTGTAGGTTAGGTTAGGTTATAGCGGTAGCTGGCTTAAAAAGCCAGCACACTTAGGCCTAGACTGGCCCGTTGTGATACCGCATAGGATCTCAATTTAAACCCCCTTCTCCAGGTATGTGTTCTTAAAGGGAATCCCAGCCTGTTGCTGCGATATAGCTTGCAATCATTTTCGGACAAATAGGTTGATGAGGAAATAATTTCCCAGGCACTTTTTCCTGCGTCTACATCAGTGATGGGCAAAACTCATACCAACAAACATTTCTTTGTGTGAGTAAACAGCGCAGTAAGCAAAAGCGCACGAGAGAGCAAGAACCGCAATTAAGCAAAAACGAGCGAGAGTTTTCTCACTTTTGGACCGTACATGAGCCGACTGCGCTGCGGCAGATTTTGGTTCAATAGCCTCGCGAGTTATGTAAATTGAGAGACTGCCCATCACTGGTCTACATAGAGCTTCACAGGAGCAGAAGAAGTGCTCTACTGTTTCTACTTCTTCCTCGTCTCTGCAGCTTCTGCAGAAGTCATTGCTCGGAGCATTCATTCTGGTCGCATGTGCTCCGACAAGCCAGTGACCGGTGATTGCCCTGACAACTGCCGAACACTGTTGCTTAAAAGTAGCCATTGGCATACGAATATCCTCCTTATTCGGAAGGAGGGAAATAGTCGTGCCATGTCTGGCTAATTCGTCTGCTATTTCGTTACCTATTATATTCTGGTGCCCTGGCACCCAAATAAGGCTAATAACAAACTGCTGTGCCATCTCTTGAATAGATTTGCGATTCCCTAGAGGGTATGCTGGTGGTAAATAAAGTTGAGGAATGCTCTAAGGGTATAAAATAATCTGTGGCTGACACGTTGGTGTCTTCTTTTAAGATGGACGCGTGTCCATATCTCAAGACTGACCAGCAATTCGCATCCTTGAGGTGCCTCGCTGTTAAGGTGGCAGTTTCTTTTGCCATTAAAAGGATGGGAGATATGTTAGTGATGGCATGAAGCGCTTCACTAGAAGTAGTTCTTAGCGCACCTGTGATGCATAGTTGTGCCGTTCTTTGTACCTTGTTTAGTACGCTTAGTGTTGATTTTGTTTTTAGGGCTGGCCCCCAGGTGTATACCCCATATAAAAGTATAGGTCTTACTATGGCTGTATAGATCCATCTAACTACTTGAGGGGACATTTGAGTCCTATTGTCCTCTTGCAGGCAAAGAGCGCTGTGTTTGCTTTTTGCACTCTCTCTGCGATATTTATATTCCAACTTAATTTCGTATCTAGTACAACCCCCAAGTATGTTGCACTGTTACTAAAAAATAAGACTGAGTCGTTTATTCTAGGTGGGGAAAGATTTGGGATCTTATACCTTCTCGAGAAGAGAATAAGTTCCGTTTTTTCCGGACTAACACTCAAACCGCTTTCGAGTGCCCAGAGTGACAGTTCCCTAAGTTTTACGGGATTGTGGGAATTTTGCATTCAGCATAATAACAGCATCATCCGCATAATCAACAACTTTACTGCCACCTCCATCTATGCGGCATAGCAGCTATGTTCCATAGAAGAGGCGATAGCACCAGTCTTGCAGCTTCTGATGAGGATTCGATTTCTGAGCAGAATCTCCTCCACTCATCTCGCTTTGCTCGCATAACAAATTTTTTGTATTGAGCTAAACTTTGCTTGTATTCTGACCAACTGTGGTCACAGTTTAGGCTTGTAAGTTGCCTAAGCTTGTAAGTTGCCTAACCCGGTCGATTTTGATGTTCCAGCAATGGAAAATACGCCGTAAACAATTTTAATGTGTTTTTGATGCGAACAGGTGCAAAAACACGGTGTGTGTGTGACAAAATATAAAAATTGTTTTTAAAGAAATCGGAAAATAAAAAACATTATTTTTGATTGCGCTCAAAAAGTGATGAAATCAAAATGAAAAATCAAGGAAAATATATGTGCTGGAACTGAAATTCAATGAACTTTCATAATCAAAAATGATTTTCGCACATACAGTGAATAGACAAATTTTTGTCAATGCATTCCAAAATGGCTTCAAAAATGTAAGTTGCCATACTTTTTGGCTTGTAAGTTGTCATACATCTATTTTCATTCTTTCCCATTGCTATGTTATTTATATGACTGTTTTATTGTGTGGAATTATCATTGAAACTAATTTGAATTGTTTTTAGTGCCATTTTCGGATATATTTTTTCAATATTTGCAATAACAACTCATTTTAGTATGGCGACCAAGATCACAAAAAACCACAATTTTGACTTTTCAGGAAAGTTAAATTTTTCTTGTATTTTCAAATTCAATTTAATGCTCAGTTAAATTTAAAATCAATAATTTTTAGTCCTCGCTGACTAAAATTTCGCAAAAGTACACTGACCACAGAAATATAGTTAATTTGGCAACTATAAGACCGAGTGAATTTTTTGGTAATTTAAAATTGTCATATAAACTCATATGACTTTGCTGTGTCTTTGAATGTGTTGCAAAATTTTGTTCAGTGTACACGCACAAGCAGATCGCCGGCAACGCGCCTAGTTTACAAAAAAATACACACAGTGTGGGCCATCGCTCGACTCGCAGCAACTTAAAAAAAAAAAGAAGCACAATGTGCGAGTTTTATGGCCCTACTCGAGGATGCTTGGCGACCGTAACGGGGCTTTTTATTAGTCCTTGTTGACTAAAATTTCGCACAAGTACACTGAGCACAGAAATATAGTTACTTTGGCAACTGTAGGACCGAGTAATTTTTTTGGTAATTTAAAATGGTCATATAAACTCATATGACTTATCTGTGTCTCTGAATGTGTTCCAAAATTTTGTTCAGTGTACACGCACAATCAGATCGCCGGTGACGCGCCGAGTTTACAAAAACCATTACACACAGTGTGGGCCATGGCTCGACTCGCAGCAACTTTATGGTTTTATGGCCATACTCGAGAATTGCTTGTAGGACCGTAACTTGATTTTTTTCTTGATATTGTTGTAGGGCTTTTTTGGCATTCAGAAGTTTTTTAGAGTTCCCCAGAACTGTACCAAATTTGATCAAAATAGGACCGATCAGTCAAAAAAACGTTTTTGGTGCAAAATTCGTTGGGGTTCGTTTGTTTATGAAAATATAGTAACCAATTTTGCGAATCAAATAAATGTCTTTTGGAGTTATTAGGCAATATACCGGAATTGATTGCAATGTGGTGGTACAGGGTATCCCAAAGTCGTCCACGCCCGACCTTATGATACAAAGGGTATATTAAGTTTGTGCAAGTCGAAAATGTATGTAACATATAGAAGGAGACGTCGGGGACACCCAAAAAGCTACCTAAAGTAAGATCAGGGTGACTAGAAAAGTCGATATACCCATGTCCGTCTGTCTGTCTGTTTATCTGTCTGTTCGTATGAACACCTAGATCTCAGAGAAGGTACTTTACCAAATTTGATGAAAATCGGTTGACTATATCATATTACATATAGAAGGAGACGTCGGAGACACCCAAAAAGCTACCTAAAATAAGATCAGGGTGACTAGAAAAGTCGATATACCCATGTCCGTCTGTCTGTCTGTTTATCTGTCTGTCCGTATGAACACCTAGATCTCAGAGAAGGTACTTTAGCAAATTTGATGAAAATCGGTTGACTATATCATATAGGACCATAGGACAAATCGGTAAAAAAAACATTTTTGGTGCAAAATTTGTCTGTTTTTTGTTTGTTTATAAAGATATTCTAACCAAATTTAGCAATCATGTCTTTTGGAGCTCTTAAGTAATATACCGATTTTAATTGCAATTGAGGTACAGGGTAACCCATAGGGCAGACCTATGCTTCGCTATGGAGTAGAATAAACATATACAGGCTATGTTTTTATATATTTATGTATAAGAAACACGATTCAACGCATTGTGTGAAAAAGAAGAAAAATGAAAAATACATGCTACTAATTAAACTAATGTCAACTACTTTTCTTGAACAGATCAATATTGATTTGGTAATTTCTTATGAATTATTTAAAGAATAACTTTTAACAAAATGTTATGAAAAAAAAAATGTAACACAGTCGAGGCGGTGCCCGACAGTGTAATACCCTGTACCCTTTTTTTCAAAAAAATTATATTCCTGCATATTCCTTCAAAGAACTTTCCAATTGGAATTTATTTTTGTTTGGTGAAATTCGATACTTATACCCAGCGGTGGGCACGCCTTGGCTCTTTTTGCTCCGAGTGCTCTTTCCGTTATGTCTTGAAACTGGCGCCAGCCAGACGCACACGAGAATTTAAAAAAAAAATACACATACAATGTGCGAGTTTTATGGCCCTACTCGAGGATGCGAGGCGACCGTAACGGGTCTTTTTATTAGTCCTCGCTGACTAAAATTTCGCACAAGTACACTGAGCACAGAAATATAGTTACTTTGGCAACTGTAAGACCGAGGAATTTTCTTGGTAATTTAAAACTGTCATATAAACACACATGACTTATCTGTGTCTCTGAATGTGTTCCAAAATTCTGTTCAGTGTACACGCACAATCAGATCGCCGGTGACGCGCCGAGTTTACAAAAGCAATTACACACAGTGTAAGCCATGGCTCGACTTGCAGCAACTTTATGGTTTTAAGGCCCTACTCGAGAATTGCTTGTGGGACCGTAACAGGACTTTTTTTTCTTGATGTTGTTGTAGGGCTCTTTCCGTTATTTTTCGTGCCCACCGCTGCTTATACCTATAAGTTCCTTAAATTTGTACCGATTTTGATTAAGTATATGAGGTAAGTTTCAATTTCATATGTAGAGTAGGGTGAAAACACTGTAAATCGTTTGCGGAGGGCGGGGGGCCGCATCGATAAAATTTGGATGAGGTAAGGGCCACATGAATCAGCTTACCAAAATTGGTGATTCTAGGTCACTTGTTACCATAATTACGTAGAGTCAAATATTGATGTAGTTTATTGGCAAGGGGGTGTGGAAATTTGTACATTTGTGACTATAACTTTTGCATGTAACCACGACGCATTGCTTTCTTAAGTTTCAGATGAAAATATTAAACCGCGAAAATCTACTGCCAGGATATTGACATAATTCAACGAACTTTATCTTCGCAGCAAACATGCGCACCAGCTAGCTCTTATAGTTTTCGAAATGTACATAGGTGTTCATACATACTGATAGACGAACGGACAGACGGACATGGCTCAATCGCTATCCGAGGTTATGATAAGCATGTTGGTATAAAGGACTTGGGGTCTGCCACGCCTCCTTCTGTCCGTGACATACATTGGACAAATCTAGTATACCTTGTGTACCTATAGGTACAGGGTATAAAGATGGTGTACATTAAAGTCGGGTGCGGACGACCTGTAACACCACATTGCAAAAAGATATTTATTTGTCAAAATTGGTTACGATTATATTTTCATAAACAAGCGAAAAACAGACATATCACACACAGAAATGTCAACCGTGGCCAAAAATTACAATGTTAAGAAAAGAGTGTTTTTTTTCAAGTCAAAAATTGGGAAAATTGGATAAAACATTGATTTTACAGCTTTTCTTATTTATTTTCATAAATAATTGTCCTAAAACCTGAAGATATTTATGTTTTTCTTGTTTTTACTACTTTTTGAGTGATTTTCAGTCTAATTTGTTTAGGTTTCTCATTTACTTTTTTCGTTTCACACTTCTCTTGAATTATCACTTTTTGTACACATAAACATTTGTATTTTATTATTATTAATGTAAATACAAGTATTTTTAAAAATTACTTGAAGAAATTCATAAAACTAAAGAGGTGGAAAAATATGTCGCGTACTGAATGGTCACGTACTTAATCAGACTTAAGCTTATAAAAAAAAAAACTAGTACATACATTTTAACAAAATAAAGTGTAAAAGAAAGCTACAATATTTCACATTAGTTAAAAATTAATTGCTTTTAAATATTTTTTATTATCTCGAAGATTTTTACATTTTTGTAGATGCAGTCGAAAACGACTTCTATTTTGGTCGCGTACTAAATCTCAGGTTTATTGTCAATATGTATATTGGAAATGTTAAATTAACAGATCTCACTCAGCTTTTGCATTACATACATATACAGAAAAAAGTATCTAAAAATATAAACAAGAAAAAAAAATTTAATTTTTCTTTACTTTTTTGGACTTTAAAGGCGTACGAATGTCGCGTACATGATCCTGGAAATGCCCATATATAAAAGAAAGTTATGTTAGTTACACCAAAGGCCTATGACTGCGAATTAAATCAAATTAAAAATAAATAAACCTGTACCTCATTGATGCCAAATACTAGCCATAAAATAAGCCCAAACCTACCAGAAAAAAAGCTATTGAAAAGCAACAAAAAAAGATGGCGTACGTTAAAGTCGGGCGCGGACGACTTTGGGATACCCTGTACCACTGCTTGCAATCAAATCCGGTAAATTGCTTAACAACACCAAAAGACATTTGATTGCCAAATTAGATTATGATACCTTCATAAACAACCAAAAACAGACGAATTTTTAATCAAAAACTTTTTTTCGACCGATCGGCCCTATGGGAGCTATATGATATAGTCAACCGATTTTTATAAAATTTGGTACAGTGTTGAAAATCTCTAAAAAACTTCTGAATGCCAAATTTGGTTACAATATCTTCACAAACAAACGAAACACAACCAATTTTGTACAAAAAGCGTTTTTTTCGACCGATCGATCCTATGGGAGGTATATGATTTAGTCAACCGATTTTGATGCCAAATTTGGTTACAATATCTTCACAAACAAACGAAACACAACGAATTTTGTACAAAACACGATTTTTTGACCGTTTGGTCCTATGGGAGCTATATGATATAGTCAACCGATTTTGATCAAATTTGGTATAGTGCTTGGGAATTCTAAAAAACTTCTTAATGCCAAATTTGGTTACAGTATCTTCACAAACAAACGAAACACAACGAATTTTGTGCAAAAAACACATTTTCGACCGATCGATCCTATGGGACCTATATGATATAGTCAACCGATTTTGATCAAATTTGGTACAGTGCTGGGGGTTTCTAAAAAACTTCCGATTGCCAAATTTGGTTATGATATCTTCACAAACAAACGAATTATCCATCGAAAACTTTTGCTTTTTTTCGAGGTTCTCTGAAACACCCCTATGGGAGCTATATAATGTAGTCCCGATATCAAAAAAATAAAATAAACTTGTCTCCTATGGATTAATAAGGGATCTTATCTGAAAGTTTGGTTGCTCTAGCTCATACCATCTCTGAGATCTAGGCGTTCATACGGACAGACGGTCAGACGGACAGACGGACAGACGGACATGGGTATATCGACTTCTCTAGTCACTCTGATCATACTTTAGGTAACTTTGGGGGGTCTCCGACTTCTCCTTCTGTACGTTACATACATTTTCGGCTTGCACAAACACAATATACCCTTTGTACCATACGGTACAGGGTATAAAAATGTGGTACAGTCGAGGCGGTACCCGACAGTGAAATACCCCGTACCATTTGTCTCGAAAAAATTTTTCGTGCATATTTCTTCTAAGAACTTTCCAATTTGAATTTATTTTTTTTTTGTGAAATTCGATATTTATACCAATAAGTTCCATAAATTTTTACCGATTTTGATGAAACTCGAATGTTACGTCAAAGAAATTATTTAAAGTATATGGGGTAAGTTTCAAGTTGGTATGTTGAGGGGTGTGGGAGAAAACACGGTAAATCGATTGCGGGGGGTGGGGGGACCGCATTGAAAAAATTTGGATGTGGATTTGTTCCTTAGAGCCACATGAATCAGCTTACCAAAAATTGTGATTCTAGGTCAATTGTAACCATAATCACAAGGAGTCAAATATTGACGCAGTTTATAGGCAAGGGTGGTGAAATTTGTATATTTTTGACTAAAACTTTTGCTGTATTTGTCCGATTTTGTTCATTTTTTACACAAAGATGCATGTAAAAACAACGCATCGCTCTGTTAAATTTTTAGATGAAAATATTAAACGGTGTGGCTAAAAACCGCGAAACTCTACTGCGGGGGAACGGGGGAAGATATTGACATGATTCAACAAACTTCATCTTCTCAGGAAATATGCGCACCAGTTTTATGTCTCTAGCTCATATAGTCTCCAAGATCTAGGCGTTCATATGGACGGACGGACGGACGGACGGACGGAAATGATTCAATCGCTGCCCGGACGACTTGGGGATACCCTGTACCACTAGCCTGCAATAAAATCCGGTATATTGCTTAAGAACACCGAAATACATGTCATTGCCAAATTAGGTTACGATACCTTCATAAACAATCAAAAACTGACGAATTTAGAACCAAAAATATTTTTTTGACCGATCCTTCCTATTGAAGCTATATGATATAGCCAACCGATTTTGATCGAATTTGGTACACTGCTTGGGTACTCTAAAAAACTTCAAAATGCCAAATTTGGTTACGATATCTTTATAATCAAACTAAACACAACGAATTTTGTTCAAAAATCTTTTTTTGACCGATTGGTCCTATAGAAGCTATATGATATAGTCAACCGATTTTGATCAATTTTTGTACAGTGCTTGGGTACTCTAAAAAACTTCCAAATACCGAATTTGGTTACGATATCTTCATAAACAAACGAAGTACAACAAATTTTTTACAAAAAACGTTTTTTTGACCGATTGGCCCTATAGGGGCTATATGATATAGTCAACCGATTTTGATCAAATTTGGTACAGTGCTTGGGAACTATAAAATACTCGCGAATTCCAAATTTGGTTACGATATCCTTATAAACAAATGAATTATCCATTTAAAACTTTTGGTTTTTTTCGAGGTCCTCTGAAACACCCGTATGGGAGCTATATAATTATTTATTATTATTATTTATTTGTGCTTTATTCCCTTTTAGTATTTACATTTTCATTTAAGCAAGGAGCTATATAATGTAACCCCGATATCAAAAAAATAAAATATAATAAGGGATCTAATGAAAGTTTGGTTGCTCTAGCTCTTACCATCTCTGAGATCTAGGCGTTCATACGGACGGACAGACAGACGGACATCGGTATATCGACTTCTCTAGTCACTCTGATCATACAAAAGGTTTTGTTTCTTAAAAATTTTAAATTTTAGTAGGTAGGTATCAACGTTTAAAAACAATTGGCATGCTAAAAAAAAAATGAAATATTTGTTTTTAAATAGCGCTATTGCCAACTTAAATTAAACAAAAAAATTGGTTCGAAAAGGTCTGGACTATGGAAGCTATATGACATAGGCAATCGATTTTGATCAAAATTGTTGCAGTGATTGGGGACTATAAAAAACTTTCTAGTGCCAAATTTGGCTACAATATCTTCATAAACAAACGAATTATTTATCTAAAACTTTTGGGTTTTTTCGAGGTCCTCTGAAACACCCCTATGAGAGCTATATAGTATAATGTAACCCCGATATCAAAAATATAAAATAAACTTGTCTCCCCTGACATAATAACGCATCTAATCTAAAAACTTAGTTGCTCTAGCTCTTGCCATCTCTGAGATCACATTTTCCTATTCTGTATTAAAATAAACTTGTCTATAACTGTAAATGAAATTCATTGAGGTGCTCACTTTGTCGGCTCAAATGCAAATAAATGCAAGAATATTCGAGCAACGACGCGTCGCGACGCGAACAACCCTAACAACGAGGCATAAAGTTGACAATGCCAGGCTAAAACCATGAGGAACAACAATCAGCTGTTTGCTAGTTTCATACTGTTTGGTTTGATTTTGTTAAGAAAAGGTTTTGTGAAAAATACTAATTTCTGATCTTAAACCGCAAAGAAATTACAACTTCAAGTATATTTAATTAAAATTAAAAATAAAAATATACTTTCGGAAGCACTTAATAATAAAAAAAAACCGTATAAAAATATGTTAACCCTCTCGTACATATTGAAGCTTCTTATAACGCTCTTTTGGGTAAGAATACTTTAACTTTCGTTCTCAAGGGTTTTTACAAGGGTAATTACAATATTGCTAAAACATATTTATACAAAACTTCCGTCAATTGAAACTAACAAGTCTAATATTGGATATTTTTTCAGCGACGGTTCAGAACCGGTCCACAAGATGTGGCGGAAACGGCTTAGGCCTAGATTGCGTTGGCATGTTCTCTTCAAAATTGAAACAGACTTCAATGCAGACGTGATAACAAATGGGCGGCCGTTGAGGCGGAGATGCAGATGCCAAAACCAAATATTAGAAGTATTAATAGCGATAATTTTAGTCAAATGTTTTGCCTTCACTGCCACTGCCGCTACTATGGGAACGCAGTCCAATAACTTAGAACTACCAGATGAGTTTTCCGTCCTTCCCAGCTTTTATCGAAACCCTCATCGTATTGACCGATTCTACACATCGTCAAGTAACAATCTTGCTGAAATACAGCATCAGCAACTGCTGCAGCGTAGCCAGAACTTTAAGATTACCCCAAAGCCATGCTCATTTGGCCCCATTCAGGGTACTTGCATGTTCGTCTGGGAATGCATTAAGTCTGAGGGTCGGCACGTTGGCATGTGTGTCGACTCGTTCATGTTTGGCTCTTGCTGCGTGCACAATTATACGGACGTCATATTGCCGCAGACCATATTCGCTTATACACGACCCACCAAGCCAATAGCTTTGCTCTACAGCGAAGGCCACACTAAGCGGCCACCTTATCTACATAAACCGGCAATTAGGTAAAGGGTTACGTCAAAAAGTGTCGCTAACATAGACAATTAACCGCGATTGCTTTCGTTACAGTGGTATGACCACTATAGAACGTCCACATGGCGCCGGGACATTGGTTATACGTCCTTCAGGTCCTCATCACCAAATCGCGCTTACCCGACCGCATCAGACAAGCCCTTCATCCCCCTCATTAACCACTCCTTCGGCAAGCAACTCAACCTTAGCCACGGGTCTGCATTGGACCTCAAATGGCTTACTAGTCAGTGATATGCAGACTGCAGCCAGTGTACCAATGGTACCATTAAGTGAGTATTGGCCATATTGGGTAAATAACGCTTTCTTTATCTATAAATTTATGCATTAACATTTTACAGATAGCGTTTCGAATGTATCATCGCATTGGCACATGACAACCGAACCCAATTTTATAACCAAACCTCGTCCTACCGGCTGGAATAAGCCTGGTGCCGGTGTCATCAATTTGCGCCCCTCTAAGCCGCCTAAGCCCACTAAGAAACCAATTGTATATGTAGAGCGACCAACACCACAGACTCACACTCCAACTACTCTTACAGCTCAAACAAAACCTACCGGGCCACAGGTATGTACATGTTGTATGTGTATGTTCGTGATGCATTGATGTCGAAAGCAAAAAAAGGAGAATCTCAAAGGAGATTTAGCTGAAGCTCACGTTAACACTTAAAGTCCGCCGCATAACAGCCTTGGGGAGACTTTGTTGTTTGCACAAAGCTTATTGATACTGATTTAACATTCCCATCCCAGACTTTGAGGCAAATAAAAAAATTGTTGGAAAAAATATGTTGAGCGCTGATCCAGCCCAATATGGTCCCAATTTGTGTTAAAATAATGTTTACCACTTTGCTCATTTCCTTATTTTCCGTGGATAGCTGCCGCCGACCGTATCATTAGCAACGTCTACCACTGCCACGGGCCGGCCAACAAAACCTAGCAATACGCAGCGGCCTACTACCGCAGTCATAAGGACAACAACCATGACGATGACAACTATGCAAACAACAACCACGGCTAAGACACCGGCCACAGAAACACACCGCCCCGGTTCCGTCAGCAGCACAAACTATGCCACAGAAAGACCTCTAGCTTTTGTGGCTGCCTCTGCCGCAGGTGTTGCATCAGCGACGTCTGTTGAAACGAATGAAATAACGGACTCCACACATAATTCGGCTGTCCTGGGCAATGTCAAGACAATCTCTGCTGCTCGCAGCGGTAAATTCACGTCGCTTTATAAAACACACTTCCATATTTTTCTTTTGAATCTCTTGTTTTACAGAATGCGGGGTGCCTTTGCTGGCACGTCCCGAAACGCGTATTGTGGGCGGCAAGAGCGCAGCCTTCGGCCGTTGGCCCTGGCAAGTGTCTGTTCGACGCACATCGTTCTTTGGTTTCTCAAGCACACATCGCTGCGGCGGCGCTTTGATCAACGAAAACTGGATAGCTACGGCTGGGCATTGTGTGGACGAGTAAGCAGCCGCCATATAACCTCATGCATGCATACTCAATATCTATTTCCTCGTTCAGCCTGCTCATTTCACAGATACGTATACGTGTGGGTGAATATGACTTTTCTCATGTGCAAGAACAATTACCCTATATCGAACGTGGCGTGGCTAAGAAGGTGGTGCATCCGAAATACAACTTCTTTACTTATGAGTACGATCTGGCACTTGTTAAACTAGAGCAGCCATTGGAATTTGCGCCGCATGTCAGTCCAATTTGTTTGCCCGAAACGGAGAGCCTATTAATAGGCATGAATGCCACTGTTACCGGTTGGGGACGCTTAAGTGAGGGAGGGACACTACCTTCGGTGCTTCAGGAGGTAAAATTAACATCAATTCAAATTTTGATTCTGATTCTAATACCATACATATGTATTTACAAGTATGTATGTATGTGTAACTGTGAACAAATTACTTTTTAAACAAATGCCCGGTTCACACTCTTAAATTACGTTCTGTTTAGAAATGGTGGGTAATGTTGGCAATAGTAGAATTGTAGGTAGAACTGAAGCTAGCCTATAGAAACCCACGATGCGTTTCCGTTTTATGCATACTACCTTGATCAAAAATTTACCAGAATCATCACCGTGCTCCCAGTCACCCTATTTGATGTCTCTTTTTCTTCATCTTAAATTAAATCTGTTATTGACATTCTACTTCAATTTCGCACAAAATGCCCATACCGGCACAATTAAACAAATCAATTGAGCCATTTCTATCTACCTGAACGTCCCAGAGATCGAGGGCTCCTATAGAGCGTTGACTATGTCACTTTTTGAGTCACCTTTGATTCACATACTAGATTGGTTCATTTTAATTAAAAATTACTTGCATGATATACAATTGTAATTAAATATCTTAATTTTTGCAAATTATTAAGGTATGTTCTAGATTTCGACTCGTTTTGAAACGTGATAACGAGTGCATTCCCACAATTGGTGTTCTAGATTTAGACTGAGTTCGAATCGTTTAAATTCAGACCAGAAACAGCTGTGTTGTTAATGTTTGTTTAAGTGGCGCAAAATTTAAATGGCAGCGACATCATACAGCAGCCGTCTTTTAAAAATGGAAACGTAGTGAAAAATTAAGTTGCTTGTAGTTCGCACTTTAATTTTTTAAGTATAACACACAAATTTTCACCAACTTTAATAGTTGTTCGTTTTTTTTAATTCAACTATATTTAAACAATGTTTTAATACTGTTTTTTTCAAACTATTTTGAGCAGCAGCTTCAGCTTCAGAGTCGCCTTCAGTTACTTCTCTGCTATATACTCCTTTTTCCTGTAATCTTTTTTTTCCCATAAGCATTTCACAATTTTTTCGGCCTAACCAACCGCATGGCATTATAGCATTCTGATGCAAGTAGATGACTTCCAAGTCATAGCTTGAACAGGTACACTTCTTTCTTACAGCGGCACATTGTAGAGTTGCCACAAGTTTTCGAACTAACTAAATATTTTATTTTTTCTTTTTGCCAACATCTTTCTGAGAGAGAAACATTTTTTCTTTATTTACTTTTTGTACAATTTATTTTATATATGTACATATTTTAAGTCATCCATTTATAAAATTATCTTCGAATTTACTTGTGCAACACGACAACATATAACTTTTCGAAGACCTGTTTTTCCTAAATCTAGAACACCTTACTTTGTTTCTACTCGTTTTAGTTTTGCATGTACACAAAATTTTAATTATGTAATAAAAATATTTAATGAAAATTAACCATAATCCGTTCAACTGAACAGTTATAAATTTTATTAAAACATTTAAAAATAATACAAAATTAATTTCATTGACATTAAATGCATTTAATTAAGTAAAAAAAGCCAATTACTTTTCATTTCGACAGCCGAGAGCTGAATCGAAATCCATAAAACACCTTGCATTCCCATTCCAGAACACCTTTCATTTCGATTCCGAAAAAAGTGTCTAGAACATGATTATTTCTTAGTAATAATAATATACAATTAGGGTATTCACGCTTTGTGAGCACTTGAGCAGTTGAGCACTTTTACAAAAACAAAATGTATGGGGAAATACAACCCTGCGTTTCAATTCTCAACTGCTCAAGTGCTCAACCCAGACCCTAGTCTACTTTTTGCTGTGCACTTGAGCAGAAAGTGTTGCACAATATGGTAATTCGCTGGCTTTTCAGCACTGCACGCATTTGTCATTTTTTAGCCATTTCATGATATGAAAAGCAACGAGTTACCTTATACTCGCTAAAAAAAGAAGAGCGCCAAATTTAAAATAATCAAATTGTTTTAGCGCAAGTAAAAAAGGTTATGGCTTTTTCATGCGAAATTAAGTGATTTATACATAATTACTTGTTGTTGGAGTAAACGCAAGTAACGCAAGTAGATGAGAATTGGAAAATGCTGGGGCTGTACTACGCTTAATATATGCTGGAACTGTTTTTCAGCCCGTTCTGGCGCCAGTCAATTGACTTAGGGATATCGAAGTGGTCACCGCGATGCGAGAGTATAATTGCATTTGCGTCCTCATGATAGTTGTCTAAAACATCATCAATTTTTGCGTCGCCACGCAACCCCATTGTATCTGTATTATACAAAAGTTAGTTTTTCAACAATGAAATTGTTTTAGCAGACGAACCTTCAATAAAATAGATTTCATCTAAAGCCATTTGAGCAACAGCTTCAAGCAGCATAGACTTTACGCTCTGTCTTGGCATTTTTAAATATAAATTTTAACTATTGATGATAATTTGCAGCAATTAAGAAATGTAAGCAAACACAAGAAGAGGAAGCACAAAATCAAATACGGTTTCTCTGCAATTATTTAATTTTCGCAGCAATAAAATAATACGAATCGATGTAATACATAGCTACTTTAGCTACAGGTTTAGTTGAAATAGATTTTATGCTTTGACTCGGCATTTTTAATTCAGGTTTTTTAATTTTAATGTAAATTGTACCAATTTACAAATGTAAACAAACTCTGGCAAGAAGCAGAAAAGTGCTCAACTCAACACAAAAACTCAACAGGAGGGATTCACGCTTTAGCCTGAGCACTTTCTGCTCAACTGCTCAAGTGCTCACAAAGCGTGAATACCCTAAATGTTTCAAACGCGAATAAATAAAAATACTTGGAGTAAAACAAAGTAAAGATTCATATCACTTAGCCAGAATATATACCATAACAAAAGTATTTCAGTTGAAAATTTGAATAAACACCGGGTTCATAAGATGCAGGCATTTTTTAGCGTTAGGAGCTAACTAAATGTGGAGTTTATATTGCTGGGTAGTTTTTTTTATGTATTTTATGTTTTTAAACGATCCTTTTTTCATATTCAGGTGTCTGTTCCAATTGTCAGTAATGATAACTGCAAGTCAATGTTTTTGCGCGCTGGACGGCAGGAATTTATACCAGATATATTTTTGTGCGCAGGATTTGAAACTGGCGGCCATGACTCGTGTCAAGGAGATTCAGGGGGTCCATTACAGGTAAGTTGTCTTTACAAACCTATTATCTCAGCTACTATTAATTCAGCTACTATTTATCCATTTAAGGCCAAATCTCAAGACGGACGCTTCTTTTTAGCTGGTATTATTTCTTGGGGAATTGGTTGTGCTGAAGCCAATTTACCTGGAGTTTGTACTCGAATATCTAAATTTGTACCCTGGATTTTAGAGCATGTCAGATGATAAGAGGATAAGACTAACAACTTGATAAATCTTTGTTATTGTTTTAATTTATTAATTATGTCTGTAAGTCTATGTGATTTATCTTTAAAAAAATCTAAGAAAATTAACAAAACCCTTATAGTAGTTAGTATCAAATTAGCGTATGAACAAATGACATAATGGGGGCGCAATTGTCACGCCCAAATAGTCTTAAACATTTAGAATGATTTACATTTAAGCTATAAAAATTTGTAATTGCCCACATAGTCGCGTTTGGATAGTTTTCGTGAAATCATTGTATATAGTCAGATAATAATGTCTACGTTGTTTATTTGATAAATATTAAAATATTTATATACATATATTGCATATAGTTGCATTCAACAAAATAATTCGTATATGCCCAAAGAAGATAAATCTACTTATAATGGAATTGCAAATAAAAGTATAAAATGCTCTAAAGATTTTAAATCAATGATTGTCGATAATTCGAGACATACATATATCAAGTAGGTACAATAATTTCAACTTTAATTAATTAATTTCTTAATTAGACTTTTAGAATAAAAATAATGTTGAAGTGGAAGTATGCCACAAAGATGCAGGTCACAATCAAAAAAATCCATCTGTGAAACAGACTAAGCGCTCATTACAAGGGATAAGTTGCACCGATATTCATACTAAATGTTTTGTGGGCTTTGGTTTATCATTATTATCATACTGTTGTATGTGTCAAGTTTATTTCATTACCCCAATCAAAGCACGAAATTAATTACAATTAAATATAGTCAAACGATATGGATCAAATTTGGTAAAGTGCTTGTTAGGGGACTCTAAAAACTTTCAAATGCCAGATTTGGTTACGATACATACATATAACAAACAAATGAATTATCCATCTAAAAACTCTAAAACACATCTATGGGAGCCATTTGGTTACAATATTTTAATAAACAAACAAAAAGACAGTTGAATTTTTAACCAAAAACGTTTTTTTTAACCGATCGGTCCCATGGGGGCTATATGATATATTCTACTGATTTGGATCAAATTTGGTACAATGCTTGCTTGGCGACTCTAAAAACTTTAAAATGCCAGATTTGGTTACGATATAGCAAACAAACGAGTTATCCACCTAAAAACTCTGAAACACATCTATTTTCATAAACAAACAAAAAACATGGGGGCTATATGATATAGTCAACCGATTTTGATCATATTTGGTGCAAAGCTTTGGAGCTCTTAACTTCCAGATGTAAATTTGGTTACAATATCTTCGTAAACTGCCGAACGAAACTATTTGTTTATAAGCAGAAAAAAAAAATGGTAATGTAGTAGTATTTTTTTATAAGTAGGCTAAATGGGACCATTCATTTTAAACCAACAACATTACCAAAGAAAACTCCCGATTTTTTACGTCTCTTTAATGTTGCTTCTACAAATACACGCAAATTTTAACTTTCAGATTTGTATTAAGTGGAAAGATTCACTTTTTTTTTGTGAAAATCGCCTCCTTTGCCTCATCGTACACTTCCAAGGCCAAAAATTTCAATTCACCCAGCGATGTGGGAAATTTTTTTATAGGCTCAATCGGCACTTCCTCGCCAGGTTTGACACCCTTGATAAAATTATAAGCAATAGCAAATATCTTACGGCCCTCGTAGAGTACAACACGTGCGTTTTCCTCCGCTTGACGTGGATAGCACAGCGAGGCCACCGCACCGGCTCCTATGCCAGTGTAAGCAACTTTCTTAACAAACCCACCTCGAGCAGCAAATATAAAACCAGCCAGACCCCCCATAACAATGGCACCGCTGCGGTGTAGTGAGTTCTGTGGTTCATTTAAATAGTCCAATGAGCGTTGAGTATGCTCCTTAGCCGTTTCTACATAGACGCTGATGGTGCCCGCTTGATCCGCTATCGTATTATAGCCAGTTTGCAGTTCTTTGCGCATGTAGCGCACGCCATTCTCTATGCTATGATGCAAGCCAGAATCTTGTGGTTGACGCGCATTTCTTTTTAGTCTAAAATTAAAAAAAAAAAAAACGCCATATTAATATTTATGTACGTATAATTGAAGTTTAAATTATATAACATACTTACGCCGGCTTACGTAGCAATCCATATATAGGCAAGTCGCTTGGCTTGCACAATGATGCGCCTTGTTCCGAGCTTTGAGGTTGCTGTTGCGCGGCGTGGACTATGGATATGAACGCCATTGCTGTTCTAGATGTTTTTAACAAGTCGCAAAACTCTTTCTACCCCACTTGATTCGAATGGAAGGCTGGTGTTATTATAAACAAAAATTTTGACTATTTTGGAAAAATACGTATGTATGTATGTATATAATCAATTATATTTACATGTATATGTATTTGTTACCTCCTCAGAATATACCACATTGCATAACTTGTCACGAAAATACGACAACCTCGCTGCAATATGAGGCATACGATAACAGCTGATTTTCACCATTCACATGTTGAGACATATTAGAGTGACCATGAATTGAAGCCGTATTTGAAATTTGTGACTGGGTGGCACCACCATCAAATGAAAAAATGCAAAGTAAATGAACCATAAACATTAACTGAATGGACGCCTACGATAACAGTTGCACGTAAATGTTAAAAGGAATAATTTATCATTGAAACCATATAAAGAGAGAATTAAATGGAATTGTGACACAAAAAGTGTGTGTAATACTTAGTAAGCGAATTGCAAATGTATGTACATACATACATATTTGTGTATACATTACTACAATCGTCACACTCGTAAGAAGGGAAATATCCAGGGTATTCCTGTATCTTTGGTATTGACGTTAGACGCCTTACAGGTAAAATGTGTGTTCTTTTAAAATATCATATCAATACATATTTATGTCTGATATATTTTTATAGATACTCTGTTACTGCAGCAAAAAACGTGCTTCTGGCTAATTGCTTATAGCAATAATTGCAGACCATGTGTTAAAACTGTGGATTAATTTTCGTGTTCAGCACGTAGTCCGGCGTTTAAATACCACTCTTTCTTGACAAGAGCACATGGAAGCGACCGCAAATTCTAAATTTAGGTCAGTATTGCACCAGTGAAAAGTCTAATTTCTATTGTTATGTCTCTAGTAATAAGTAGAATTCACACTTAATGCATTTGGTGATAAGCTGATTTTCAAAAGTTCCGGTATGTATTATTTTGCACCCACACATTGCGGATTGTTAACTTACTCTTGAAAAATTGCTTACTATCGAGAAGGTGTTGGAAAGTTTTTGTTTTTTTTCAGAAAAGCCAACATTTTATTGTGGATTAAGCTCAAATGATTATAAATACTAAACATGGTGGCTCTATTTTACATCTTATTGAAAGAAAGTGGAAAATTGCGGCAGCTTATACGGGAGGCGTCTGTATCATTTGAAGTTTTCTTCCGATTGTAATATTAGCAGTTCACTATGTTAAGTTACAAGGTGTAAAACCAGATAAATTATTATTTATTGTAGCAGTTAAGTTTGGGTGTAAGCCGCGAAACCGTTCTGCAGCTAAAATTCGGTGTCTGTACTTCGTATGGTCTCTGAGGCTTAGTTGTTTATATGGACATGTGTCAATCGCTTCTCGAGGTGATGATAATCATTTTGTTATGAAGACATTATGGCCTTTCACTTCTACTTCGGTCCCAATGGTGGTACAGGGCATCAAGCATTTGAATTATTATTAGCTGGCAATTATTGTGGGCGTCACACAACAGTTTTTGTTTTTTACTCATTGAAATAATTTATTTTTTATCCTACCTTAGCGATGTTGACGAGTATGGCTTCAAGCGCGGTGATAATTTTGACTACAAAAGTTATGAAAAGTTCATGTCCAATTACCTGAAGACACTGACACGCCGAAGAATGAAATGGGAAACTATACTACAACAAAATACAGATCTTACCAATATTGACGCCAAACTAAAACGTTATATACGCAAGGGTATTCCTGGACCCTACCGTCCCGAAGTATGGATGAAAATTTCTGGTGCCGCTACCCAACAACAAAGCTCACCTAATCTTTATCGAAGTTTGTTAAATAATGAGTTGTTTAGTAAGGAAATCAGCGATTCCATATTAATCGATCTACCTCGCACATTCCCCGACAATATCTATTTCGATTCAAAAAAGGAACGATTATACAACATTTTGGTAGCCTATGCCCATCACAATCGCGCTGTAGGCTATTGTCAGGGGCTTAACTACATAGCGGGATTGCTGCTTATTGTCACTGATGATGAAGAGAAGTCGTTTTGGTTACTAAAGCATATTGTAGAAAATATTGTGCCACGATATCACACACAAGATATGGCTAACTTATTGCGTGATTTAGCAGTATTTAAGGAATTGGTCACTAGAGCGATGCCCGAGGTTAATCAGCATATTGAAAATATGGGTAAGCATTGCTGTTGTAACTTTATGAAATATGTCTAAATTTACCCAACAGGTTTACCCTATGCAGTTATAGCTAGTAAATGGTTTATTTGTATTTTTGCCGAGGTACTGCCGGTGGAAACGGTATTGCGTCTATGGGATTGTGTCTTTGCAGAGGGCTACAAAGTGAGTTTTAGCATTGCACAAATAATTAATACAATTAATAACAATCTCTTGCTGCTTGCAGGTGGTGTTTCGCGCTGCTTTAGCCATGTTTGTTACTCACAAAAATGTTATACTGGGTTGCGAGGACATAGCTGCATTGGCAAATCTTTTTCGTAATTCTATGATTCAGGATAGTGTAGTAACTGACTGCCACAGTTTCATACGGGCCATGTTTGCATTGCGATTGAAACGCAGAGAGCTAGAGAACCTGCGTAAGGTTTGTATAGGTCGGAATAATACTTAAGCCAAATGCGAATAGAACAACTAAATCTAAATCGATTTTAAATGTGTATCATCAAAACAGCAATTGCAGAAATCAATTATTTAGCAAAACATAGCTTGACTTTGTTTTGTGAATTTATTAAAAGATTGTCAAAATAGTACCAAAAATAAGTGTATATACATAATAGTCGTATTTTATAAGCATAACCAATGTATTATTTAATGTGTCAACGTGTAGATCATTAAAAGTTCACTTTTTAATTTAATTTTTTTATATATATATGGTGGGCCATCTGTTGGTTTGATTGTTAAACACTCACAATTCGTAACGTACCAACAAACATTTCTTTGTGTGAGTAAACAGCGCAGTAAGCAAAAGCGCACGAGAGAGCAAGAACCGCAATTAAGCAAAAACGAGCGAGAGATTTCACACACTTGGACCGTACATGAGCCGACTGCGCTGCGGCAGATTTTGGTGCAATAGCCTCGCGAGTTATGAAAATTGAGAGACTGCCCATCACTGCTATAGAGCCAGACACGGCGGCCATTTTGGCGATATTATTTTTCATACATAAATGAGTAGTTTCAAACTTGCATTTGGTATATACATCTACTTAATTTTGTTTGAAATATACCAATAAAATGCAATTAACAAACAAACCAACCCCACCTATATAAAACAAATTGTCAAAAAATCTTACGCGTATAAAAAAATATGTGAAAGATTAAATAATTTAATTAATCTAAATATGCAACGTGGTTTATAAGCCTTCTCTTCTCGCATACCTATATAGGATACAAAATGCCTTAACCGACTAAGGGGAAGTCATGGCTCATTCAGATACAAAAGTGCAATAACACCATTGTACCAAACACTGGGGCGCAATAAGACTCAGAATATCTCTCGGCTCAGCAAAGTATTATTTACTGACTGTTATTATTTATACTGAGCAACAAGATAATGGGGGTCTTATAGCCTTATAGACTTTTGCTTGGAACAGAGTGCAGTATTCAGTATACTAAAGGCCCGTTTTATATTGGGCTGTTTCCTGTCACATAAAGAGGTGGAATGTTAGGGATGATACCCCCGTGAACACCATGGGTGCTGCGAAGAGCCCCGTTAGGTGTACTTCGCTTTTACGTTTTTTTTCTTCTGGAATTAAAAAGCCTTTATTTCTGGCTTTTTTGAGACATATTTATTATAACCTGTACTAAAAAGTACACAGGGCTTAATAAGTTCGTGGAAATGTATATAACGCGCAGAAGAAGGCGTGGTAGACCCCATAAAGAATATATATTCATGATCAGCGTCAACAGCTGAGTCGATATTGCCATGTCTGTCTGTCCGTCTGCCGTATGAGTAAAAGGATCTCAGAGACTATAAGACAGGGGTCATGGTGTAATAATACATTATATTATTATCATATTATTACACGATGACAGGGGTGTCCAGGCCCATTGCTCATCTGGCTCTTTTTGTTTTTGTAATGGCTCTTAGTCATAGGCAGCAATGCGCTTGTACATGCACGGCCCTAACTGTATATCACTCAATGCCAATGCAAATTACAAAAACAATTTCGCGAGTTCTCTCCCATACTCTCTTTGCTCTCTGAACTCATGAGCACAGAAACAACCCTTGTGTATATTTGTTGTTGACCCACTGATTTTCACTGTAATTTTGTTGTTTTTCGTTTGTGCTCTCTGAACTCTTGCACTTAAAAAAGATGGCGTACGTTAAAGTCGGGCGCGGACGACTTTGGGATACCCTGTACCACTGCTTGCAATCAAATCCGGTAAATTGCTTAAGAACACCAAAAGACATTTGATTGCCAAATTAGATTATGTTACCTTCATAAACAACCAAAAACAGACGAATTTTTATTCAAAAACTTTTTTTCGACCTATCGGCCCTATGGGAGCTATGAGATATAGTCAACCGATTTTGATAAAATTTGGTACAGTGTTGAAGATTTCCAAAAAACTTCTGAATGCCAAATTTGGTTACAATATCTTGATAAACAAACGAAACACAACAAATTTTGTACAAAAAACAAATTTTCGACCCATCGATCCTATGGGAGCTATATGATATAGTCAAATTTGGTATAGTGCTTGGGAACTCTAAAAAACTTCTTAATGCCAAAGGTGGTTACGGTATGTTCACAAATAAACGAACCACAACGAATTTTGTACAAAACACGATTTTTTGACCGATAGGTCCTATGGGAGCTATATGATATAGTCAACCGATTTTGATCAAATTTGGTATAGTGCTTGGGGTTTCGAAAAAACTTCCGATTGCCAAATTTGGTTATGATATCTTCATAAGCAAACGAATTATCCATCTAAAACTTTTGCTTTTTTTCGAGGTCCTCTGAAACACCCCTATGGGAGCTATATAATGTAGTCCCGATATCAAAAAAATAAAATAAACTTGTCTCCTATGGATTAATAAGGGATCTTATCTGAAAGTTTGGTAGCTCTAGCTCTTACCATCTCTGAGATCTAGGCGTTCATACGGACAGACGGTCAGACGGACAGACGGACATGGGTATATCGACTTCTCTAGTCACTCTGATCATACTTTAGGTAACTTTGGGGGGTCTCCGACTTCTCCTTCTGTACGTTACATACATTTTCGGCTTGCACAAACACAATATACCCTTTGTACCATACGGTACAGGGTATAAAAAGGGTGTAGGATTGATCGCGGACACGATATTTTTGTACACTATATGTTAAATGTGAGTATTAAGGCATAGCTTGCAAAGAAAAAAGAGTTACAACGAAAAAAAAAACATTTATATGAGTATATACTATTCTTGTCAGTGTACATAATAACATGAAAAAACGGTTTGCTTTAGATGTGTTAGTGTTTTTCTTTCATATGTATTGGTTTTTGCTCTTCTATAAGCAGCCTTTGGACACCCCTGCTATAAGAGCTGGAGAAAGTTTGTTGATGCCCTTTACTCTAACTAGGAACCTAATCTGGGACACTACCTAATATATTTGCTTCGTTTAATGAAGTAATTTTTCGGTGATGCCATCAATGTGCAAATATTTCGCCGAACATTTGTCGTTTGTTTAAAATCATATGCCTGAAGGGCCGTTTTAGGTAACATCTTTATTTCGTTTAATCTCGCCAATATCCTTTTTTTCAATAGGCGGAATAATCATGTCAACTAACTTGTTAATGTTAACAATATCCATGAGAAAAAAGTTCATCACGAAACATCCACATTTTTGACGTCGTCGCGCACTTGACGACGTTTTCACTTTCGGAATTTATAATTCATTTATTTAGCTGCACCAAAAATACAAACAAGCAACGAGTTGTCGTCTTCAGAATCAGATATTTTCTTGTTGACGATTCAAAACACGTCTTTATCGAAAAAAAAATGTTTTATATGTTAATGCAGTAATGCAACGATAAAGAACAAGTGAACGAAATTATAGAAAAAAATGGCGTACGTTAAAGTCGGGCGCGGACGACTTTGGGATACCCTGTACCACTGCTTGCAATAAAATCCGGTAAATTGCTTAAGAACACCAAAAGACATTTGATTGCCAAATTAGATTATGATACCTTTATAAACAACCAAAAACAGACGAATTTTTAACCAAAAATGTTTTTTGACCGATCGTTCCTATGGGAGCTATGAGATATAGTCAACCGATTTTGATAAAATTTGGTACAGTGTTGAAGATCTCCAAAAAACTTCTGAATGCCAAATTTGGTTACAATATCTTCACAAACAAACGAAACACAACGAATTTTGTGCAAAAAACGTTTTTTTGACCGATTGGCCCTATGGGAGCTATATAATATAGTCAACTGATTTTGATCAAATTTGGTATAGTGCTTGGGAACTCTAAAAAACTTCTTAATCCCAAATGTAGTTACAGTATGTTCACAAATAAACGAAACACAACGAATTTTGTAAAAAACACGATTTTTTGACCGATTGGTCCTATGGGAGCTATATGATATAGTCAACCGATTTTGATCAAATTTGGTATAGTGCTTGGGAACTCTAAAAAACTTCTTAATGTCAAATTTGGTTATAATATCTTCACAAACAAACGAAACACAAAGAATTTTGTACAAAAAACAAATTTTCGACCGATCGATCCTATGGGACCTATATGATATAGTCAACCGATTTTGATAAAATTTGGTACAATGCTGGGGGTTTCTAAAAAACTTCCGATTGCCAAATTTGGTTATGATATCTTCATAAGCAAACGAATTATCCATCTAAAACTTTTGCTTTTTTTCGAGGTCCTCTGAAACACCCCTATGGGAGCTATATAATGTAGTCCCGATATCAAAAAAATAAAATAAACTTGTCTCCTATGGATTAATAAGGGATCTTATCTGAAAGTTTGGTTGCTCTAGCTCTTACCATCTCTGAGATCTAGACATACAGAAGGAGACGTCGGAGACCCCCCAAAGTTACCCAAAGTATGATCGGGGTGACTAAAGAAGTCGATATACCCATGTCCGTCTGTCTGTCTGTATGAACGCCTAGATCTCAGAGATGGTAAGAGCTAGAGCAACCAAATTTTCAGATTAGATGCATTATTATGTCAGGGGATGCAAGTTTATTTTATATTTTGGATATCGGGGTTCTATTATATACCTCCCATAGGGGTGTTTCAGAGGACCTCGAAAAACCCCAAAAGTTTTAGATAAATAATTCGTTTGTTTATGAAGATATCGTAACCAAATTTGGTACTCAAAGAGTTTCCAATCACTGTACCAAATTTTATCAAAATCGGTTGACTATATCATATAGCTCCCATAGGGCAGATCGGTCAAAAAAACGTTTTTTGCACAAAATTTGTTGTGTTTCGTTTGTTTGTGAAGATATTTTAACCAAATTTGGCATTCAGAAATTTTTTAGAGATCTTCCACACTGTACTAAATTTTATCAAAATCTGTTGACTATATCATATAACTCCCATACAACCAATCGGTCAAAAAAACGCTTTTTGTACAAAATTTGTTGTGTTTCGTTTGTGTGTGAAGATATTGTAACCAAATTTGGCATTCGGAAGTTTTTTAGAGATCTTCAACACTGTACCAAATTTTATCAAAATCGGTTGACTATATCATATAGCTCCCATAGGGCCAATCGGTCAAAAAAACGCTTTTTGTACAAAATTTTTTGTGTTTCGTTTGTTTGTGAAGATATTGTAACCAAATTTGGCATTCAGAAGTTTTTTAGAGGTCTTCAACACTGTACCAAATTTTATCAAAATAGGTTGACTATATCATATAGCTCCCATAGGAACGATCGGTCAAAAAAACATTTTTGGTTCAAAATTCGTCTGTTTTTGGTTGTTTATGAAGGTATCATAATCTAATTTGGCAATCAAATGTCTTTTGGTGTTCTTAAGCAATTTACCGGATTTTATTGCAAGCAGTGGTACAGGGTATCTGAAAGTCGTCCGCACCCGACTTTAACGTACGCCATCTTTTAGCCCAGGAGCTGCATACCAATTATTTAGTTTTCTAATTAACTATGTGTGATCTGCTGCTGAAACGAAGGGAACGGATTCAGAAGAAAAAAAAAATGGAGATGTCCATTCCTCATTAACGTGGCGTGACTCTATTCTTGCAATTTTTCTATTAATTTTATATCTTGCAATGTATCACTCTCCAGCTCTGCAATGCCAAACTGTATGTTTACCCTGATCTATCTTCTATGCTTCTAAGTGTTGGCTGCTCCGCCGTCTACGCCTTATATCCCTCTCCTGCTCTGCATTTCTAATCTCTTATTAACCACTTGCTCTGGTAGCCTGCCTTCTACATTTATGCGCTGAAGTCAATTGGCGCAAATCCCGAAACCTAAACGCACGTCGAACACGTATGTACTGTGCGAGTAATTTACTATTATTTATTCTGTAAACTTCAAGGTATTAGCATTTAGCTCTTATCAATAGTGTTGATAAGGGAAAAGATATCGAAACAAATCGAAAAACTTGATCTGCCATAATAGACATTATGCGCATCTTTTGGTAAAATTTCAGCTACATAGCTCTTATAGGCTCTGAGATCCTTTTTATCATACGGACAGACAGACATGGCTATATCGACTCAGCTGATGATGATGATCAATATTATACATTCTTTAACTTATTATACCCTTTTTACTTTTTAGTACAGGGTATCAAAATATGACTACGTTTGATCTGAACTGAATAAAGAAGACCGCACGGGAGTTGGTGTACGAAGCACACAGGAGGCGGAGCCCCCTAGTTTGTATATATTTTTAACGCTATTATTATATCACGACCTTCCATAATCACGGCACTGTCTTTTGTGTCTATCAAGCTTTTCTCACAAGGGTCGACTTTTTCTATCGATAGTGATGACGATAGCTCCACACATCTTACGATAGCAGGGTGTAAGAGACTGGAAGTTATGCCATCGCTGAGAAATTCTGCTTGTTAGGTAGTAGGGATGGGTATCGACCAAACAATATCGATATCTCGGTATTTCACTCGAAAAATTAGAATGAATAATATCAGTTTTAAAATAAAATTCATACATAAATTCAGACACATACAAATAATCAGTTTATCTGGATTTATTACAATTACTCAGAGCTCGCAAAAAACGCTCAACACTTTCAGAGTGTCCAAAAAAAACCCCTCTCTTACGAACACTTTGAGAGAAGCTATTGACAAAACACTTTCAATTGTGTTTTTGCTCAAAAGTGTTCGGCTCAGATCAAGACCAATTTTTTCGCTTCCTTTTTGGTTGTGTTTTTCGCGGACACTTTTGCTTGAGACTTTTAGCAAAAGTGTCTTTTGTGTATGTATGCGTGCTTGTGCGAGTCGCCCGTGTTTTACTTTGTGCATGTTACAGAAACATGCCGATTTGGTTGCACAGGCGACTTACACAAGCACGCATACACACGCTAAAGACACTTTTCGCGGACACTTTTTGCAAAACGGTCTTTTGCTGAGGGTTTTTTAGTGAGCGATCGCTCAAAGTGTCGCAACATAAGTGTTATTGTGAGAGAGAAACATTTGTTTTGCTCAACCGAAAACACTGACCAGAACCGAAAAGCGGAACGCAAAACGTGTTCGGCTCAGTGAGAGACCGTTTTTGTTTTATTTTTTCTGTTTTGCTCGTGAGCCAACCGCATTGGATAAATGGGTTGACAGATTTTTGCGAGCTGTGCAATTACTCCAAAAGGCTGGTTTTTAGTTTAAATTAGAAAGGCCACAAAGAATCGTCGACACTTGCCAAAAATATTCTTTACGATAAATGTTCTGGCGAAAGCCGGTTCCGTTCGTCGGTCACTATTCTCCCTGCAAGGGAAAATGGTCGCTCCGAGGGAACAGACGTCGCAACAGCCGGAACAAATATCCTTGCTAGTTTGTAAAGATTCGGGAATTGTGTCGACAGGGACTCCCATATGGTTAGTGGATTGGTGTCCAGCGGAGACTGTTGGCGGGAAAAAAAGCTTTCATCTCCGTTCTCGCAATACTTTTTTGAATCTTCCGTATCTAAATGCAATACAGGATTGCTCCCGATGTGCTTTCTCCAAAATCATTTTTCTGATGAAATGGTAGTGTGAAATGGTAGCGACTTAGCCGGAATGTTGTTTCCCGACGTCTCCACTTTTTTCCTCGATGCAGTCAAATCTTTTTCTATTACATACACACAGAAGTGTCCAAAGTGGCCATTCCACCTTGCGCGCTTAGATTTGGCGCCGAATTCGTTAATATCGTCAGTATCGGATGAAAATATCGATATCGGATAAATCATCGAACATGGATATCGATATGAAATAGTCGACTGCCAAAGAAAGAATATCGATATTCCGATATATCGATACAATATCACCCATCCCTAGTAGGTAGGCGTTTCACTTGTAGTGACAACACACTAGAGCTGGGAAAAATTATCGATATTAACCGATACGTATCGATACGCAACAACAACGGATAATATTGATACTTTTTGGCGTAACCGATACGTATCGGTTATATCGGTTGCTATCATCACTAATAATAGTTATATGTAAAATCTTATCTTTTATAAACATTAGAGCAGTATGCCCATACAAATATGGGCTAAACTGTTCTATCTTTTTTACTTGTTATAATTTTTCTCTCCTATAGTTTATACCTGGGTAGGTAACAAGAAAGAGAAAAGTATCGACTTGTAGAACGCGCCTGAATTATATAATAATAACAAGTTACACATTAAAGTGTTCAAAGTCATACTTGTTTTTGGGTTTGAGTTATTTGACGTCTCCTCGAAAACAACAGAAGCAGGCAACGATTAATATTTGGGACCAAAATGAAGCAAAAATTAAAATTACTCCACCGACGAAGATCCCCTCGATTCGGAAATGTGCCAAATCTTCTGTTGTCTGGGAGTTTTTTGACCAAGCGAATGACGGAAAATATGCTTAAAATATGCCTAAGTTCAGTGGAGGGGGAAGTAACCGATATTTATCCGATACGTATCGATACTTTTCTAAAAATATCGATACGTATCTATACGTTTTCTAACCGATTATACCCAGCTCTACAACACGCTAACTTTTTTTAAGTAGATCTATTATTTTGTTCTTCGAATTAAATTTTATAATTAAATGCTTAAAATTTTTTTGGTTGCCGCCAAGAAATTAACTTATAAATAACGTTTTTTGGCATATCGTCACACTGTTGACCCTTAAAAATCAAAATCGACTTAGAAATGTAACTTACCTAACATCATACATTTAAGCACAAAAGAATAACACGTTAAGAGTTTCCGCAAAGTCCTCTGTAAAGAAAATTTACTCTAGTAATATGAATACATTAGGTAAAACTTATGTAGCGAATTGTTCCAAATCAAGAAAAATTTGTTATATTTTTAGTCAACACAATAGTAGGTTTCGATGGAAACTTGCTATTATATTTATATTGTATTAATTATTTTAGTAAATTTACTTAAAAAAAAAAATATATTTTTGGTCTAATTTATTTATAATAAAAATAATATAACAAGCAGAAGGAGGCATAGCAGTTCTTAATACCAATGCTTTATGTATGTAACGGTCAGAAGGATGCTTGACTGATCCTACTTTATTGATCAGTGTGAACCGCCGAGTTTATGTGATCCTGACCTTCTATACAAACGAAAGCGTCTCGGACACCCAAATTTTACCAAGTAGTTTTCAAGGGTGTTGATTATTAAATAATATTTATCAAATTGCTTTGCAAAGTCGATATAAACCTAGTCGCATTACGATACAGGGTACAAATACTACACGGTAACCAGCCGCATTTGCTATGTATATTGCCGTTAGAAAGATTTTTATGTTTACCATGCAGTTTGTTCAATCAGTTAGCCTCGGCTCGTTGAACAGTTTGCACGTTTCGCACAAAAAACAAGCAGTCCGGCAAACGCGAAAAACCAGCTAGAGAAGGTATGAATTGAACCGCCATTACGAAATCGTTTGGAACGCGCGGAGAATGTTATGCCAGCCAGCAAAGCAGGCAGTCGATAAGGCAAATAAAGCAGATAAAATAAAACCAAAAGTCCAGGCCAGGCATTACTGCAAATTATGCATGTACACACAAAACTCGAGTGTTATACAACTATGCAAGGAAAGCAACTGAGACGTGGTTTATAGTGGGCATAACAAAAAATATAAATATTTATAAATACAACGTGCCTTAAATTACATGTTGAGCGTAATGAGTAATACATAAAAAAATGTTATGGCGTTGAAGTATTAATGTGCTTTGAGTAAGGCTCATAGTTATTAAATAAGTGGAGCAGTCAATGCCGGTGATAAGACTGAGCTACAAGTCAAAGCAGTTTCTGATAAGCCGATAAGCTCAGTTTGTAGGAATCGAGTGGAAATAATACTGTTTTCACATATAAGTATATGTATGTACATATGTTAGCCAAAGCAATTACATACATACATACATAGTATGAATAGTATATGTTTATAAATAAAACACAGAAAAAAGCGCGCTAAAAATGTCTGAAGCAAATAAAGAGTCACGGGAACGTCAACAACAACTGCCTTTGTTGCCACAAAAGACTTATCAGGAGCAGGTTGCCCAAAGTGAGTATAATTTTATTGACTAGTTAAATGCAATTTAGTTCTTAATCTTCTTCTAATTCTTTTTTTAATTTCCGGACCCGAAACCTCCCGTTGATCCGCCACTCATGTACATACATACCTACACATACATATTGAACTCTCATGCAAATTTTTGTTGTTTACATTATTGAAATAGTGTAATGTCACGAACAAGATTAATAATTACAATAACAGATTTTATTTCACACACCTTTTAATTTGTCACAATGATTGTTGTCTTACTACAATGTTCTTTGTAGGTTGCTGCGGCTTCGAATAAGGTGACGTTTTGAGTAATGTTTATTATAACCTATACCCAAGAAGTAAATCGAATTTCAAGTTAGTCTAAAAACAAAGTTCTGTATAACATCTTCAAGTACATAAACTGCCTATTGAAAAACAAACCAAAATGATGAGTCCGACAAAAAAATCGATTGAAGCAAGTCCGCAAGAAGCCTGTCCTTCAACTCTTCTTTTCTGGTCACTTTTTTTTATTAAAAACTCCAAAAATCTAGAAGCATAAAAAAAATGGTATCAATTGTTACTTTGCTAATACCTTAAAAAGACAGAGCTTGTCAATCTTTCGGAACAGATCTTCCCATGAAATTTTACGCATTTTTGAATGATTACAAAAAAAGACAGTAAAATCGACATTGATTAGAAATCAATTTTTGAAATATGTCAGAGAATGGTAGCAGAATTTAATCATTGTAGTGTTACGATTAAATTGTAACATTTAAATAAATACAACATATCCAATAAGCCCCCGTAAACGATCCGCGGGTATGCAACTAAACACGGTATAAACTAAGCACAGAGCTGAAAAATTCTGTTTATTTATAATATGAAATCGAAGTCTGGAACCTTCACATAATTAATATGCATCTCATTTTTTTTATTTTAGTACTTCTAAAAACAATCTTTTAAAGTAAAATGCAAACAATGAGTTGTCTTTTTATGTAAGCATAGCTATACATACTTCAATATAAACAAAAGTAAATATTGAATGTTTTTTTTATACCCTGTACCGTATGGTACAAAGGGTATATTGTGTTTGTGCAAGCCGAAAATGTATGTAACGTACAGAAGGAGAAGTCGGAGACCCCCCAAAGTTACCTAAAGTATGATCAGAGTGACTAGAGAAGTCGATATACCCATGTCCGTCTGTCCGTATGAACGCCTAGATCTCAGAGATGGTAAGAGCTAGAGCAACCAAACTTTCAGATAAGATCCCTTATTAATCCATAGGAGACATGTTTATTTTATTTTTTTGATATCGGGACTACATTATATGGGAGCTATAGGGGTGTTTCAGAAGACCTCGAAAAAAAGCAAAAGTTTTAGATGGATAATTCGTTTGCTTATGAAGATATCATAACCAAATTTGGCAATCGGAAGTTTTTTAGAAACCCCCAGCACTGTACCAAATTTTATCAAAATCGGTTGACTATATCATATAGGTCCCATAGGATCGATCGGTCGAAAATTTGTTTTTTGTACAAAATTCGTTGTGTTTCGTTTGTTTGTGAAGATATTGTAACCAAATTTGACATTAAGAAGTTTTTTTAGAGATTTTCAACACTGTACCAAATTTTATCAAAATCGGTTGACTATATCATATAGCTCCCATAGGGCCAATCGGTCAAAAAAACGTTTTTTGCACAAAATTCGTTGTGTTTCGTTTGTTTGTGAAGATAATGTAACCAAATTTGGCATTCAGAAGTTTTTTAGAGATCTTCAACACTGTACCAAATTTTATCAAAATCGGTTGACTATATCATATAGCTCCCATAGGGCCGATCGGTCAAAAACAATTTTTGATTAAAAATTCGTCTGTTTTTCGTTGTTTATGAAGGTATCATAATCTAATTTGGCAATCAAATGTCTTTTGGTGTTCGTAAGCAATTTACCGGATTTTATTGCAAGCAGTGGTACAGGGTATCCCAAAGTCGTCCGCGCCCGACTTTAACGTACGCCATCTTTTTAAACTTTGCTTTGAGTCGTAGTTTGCTAAAAAATAATTTTTATTGACAAACATACACACGCTAAATATTCAGTATATTCGTAAATTTTTTAATTTACGGAACGTATTTTATACAAAACAAACAATTTAAATTTGTATACCCTGTACCATACGGTACAAAGGGTATTTAAGTTTGTGCAAGCCGAAAATGTATGTAACATACAGAAGGAGACATCGGAGACCCCCAAAGTTACCTAAAGCATGATCAGGGTGACTAGAGAAGTCGAGATACCCATGTCCGTCTGTCTGTCTGTGTGAACGCCTAGATCTCAGACATGGTTATTCTGATCTAATTTTCAGATTAGATGCGTTATTTTGTCAGGGGAGACAAGTTTATTTTATATTTTTGATATTGGGGATAATTTATATAGCTCCCATAGGGGTGTTTCAGAGAGCCTCGAAAAACCACAAAAGTCTTAGGTCAATCATTCGGAAGTTTCTCAGAGTTGCCAAGTACTGTGCAAAATTTGATCAAAATCTGTTGACCATATCATATAGCTCGCATTGGGCCGGTCGGTCAAAAAAAAGTTTTTGGTGCAAAAATCTAACTTATTTTTTTTTTTTTTTTGGTTTTTTATGAAAAGAGAGTAACCAAATTTGGCAAATAAAATATCTTTTGGAGTTCTTCAGCAATATATCGGATTTAATTGCAATGTGCGCAATTAATTGCAATTAAATTGCAGGACGATAAAAGAGCGCCCATTAAAAATTTGATTTTGCCATTTTCTTTAAATTAAAACATAATTGGAATTATTTATTAACTAATCTATTGTATATAAAACCAAGGCATATATGTTACACCATTTATAACTAAAGAACGGCTAGACCGATATGTTCACCACGAATAACAGAATAACTATCAAAGCATCGGAATATTTTCCCGAAAAACTTTTTATTACTTTATTTTGCCCTAAAGCAAGTCAACAAAGCGTTCCACAGGATAATTTCTTGCCTCAAAAATTACATTTACCAATAACCATTAAACCAATGAAGCAATAAAGCACATCAATCCTCAAAGGTGATGAAGTTCTCATTTTAGGAATTTTCATGATCTTAACCTATTGAGTGTTTGTGTCCTAAGTTTATGTATTATTCGGATTCAGCGACTCCAGAAACCAATAAAAAAAATGTGGTACAGTCAAGGCGGTGCCCGACAGTGGAATACCCTGTACCTTTTGTCTCGCAAACCATTTTTCCTGCATATTCCTTTTACGAACTTTCCAATTGGAATTTTTTTTTTTTGGTGAAATTCGATATTTATACCTATAAGTTCCCTAAATTTTTACCGATTTTGATGAAACTCGAATGTTACATCAAAGAAGTTATTTAAAGTATATAAAATTCTATTCTAGTGATTCTAGGTCACTTGTAACCATAATTACGAGGAGTCAAATATTGATGCACTTTATGGGCAAGGGGCAGTGAAATTTGTACTGTAACTGTGTAGTAGTTGCTCTTTTTTAGCAACTCATAAAACGACAGCTACATATTTGACTTTTTAAATCAATTTTTAAAAAAGTTGCATAATTTGCTTATTTCTGCTACCTGCCCATATGGAAGCAAGATGTTAGATCAGGGGTGTCCAGGCCCATTGCTCATCTGGCTCTTTTTGTTTTTGTAATGGCTCTTAGGCATAGGCAGCAATGCGCGTGTACATGCACGGCCCAAACTGTATATCACTCAATGCCAATGCAAATTACAAAAACAATTTCGCGAGTTCTCTCCCATACTCTCTTTGCTCTCTGAACTCATGAGCACAGAAACAACCCTTGTGTATATTTGTTGTTGACCCACTGATTTTCACTGTAATTTTGTTGTTGGTCTTCGTTTGTGCTCTCTGAACTCTTGCACTTAAAAAAAAGGTTGCAGGATTGATCGCGGACACGAAATTTTTGTACACCATATGTTAAATGTGAGTATTAAGGCATAGCTTGCAAAGAAAAAAGAGTTACAACAAAAAACAAAACGATTATATGAGTACATATACATATACTATTTTTATTTGTTATTTGTACATAACAACATAAAAAAACGGTTTGCTTTAGATGTGTTAGTGCTTTTCTTTCATATGTATTGGGGTTTGCTCTTCCATAAGCAGCCTTTGGACACCGCTGTGTTAGTTGTTGTCAGTGTGATCGCTATTCACTAAATAAATATTTCCTCTAAATTGTATTCTGGGCGAATGGCCAACAAGTCGGTATGGAAATATCAACTATCGAAGAAAACTTAATTTTCGAGCAGAATAAAGTCTGCGGAGTCCATTTATAGGCTAATATATACAAATTCTTACCACAGGAATATGGAGGTGTTTAACGTTTAAGCATCTCAAGCTGTTGCAATGGCCTTCGGCTGGTCGGAATTCGCCTGTAGCATTCTGACCCGGATGAACTGGGTGGGAACTGGTGAAAGTTCTGAATATATTATAATCACAATGTCCCAAAATAAATGACTTTCATTAGACCAAAACAAATTGTTATTTGTCATCTTGTGAACAATACTCTACAGCTCCGTGGCTATTTATGTTTTTAATAATTCCTTGAATTTTATTTGGAACTTCTATATTAAATAAATGTGACCTTGGACGAATCAAATTTATTATTATTGTATTGACAATTTTTGATTATTATACCCTGTACCGTATGGTACAAAGGGTATATTAAGTTTGTGCAAGCCGAAAATGTATGTAACATGCAGAAGGAGACGTCGGTGACCCCCCAAAGTTACCCAAAGTATGATCAGGGTGACTAGAGAAGTCGATATACCCATGTCCGTCTGTCCGTCTGTCTGTATGAACGCCTAGATCTCAGAGATGGTAAGAGCTAGAGCAACCAAATTTTCAGATTAGATGCGCTTTTATGTCAGGGGAGACAAGTTAATTTTATTTTTTTGATATCGGGGTTATATTATATAGCTCCCATAGGAGTGTTTCAGAGGAACTCGAAAAAAACAGAAAGTTTTAGATGGATGATTCGTTTGTTTATGAAGATATCTTAACCAAATTTGGCATACGGGGGGTTTTTATAGTTCCTAAGCACTGTACTTAATTTTATCAAAATCGGTTGACTATGTCATATAGCTCCCATAGGACCAAGCGGGCAAAAAAAGGTTTTTTGCACAAAATTTGTTGTGCTTCGTTTGTTTATGAAGATATCGTAGCCAAATTCGGTATTTGGAAGTTTTTTAGGGTTACCCAGCACTGTACCAAATTTGATCAAAATCGGTTGACTATATCATATAGCTGCCATAGGGCCGATAGGGCAAAAAACCTGTTGTGCACAAAAATCGTTGCGTTTCGTTTGTTTATGAGAATATCTTAATATATATATTAATCAATATACCAATATACTTAAATGCAGTGTGGTGGTACAGGGTAACCCAAAGTCATCTGCGCCCGACTTTAACGTACGCCATCTTTTTTTATATGGTTGAAAAAGAAATTTGGAATTTAGTTTCGATAAAAATATGTGACAATAGGGGTGTTCCTTTGCTGGTACATTGTTTGCGAAAAAACAATGACCAGGCTTACATTTATGTTAAAAGCACCTCTTGGAGACCGTTGTACTTTTTTTTACTTGTGTTTTTGAAAGACACACTATATTATATATTTAGGAATGTAATATAATAATAATTTCCCTGACTGACCATTTTGTCAGTCGCCCCTGGGTGGAGCATTGGGGATCTCTATTAATAATTGTTGAAAGAGAACAGGGACCTACAGTATATAGCCGAATCAGAACGGCCGTGTCTTGAATTAATAGTGATTTTCTTGGGCAAATAGTGTCTTTGAGCTAACGATGCCAGTGCTAGGCAAATGCACCAGTGCTACTGCGGGGAATCGAACCACCGACCATCGGGTTGCAAAGCAAGTACGTAAGAACTCCAAAAGACATTTGATTGTCAAATTTGTTTACGTTATTTTCATAAACAAATAAAAAACAGACGAATTATGCCCTAAAAACATTTTTTTGACAGATCAGTCCTATGGGGGCTACAGTATGCAGTATAAATAGTTTTGTACCCGGAGCAACAAAGTCCTTCAAGCTGATGCTATATGATATAGTAAACTGATTTTGATTTAATAAAGTCTTTTGGAGTTCTTAAGCAATTATCCGGATTTAATTGCAATCGAGTGGTACATTCAATTCTAAAGTCGTCAACGCCCGACTTTAACATACGCCATCTTTTCAGAAGACAGATTTTATTTAGATTTCTATATTATCAGCCCTTTTCCTAGTATGTACATTCTTTAAAACAGCTTGAACTGTATTGGTTTAGGATATTTTAGAGTCGGCAGCACGACTGTATCATTCACAAATTCTAAGAAACTATTTAAAATGCTCGGGATATCTCAAAAATAATATAGAAGATCTTACAGGGGTGGCGTTTGTAATGCCCATATACGTCATAAAACAAAATCCCACGTATAATTTCAGCCCTCTAGATCTTACTGTATTGTCGGTGATTTGATAGCCAATCAGTCAGTCAGGTCAAACAGTAGATATCATTTCAGCTATTAGTGATGAGCGATACTGTGAATTTGCAGTCACAGCGACAACTGTGACTGCGACAAAAAAATATCAGTGACAAACGGTCGTGACAGTGACACCGAGCACATAATAAAATGTTTACGAAAGAATATCGCGGATTTTTATTATGCTTTTATTATTATATTTAAAAATTAATAGCTTTGGGTAATTCACTCGTTTGATATTTCCTCTGAATATGTTTTGATAAATTGATTGTTGAAGATCCTATGAACTGTTACAAAATACACGCCAAGTATTTCCGTACCAATTGGATCTTGCAATATTTGCAAGGCAAAATTATCATCGAAAATACTCAATAATTTCCAAATTTCACTTACTTTGCATGTGATCCTTCTTCACATTGCAACCAATATCTCAAAACTATTGTATTCATTAATACTAGCCACCTATTGTGTAACCGTTCATAAAATAATATACAAATGCAAAATACGCGCCAAGTATTTACCTGCAGTATTTACTCTTGCAATATTTTGTTACTATTGGTACGGAAATACTTGGCGCGTATTTTGTAACAGTTCATAGGATCTTGTACTTACGAATATTTTGTCGCAGTTCATACGAACTTATATATCCACGCAATGACACCGTGACAAAATACTTGTCACTGATACGACTCGTTACATTAAAATACGTGTGACAAATCACAGGTACGTAAATATTGCTCATCACTATCAGCTATTAACAAGTGTCTAACAGCTATTACTTAAAAAATTGTCATCATCCATATATGTATGTATGACATGATAAGCAAATTAACATTAACACCCGCGGATTGCCGGATGGGCACGTGCCGATTTTATATGCTGTATAAATACGAATATAGAGAGTGCGCCCGATTTGACACTCATGGAAAATATGTACAAAGACTTCTGTGAATTTGCTCGGAGCAATTACTGCAGCTAAGCTGCAGCTCTATTATGTTGTTGTTTTGTTGAATAAAAACTATACCGGTCAATTAATATCAACAAACAACACAGAGAGAGAGAGAGAGAGAGAGAGAGAGAGCGCGAAAGCAGAAGCCAGCAACAGTTTAATGTGACGCCTAAGAGCGACGACTTGGTGATTTAAGAGAGTCATTGTGAATTTAGGCACATTCATGGTGGCTTTTGAGAACATCTGAGCTGGCAGCAACAAAGAATGGTCTTAGCAGCATCCATAAATACATACATATATGTATACAGTAAAACCTTAGAAAGTTGGAAACCTTCGTTAGCTGATAAAACTGAAAATAGACAACTAAAATGAATTACAGTTTGTGGGCGAGGGAGTACGTCTCGAAATGCTATTGGTACAAAGGTGTGCCTATACATCTATGTATATAATATTTGGGAGTAAGATGATAGAATTGAGTAACTGATAGGATCAGCAATTGATTTAATTTTAATAAATTAAATTTGCATAGGAAAAATGTTAACATTAATGTTCGATCTAATGTACCAACAATTTCTATGTCCTTATACAAAATAAAGTAACGATAAAATGACTGTGAAACTTCTACGAAACTGATAAACTTTGAAAAAATAAATAATTAGTTAAAATTATAAGCTATAAGTCTCGGAAAATGTATTATATTGTGGACAGTAAAACTGGGTTGGGTATTACTGTACCTACGCACAGCATCACGAGCAGCCTCGCGTCGTCGGTATTCTGTGCGAGAGCTCTGCTATGCGTCGGTGGGGGTACGAGCATATATACATATATACTATATTGCTCTGAAGGCATAGACAACGTTATAAAAGTTTTTCGCAATTTTCCCGAGCACTCAGTTGCTCTCGGTTTTTAGTTGTGTAAACTTGTGCAATGCGCAACATGAGTTACGGCTTGTACAAATAGTACGAAGAAAATTGGTTTAAAAGTATAGCAACTAACAGAAAGTTCTGCGAGTGGAAACAAAACTAAAAACGTTGTTGGGTGCGAGTTCGTAAGGCGCCGTATACAAAATTAAATTTACCTAAACCAGCAGACAACTTTCGTACATATGCATGAATGTATGGTAAATTCGAGGAACATAAATCTACGACAGAGGAACAACAACAACAACAATTTCAATATATATATGCACCATATGTGTTAATATACATATGTAGATAGATTTAATTTTTTAATAAGCAAAACAGAGCCAGCAATGCTTGGACAAGCCAATATACTTGTGAATATGAACATACGTACAAACAAATAAACAAGCACATTAAATAAACATACAATAAATACTAGTACATAACAACGAACCATAAAGCGAAGATACAAAAAAAAAAATTTAGATAAACAGACCGTCTGACACACAGACACACTACCCCAACCCTAATACCCTTACCATACACGCTGAAGGAGGTAAGCAGACTCCGTAGGCAATGCGATTGATGGGTGTAGGGGACAAAGAGAGGAAGTAAAACAGCGACGGCAACCATGTTTCATATCTTTAATATTAAGCACAGATTTCTCTTAGATGTAATCCTTAGCTAAATCAAATTGTCCAATTCCTTAGTTCTAACTTAAGAATAATAGTTTTGTTTGAATACTATACTTTCTTTTATTTTAATCCAATTGCCGACGAAATTCAAATAGCAGCAAGTTAAACGCATAAAAAACGCGCGCGCAAATTTGAACACTCACATATACTACGGGGCGTATGTGTAATAAATTAGGAGCTCTCCCGTTGTGTATGTATGACATTAAATAATAAATTTAACCGCAAGTGCAAATTACAGTATACAATATAGAGTACGAATATATGCTGGTTACATAGAAGCGATAAATTATCCAATACTTGAACAACAAAAAAAGAAAATCACAATTAAAAAGTAAAGTGAATAAAGTAACACATGCGTAGGTGCGCTCTGCCAACGGTGCTGATCAATAAACGGCGTAAAAATTATTTTAAACAAAAGCAATGACTAAGATACTCGTACTGTGTTAACAAAATACTAAATCTCAATACACACAAGTCTGAAACGGCAAAACAACAACAAGAACCAAAAAGAAATAGAGCGTATTTCGAAATTTATCAAAATCAAAATCAACGGCAAAGTTAGCGGCGGCAAAATCGCCAGCGGCGACAAGAACTCAGCGGAAACGGATTTCCTCTAAAGGCATCAAACAGCAACAGGAAGAAGCTAAAGGAAACCAACATCAACAGTAACAGACTTCGTGTTTCAATTGTGCGGCAATTGCACGCTTGCTGCATCCGCATTTTTAGTCACGCCAATAAAAGTTTTTCTTTCGTTTGGCAACTGGATAACGAGTTCGTCACACATCCATCAACAGCAACGGTTACATTTTGTATCTATCAGGTAAGCTCATTAGGTGGGAACAATCCTGACTCCTAGCTGATATAGGTAGAGTTGAAGCAAAAAAAAAAAAAACCAAAAACACGATATATCAAAAAATTCGCTCGATCTTAAATTGTAACTGCTAAGTCGTTAAAGAAAACGCTTAAAAAGGTACATAGAATAATACTTCTACTATTCATTATCGGGTTAGGGTTTCTCTTTTACCTCCTGAATGAAGTATGTTTTAATTTTACTGTTTATGTTGAAATATCTCGCTATTGGGTTTATCCATTTGTCTTTATATTATCGGTATCACAAAATAATCGATGGAAGTTGTTTTATTCTAAGGAATGCATTAATAGTACATGCAGAGGCGTAACTTTATTTTTTGTGTAAGTTTTGAGATTAAAATTATAAATTTTTAGTTAAAGATGGCGTACGTTAAAGTCGGGCGCGGATGATTTTGGGATACCCTGTACCACCACATTACAATCAAGTCCGATATATTGCTTACAAACTCCATAAGATATTTCTTTGCCAAACAAACGAAACACAACGAATTTTGTTCAAATAACGTTTTTTTGACCGATTGGTCCTATGGGAGCTATATGATATAGTCAACCGATTTTGATAAAATTTGGTATAGTAATTAGAGACTCTAAAAAACTATTGAGTGCCAAATTTGGTTACGATATCTTCATAAAGAAACGAATTATTTATCTAAAACTTTTCGGGATTTTCGAGGTCCTCTTAGACACCCCTATGGGAGCTATATAATATATCCCCGATATCAAACATATAAAATAAACTTGCATCCCCTGACATAATAGCGCATCTAATCTGAAAAATTGGGTGCTCTAGCTCTTACCATCTCTGAGATCTAGGCGTTCATACAGACAGACGGACAGACAGACAGACGGACAGACAGACAGACGGACAGACAGACAGACGGACAGACAGACAGACGGACAGACAGACAGACGGACAGATGGACATGGGTATATCGACTTCTCTAGTCACCCCGATCATACTTTTAGTAACTTTGGTGGGGTCTCCGACGTTTCCTTCTGTATGTTACATACTTTTTCGGCTTGCACAAACTTAATATACCCTTTGTACCATACGATACAGGGTAAAAAAATGTGGTACAGTCGAGGCGGTGCGCGACAGTGGAATACCCTGTACCTTTTGTCTCGCAAAAAATTTATCCTGCATATTCCTTCTAAGAGCTTTCAATTGGAATTTATTTTTTTTTGGTGAAGTTCGATATTTATACCTATAAGTTCCGTAAATTTTTACCGATTTTGATGAAACTCGAATGTTACGTCAAAGAAGTTATTTTAAGTATATGGGGTAAGTTTCAAGTTGGTATGTTGAGGGGTGTGGGAGAAAATACGGTAAATAGATTTCGGGGGGTGGGGGGACCGCATCGATAAAACGGACGGACAGACGGACATGGCTCAATCGCTACCCGAAGTTATCATAAGCATTTTGGTATAAAGGACTTGGGGGTCTGCCACGCCTCCTTAAGTCCGTTATATACATTGCACAAATCTAGTATACCCTTTGTACCTATAGGTACAGGGTATAAAAATAATAGGCTAAAACCTGAAAACAAAATATAACTATTGTGGAAGCAGCATCATTCAGGAATTTTTGCGCTCGTATTTTGTTTTCCTAAATTGTTTGATAGTATAATAAAGGTATTATTGAAGAACAAAAAAAATGTCTTTCTTTTAGGTTTAAGAATAATATATGAGACCCCGAACGAATATTTAAAAATTGTTGATGATTAATTGCATATTAAAATGGTGCTAATGGATGAAGAAAGTGTTTTAAACAATGTCTTTTAAGGACATAAAAAACAACGTATGTCGTGTATACTGAGTGTGTCCTTCAAAATTCTGCATCATGCATAAAAAGTTTAAAAAAAGCAAGAGAAAAACGTAAAAAAAATATTAATATTTTTCATTCACTGGCGTATTTGATGACCTACTCTGCCAACATAAAATGTTTACATTGGGTTCTACTTATCTGTTTGTCTACTATTGTACGTATACAGATGTGTTGTATGTATTGTAAAATGGAAAGGAGGCTGACTGGCCAACACACTGACAAACGCTAGCCATCGAAAGCCTCCAATCCATCTGCTATCTAAAGACGAATTTATCATATTGCAATAGTTTGGTCCTCTTACTTAAGCTTTCCACTTATAGGCTATTGAATTCCAATGAACAAAAACTTGTAATGTTTTTGTATTTTAATGGTATTCATAATTTTCCAAAGCATTGTATGTACATTTTGTTGACAAATAATTATTTCACGACTTATATAACCAAAGCAAAAAAAGATGGCGTACGTTAAGGTGGGGCTCGGACGACTTTGGGATACCCTATTCCACCACATTGCAATCAAATACGGTATACTGCTTCAGAACTCTAAAAGAGATCTAAAAGATATTTATTTGTCAAATTTGGTTACGATATCTTCATAAACACACGAAACAAAACAAATTTTTCACCAAACCTGGGAAACAACAAAAGACTTCCCAATTTGGTTCCGATATCTTTATAAACAACCCTAAATGCGTTTTTTTGACCGATCGGTCCTATGGGGGCTATATGATATAGTCAACCGATTTTGATCAAATAATAAGGGATCTAATCTGCAAGTTTGGTTGCTTTAGCTCTTACCATCTCTGAGATCTAGACGTTCATACGGGCGGGCAGATGGACATGGGTATATCGACTTCTCTAGTCACCCTGATCATGCTTTAGTTAGTTTTGGGGGGTCTCCTACGACTCCTTCTGTATGTTACACACATTTTCGGCTTGTACAAAGTTAATATACCCTTTTGTACCATAATGTACAGTGTATAAAAAAACAAAAAAAGCAATATGTGGAAATATGACGTAGCCTATGTATTCCAATATTAAAGATCTATATGTCCATAATTAACCATTAATGGTTCTCATATTTTATTTTACACCCACACTTTATTCCTATTTGTTTACAATTTGTTTGTTTTTGGGATGGGAAAATTACTATATAGTGCACAAAATCTTATATGTACATACAAGTAAACTACAATTTTTCCTGCTTGATACATTCGTTAGTTAACACGACAAACAGCAGTTGCCCCGACACACAGTGGGAGAAACAGTCAATTTAGCGGAACGAAATTAATGATGTCTAAAATAATAAAAATATATTCAAAAGAATATTTTACGGAAATCTCTCTAAACATTGTTAATTTCCTTTAACTCGTCCTCAAAGCATTTATTTTTATCAACAGCAGTTGAAATAGCAAACGACTGTTCGGCTTAAACTTTAATCTCAAGGTTTTTCTCGGCACAACATGGTGTACAATATCATGAGCAGCTGGTGGCGGGAGATATTGGACATTTTACATTGACAGTACATCATATTAACTTAAAAAAGAAGAATTTTTTACACAAGTTGAAGTAATGTTGCTGAATAGAAGTCAATACAAAGGGTAATTTCCTACACAATTTCTTAGGAAACCACATATGCATAAGTCATAAAATATATGTATTTTTTTAAATTACATACCTTGTACAAAAGAACTCAAAAAAAAAAATTAACCAAAAATCTAAAGTTTTTTAAATTTTTCACGATATTTTGCAAAGTAATAGATAAATATCAGTAGATTTGTGAATTTACAAATTTCCAACCCCAAAGGTAAACAAGTTTTTATTAATTATAAGCAACAATTTATTTATAAAATTGCAACAATCAGAAATATCATTTTTAATCAATTTGTAAAATTTAGAAATTTATAAAGAAAATTTTATAAAAGCATTCCATTGATTTAAATGGTTTAACTGTCTTTGGATATGTGATTCCTCACTATCGAAACTGGAGTTATTATCAAATAAGTAAGATAAACTTTTTATGAATAATCCGCTCTTCCTTCGTCACTGGCATGTAGTTATTTTGAGCTACTGGATGCGCTTGAAGCTAAAAAATTTATTACTGCACGTTTGACGCCTAATGCATGCATTCATAAAGATTTAAATATTCCTTTTGTAAAAGAAGAAATAATCAAATGTAGCAAAAAGTACATTGACAGACTACGAAAATAATCTAGCCTTAAATCTAGACGATAACAGTACAGCAGTAAGAAGACTTAAAAGACTGCATATTCTCGATCTCATGGATAGATAAATTGGTCACATACAACATATGCTAAACACGATAGTAAGTTTCGATGGAAACTTGCTATTTTATTAAAATTGTATTAATTATTTTAGTAAATTTACTTAATGTCTAATAAAGACAGATTGTAATTAAAATGCAAAAAAAACAAATTGAGAAAAGTAAAATGTTTGTACTGGCTTTTTAAACAATCAGTATGCCCTCAAAGAAAATGGAATTCTTAATTGCTTACTTTTAAATTTAATGCACAATTAATTATTGTTATCTACCAAATATTACATCAGAATTCCCGACCTTAGCCAGCCCTGCTGTCGAAGCTTGGTATTATTTACTGTAGATTTTGGGCTTCAAAATAAACAGATTTTTAACTATAACTTAAAAATATAGCATATAGCTGTGGTAAATTTGGATCCGATATCTTTTACAGTGAGCGTATAAACCGCGAGACTCACCTAAGGAGGAACAGGGACTGACTATTATGCGTATCTTTGGTAAATCTGAGCTCTATAGCTCTAATAGTCTCTGAGATACTTTTGTTCATATGGATAGAGGGAGAGACCTTCTTAAATTTGCACGAACTTATTATACCTTTGGTAGAGGGCATGGGTATAAAAGTCGGTAATACCTGTTTTTCTAGAAGATCCTTAAAAAAACACCAAGTTTGGGCATAATACAAACCATAAACTACTTAACTAAAAAGTATTGCTAATGAGTTCTACCTAAAATGGGCCACAGAGCAAATATTTCTTTAGAAAATACTTTGGAAAAATAATATAAATAAGGTAAAAACCTTAAAAAGAGCATAATTGGCAGCCGCCATTTCTTTCGCTACTCACTTTTTACAATATTTGCTTGATTTAAATAGTATTCTTCTTCTTTATAATGTATTTTATACATAATGTATTGTGGTGCTTTTACAGATACTCTGTACTACCATATTTAATTGTTATCGATAAAAGCATTGGTCAACAATAAGACGATGCGTTTCAAGTTGTCATTCATAGTTTTTGACATGACTGAAAGTACAGCACTTTGTAAATTTAATAGCCATTCTTAAGTATTTTGGCATACATTTTGTTATTCTATTTGACTGGATATTGTTTATACCGTGCACTTTAGGTACATAGAGTATAGTAGGTTTGAGTAAAAAGAAAGTTTGCAACATAACATTCAAACCAAAATGATCAGGACGACAATAGGAATCGATTTAGTCATGTCTGTCTGTCCGTATTGCCTGATGATCGAAGACCAAAAGAACTAGAAGCATGAAATTTTACAAGGTGCAACTTATGGTCTTCTTTTTTATACCCTGTGCCTTATGGTACAAAGGGTATAATATTAAGTTTCGTCGGAGACTCCCCAAAGTTACCTAAAGTATGATCAGGGTGACTAGAGAAGCCAATATACCCTTGTCTTTCATCCAACGGTCCATCCGTAGAACGCCTAGACCTCAGAGATGTTTAGAGCTAGAGAAACCATACTTTCAGATAAGATCTCTTATTATGTCACGGGAGACAAGTTTATTTAATTTTTTTGATATCGGTGTTTTAGAGCACATCGAAAAAACCAAAGTTTTAACAACTGAACTTGGCGTTCCGAACTTATTAAGAGTTTCCAAGACAAATTTATTTATTTTTTTGATATCGGGGATATATTATATAGGTCCCATAGGGGTGTTTCAGAGGACCTCGTTGTTTTTCATGTGTTTATGAAGATGTCGTAATCAAATTTGGTGTTTGGTAGTTTTTAATAGTTCCCTAGCACTGTACCAAATTTGATCATATATATTATACAGCCCCCCTAGGACCGATCTGTCAATAAAACGTGTTTTATGAAAATATCGTAACCAAGTTTGGCAAATAAATATCTTTTGGAGTTCTGAAGCAATATATCGGATTTGATTGCAGTGTGGTGGTACAGGCTATCCCAAAGTAGTCCGCGCCCTACTCTAACGTACGCCATATTTTTTGCTTTAAATTATTTTTTATTTTTAAATTACGCTACTAAACAAAGAAAGAAGTGTTTACGAATAGCGACAATGATAACAATGGTGACATTCACACCCACGCGCGTTACACTTATATGGTCAGCATTGAATTTTTAATTATAAAATACAAAAATTCTGGTTATTTTCGTTATTTATCATATCCCTCTTAATTGAGCACCAATTAAGTGCCAGTTGAGGGTTGGTGGAGCATGTCAAAAGATCACACATTCATATTGAATTGTCGAGTTTATCTGACTACCGTACTCGCTATATTTATACCCTGCACACTAGGGTGGCCATACCATACGTTGGTAAGATACATTTTCAAGGCAAGGATATCAATAGCGCTAGTGTCTGAAAATTTTAAAGACGATCCGAAAGTTTTTATAGGCAAGTAAATAAGCTAAAGGTTATATTTTAAAGCTTTTCCGTTTTTGACTGTATTGTTCTACTTAAAACTTCGAAACTCATTTCTTGTCAATCAAATTCACATTAGACTAGTTTCCTTTTTATTAAAATATAATATCTGAAATATATTGAGACGATCTGAAAAAAATTTGGTGGCCCTTAAATGTTATCAATGTTGCAATAACTGGGAATTTTTGATTCAATGAAACTTGCTATTTAAAGCGACCAATCAGAAGACGTACTGTATTAGTGACATTATGGGCTTCATTTCAGGAGTAAAGGCTAATACGCAGCAGTGTAAAGTCGCCTTAAAGAAAAAAAAGCTTCATATAAAAAAAACGCCAGGAATTTTGACAGTGTTTTTTTATATAAAGTTTTGTTATCTTTCATGCGGTTTTACACAGCTGCGTATTAGCCTTAACAAAGAAAAACCGGAGACGTTTGCACGCACTTACACTCAGTTTTTCAAGTTTTTTTTCACTAAAAACTGGAAGCTATGAAAGAGATACGTTGCTCCCTGGACTCGTCATGTCATGATGAGATGAGAAGGATAAATGGTAAAAATCTCCAGTTTACATTTTTGCTTCTTAAATACAAATTTATATATCTAAATTGCGATACTAGTAAATGCACAAAGGTGATTACATTATCAAAGCTATTGCGGGTGGGAACGAATAAAAAGAATACGTAAAACTTAAACATTCATTTGCACGAATGATCAGGACCATAAATAAATCGATTAAGCCATATTCGTTATCTATCTGTCTCTCCGCCTGTTCTTCCAAGACCAACAAATTGGAAGATTTGTTCCTTAATCTAATTCCTTAGTCTAATTCTTTGCTTGCCTTACTTCCCTTTCGACCAAAAATTGTTTTTTTTTTCGTTTTTCTCCCACATTTCACAAACAACTCACACGAAACTCGACACGTTTTTTCCTTTTCATACCCTGTACTTTAATATAAGGAATTTATTAAATTTGTTCCAATGTATGTAACATAGAGAAGCAGAAGCCGAAGAACCGTCAGAGTTACCTCCAATATGGTCAGGAGTTATGTTTGTCCGTCTGATCCTAGTTCTTGAAGATGATAAGAGCTACAAAAACCAAACTTGATGTTTGGACTCCTTGGAATTGGTAAAGTGATTTCCCGTAAACAATATTCGATTCCCAGTCGATGCAATTAAATTAATTAGTTCATTTACTTTTTTATAATTGCCACCTCTCAGTCCCCCGTAACTCTTAACCATCAAACCTTTACCGTGAAAAGTTGAAACTCGTTATAGGGCTTTCATTTTACTTGCTGGTTGGGAGGTTTGGAGGTAGATTGTTGGTTAAGTAGATGTCACCAAATTGATAAGTGAGTGCATTATTTCATACATATTTACCGATAAATTGTTTTGTTAATATTAAAATATCATTTTTCTTTTTATTTAATTCAAAGGATTTGTTACCTTAAGGAATAAAAAAGTGTACCAACGATTTTTTAAAACTAATGAGGCATTCATGGGTCAAAGATAAAGTTCCTAAAAATTTTATTTTTTAAACTTAACGTGATTTTTTTCTTTTTATTTATTTACGACTGCATATTATTGAAACCATTTTTTTTGATTGTTTGTTTTTAAGTTATCTACAGAGATCTACCCGTGGGTACAAAGGTATACTAGATTTGTGCAATGTATGTATCGGACAGAAGGAGGCGTGGAGACCCCAGCGATTGTACCATGTCCGTCTGTACGAACGCCTAGATTTCGGAGACCATAAGAGTTAGAGACGCGAAACTTTACCAGCATTTTTTCTCAGAACACGAAGTTTGTTGAATTATGTCAATATCTTACCCCGTTCCCCCCTAGTAGAATTATGTATGCGACATGATAACATGCATCTGTGTGTCAATGACAACAACAAAAGCTATAATTATAAATGTCCTAGAATCACCAATTTTGGTAAGATTATTCATGTAGCCGTAATGGACAACCCACATCCAAATTTGATCGATACGACCCCCCGCAATCGAATCTACCAAACCCCACCCCACTTATGAACTTGAAACTTACACCAGAATGTACGGAAGTTCCAACATTCACTCAATCACACTTTTGTATGAAAAAAAAATTTTTCATTTGCGTTCAGTTGCATCTTCACGAATTTGTATGCAGCTGAAGTCGTGATATCTCGTTCATGGTTCCATAACATCTACAGTTCCTATCCGATTTCGAAGATCTTAGACTCGAAATGTTCGTAGAAGAATTCTCCTTCAGCTTAAAGCTTAAATTAATTTTTACATTTTTTTTTTTTTTTTTCGTTAATAAAAAGCAAAACAAAAATTTGTATTATTTTTTTTTCGACTTTGGTTGCTTGCAACTTTAATAATTTTTACTTAATCTGTACATATGATATATCACTGTAAAGAGCACATCAATACCTTTCGTTCTAATCTTGCATGTCGATACATAATTTTATTCACGAGATATTGAACATGTTTTTCGAAAAAATCTCGAATACGGTGCTCAATTCGCAAATGGAGCTTAGGAAATCTAGACGGCGGCTTGCGCGTAATGGGACTGAACCATTTTAGTGGTCTTGCCTCCAGTCTGGTTGTTCACGGCTTTTTTTAACGCGATGTAGAATTTCAGTGTATTTTTCCATACTGGTGTATTATAGTGCCCATGTACTCGAAATTGCTTTCTTTACCTAATACGCTGCATTCATAAGTTATTGATATCCTCGAGATTTGGTCTTCGTTTTTCGTGATTTGCATTACTTTGGTCTTTGCAGCATTAATAGTCGTCCCCTTTCTTTTCAGAATTCTCCCACATTCGTTGATATTATTTTGGAGTTTATCTACGAAGTCCGCTATAATGATTATATCATCCGCTTATACAAGTGCTTGACAAAAAACTGGCTGCCTGTTTAAGTTCCCTTAACTTAGTTTTTGTTGTTGTTCTGTTACTTTCTTTATTGATTTCGTCCATTAGCGCCACAAATACTAAAGGACTAAGGGAATCCCCCTGTTTTAAGAAGATATTCATTAAGAAGGTCCCTGATAGTTCGCCGTCCAGTCTCACACTTCCCTCCACATTCTTGTATATCGACATAATGGCTTCGATTAGCTTTTCATCTACTTGTTTTTGTCGTAGAGCGCTTCAAACATATTATCTTTTCACTTCGTCGAAAGCCGCTCTAAGGTCTATAAATGTTAGAAAAGCTTTTTTGTTCCTTGAGATGAATTTTTCACAAATGGCTCTCACACAGAAAATTAAATCTTGTGTTTGTCTATGTTGGCGGAAGGCAGCCTGCTCTTCTGCCAGTTGACTTTCTGGCAGAGCTCTCATTCTCATTTCACGCACTCTTGAGTAAAGTCTTAAGACAGTGGATGACAGGCAGATAGCTCTATAGTTTTCGTACATTGACGAGTCGCCTTTCTTGTAGAGGGACACTATTATGTTAACCTCCCAGTCTCTGGGGATTGCTTTTTCCTTCCAGACTTAATTAAACAATTTAGTTAGTTTAATGCTCAGAGGGAGTCCTCCCGCTTTAATTAGTTCTGGCGGTCCTAACCGGCTGCTTTGTCGATTCGTATCTCCTGGATAGCTTGTTGAATTTCCTCTTCTCTGATTGCTTCCTCGTTGTTCCACCATCTTTCGTCGTTCAGATATTGTAACAAAATTTGGCATTCATAAGTTTTTTAGAGTACACAAGCCCTGTACCAAATTTAATCAAAATTGGCTGATTATATCATATAGCTCCCATAGGAACGATCGGTGAAAAAAAATTTGTTGGTTCCAAAGTCGTCTGTTTTTGGTTGTTTATGAAGGTATCGTAACCTAATTTGACAAATTTATAAATAATTTTGCAATATTTTTTTTTTTATATAAAATAATCGTTATTCATCATAATATTTATACATCAGCAGGACTTCGGGTCTGCCACGCCTCCTTATGTCCGATACATACATTGCACAAATCGTATACCCTTTGTACCTACATATAGGTACAGGGTATAAAGATTATTTAGGTACAGTTCCTTCTATTTTTGTTAAAAAAAAATGCTTCCTGATCTGGTAGCCAAATCTTGGCGGACATTCCAGATGGAGAAACCACGGCTCTTCTCCTTTTCCCCGTTCAAATAAGCGAACATTGCAATCCGGTTTATTTTCAGTTTTAAACGCGGGATAACTCATACGCCAAGTGTGCGTTTTTGTGTCTCGGCTCTTCTGTAGCAAGTTGAAGGTAACCAATGCTGACATATGGTACTCGTGGTCGTTGTCGGCAAGTGCAATTACTACGTACGTACGTAGTTTATAGCATTGGGCAGTGAGCCATGTGCAGAGCCAAATGCGGGGAACTGCTAACGACCTTCAACAAGTACCGTTGTCACACAGTGGCGCAACTTCATTGCTCGAAACTCAATGCTCTCCTTGTATGTGTATGCGTTTGAATGTTTGTATTTTCCGTGTGCTGTGTATATATACATATGTTGTATTTACCCTGCAGGAAAAAAATTCATTTCCGAACTGGTTCCCAACCACCCCGACGGTGAAACTGTGTGTCCCAAACCTTGCTTCTGGCTAACTAGTATTTTTAACATGGGCTTGTCATAGGAAGCAACCAGAATTTTTGGGTATGATGTTCAACTGGTTGCAATGTTGCATATGGGGTAAAACTAGTTGCTTCCGTACTAGAATATAATAATTCGTTTGGGTATGCTCCCGTTCTAGTATATTTATAATATTGAACTAGTAAATATTGTTGTATTAAAATATTAGTTTATTTAATTTAATTTGTAATCATTATACCCTGTACCGTATGGTACAAAGGGTATATTGTGTTTATGCAAGCCGAAAATGTATTTAACGTACAGAAGGAGAAGTCGGAGACCCCCCAAAGTTACCTAAAGTATGATCAGAGTGACTAGAGAAGTCGATATACCCATGTCCGTCTGTCCGTCTGTCCGTATGAACTCCTAGATCTCAGAGATGGTAAGAGGTAGAGCAACCAAACTTTCAGATAAGATCCCTTATTAATCCATAGGACCAAATTTATTTTATTTTTTTGATATCGGGACTACATTATATAGCTCCCATAGGGGTGTTTCAGAGGACCTCGAAAAAAAGCAAAAGTTTTAGATGGATAATTCGTTTGCTTATGAAGATATAATAACCAAATTTGGCAATCGAAAGTTTTTTAGAAACCCCCAGCACTGTACCAAATTTTATCAAAATCGGTTGACTATATCATATAGCCCCCATAGGGCCAATCGGTCAAAAAAACGTTTTTGTAAACAATTTGTTGCGCTTCGTTTGTTTATGAAGATATCGTAACCAAATTCGGCATTTGGAAGTTTTTTAGAGTACCCAAGCACTGTACCATATTTAATCAAAATCGGTTTTCTATATCATATAGCTCCCATAGGACCAATCGGTCAAAAAAGTTTTTTGTACAAAATTCGTTGTGTTTCGTTTGTTTATAAAGATATCGTAACCAAATTTGGCTTTAAGAAGTTGTTTAGAGTACCCAAGCACTGTACCATATTTAATCAAAATCGGTTGACTATATCATATAGCTCCCATAGGACCAATCGGTCGAAAATTTGTTTTTTGTACAAAATTCGTTGTGTTTCGTTTGTTTGTGAAGATATTGTAACCAAATTTGGCATTAAGAAGTTTTTTAGAGTTCCCAAGCACTATACCAAATTTGATCAAAATCGGTTTTCTATATCATATAGCTCCCATAGGACCAATCGGTCAAAAAATCGTGTTTTGTACAAAATTCGTTGTGTTTCGTTTATTTGTGAACATACCGTAACAACATTTGGCATTAAGAAGTTTTTTAGAGTTCCCAAGCACTATACCAAATTTGATCAAAATCGGTTTTCTATATCATATAGCTCCCATAGGACCAATCGGTCGAAAATTTGTTTTTTGTACAAAATTCGTTGTGTTTCGTTTGTTTGAGAAGATATTGTAACCAAATTAGGCATTCTGAAGTTTTTTAGAGATCTTCAACACTGTACAAAATTTGATCAAAATCGGTTGACTATATCATATAGCTCCCATAGGACCAATCGGTCAAAAAAACGTTTTTTGAACAAAATTCGTTGTGTTTGTTTATAAAGATATCGTAACCAAATTTGGCATTAAGAAGTTGTTTAGAGTACCCAAGCACTGTACCATATTTAATCAAAATCGGTTGTCTATATCATATAGCTCCCATAGGACCAATCGGTCAAAAAAGTTTTTTGTACAAAATTCGTTGTGTTTCGTTTGTTTGAGAAGATATTGTAACCAAATTAGGCATTCTGAAGTTTTTTAGAGTACCCAAGCACTGTACCAAATTTGATCAAAATCGGTTGACTATATCATATAGCGCCAATAGGAACGATCGGTCAAAAAAACATTTTCGGATCAAAATACGTCAGCTTTTGGTTGTTTATGAAGGTATCGTAACCTAATTTGGCAATCAAATGTATTTTGGTGTTCTTAAGCAATATACCGGATTTTATTGCAGACAGTGGTACAGGGTATCCCAAAGTCGTCCGCGCCCGAATTTAACGTCCGCCATCTTTTAATTATATACATGTGTTTAACTTAAATGTTCATTGTAAAGTAATTTTAGGTAACTACGTTATTATTAATTTTCCTGAAAATAAATAACACAAGTAATTTCTTATATTTATAAAACTGAACAAAAGACAAGTTATGAGTTATATGTACTTATAGAACTGAAAATAAAATAAAAACAAATATTTTTAATACATATTAAGCTGAAAATGAAAAATTCTAGTTATTTGGTGTACATTATAAAACTATATATAAAACTTAAAACCAAAAAAAAACAAGTTATTTGTTTTATATATACGCTGAAAATAAAAAACTATAGGTAACTTGCTACTATTAAATTAATCTTACAAAATATTGTTTTAAATATACTAAATAACAAAATATTTATCTCTTACCAAATTCGCGCTTGCCCACACATGCCAATGCAAAACATGAAATGACTATTTTGTACAGCAGCATTTTTGGTATTAATACATTTTTATGTATACCCAAAATTCATCTCTTTTCACAAAAAACAACAGAATCACTCTCAGAGAGAGCGTGAGCATTGAGCGGTACAAATTTGACAGAGAGAGCGCTCTCCTTTACCGTTTTATCCTATACCGCGACTGTTCTTTTTTTAACCATTCAAAAACTAGTTACGTTCAGAGTAGTTGAGGCTACTTATATGACACCGTATTCCTGCAGGGTACATACATACATATATATGTACACATTTCCATGAATATGCATATCCATATGCAAGCAGCATATACATATGTACATATGTATGTACCTTTACATACATAGCTATCTGCGCAGAGACTATTATTGCATTTGCCTAGCGGCCTAATGCCATGTGCTTGTTAATGAATAGATAATTAATTATCCAGTCAACAGCTTGGGAGTGGGATGCTGGTACTTGGAGCTACTGTTCGTACTAGTTGCTTTTTGCTAGATTTACTATAGATATTGCTTGATATTTACAATGCGCTTTTGCATTTATTTGTTTTATGTACTTATGAATACATACATTTGTGTGAAAACATTGGAGTTGCTGCACTTCATTGGCAATTCCCAAACGCACTATCAATTTTTGCATACACATTCTCATTCTGATTTGTTAATTCAAAATTAACATTCAGTTCTCACAATGCTAGTTTTCTCATTAGTTTGCAACGGGGATAATATTATTTTTTCTCATACCGTGAAAATGTTGTTGAGCTCATTAATATACTCACATTCCACAAGAACTAAAGGCGTAAACATTTATTTTTTTAAGGTACAGTACAAACAATAATTTTTTGTAGAGAAGCAAAAACAGCATAAGATGTTTTAGCAGTTTGATTAAGATGTTACACTAAAAATTTTAGTGGCTTTCATAAACATTTTTGGGATACAAATTTATGTCATATTCTCCAACTGAAATTTGGAATACATTAGCCGTTTCGTAATTTTTCAGAATGTTATAATTTTTATATAAGAAAAAAGTGTTTTACTTGCATTTGCACATATACAACTAAAGAGCTCTAAAAGAAATTTCCTATTTTTACCGATAATTTTTAGAATTTTCATCCGATATAAACAATTTTATTATTCTTGGTAAAATGTTTTTAAAATTGTGGCAACTTTTGGCCTAGAATCTAATATATTATGGATGCAGATCGCGAAATTCATTAAAGGGTTGCAGGGCGAAATATTGGCATGAATCGACAAACTTGATCGTCCTGGAGATAAATTTTCCAAAGTTATTGCTTTTTATACCCTGTACCGTATGGTACAAAGGGTATATTAAGTTTGTGCAACCCGAAAAAGTATGTAACCTACAGAAGGAAACGTCGGAGACCCCCCAAAGTTACCTAAAGTATGAGCAGGGTGACTAGAAAAGTCGATATACCCATGTCCGTCTGTCTGTCTGTATAAACGCCTAGATCTCAGAGATGGTAAGAGCTAGAGCAACCAAATTTTCAGATTAGATGCGTTTATTTTATTTTTTGATATCGGAGTTATATTATATACCTCCTATAGGGGTGTTTCATAGGACCTCGAAATAAAACAAAAGATTTAGATGGATAATCCGTTTTTATATGAAGATATCGTAACAAAATTGGGCATTCACGAGTTTTTTGTAGTTTCCAAGCACTGTACCAAATTTAATCAAAATCGGTCGACTATATCATATAGCTCCCATAGGACCAATCGGTAAAAAAAAGTTTTTTGAATAAAATTCGTTGTTTCGTTTGTTTTTGAAGATATTGTAACCAAATTTGGCATTCAGAAGTTTTTTTTTTTTTTATACCCTGTACCGTATGGTACAAAGGGTATATTGTGTTTGTCTAAGCCGAAAATGTATGTAACGTACAGAAGGAGAAGTCGGAGACCCCCCAAAGTTACCTAAAGTATGATCAGAGTGACTAGAGAAGTCGATATACCCATGTCCGTCTGTCCGTATGAACGCCTAGATCTCAGGGATGGTAAGAGCTAGAGCAACCAAACTTTCAGATAAGATCCCTTGTTAATCCATAGGAGACAAGTTTATTTTATTTTTTTGATATCGGGACTACATTATATAGCTCCCATAGGGGTGTTTCAGAGGACTTCGAAAAAAAGCAAAAGTTTTAGATGGATAATTCGTTTGCTTATGAAAATATCATAACCAAATTTGGCAATCGGAAGTTTTTTTAGAAACCCCCAGCACTGTACCAAATTTTTGCAACTTAGATATTTTAAATTATTCAGCTTCTTGTGTAAACTTAATTTTCCTAAACGAAAAGTTAGATTCGAAAATAACTCCAAATATCTTAAGAAAAGGTACACCTCTTTCTATATTTAAATTTACGTACAAGTGTGTTTTTTACAAATATGAAGAGTTTTACATTTAGTGGGGGATAAAGTAGCCCCTGAGGATTGACCCCATGTCTGTATTTCATCTAATATTTTACAAAGGATAGTATTTAACTCCTGGGTGTCTTTCAATTTACTAAGAATCAAGTCGTCGTCTGCATACATAAATAACACTAGTCTACAAATTTAAGGGTCATCGAGTGAACCTTCCTAAAAAAGTGTGTTTTAGGGAAACTTTAGGGTCGAGAAACACGAAAATTGCAAATTTTTTTTTTCTTAAGCACCGTTTTCGAGATATTTTCGAAAAACATGTTTTTGGGAAATTTTTTCAGTTATTTCTCAATTTCTCGTGAACGGAAAATCACAACTACAGCTGCATACAAATTCGTGAAGACGTAACTGAACGCAAATGAAAAACTTTGAGTGAAAAAGGCAAGGAAGCGACTAACGCCCTGCTAACGAGCATCCCAGGATGCACAGATATCCTTACACCCGACCCGCTAACAAACCGTTCCAGCCAACAGGTCAACCTACCTGGGGACGTAATCACATTGCACAAGATCCAGTGGACCATACACTCCTTCGCGAGCTATAAATCCCCTGGACTAGACGGTGTAATTCCAGCCATGTTGCAGAAGACCAAGGAGAAAGTCACGCCATGGCTGGATTCCATATTCAAAGCATACTTGGGATACGGACATGTTCCTGTATCCTGGAGGACAGCACGAGTTGTGTTCCTGCCAAAAGCAGGGAAATGCAGTCCCGTGCAGCCAAAAGATTACAGACCAATATGCCTTACTTCATTTCTGCTCAAAACTCTCGAGAAACTCCTGGATCTGTATATAAGACAAGGCACGAACCAACTTGTAGAGCCCGACCAACACGCATACACTAAAGTGAAATCGAGGGAAACAGCGTTGCACTCCATAGTAGCTACTATCGAAAAAGCCCTACATAACTAGGATTTGCCCTGAGAGCGTTCCTTGATATCTCCGGTATATTCAACAATGTATCCACGGAAGCTATAATACGAAGCCTCAGACCAAAGGTATCGCAGGAGGCCATAAACTCCTGGAAACAAAGCCTATTGAGCTGTAGGAAAATAAGAGCAGAATGGGGATCCACGACCGTGATAAAAGAGGCACCCCGCAAGGCGGAGTACTGTCGCCCTTATTATGGAATCTACTGGTAAACGACATTCAATTCCAGTGTTGTGGAAAGGGTGGTCTACAGTGACTCTATAAGCGGGCAGACTTCCCATAAGTTGATTGGATACTTCATTCTTGTATCTTATGCACGTAACGCACTCTCGTAACTGTTTTTATACCCTGTACCGTATGGTACAAAGGGTATATTGTGTTTGTACAAGCCGAAAATGTATGTAACGTACAGAAGGAGAAGTCGGAGACCCCCCAAAGTTACCTAAAGTATGATCAGAGTGACTAGAGAAGTCGATATACCCATGTCCGTCTGTCCGTCTGTCCGTATGAACACCTAGATCTCAGAGATGGTAAGAGCTAGAGCAACCAAACTTTCAGATAAGATCCCTTATTAATCTATAGGAGAGAAGTTTATTTTATTTTTTTGATATCGGGACTACATTATATAGCTCCCATAGGGGTGTTTCAGAGGACCTCGAAAAAAACCAAAAGCTTTAGATGGATAATTCGTTTGTTTATGAAGATATCATAACCAAATTTGGCAATCGGAAGTTTTTTAGAAACCCCCAGCACTGTACCAAATTTTATCAAAATCGGTTGACTATATATACTATATAGGTCCCATAGGATCGATCGGTCGAAAATTTGTTTTTTGTACAAAATTCGTTGTGTTTCGTTTGTTTGTGAAGATATTGTAACCAAATTTGGCATTAAGAAGTTTTTTAGAGTTCCCAAGCACTATACCAAATTTGATCAAAATCGGTTTTCTATATCATATAGCTCCCATAGGACCAATCGGTCAAAAAATCGTGTTTTGTACAAAATTCGTTGTGTTTCGTTTATTTGTGAACATACCGTAACAACATTTGGCATTAAGAAGTTTTTTAGAGTTCCCAAGCACTGTACCAAATTTGATCAAAATCGGTTGACTATATCATATAGCGCCAATAGGAACGATCGGTCAAAAAAACATTTTCGGATCAAAATACGTCAGCTTTTGGTTGTTTATGAAGGTATCGTAACCTAATTTGGCAATCAAATGTATTTTGGTGTTCTTAAGCAATATACCGGATTTTATTGCAGACAGTGGTACAGGGTATCCCAAAGTCGTCCGCGCCCGACTTTAACGTACGCCATCTTTTAAGACAGTTTCTTAAGCCAAAGATGCAGTACTCGGTTTCTATAAAGTTTTTCATTGGGCTATTCCCGCCATGCAGCGTCGCTTTGTGAGCGTGACTAATAAGCAATTTAGCTACATGTGATTTTTCCATTATGATTGGATGTTTTACGGCAAATAGTAGATCTGCATTGTGTAGACGGCCTCCAACTCGTAATATTCCATCATGATCCAGAAATGGGTTCAGCGGTAGCAATTTATTTTTAGTATCAAGCGTCTTACGATTCATAAGTAGTTGAATTTCTTTGCCAAAATCCAACTGTTGTTGTATTTTCAAGACTGTTATTCTTGGATTTTTTCGTTCCTGCACAGTTAAAATCTCTGGGAACCTTGCTTTGGTGCGCAGTTTGGTTACAAAACGCAGCACATATGCCATGACGCTTTCCAATTTACTTAACGAAGAATATTTCGTCAGCAGCTTAGCCAGTTGACTTTCTGTTTTAATTATGGTATATATTACCATTGGTTCCGGTCCCTTGTTTGTCGTCCATTGACAACAGGGTTCAACAAGCCACTCAGGTCCCTGCCACCAAATTTTGCAAGATTGTAAGTTTTTTGGTGAAGTTCCTCTTGAGGCTATGTCAGCAGGATTTTCCGCTGATTTGATGTAGCCCCATCGCGTATTTGGTAATTTTTACCAAATAAAATCTACCCTTGTTTTAACAAATTTATTTTTGCTTTGCTTGTTTTTAATCCATGCTAGTGTGATTTGCGAATCGCTCCAAGCTTGTATTTTTGCTTTATTTCGCAGTGTTGCATTGATTCTTTCCATAAGTTGTGATAGAAGGTGAGCGGCGCAAAGTTCCAGCTTCGGTATGGTTTTTTTGTTTTTGATTGGGGTCACCTTTCTCTTAGCTGCATGCAAAGTGACTGTATTTCCAATCTTTGTATAGACAACTGCTGCGTAAGCCTTTTCCGAAGCATCGCAAAATCCATGCAGCTCAATGGTGTCATGGGTTGAACCACCAATCCAACATGGTACATTAATACTCTCCAATAAGGGCAGTTCTAAAGCATATTGCTTCCAAACCCTGGTAGATGCCTCTTCAAGCTCTGCATCCCAGGGTAGGTCCTTTTTCCACAATTCCTGAACAAAGCATTTGCCGAGAAGAGTGGCTGGTGTAAGCCATCCCAGAGGATCAAAAATTTTTGCCAGTTGTGATAGAACTGTACGTTTTGTTACACGGATCGTGTAGCGGCATTTTTACACAAAATTTGAAAACATCTTTCTTTGCATCCCAATGCAATCCTAGCGTTTTCACTGATTCGTCTTCTTTAATAACAATTTTCTCAGTCATATTACCATCTGCTATGCTTTCAATAGCTTTCGCTTCGTTGGACATCCATTTTCTTAGATGCATTCCAGCTTTTTCCAAAACATCTCTAATGTTTTTCTGAATGGTGATGCAGCCATCGATAGTGTCATCCCCAGTCATCAGGTCGTCCATGTAGAAGTCATCTTTTATAACCATTGCCAGTCTTTCGTCGTGTTTGCAATATAAGTTAGCTAACTCATGCAAGGCACGAACGGCCAAGAATGGTGCAGCAGCTGTTCCATATGTGACAGTCGTTAACTTGTATTCTTGCACAGGGCCTTGTGGATTTTTCCTCCATAAGATGTGTTGGAAATCTTGTTCATCACTCGATATCTTGATTTGACGGTATATCTTCTCAATATCTGCTGTAATGACATATCGCCATGATCGCCAACTTGTCAGAACATCAAAAATGTCTCGTTTCACCTTTGGACCAACCATCATGATGTCGTTAAGACTTAGCCCATTGCTGGTTTTTGCTGATGCGTCGAACACAACCCTAAGCTTTGTTGTTAAGCTATCGGGTCTGATGACTGCTTGATGTGGCAAATAGTACTTTCCTTGGCCGACCGTTGGGTCTGATTTCATATGATCAAGTTGTAGGTAGTCTCGTTTGTTGTCTCTTTAAAATGGGCTTCGCACTGTGACTCTTCAGCTTTGTTCGAGTCGTTATTTTCCAGCTCCCAAAATCGTTCCAAGTCTTTCAGATTTATAGTCGTTGTAGCGCTTACTACCTTTTTGGGGGCTGCCTTGGACACATTACCAGAAATAATCCAGCCGAACTGGGTTTTTTGACCCAAAGTACCACTCATGATTTTAATCCTGTTCATCATTATGGCTGGAAAAACGTCTGCTCCGATGATCATGTCGATTCTGCTTGGCTGATTAAAGTGAGGATCTGCTAGGGCAACTTTTTTCCACTCTTTACTCACGTCGATATCGATGTGCTTGCCTGGAAGTGCCCTCTGCAACTTGTGAAGTACCAGCGCATCTGCAGTCGTCTCGAAATCACTCGCAAACCTTGGCTTTATATTTAGGTGTATGGTGCATTTTGAGGTTTGACAGCCGCCGGAGATGCCCTCCACCTCCACATCGCTTTTAATTCTTGGTAGTTTAAGCATTTGTGCGGCTTCCTCCGAAATAATAGTTTTTTGTGAGCCTCCATCCATTAGAGCTCTCAGTAACTCAAAGCTTCCGCCAGAGTTTTTGGCTTTAATAAGCGCAGTGGCCAGTAAAGTGCCTTGACCAGTTTCTTGTTTGAGGCAAAATATTATGCTTGCCTTTGCATTTTTGGCATGTCCAGCTTCTATTGCATTCCTTTGTAGTATGCACGCCGAGGCAACTATAGCAGAGGCGCTGCCTTGCTACAAACTCCTTCCTTTTAGCCAGTGGTAATAGCGAAAATTTCTGGCATTTGGATATTTCATGGCCAAGCTTAGAGCAGTATACGCATTTCTTTTCCTTAATCTTGCTTGCACTGCTAACAGCCTCTATTTGTACTGAATTTGTCGAGTTATATACTAGATGTTCGACAAGCTGTAGCACATCTTCCAATTTGGATGTCTCTGGATTTTTTTACGTGCTGCTCATATAGCTGCAATGCTTCTGTTGAAAATTTACGCAGAAGTATTTGAGCAAAAATACAGCCTGCTTCTTGGTGAATGTTACCCTTTTCTTTTAATATATGGATACTTTCTGTTGCAGTATCCAAAAATTTCCGAATGGGGCTTAATTTTTCCAAATCTAGCAATTGATTAAGCCGATCGGAAACAATTTTGCGATTATTTTCGTATCGCTTACAAATGAGTGACCACGCAGCTTCATAGTTTGCTGATGATCCACTAAGCAAATGGCCAACAACCGACCTTGCATCCCCTTTGAGGCACGACTTTAAATAATTGAGCTTCCTTGCATCATTTATATCTTGTCTAGCGTGGATTACCTCAGTGAACAGTTCGAAGAAAGCTGCCCATTCCTTTGAATTCCCACTAAATTGGGGAATTTCAACTTTAGGGAGGTCAGGAACCTCTCCCTTTATAGTTGCCGTTTGCCTTATTTTGGCGTCGATGTCCAGTGACGTCCTAAGTACCTCGGTTTCGAGGTCATCAATAGCTTCTATATCGAAAGCGTAGCTGTGAAGCTTGCTTTCCAAAGCATCGATTGTTGTTTGGACTTTCGCCCATCGGAGATTCAACGTCTCCTTATTTTTGATAAGTTCAGACTCACTGTGGTAATCAAGATTATGGTGCATTAGCTCCAGTAGCTCACGTACCTTGTCCGCTCGTTTGTCCACTAGTGCCACCAAAAATTCAGCTTCTTGCATCGTCGTCGACCCAGATTTCTCAGGCTGTTCTTCGATTGCTGCGCTTGGATTGACAACCTCTGAAGCTTCTGGTTGGTCGGTTTCTTCGACCTTGGTTACACAAGCATTATACTCCTGAACCTCTGCTAGGTAATACTTTATTTTTAAGTAAACATGATCGAATACTCCATGCTTTAATAACTTGGCATTATTAATAATGAATTTTTCGACCACTTCGTCTAGGGTTTCCACACTGCTACGCTTTCCAATCAGCGCAAAAATCTCAGTATGGAACTTAGCCTGCTCCGTAAGAACTTTCATCGACGTATTAGCAGAAAACATGATGGAGCGATTTGAAATTTATTAAACCTTTTAAGAGGTGTTTTTGGTTTGGTCGCCTGGTTGACCCTGCTGTGCCTCGACTCACAGCTGGTGGTTTAAAATTTCTTACGCTTAGCTCTGTTAGCACTTGCAACAGATTATTGTAGAGTGTTAAACAAGAGAAAACAAACCTGTTTTATCACTCTTGTCACTCTTTATCGCACTAATAGTCGTAGACTAACTTAGTCGCGATATCCGGCTCGAAGGACAAAAATGTATGGATTATACACATGAATTTACCGCGTATAGGTTATACGTTGTAAAAGTTAGCTATGCGTATAGGTTAAACGATAGCGTGGTACGGTTCGTATTGTACTGACCTCACTCTTGCGAGCGGTCCTCCTTTTATTCAAATCAATCTTATATCTAACTTATATAATAAACGCTGTATTGTAAGCAGCAGCGTACTTAAGATTTGTGATTAATTTATGTTCGTGCGAGCAGAATTGATATTTGACATAGGATTGATAATGCGCCAAAGCCGCATTCAAGTGCAGCCACTTGAACCCTTCGGTTGCATGCGCAACATTAACGATCCTACACTTATGCAGGCCACTTGATTCCTATATTATAAATATAATCATAAACTATCCTTTTTATGTGGTTTGCTGTGTGTGCCTGATGTTGTGTGTGCCAGAAATGGTGCGTTGTGTGTGGCAGAAATGGTGTGTTGTGTGTGCCAGATGTGGCGTCTCATGTTCATGCCTGAACATAAATTAATAGTGAGTTATATAATGATTGAAGTAATAGTGATTGTTGAATTGCTTTGTGCTGAATTTATGATTCTTCAGTAGCAAGCCATGGCACAGAGAAATTTTCTTCACAGAGCCGTATTCAAGGCACATGCATTTTTTACATTTTCCACACGACAGGAAGCAAAAAATGTGGCAAGTCTGTGCTCAGTGAGCTGCTGCCGGTCTGTCGGCAGCCTAGAAAACCGTTGACGCCTATTTAGGACCATTTCAAGGTCTTCCCACACTTCGTCGCTTGTTCCCGACATTTGAAAGCAAAAAACCGAAGAGCGCAAAAAGAAACACAGTAAAAACGCAACACAAGCGATGCTTACCCGATCAATGCTAAAAGAAAACTGCATAAATCTCACCAAAAGCTCATATGAAGCTAGCGAACATGTTTTGTTTTGCATTTACCATACATCAAACGTGCGGGCCTCGTGAGGCCCAGTAGGTAAACTTAGCACCTTAATACATAAACAGATCAGGTTTGCTCTACGAAATCCATGCAAATAATCTGTAGATGGTTTCGTTACGTCTAAAAAACATGAGCGTTAGTTGGCATAAATATTTCGGCGCTCAGGGCCAAGAAAAAATTTTGGCGACTACTCAAAGTCAAAATGGGCCTCGAAAAGCCCAGTCGCACATCCTAGAGTTAAACTAAAATTTTGGTAATTTTCGTGGAATTAATCCCTTAACCTCTTGCATGTACATTGGAATTCAGATTTGTGTTTGTCCTTTTGAAAGAAACGTTAAAGTTATTTATAGACAATTTAAGAGAACCAACTTTTAATGCCTGCACAAAGATAAAAGGACACCAAACTAACTTCAGAAAAGTCTACATAAGACACATGTTCAATACGACTATCCCTTATATTAACTACGTGCATTGATTGTTGCCAAGTCTGAATAAAGCCAAAGTGCTACAAAGGCTTTGACCACAAAGCAAAATAAAAAAGTTAAACTGAACTAGTAAACTGAACAAAGAACACGAACATTTTATATATGTACTCGCAAACACTTACAGTAGGCCCATACAAATTACGAAAAAAAATAAATAAAAAATTTGATTTACTGCAACTAATTTCCAACAATGATTTATAATTTATTTCTAATATGACAATAGTAAAAATAGTAAATCAAATTAAAAATAGTATTGAAGAACGTTTCCATTTTTTTTTTTGCCGGAAAGTTAATTTTTTTACGTTGTTAGCAAAATGCCTAAATTTCTGCCCAATTATAAATCAGCGAAGCCCTTCGTGTCATTTGTTTATACACTGCAACTTTTATAATTTTGCGTTAAAAAGCAAATAACTTAACTTTGAACATTTTTTGTGACCGTTTTTGAAACGTTTGTTTTTAGAGCAGCTTAACCCAAATGTATAAATATTTAATGGACGCAAAGTTAATTGGGCTTTGAGGTTTTCGTAAACGTAATCTTGTAGCTTAATGTTTATATAATACGATTTTTTACAATATCGTTTATTTTCGTAAATATAGTCATGATACAAATTTTTGGCAAATATATTCAGAATGAACTGACTGAGTTTTTGGAAAATTTCACGGATCTGTTACTGAAGGTTAAAAGACGCTTATTAAAAGAAAATAAATTATATTGTCGGTTTTCTTAATTCTTCCGTAATTAAATCGTATGGAGTGCTGAAAAACATCAACAATGAACACCCGCTTAATGTATGAAAAAGTAAATGAGCGATTAAAAAAAGTTTGTCACCCTACACTTAAGTCCCCCGTTGATAATAATTTCTTTAAAGACGATAAATCGAATATTGAAGATAAAATATACTCTAAAAATTCTTAAAATAATGATTTGCGATAAATTCAATTCAGCTTAGCTGAGTTTTCCGATCAGTATGTAAAGCGAATATATGACGCAATGAAACAGTTGCGATCAAACCAATCAAATCACAATCAACCAGAAGACAAAAAAAATAGCTAGCAACAGGTTCCCAGCAGTTCGGTGGTTCAGGCCTAAAAAAAATCAGCCCTGAATTCAGGCATGCAAACGAAGGGAACGCTCATGTCTTTGTAAGAGAAACAAACATTTCCCTTCTATCTCTTTCGATTGACAGACAAGCAATGCAAAAAAGAAATGGGCAAAGATAAATACGAGAAGTCAACGGCGTGTGCTTTGTATTTTTTTATTTGAATTTACATTAGTATTAAAGCATTATTTTTTCATTATAAAATAAATCATTTTTAAGGTATTAACAATGTGGTGCAAAAGACACCTGCGCACTTGGCTTATATTTCAATGTAAATCAACATTTTGTTCCCAATAAAATCTTTTGAAGAGCTAAAGAATCTCTATAGATTACAGATGCCAACAAAAGCATTTATGGAAGGTGTTTTTTTATAAATATGTATTATTATTTAAAAATTTGAATTGTTTAATTAATAAGTGAATACAAGGATAAATTTGATGCAGCCAGGAGGCGTCCTTAAAAACCTTAAATTTATTTTAAGAGATGCTGTAATGGGCGTGCAAAAAAAGGCTGCCTTTAAAGGATTCGGGCATGTAATTTTTTAATAACATTTTTTGATTCTGGGCTGATGTAGCTCAATATCACGCTAATAGAATCCAATTAACACAAAACAAACTGTGAAAAATGATTTTAAAACTTCCTTGGTATCACTCCACCATTGATCTACATACCATGGCAAATATTTGAATTCGTTTCGATAGATGTACATCTTCCGAGTTTACGCATTTTAATAATTCATTATTAAATACCTAGTTTATAATTCCTAGATATGAGTGTCTCATATTCATGGGCTTTTTTGTAATTTTTTCCCCGCTTCTTATGACTGTAATGCCATTATATACATTCATTATATTTTAATAACTCAGTAGAAAATGTAATTAATTTAGCCTGAACTCGTTATTTTAAGACCATTAAACTCCACATGTATTTCGTAATGCCTAGGATTTAGTGAATAAAATTGAATTGAATTGAACATTTTTTGATTTTAGAAGCAATACCAGTTAGCGGACTCTGACTCGCAATTTTAAGGCTGCACCCAAGCCGCTGAATTTAAATTAAAATAAATAATAAAATTTTTAATTTATGAAAAAAAATGTATTCCAGTGTATTAATTACTCACCTGTGAGTTGAGACTTGGCTTTTATAAATAAATCAGGACTGCATTCACACTTGATTTAATTTCAAATTCACCAGTGGTTTAAGACATGACATTCCAAAGTTGATCAGCACTGAATTTTTATGTGTTAAATTCTGCGACAAAATTCAGGTATGTTTTCATGTCTGATTCAGTACTGAGCCGAACTGAGGGGTTCAAGCACTCTGGGAAAGTAAAATAATAAAGAATTTGTAAATTATTTTTGTTTATGTTCAGAAGTGCAATTGTTTAATAAAAACTTAGATTTGATAAGCAAATCAATTTAATTTGCTATCCAGAAATTTAAATAAATTGCGATTATTTTTATAATCAACTAACCTATTTTCATAAGTTATTTATTCAAGTATATCTCTTGCTGATGGCAATCCTATTAATTTGGTCTCATATTTCGATTTTCAAACTTAAATATGATATTTCTGTTTTAAGACTGTCGTCATCGATTTGTTATTTTTCGATAAATGCCCAGTTGTCGAATATTATCGTCTTGTTTTACGGTCTTTCAGCGTGGGGTGCAATTTACTATATTTTCATAATGACTTTAATTTTATAAATAGCTACTACTGAAATAATTGTAACATTTAATATTAAGCACCCCACGCTTTTTTTACTATAATTGAATTATTTTTTTAATAATTTAATTTCTAATTTAATCTTATTCCAAATTAATTAGTCGTAATTGATTGTCGGAATTTCCTATTGCTGTAATACAAACTCTTGATACATCAAAATTATTTTCTACGTTTTAGTTCGGTTACTATTAAAGCGTGTTTTTTTAGTTTTTTTAAACTATAATTTTTTTCTTTTATGTTCCAATTTCATATACCTTTTTATAGAAATCAAGAAAATAGCAATTGGTTGCATAGTTTTTTTACAAAACAATCTTAAACATGAACTTTTATTCCAAAAATTGCGTGTTTTTTCAAAGTTGAAAATGTACTCCACTTTGCGCGGCTGTAGCAACTAAACTATTCATCTGAATTGAATAAAATTTGTATTTTCTTGATCCTTGGGAAATTCTAAATCAGATGCATGTATTGACTTTTCAAAATGTTTTCATCAAAATTCTGATTTTTGCAACGCTTTCGCGGCTGCCGTGCCACTGTGCGGTGGGCAAAACTACCAATGCAATTTTTTCTGCCTGTGTGCGTAAACAAAAAAGAGCTTTCGCAAAGACCGAGGTACGATGGGACAAATCTGTTTTTTTTGGGATAGTTGTCATTAAATTCGACAATATCATCGACTACTATTTTTATGCGGGAATTAAATGTTACACTCTGTACGTTGAGCAGAGCAATTTTGCCAAAAAATTCGGATAGGGTCGTGTCGATCAGGAGCTTACCTACAAAAAAACTGTCAGTTGCTCACATCATTACTATTTGCAAGTGACGCCAGCCAGACACGCAAATTTTAATGGACACCAAAAACCGAATATACGCGGAGTGCGTATTGTTTCGTGTTTTGCCATGTGGCTCTTTGCGTTCCATTGTAAAAATATCTCACATGTATGAAACGAGCTTTTACGCTAAAAAGCTCTTTTCTCGTACGTGTGAAAGCTCTTTGGTGCCCACCGCTGCATTATACAAAACGAGACAAATTTTACAAAACGTCATTTTGAAGCTATTTACTAAACGTGTAAATGAACATGACTTTGAAAAAACTGACCGTGTTTTCTAAGTTTTACTGTACAATATATGTATGTGTGGTGTGGGGTTGGGTGGAGCGGGGTGTGTGCTTGTGTAGAATCATCATGTTGGCTTGGTGCCGCCGCTGGTACCCCGACGCAATTACATTAAGTCTAAGGCTATTATTTTTCTTTTTGTAGTTTTTTGCACAACTTTTGTCGCTTTGGCATGGGCTCTTACTTATATTTAATCGACTACGCTGTGATTGAATTCCATCGAATATTGCTGGGATACTGGATTTGGGGTTAGTTGCTGAGGGTTTGGGTTTGTAAGAACAAATAACTTTGCGTTGCTTGACTTAACTACATTGGATAGGTACAAAGTAGCTAAATTGGCTTAAACGAGTTCGAAACTTACTTCTGGCTTTGAGAGCTCAATTTGAGTTTTTTGTTCGATTTGCTTGCATGGTTTATGGCATATACGGCGAGACCCCTTCCTTCTTGATTGTATTGTGTTGCTGACACGAACACACATGGTATTTAGTTAAGCTTAAAATGAGTATACGCGTATACATGTACATCGATATTATTTATTTATTTATATAGAGTTAGTTAGCTTATAGTTAAAGCTGTAGAATAGCTTGCGATAATTAGTCAGAGCTACCAGTTAGTGTCTTACATTGGTAGCAATACATAAAGATATAAAGATAATGGTGGCTAATTCATTGCCAGAGTGGCTGGGAATTCAAAATATTTTAAAATTGAAGAACATAAGTCCTCTTCTTATGCTATTTAAGATTATAGCGTTAATGGTACATGACTCTTTACTTACAGTATCGTTGTGCAAAATGCACGATCCCGTTAAACCATCCTTAACACATACGGCCCAGATGCCAGAAGCAGTGATAACTACATTACACACCACTTCATCTTCCAAGGATGACGAAGACAGCGATGTGATTGGATATCTCATTGGCCATTATGGTAAATGGCAACTGCTTATGACAGTGCTGTTGTCGCTGTTCCAGGTGCCTAACACCTTTCACATATCCTCATCGGTATATCAGGCGGCAAACAAGGATTTTTGGTGTCAAAGGCCAGAACATCTTCGACACCTGCCCATCGAAGTCTGGCGAAATATAAGTGGGTCCAGCGATAATTGTCACCGTAGCGCTGCCATTAATTGGTCTCTAGTAAGCAATGAGACCGCAGCGTCTGAATTGAAGGTATGATAAAAAAAAAAGTCTTTTCTTATTCGGTGCTAAAGTTAACAAAGTTACATATAATGCTTTTGGCATTCTTCAAGGCGGCTTCTGCCGATGATAAGCTGATCAAATGCGAAGCGTGGGAGTACGAATCGAATGATAATGTAGGCAACACATGGACTTCTGAATGGGACCTAGTGTGCGACAAAGAACATTTGAAAAATGTGGCTGAGATGTTCTTTTTGCTTGGTGTGGCAACAGGTGGAATCATATCTGGATATCTCTCTGACAAGTTTGGGCGGAAAACAATGCTCTTCATTTCAGCAGTGCTGCAGACCATATTTGGTGAGTGTGTGTATGTCGGCATCATCACCATCGTCATTCATAGTCAAGGCAATTGATTGTAAAGGTCATCATGCATTCAATCTGGCAACCTCCACACAACGATTTACCTGTCCCGCGTTACTGCGCCTTATTGCGCATACACGGAAGTGCCATTACATTACTGCCAAAGGCCAACGTTAAGAGAGCTTTGCAGTGTTGTAGTTTCTGCTAAAAGCCTTATTGTCCTTGCTGATGAAAACAGCTGCAATATGATTGAAAAATGCTTAAAAAATGATTAACATTGTACTAGTTGTAGTACATACATACCTACGTATCTGAATACATACTTACATAGAAAAATTTTCATTCATTCAAATTTTAATTGCTATTTTTCCAGGTCTTTGGCTTTATTTTTGCAGTTCATTTGAACTTTATTTGACTTTGCGTGCCCTACTCGGACTAGTCTCTGTGTCAGTCACCTATTCAGGACTTATCCTGGCGATTGAATACGTGGATGGTAAATGGAGAACTATTGCTGGAATGTATAATCTGTTTCCACTGCCAATTTCTTACATGCTTATTTCTGGTCTTGCGTATCTGACGCAAGACTATCAGCGCTTGCAGTTGTGTATAGGACTCCCAGGAATTTTCTTATGTTTTCTCTGGTAAGCTGTTATCATAGTACAAGCCGACATGGCTCACCATGCCAAGTGAAAGCCAAGATCAACGCAAGTAAAGATGGAAGAAGCTTGGTATCTTAAATTTGCACCGTTGGTCGATCGGTTCTATTTTTGAAACCCAAATACCTAAATTGTCTCTTCGGCGTTTAATAATTATTATTCATATTAAAAAGGTGAATAGCTTTTCGGCGCCCCTAGCTCTGTCGATGCGAAAATTTACCCGAAATATAAATCCATTGTTCAAATAGGCAATTTTGATGGAACCCAATTCGGTCAACATCATATTCGTATATTGTTTTCCGAAAATAATTAAAATGGAATGGAATGAATCATACAGTTCGGTTTAGTTAGTTAGGGAAGTATTTGAGAGAGACTGAGAGTTACTTTCAATATAGGACATAGGATGTAGGATGTAAACATGTCCGTCTGTCTGCCTGTCCGCCTGTATGAAAGTCCAAAGATTTCAAAATGATCTCTGGCATGTGACCACCACGACTACGAATTACGAAGCGCATCCTGCCAGTCAGTGCCATAGAGAGACCATACTTTCGAGCATTTGGGGCCGTATTTCAGTAATGACACGTTCAATGCTGGTTTCCAAGTCGTAAATTGTTGCTGGCTTGTCTGCATAAACCAATGACTTGACATGTCCCCAAAGAAAATAATCTAAAGGGTCAAATCAAACGATCGCGGCCAGTTGGTGGTCCCATGTTGGTTGCCCAACATAATATAAAAAACAAAAATTTTCAGGATGTAATGGTGTTTCGAATACCTGGTGTGGATTATCTTCACTCCAAAAAATTAAGGCAAGTGAAAAACTATATTATTAGCTGCACCTTGGGGCAAAATTTCTAGTTTATTTGAACTTCGCGGAAAACGCAATACAGACAGGCACATAGATAGACGAATATGGCTAATTCGATTTCTATAATCTTACAAATCATTATAGCCTGTTCGAAGGAGTGCAAAGGGATAATGAATACGTAAAGCATGTACAATATTATACATATACTCTTTAGCATCATTAGCAGCCGAACTAACACCATTTCTGTCTGACCTATCCACAATGCTCTCCAAAAGTAGGTGGAAAGAGATTTGGATTGTTGTAGTTGGTTGAATCACAAAAGCCAACGCTTATTTTGAAGCCTGTTATTGCGAGGAATTAAAAAAATAGAAAAATATTGAACTGAATCTATCGAGCTAAAAAGAGAACATCTTTAGAAATAAAAGTCATGTCTTTTATTTATTATTTTGAATAGTTAGTTTGGCTTACTCCAATAAATAAGATTAGCTTGCAACGAAGTCCCGGCGCCCAATAATTTCGCGTCTCCAACACACATTATAACAGCCATTCTGCTTAAACTTGACTCAATACGTTAAAATTCTCTGTTATTTATTGTAAAACTTAAAATTAGTTAATTTGAGTTATTAATTTAATTTTATTTCCATGACATTCTTTGTAACCTGTACTAAAAAGTACAGAGTATAATAAGTTCGTGCAAATTTATGTAACGAGCAGAAGGAGGCGTGGCAGACTCCATAAAGTATATACACATATTCTTGATCAACAAATAAAAGCCGATATAGCCATGTCTGTCTTTCCGTATCAGTAAAAGGATCTCAGAGACTATAAGAGCTATCCATTGTCATTTCTAGCTCCAAGGGCTTCTTTTCCCACAATCTGTTCGATGCTCTCGTTGTTACTCTCAGTTTTAGCGGGGAAGTCGCCCATGACCATCAATATATCGCGTCCTGGATGAGTGTGTACTGTTGCTAAGAGTTGACTATAGAAATTATCTTTTACTGTGATAAAAGATATAAGTAAAACCAGGTATATTGAAGTATTTACCTAAGGGGCTATACCCAAATTACGTGACCATATTTTTGGCATTTTTGAGAAGAAGTTGCCTTTGTCCATCGACCATGTGGAAAATTTTTCGCAAAGATCATGGTCTTGAATTAGTTCAAGAATTGAAGCCACTCGACCATTGTTTACGCCGTAGTTTTGCTGAATGGACTCAAGATCAATTGGAAGACGATCCATTGTTTTATCGCAAAATTGTTTTCAGAGAAGAGTCCCACTTCTGGCTGAATGGATACGTAAATAAACAAATCTGCCGAATTCGGAGTGAAGACAATCCACACCAGGTATTCGAAACACCATTACATCCTGAAATTTTTTTTTTTTATCTTATGTTGGGTAACCATCATGGACCCACCAACTGGCCGCGATCGTTTGATTTGACCCTTTAGATTATTTTCTTTGGGGACATGTCAAGTCATTGGTTTATGCAGACAAGCCAGCAACAATTGACGACTTGGAAACCAACATTGAACGTGTCATTACTGAAATACGGCCCCAAATGCTCGAAAGTGTGGTCTCTCTTTGGCAACATTATAGAAATAAAGAAATGTACAGGGGATATTATGGTCTGGATGATCTAAAGTGAATAAAGAAGACCGTACGGTGGTTGTCGTGTCATATACATTTTTTGACGCTACAAAAGTTATTATTTCAAATTTGTTATAACCATTAAAAAGATCACATCGTGTTGAATCATATTATATTATTACTAATAAATAAGGTTTTATAAAATAGTTTTAAAAGTGTCTTGACTACATTGGTTTTTAGGTTTGTAGTACCAGAATCACCACGATGGCTTTTGGTCAAAGGTCGCATTGAAGAGGTACGGCGTATTGTAGAGGCAGCAGCAAAATTTAATGGCCGTCAACTTCCTGTAGACTATCAGCTAACACCACCCACTCAAGAGAGTAGTACACAGGACTTTACTTACCTATTCCGTTCCAGTTATTTGCGACGTATTTCCATTTGCTTCCTTTGTATTTGGTTCACTATGAATCTCGTCTACTATGGTATTATTTTGAATATGAGTTCATTTGGCGGCAATGTGTATTTAAATTCAGTAAGTCGAAAAACAACATATTAGTAATTCAAGATTAACTATAGCTTTTGATTTATAATTTTCTTCTGAAGGCATTAGCTGGTCTGGTCGAAATACCTGCCATCGCCGTGGCCATGTATATTATCACCAAAGTGGGCAAGAAGTGGCTCTTTTGTGCCACTTTAATCTGTGCCGGTGTGGCCTGTTCTTGTGCAGCTATCTCGGAGGGTCACGATGATATGCTCTGGCTAAAGATAACATTCCTGATGTTGGGCAAGTTCACAATTAGTGCCGGTAATACCATAATGCCGGTATACACGGCAGAACTATATCCTACTGCCATACGCAATGTTGGTGTGGGAGCATGTAATGTTGCCGCTGGTTTGGCTCTGATACTTACGCCCTATTTGTCGTTGTTGGTAAGTTTAATGAACTATTTTATTTAATTGCTCAATTATCTTATCTTTTTTTTAATGCAGAATAAAATTGAAAGCCATTTACTTATGACTTTACTGACCGCTTGGAGCATCTTTGGAGGATTCGTGGTGCTTTTCCTGCCTGAGACATCGACGCGTCGCAATGCATCGCGTGATCATGCCCCTGCTTCTAAGCAGGTGTAATAAATCCCCCATCCGAATTGCAGTCACTAGATAAATATTTTGGCTGGTCCAAAGTAATTGTTATCTCGGAATGTCAAATGCTCCCAAAAAAATACGGAGCAAAATAGCTTTTTGCCAGCCCAATTTAAAAACTCTTAAACACATTGGAAAATGAAATATCTACTATACATATAGTACATATGCAAACGTATAAACTCCTTAAAATCCAATGCATTAGCATAAAGTTAGGCTGGGCCTTGTTTGCAGCACATACTTAATACATACATACATACACATACAAAGTGTAAGCAATGTTAAATTGAATTTTAGATTATAAATTATAGTGAAATAAGTATTTTCAAGAAAAGCTCCTTAAATTGAGACCATTTAATCTTATCAGAAAAAAATGAACAAACCTTGAATATACAAAAATATTCATAAGGGTAGAGTCTATGGAGAGTCTTGTTTTCTGGTTGCTTTCTCTGTATAAAAACCGGTAACTGTTAGTTTAATAAGCCACATAATTGGCTGCTGCCTCGTCATGACAGAATACGACGAAATCCTGTCTATATCTGTACTCTCTCTGCATTTTTATTGTTGATTTTTTATTATTATAGGATGTTGTTTTAAAGTCAATATTAATTAATATGTATGCCATTTTGAATAAATTACCTGAAAAAATATATGTGTGAATAAAATAATTGAATTCATGTAAACCGTAGAACTGCTACACCGAAAATAATAAGAATTTATAATTGATGTCAATTTATCTAGTCAATTGTTATCATTGTTGTCGCCTTGAATGTGCAGTTTTTTTTTTCTTTTAAACAAACCAAAAATGTAAAACAAATTTTGTGAAAATTAGGCAAATACTAAATATGAAAAAAAGCAAGCGCAATAAATAAATAGATAACTAAAATAAAATAATTATTTACAGATGTAAATTTAAAGCATGCGCATTGCTAGTGTGCTATAAATATGCGTATAAAATAAATAAAAAATAATTCATAGAATTTGTCCAAAAATAATAGGTTAATAGGTTAGATACTAAGAAACTATTATTATTGTTTCAAATACTTCCAATATAAATAATAATGTACAACAAGAGTATTTACAACTGCTTTATTGTCTGTTGCTGTTGCCTGTTAACATCCAAAACAAATATGTTTGAATCGTCGTTATAGGCAACGATGGATTAAATTCTATCTTTAAAAGTGTAGCCGTAGATTGACGTTAAATTTAAATTTTCGACATTTTTTTAGTAGCAAAAATAAGAACATTTATAACATCCGCAACAAAATTTTGGTCAATTAAAAATAAAATTAATTCAACATACAATACTCGAACATATACTATACAATCTGTTTAAGCATATTTCTCTTGTTATCTAAAAATGTTATATGTACTTATCGCTGTTGTTAGTTGTCAATTATGAATCTAGAGTTACTTAAAAATTTTATTTGTTTTTTTAATTTAGTTCTAATTTCAACACTACTTTTAAATTTTATAGTACCTTAAAGAAACATCATATGCTAAGAAAATGTGTTTAAAATAAAAAAAATAAAAATAAAGCAAGTGGGCCGGTTACAGTCGGGACATCCCGACTATAATGTACCCTGTACTATCCTTAAATTTTATGGTGTTCATCTGATTTTTTATTGTTTGCATTAAGCTTCAACTTTGGTTGGTGATATTAGTATTTTAATTGACTATTTGTTAAAACAGTTTATCGAGTAGCTTGGTTTAGAGAGGACTGTTGGCAAAAAAGGTTCAAATCTGACCATTTTTGCCTGCAATAGTTGCTACATAGAAAAGTTTGGGGGCAAGCAGTGAACAAATGACGTGGGTGCTATCCCCTAAAAATAAGAATTTCTGTATTTTTGTAAAATTAAGTTCTCCACTGGTATTTATAAAATTTTCGAAAATGAATGCAGTTAAGAAGAAAATTTCAATTTTAATTATTATTATTATTTGGTCTTCGAGAAACAGGCAACAGTCTGTCCGTCAGACTTGCCGTTTGCTGGGGTTTTTTCATTTTTGGCTATAATTACCAAAGCACCCATTCAATTTCAAAAACATTTTCTTTGTTGGATGGTTTATGTTAAAGGAAATGGACTGGGGGGTGGAATCCTAAAAAAGGAAAAACACACATGCGCATCAGCTGTCTCGAGCCATACATTTGCACACATTTGTTCCTGGCTTAAAATTAATATACCCTGTGTACGTAAAGTGCAGGGTATAAAAAGATCATCTTGTGTTAAAAAATAGGACGTAGAGTCTTTAAAGAAAATCAAACTTCTACATCTTTAGCGAACATCAGAACTCGAGAATAAAGTGTTGCATTTGGGAGATCATTCATAAAAAGTGTAAAGAACTTACGACCTTAGTGACTCTCTCGTTGAGCACCAGAATAATAATGAAAAATGTTGGAAACAGTGGACTTAAGTTTGTACAGAAGGAGATGTCGGAGACACCCCAAAGTTACCTAAGCCATGAACAAAGTGACTAGAGAAGTCGACATAACCATGTCCGTCTGTCCGACAGTCCGTACGTAAGAACGCTAAATCGCAGAGATGGTAAGAGCGCTGGACCAACGAAAATTTCAGATTAGATCCTTTACTATGTTAGGGTGACAAGTTTATTTTATTTTTTTGATATCAGCTTCATATTATATCGTTCCCAAAGGTGCGTTTTAGATGCAAGGAGCGTTTGCATCTCAGAATTTAGGTTAGGTGTATGTAATGTAGTATTAAATGGGGTGATGGTAATTTTTATACTATCCTTTTCTTGCTTTGCGTAGGCGTACTAGAAGTTATGTACGATCATGATGGTTAAGAGCGACACTACAGGTCTGAACAAATCAAACGACATAACAAAACTAGCCACAATAACGAGTGTGCACTAGAACCTGAAATACATACTAACAAAAAGCTGTTATTGTCACTCACGTTCTTTACCCACCCAACCATAGTCCTTGGAAAACAATATTATTGGAGAGCCCCATACACGAATTTCTTACATTATTATTTTACACGGTCATATCAGGAGAGAGAGAAATTAATTAACAAAACATTTTAAATTGTAAAATCATATTATAATATGTATATTCCACATTTCAAACCAGTACTTCTTAATTCATAATAAAAAAAATTCTACCGGACAATCTATTTGAATCCTAACATGCTAATGAATATTTAGAAAGGTGCTGAAAAGTATTAATAAAATGTAGGGATAAAAAAATAACTTATGACTAATATATATAATTATTTAAAGTAATTTATTTTGTAAACATTTTTTCTAAATCAGAGCAAAAATTTAATAGTTGCTTTAATAGCGTAAAACGAATTTTATCTGTATCTTTACGTTAACCAGAGAGTACTAAAATAGACAGAGGGAACAATTCGCTCCGAGCTTTACTTACTGTTGAAAGATTATGCATCGAGATGGGCTCGGTTGGGGTAAAAGCAAAATCAAACACAAAATAAACACCACGCAACAACAATAAGCAACAGCAAAGGCAGTCGGCCTGTGTTTTGTGTTGATCTTTTCTTATGCACTGACCTAACATTTTAGTTCAATCGCTGCCCTAAGTTATGATAAGAATTTTATATAAATCTAGAATGTATCGCCTTGCCCTGACTGCAAAATAAATAAAAAGGAGCCTTAAATTATTTACTTTATAATTTTTAATTAAATCAGCATATTTTGAATTAATTATTTTATCGTAATAACTACCCAAGACATATAATTATACATATGTATGTGCATTGCTGCAACTAAATTTTTTCCTTAATGCCAAGTTATTTATAACATTAGTTTATGTTTAGTCGGTGTTAAAAGTATTAAAAAAATACAAATTAAATTTTTTATTTGTATTCTTTATAGAAAATAGTATCTAGTAGTGTCTAAACTGTAATTTGTTTCCATAACTAAAAGTGTTGTTACTTCATATACTTGTTTTAGTTTAGAATTTTGGGACGGCAAATTCAATTTTGACAAAGCAAAGGAAAGGATATTTTGCCGGCGGCTATTTGCTTTGCCACGCAAGTAGGCGGCGTAGAATAAAAGTGGCGTTTGCAAGCGGCCTTTTTGTTCAATTGCTGGAAAACTGTTAATGCTAGGAAAGTAATAGAGGACTCATTTTGTAGACAATTTCACATACTTCAACAGAGTTCTGGGATATTCTTGCGAAAGTCCCACCGATTTTTCGGTAGTAGCAGATTTTGTAAAAAACGCCAAAAACGATTTCCACATTTTAATTTTGAATAAGACCAAAGACAATATAAACTCTAAGAAGTGTAACGCGCATATTATGGTGCGGGCGGGCAGAATTAAAAAGGAAAAATCTAAAAATAGCCCATACAACTCTCGTGTCTTGCAATTGAACTCGGCTCTAAACTTCGTTGTTGGCTGTCGGCAATGTTCACAAATTCAGCCACAGCCAAATTTGTAAATTTTTAGTTTCTGAGCATTTATACCCTTTCTTACTATGTGGCTGCTATGACACTTTGCAATCGCGTTTGCTCTTACACTAACAAATGCATGCATAAATACGAAAAATACGAAGAAGAGTATTTAGCTATCGCCTCCCATGCTGCTGTACTGTTTTGCATTGTTCGTTGTGCGTGCAAAATTACAAGTCATTTAGCCGAAACAAAACGAACTGACTTTTTTTTGGTCAGTGCGTTGTTATTAATAGCTGCAAGTTATTATTTATATTAAAGTATCAATTTTTGTATGAATGTTTCTTGTAAATTTAAAACTATAAGTTCTTTACTAAATTTCAAAAATGTTTTTTTTTTATAGCTTAAAACAGTAAAGTGGCAATAATTTGTCATGAGTTGTAGAAATATGAATGATGATATTTAAAAAATAAAATTTTAAGAAGATGCAGATTTGGCTCGCTGTGCCGTACAGCACATTGTACTGACGCCAACAACATCAAAACTATCTTGCAATTATAAACTCTTATGCATAAAGACAAAATCATGCAAACGGTCTGTTTAGCCTACTCAGCCCTTTTGAAATGCACAGACTCCATGAAAGAGTATCTATGAATGCCTAAAAATTGGAAATCAAGCGATCTACGCTACGGCGTTGTAAATAAAGTAAAAACAGAAGAACAGCAAAAGCAAAATAAACAAAATGCAAAAGCCACTTCGAATTTTGTTTGATTTGCTTTGCATTGTGTTTCCGAGCCCATCTCGCTCATGAGCGAAAGCTCCAAAAGTATTACTTTCCTAGCATTAACAGTTTTCCAGCAATTGAACAAAAAGGCCGCTTGCAAACGCCACTTTTGTTCTACGCCGCCTACTTGCGTGGCAAAGCAAATAGCCGCCGGCAAAATATCCTTTCCTTTGCTTTGTCAAAATTGAATTTGCCGTCCCAAAATTCTAAACTAAAACAAGTATATGAAGTAACAACACTTTTAGTTATGGAAACAAATTACAGTTTAGACACTACTAGATACTATTTTCTATAAAGAATACAAATAAAAAATTTAATTTGTATTTTTTTAATACTTTTAACACCGACTAAACATAAACTAATGTTATAAATAACTTGGCATTAAGGAAAAAATGTAGTTGCAGCAATGCACATACATATGTATAATTATATGTCTTGGGTAGTTATTACGATAAAATAATTAATTCAAAATATGCTGATTTAATTAAAAATTATAAAGTAAATAATTTAAGGCTCCTTTTTATTTATTTTGCAGTCAGGGCAAGGCGATACATTCTAGATTTATATAAAATTCTTATCATAACTTAGGGCAGCGATTGAACTAAAATGTTAGGTCAGTGCATAAGAAAAGATCAACACAAAACACAGGCCGACTGCCTTTGCTGTTGCTTATTGTTGTTGCATGGTGTTTATTTTGTGTTTGATTTTGCTTTTACCCCAACCGAGCCCATCTCGATGCATAATCTTTCAACAGTAAATAAAGCTCGGAGCGAATTGTTCCCTCTGTCTATTTTAGTACTCTCTGCGTTAACAATCAAAAGCTTGGAGACATATAAAAGTGAGCATAGGAGCTTTCATCTCAATATGCACTTTAGTTTTTTTTTTACACTTACGATCTCATACGTAATTCCCACGACGATAGATCTTTCGCTGTGTTGTTGCTTAAAGAAAAAAAAAGAGATAATAACCCTACTTAAACTAATAGGCTTTTTACACTGGGGCACATCTGACATCTAACATCTTATGTCAAAGATTTTACGTATGAATCTGCCGTTCCTAAAATTTCTACATCATTCCAACATCTTGCGGAAATGTTCCTATTTTATTACGTCCCGATGAGAAATTATTCGATTATTTTTCTGTGCACCTCTTAATTTTTGTCATTCGCTGCGAAAATGTAAACAATGTCAATGAAAAAGACTGACAACTTTGAATTCAAAACAAGGCGCCAAAGCCTCATATGTTTATGGAACTGGCACACAATTTAAAATGTGCGGCAATATATAGATAACAAAAACGTACAATGCAATCCAGCAAGCGTTCCAGTAGGAGCTTCTAGTTGGATGAGGGAAAAAAGTAGAAACCAATTTTATTAATTTATATTTTGTACTCTTATTTATTACATTTTAATAAATAAAGGCAAATTTTGGCTCATTAAAACATCAGCATATTGTTTTTTGACTTCTCATCCTATGTCAGCACCGCTGACGCTAAGTAAATCTGCAGCTCAAGTTTTAATTTTGTTAAAAAACCAACCTAATAATTATGGTGGTTAATAACTCTTACTGCTGGTGACCTTATTTTAATGTAGCACCCATCTAATTGAACAAATAGCTTATTAACTACATATAAATACATACATTTTTTTATTATTTTAAATTATGAATTTACTAATATATTTAAACCAGTGGCTTTCAGGCATTGGTGAGGTCCAATGGACTTTAGCACAACACCAACAAACATCCAAACAGCTCGTGGCGCTTGCATATATGTATGTTATGTACTATATATATGTATGTATATTTGCGAGTTAGCACCAGCTCGTCGTCCTCATTAATACTCCCAATTAATTAATGTTTTTAACATAAATTCATAAAACTCTTCCTTAATAATATTTAATCTGGAAAATTAACGCATAAAAAGATAGATATTTAATTTTAAATAACAATTTTAATATCTATCTACAAGGTGGCGCAAAAGAAATCACCCTATTGGAAGATGCTCTCATTTTTGTAAATGGCCGCCAATATCAAATCTGTTTTGACATTTGTGGACTAGACAGATACAGAATACAAGTGAATAAGCCATGGAGCGATACACTCCCCAAGAACGCGGAATAATTGTGTCTATTTTTTTTGCGTAACAATTCGTGTGTGGTGTTGGCGCAACTGCGCAAACACTGCGCCATTTAGCCACTAATCTTGAAGAGTATGGGACCACACGAGACGTTGCCAAGAGTGGCCGGCCCCGGAGCGCCCGTTCTGCCGAAAATATCGCCGCTGTAGCCGAGGACCTCGAAGTGAGCCCCGAAACATCGACCAGACGACGTGCCACGCAATTGGGCCTCAGCCGGCGGTCCCTGCAACGAATTTTGGTCATTTTTGGTCAATTTTGGAATTTCATTTAGAAAAAAAATAAGAGCCAAACAACATCGGATGACTTCTTTTGCGCCACCTTGTATAATCTTATAACTCAAGAACCGCCAAACCGATGGACACAAAAATTTTAGAGTTCGTTCTTATCTATGAGGAGGTGGTTTGTGTGAAGTTTGTTTGGAATCGGTGCAGCCGTTCCTGAGTTATGACATTTTATGTGAGTAATGGTTTCCTCTCATACGAAATGCCAAAACGAACAATTTCATTCGGATTCGTTTTTGCATGCTCCGGAAAACGAATTTTTTTTCGATAACTTCCCTTTTTATTTTCGACCTATTCGCTGCATTTGTGTTTTCCCCTGCAATAAATATATTTTTTAGCATTAAATTCTTTTGATTAAATATGTACTAAAATTGTGTTTGTTGGCGCGAAATTTTTTTTGTTTGAGACAAAACAGCTGACATGGCAGCCGCAGTTTCGCATCATTATACCCTGTACCGTATGGTACAAAGGGTATATTAAGTTTGTGCAAGCCGAAAATGTATGTAACATACAGAAGGAAACGTCAGAGACCCCCAAAGTTACCTAAAGTATGATCAGGGTGACTAGAGAAGTCGATATCCCATGTCCGTCTGTCTGTCCGTATGAACGCCTAGATCTCAGAGATAGTAAGAGCTAGAGCAACCAAACTTTCACATTAGATCCCTTATTATTCAATAGGAGACACGTTTATTTTTTTTTTTTCGATATCGGGGTTACATTATATAGCTCCCATAGGGGCGTTTCAGAGGACCTGGACCTCGAAAAAAACCAAAAGTTTTAGATGGATAATTCGTTTGTTTATAAAGACATTGTAACCAAATTTTGCATTCCGAAGTTTTTTTAGAGATCTTCAACACTGCACCGAATTTGCTCAAAATCGGTAGACTATATCATATAGCTCCCAAAGGACCAATCGGCCAAAAATTTTTTTTTAAAATAACATGCGATGTATTTCGTTTGTTTATGAAGGTATCATAACAAAAGTTGGCATTCAGCAGTTTTTTAGAGTACCCAAGCACTGTACCAAATTTGATCCAAATCGGTTGGAACGAAACAAAAATTCGTTTTGGCTGTGCACGCTATGTTTTGGGTTGAGTTAGAAAAAAAATAATTAAAAGTAATTGTCAATAAATATTCATCTTAGAGTTACCATAAATAGAATCTAAGAATATCAAAGCCTATTTTAAAAATTTTTTCAATATAAAGTGCGTTCTTTATACCCTGTACCTGTAGGTACAAAGGGTATACTAGATTTGTGCAATGTATGTAACGGACAGAAGGAGGCGTGGCAGACCCCAAGTCCTTTATACCAAAATGCTTATCATAACCTCGGGTAGCGATTGAGCCATGTCCGTCCGTCCGTCCGTCCGTCCGTCCGTCTGTCCGTCCGTATGAACGCCTAGATCTCGGAGACTATAAGAGCTAGAGACACGAACCTGCTGGTGCGCATATTTCCTAAGCAGATGAAGTTTGTTGAATCATGTCAATATCTTCCCCCGTTCCCCCGCAGTAGAGTTTCGCGGTTTTTAGCCACACCGTTTAGTATTTTTATCTGAAATTTAACAGAGCGATGCGTTATAGTTACATGCATCTATGTGTAAAAAATTAACAAAATCGGACAAATACAACAAAAGTTATAGTCAAAAATGTGCAAATTTCACCACCCCTTGCCATAAACTGCGGCAATATTTGACTCTACGCAATTATGGCTACAAGTGACCTAGAATCACAATTTTTGGTAAGCTCATTCATGTGGCTCTAATGAACAAATCCACATCCAAATTTTATCGACGCGGTCCCCCCACCCCCCGCAATCCATTTACCGTGTTTTCTCCCACACCCCTCAACATACCGACTTGAAACTTACCCCGTATACTTTAAATAAGTTCTTTGTTGTAACGACCGAATCTCTATTTTTTATACCCTGTACCTATAGGTACAAAGGGTATACTAGATTTGTGCAATGTATGTAACGGACAGAAGGAGGCGTGGCAGACCCCAAGTCCTTTATACCAAAATGCTTATCATAACCTCGGGTAGCGATTGAGCCATGTCCGTCCGTCCGTCCGTCCGTCCGTATGAACGCCTAGATCTCGGTGACTATAAGAGCTAGAGACACGGAACTTTACCATCTGGTGCGCATATTTCCTAAGCAGATGAAGTTTGTTGAATCATGTCAATATCATTCCCCGTTCCCCCGCTGTAGATTTTCGCGGTTTTTAGCCACACCGTTTAATATTTTCATTTGAAATTTGACAGAGCGATGCGTTGTGGATACACGCATCTATGTGTAAAAAATGAACAAAATCGGACAAATACAGAAAAAGTTATAGTCAAAAATGTACAAATTTCACTGCCCCTTGCCCATAAAGTGCATCAATATTTGACTCCTCGTAATTATGGTTACAAGTGACCTAGAATCACAATTTTTGGTAAGTTGATTCATGTGGCTCTAATGAACAAAACCACATCCAAATTTTATCAATGCGATCCCACCACCCCCCGCAATCGATTTACCGTGTTTTCTCCCACACCCCTCAACATACCAACTTGAAACTTACCCCATATACTTTGAATAACTTCTTTGACGTAACATTCGAGTTTCATCAAAATCGGTAAAAATTTAGGGAACTTATAGGTATAAATATCGAATTTCACAAAAAAAAAAAAAATTCCAATTGGAAAGTTCGTAGAAGGAATATGCAGGAATAAATTTTTCTTTTCAGAAAATTGGTACAGGGTATTCCACTGTCGGGCACCGCCTCGACTGTACCACATTTTTTTCTTCTTTGTTTTTACAAAAAGCACAATTTGTTTACATTATTTACTTAATATTTCTTTGTGTGTTGCTCATATGTTTTTCTTTACTTAAATCAATACAATTCCAATCTTCTTTTAAAACATATGCTGCTAAGTCCTAGAAAATGTATTCAAAATTTATTTCAATTGAAAAACAAATATTCTGATAATATATATTAGCACTACGAAAACCGAAATATTTTGCAAGTTTTTTTTATAAAAAAAGCAAAAAGACTGCAATAACAAGAAAAAGGGGAGTGCAGCTAGAAATTTATATTCTTTATGGTATATAGAAGACAGCTCCAGCGACGGACATACCACAAAGCGGAGGCGGCGATCGGAAGCTTTCAGCCACTGCTCCGCCACGCTTAGCCGGGTGTGCTAAATATTAAATGCCCTTTCTCTTGGCGTAACAAAATTCCTGAGTGAAAAAAAACAAAACATTTTAACCTTCTGCGACTGACATAACCTAATTTATCACAATTCTACTGACGTGGTAGTATACCAGACATCATTTTGCAAGCTAATATTGGTCAAGTTCCGTTGTACATACCTTCAGAAATGATTTTTATTTTTAGTTTACTCCAAGTTTATTATTAATAATAAAAATTATAAGATTGGAAACCAGATTTCATGTTAAACAGTATATATTGACATGGCTCAAAATGGCCATCCACAACTTATACCTATAGAAAAACTCGAAAATATATTCCATAATATTTCATTCCGCAATATTTCCATAAGTAGAGCTAAACCAATTGTCCAATTGAGTTTTCAACAACTTTCACAAGTCTTAAAACGGACTGAGTTGGTATTGACATTTTTCTTTCTTGTTCAGCCAGAATTTTTCCCATAATAAATGTAGGCGTTGTAAATGTAGTATGTACGAGCATCGGCTAACAATAGTATTTTAATACCATTCTTGAAATATTCAGATAATTCGCTTGACGTTCCTTGATGCGCTTCGCGCTTCTTCAGTGGTGGGTTGTAGCTCAGGGGCAGATTCATGACTTATGACCAGCGGTGGGCACGTCTTGGCTCTTTTTGCTCCGAGTGCTCTTTCCGTTATGATTTGCAAGTGGCGCCAGCCAGACAGCAGAATGCAGACCATTTTACGAAAACAAAATACACGCAGTGTGCGCGTTGCGCCCAACTCGACGATGCTTGAGGTGTCCGTAACGGGACTTTTTATTAACAAAAACAAAATACATGCTGTGTGTGCCATCGCTCGACTCGCAGCATTTTACAAAAACAAAATACACACAGTGTGCAAGTTTTATTGCCCGACTTGAGAATTGCTTGGGCAACCGTAACGGGACATTTGTTGTTGATGTTGTTGTAGGGCTCTTTTCGTTATTTTTCGTGCCCACCGCTGCTAATGGCTAATGGCGTACGTTAAAGTCGGGCGCAGACGACTTTGGGATACCCTATACCACTAGCTTGCAATAAAATCCGGAATATTGCTTAAGAACACCAAAATACATTTGATTGCCAAATTAGGTTACGATACCTTCATAAACAACCAAAAACTGATTTTTTAACCAAAAATGTATATGACATAGTCAACCGATTTAATGAAATTTAGTACATTGCTTGAGTGCGCTAAAAAACTTCTGAATGCCAAATTTGGTTACAATATCTTCACAAACAAACGAAACACAACGAATTTTGTACAAAAAACTTTTTTTGACCGATTGGTCCTATGGGGGCTATATGATATAGTCAACCGATTTTGATAAAATTTGGTACAGTGCTTAGAAACAATAAAAAACTCGCGAATGCCAAATTTGGTTACGATTGAATTTTTCGAGGTCCTCTGAAACACCCCTATGGGAGCTATATTATATAACCCCGATATCGAAAAAAAAAAATAGACTTGTCTTCTATGGAATAATAACGCATCTAATCTGAAAATTTGGTTCAGCGTTCATGTCGCCAAAAAGGCTTTATAAATGAACTACTCACATTTTAATTATTATTTTAAGTTTTCAAAACTATTTATTCGGATGAACTTTAGGATTCGGTTTATTTTTTTTTTAATTAATTTTTTTTTTTTTTTTGCACTTGAAAATAAATTCAGCTATAGGTCGAACTTCACTGGCCAACGTGTAAAACGGAAATAGACTATTACACGAGGACAACATTGCAAGCAAAGGCGTTCCAGGAAATGAAGTAAGTAAAGAAAGAGGATAAACGGAAAAGATGGCCATATTTAATAAATTTAGGGGGTCTAGGGTTACCACATCTCCGGGTCTCGCCCGGAGTCTCCGGGCCTGGAGAACAATCTCCGGCTCTACGGGCGAAAACAAATTTCTCCGGTCCTCAACGTTTTTATAGATTTCAAATGTCGTTTTTTATGAGAAAAAGAGGGACGAGGTGACCTTTTCTTTTTCTTCTTCTGTGACTAACGGCGCCAAAAGACGGTTGTCAATGTTGCCATGCACTCGACGCCATCAAATGTCAACTAGGAATGTACTCTCTAAATCTGAATGGGGTCACTGGGAATAAGTAAAGGTAACTGATGTAATCAGATTCAACCAGTAGAAAAGTACTGAAGTTATAGTTATCGATAACTGCGGCAGAGGTGAACGGATTCAGCCGCATGCGCCCATGTTAATTTCTCTCAATTCTTGTCTTGTCAAAAATCTAATTTCATATGTACTAACTATGAGCTGAGTACGCGTTTCGAATAACAGAAATCGAAATTTTCTTGATATATTGGCAGATCAAACTCCTTTATTGAAAAAAGGTCATATCAAATGAAGAGTACACCTGGAAAAAAAGGTATAATTTAAAAAATAAAGTGATTTTTGTCTGATCACTTATAGTTTGAAATAGTCAATTTCTACTTTTCCGTAGTTATTTCTTGACTATTTTGAAGTAGTGACTCAATTTTGACTATTTCAGAATTAGAGAGATGGCAAACTGTAATAATTAAAATTTTGTTGTTCACAGGATAGAAAATGGAAAATATGTTCAAAATAAATTGGTTTATATACTTATTATTAAAAATATTAAACAATTATTGCTTAACTTCTATGTGATCATCAAGAGTATAATATATTATCTAATAGATAAAAGCTTTATTCTTTAATCCACCCCTCCCCCCACGCCCTCCACCACACCTAACAAACCATCGTGGGAAAAAAATCAGAGCGAGATTCTAGGATGAGGTGGTTACCCTAAAGGGCTCTGTTACGAACAGTTTGATAGCTTGACAAAGTTCTAATCACTAAGCACTTTATGTCCACTCTAATTTCATTTAATTTGTCATCTTTATTAGTTTGAGAATGTCCGATTCCCAGACGTTAAAAGATTCCGGGTAAGACAACCTTGTATCCCCAAAGGTTCGCTTGGATTTACCATAATGCCCATAAAATAACAAACAAATGGTTAGCTAATAAAAGAAAACATAGAAGAGCAGCCCCAATGGACAGACCAACATGCCTCAGTCGATGCTGATATTTTGAATATAAGCAACTTTCTCCCAGTTTTAAGGCCCCTACGCAGACACGAAAACAGCCACCTAGCAAAAAGACAGACCTATTTTGGTCACGAAAGGTACAGTGTGTCTCTAGTAACAAAATGTGCAATTTATCGCAATTATTATCGATAACCAGCTGCTTTTTGTTTAAGGCCCCTACGCAGACACGAAAAATAAACAAAACTTCATATAAAAAAAACGCCCACAAACGTTTGGTCACAAACTGTTCTTGCAGGTGGTATGTAGACCAGTGTCGCTTGTTTTTTTGTTTTTTGATGCCAGTAGTAAACCATAGATGGCGCACTCAGCAAAAACAGCTGTTCGGTTTTGGCGCCATAAACAAAACTTATGTGCAGCTATTTATTTTGGACGCGAAATTTATGGTTAGTCGACAAAATCGTTGGGAAAGGATGGAAAAATAGCTATAATAAGAAAATAATTCATTTGTAACATTAATGTGCGTTACAATACGTCTATGCAATTCGTCTACACTCAGTTCTGCGCGTTAAATATGGGGTCACCCAAACACTCCGCCTTTCCCTGTGTATTGCCTCCTGTCGTCGCTTTTTTTCCTCATCAAACAATTCAATTGCAATGCATGTCATTATTATTGCATTGTTTCCACACAATAGCAAAAGTAATAAACGTTGACGATAATTCATTTTTTATTTCGCGCCTTTTAAAAATTAGCTATTTGTAAACAAAAAGCAGCTGATTATCGATAATAATTCCGATAAAATTCACATTTTGCTACTAGAGACACACTGTTCCTTTCGTGACCAAAATAAGTCTGTCTTTTTGCTAGGTGGCTTTTTTCGTGTCTCCGTAGAGGCCTTTACAAATAGCAAATTTTTAAAAGGCGCGAAGTTAAACATAAAAAAATGTGGTACAGTCGAGGCGGTGCCCGACAGTGGAATACCCTGTACCTTTTGTCTCGAAAAAATTATTCCTGCATATTCCTTCTAAGAACTTTCCAATTGGAATTTTTTTTTTTTGGTGAAATTCGATATTTATACCTATAAGTTCCCTAAATTATTACCGATTTTGATGAAACTCAAATATTTCGTCAAAGAATTTATTTGAAGTATATGGGGTAAGTTTCAAGTTGGTATGTAGAGGGGTGTAGGAGAAAACACGGTAAATCGATTGCGGGGGGTGGGGGGACCACATCGATAAAATTTGGATGTGGATTTGTTTATTAGAGCCACATGAATCCAAAAATTGTGATTCTAGGTCACTTGTAACCATAATTACGAGGAGTCAAATATTGACGCAGTTTATAGGCAAGGGTGGTGAAATTTGTACAATTTTGACTATAACTTTTGCTTTATTTTTCCGATTTTGTTACTTTTTTAAACACAGATGCATGTAACCACAACGCATCGCTCTGTTAAATTTCAGATGAAAATATCCAACGGTGTGGCTAAAAACCGCGAAACTCTACTGCGGGGGAACGGGGGAAGATATTGACATGATTCAACAAACTTCATCTGCTTAGGAAATATGCGCACCTGCTGGTAAAGTTTCGTGTCTCTAGCTCTTATAATCTCCGACATCTAGGCGTTCATACGGTCGGACAGACCGACGGACGGACGGACATGGCTGAATCGCTACCCGAGGTTATGATAAGCATTTTGGTATAAAGGACTTGGGGTCTGCCACGCCTCCTTCTGTCCGTTACATACATTGCACAAATCTAGTATAACCTTTGTACCAATAGGTACAGGGTATAACCATGAATTATTGTCAACGCTTATTACTTATGCTATTTTGTGTAAACAATGCTATAATAATGACATGCATTACCATTGAAATGTTGGTTGAGGAAAAAATCGACGAGAGGCAAAACCCAGGAAAAGGCAGTGTTTGGGTGACCGCATATTTAATGCGGAGAGCTGAGTGTGGACGAATGGAATAGACGTACTTTAACGCACATTAATGTTACAATTGAATTATTTTATTATTATAGCTATTTTCTCATCCTTTCCCAACGATCCGCCACGATTTCGTTGACCAGCCATAAAATTCGCGTGCAAAATAAATAGCTGCACATAAGTTTTGCTTATGGCGCCAAAACCGAACAGCTGTTTTTGCTGAGTGCGCCATCTATGGTTTACTACTGGCATCAAAAAACAAGCAACACTGGTCTACATACCACCTGCAAGAACAGTTTGTGACCAAACGTTTGTGAGCGTTTTTTTATATAAAGTTTTGTTTATTTTTGGTGTCTGCGTAGGGGCCTTTAACATCAATTTTTTTACGATAAATAAATTGGGTTTAATTTAACGTATACAAAAAGTGGCAACGCCACACAAATTTATCAAAAATATCGATATTGAATACTGATCTTATCGAAATAAAGTACTATAACAGAGGCGCGATGCGTTTAAACGGACTCAGATAATCTTAACCTGTAGCCTGAACAACGGCATATATGTTGCAGTTCGAATTTTAAACAAAATAAAAAAATATTTGTTAAATATAGTTATTAATAAAAATAATAAAGTGCTTCACTGCTTACATATTTTAGTTAATTCTTAATCACGAAATGAAATTATTGTTCAAGTCCAATCTAATTTTTAACTCACAAAGGTCAAGTCAATCGCCAGACACACCAGAAATAAATGTCATAGGATTGGACTTCCGTCGTTACTCAGATGACTTAAAAAAGGATGCCCAAAACATAGAATTGAACACATTTAGCAGTGATTTAAGCCAGGATGTAGACAGTGATGTGCTTTCAAACTTAATTGGCCATTACAGCAAATGGAGTTTCCAATGGACTTTTTTGCTATGCATGTTTCAATTGCCCACCACTTTTCATTTGTTTATGTTTGTCTTTCAGGTAAGCATTGAGTGTCACTACACTAATATTTAATCAGTTAATTGTGCCGAATAAAAATCAAAATAACAAACCATTATTTTCGGCATTTAGTTACTCTTGCTCAATAAATACTCGTGCCATTTTGACAATTTGATTTGTCAATTATCTCCCATTGATAAACATTAATTGACATTGTGAGCAATACCTAGTAGATACTTAAATGAAAGTCACTACGACATAAACAACAACAACAGATGATAATACGCCAATCTGGCTGTAATTGCGTGTAAATAGACGCTTATAGCAATCATAAAATGTCTCAGCAGTGGTAAATATACATACATACTAAATGTACATAAGTATATATGTACATACATACATACTTAGTAGAAGTAGTTTATAATTAAATAACCATACATGTTATACCGAAAGTCGTTGTTAGTAAAACGTAGCAAATAATCAAAGGGAGGCATGATTTTAGTAACCGTGCGTGGCTGGCCTCGGAACTGGCGAACTAACATTGACTGACCTCCGTTTTCTTACGTTGTTTGGAGTACTTTGCTGCATAATGTGTTTCAAATCGAATTTATTAAGCTTTAAAATTGAATTTTTGTAATTTGTCGATGCACACAAAGCATGCAAGGTGTTCAGCAAAGCAAACCCTTGTCGACTATACATTTTTTTTGAGACAACTTGTGTCATTTTTAAGAGATTGTATACCCTGTACAACTTACCCAATATTATTTAAATAGCTTTTTTTCACCAAAATCAGTTAAAATTTACGGAGCTTATAGGTATACATATCGTTTTGCACCAAAAAAACAAAATTCCAATTGGAAAGTTTTTCGAAGGAATATGCAGGAATATCATTTTTTAAACTGTCGGGCACCGCCTCGACTGTATTAAATTTTTTTTAATACCATTAGCGCTCTGAATGAGATATACCCATACAACTTTCAGCAAAAAAAAGATCATTGAGAGTTCTTTCAAATGACGTTTAAAACTTTACTTAACTATTTTTAGAAAAAAGTTTTTCGTGTCTAAAGTGCCGTTGCGGACGTTACAAAAAACGGAAGTAGTTTTGGAAGTTAACCTGCATTTGCGTCATTTTCCGCAAATTTTGCCTAATAACCAAAAAAAATCGAAATACGAAAAAAAAAGAAGAATAATTGAGAATTTCAAATTGGGTCAGTTGAAGACTATATGTGTTCAGGTTTATTCAAAATTGAAAAAACGAATGTTGCGGACGTCACATTTTGTCGTGCTATAAAACAAACATGGTGGTCTGGCGAAGCGTCACGATCATATGGAAAATCTTCAAAAATATTCCTTCACTGTGTCACATGGGGGTGGGGGGAGGGTCTATTTTGACGAAAATCAGCGTCACGTCGTTTATGGATGATCCCTAAGTCCTATGGCGACTATATGATATAGTCAACCGATTTTGGTAAAATTTGGTACAGTGCTTATGCCAAATTTGGCTACGATATCTTCATAAAAAAAATGAAATACATTGAATTTTGCACAAAAAAGGTATTTTTGACCGGTCGTTACTATTCATAGCACTTCAAAAAAAAGTAAACATTTTTCACGGATTATTCGTTTGTTTAAAAAGATATTGTATCCAATTTTGTCATTCGCAAGTTTTTTTAGTAGTACCTAAGCAATAAACCGAATTTGATTGTAATATGATGGTTCATGTTATCTTAAAGTCTTCTGGGCCCAACATTAACGTACGTCTTTTTTAGGAATATTTTTTTTTAAACTGCTACACAAACACATACTTTGTTTACTTGAAGTGCACAACAAATTATCTTTACAAAGCTAGTTGGATCAAAAAAAAAAAATCCAAGCAGCTAAATTAAAAAAACCTTGTTTTCTGTTGCAGACGATACATGACGTATGCCTTTACTTTACTTAACATTATTTATATTTTTCGAATGTTCATTTAAGCAAAATTAAATTTATTTTATGTTCCAAACAAAATGGAACACACATTTTTATGATTATCTAAAAAAAGTCTATTTTCGGAACAAAAATTAAATTGAGTGATTACCTACCATTCATAAATAGATCACCGAAAATCTTAACTCTTTATATTTTTTGACGGTTTAATATAAAGATTATTATTTCATTAAAAAATATATATAGTTTTTACAACTTTAAAGTTGTGCCCCTTGGTAATGATTTTCTGGGAAATGCCCATATGTAGGAATGAACTTGAAGATTCTGACTGCTACTGTATGTAGCAAATGTACGTATGTATGTACGAACTGCATTAAGCATGTTTGTTCTCAACGACACACGCTGTGTAACAGGTAACTTTCAAATCGAGAATTTTTAATAACAACAAAAAAACTAGTTTTTTCACATTTAATACATTTTTTATTTAAATATGTAACTTTGCAAAAAAATTTGCCCACATCTTAATTTAGTCGAATTGGGCACTTCAGATCAAACGGAGTTTTATTAATACGCAAATTTGCTATAAACACGAAATGTCTAGATTTAAATTCTCAGAACCCATTACCTTACTAGTGTCCAGACCCAGAAACGATGAGGATTTGGATTTGTTGCAGATAAAAACACTTAATCATTTATTTGGTCATATGGGACGTTGGCAAGGTATCTGGTGTACTTTGCTATCTTTCTATCAGGGTATTTGCACTTTTCATATGTTTTCATACGTTTTCCAGGTGAGTTGCAACAATTTTGCTTAATTGCTATAAACAGTAAAAATTAATCTAGTTTTGTGAAGCTTTTCAAAAGTAATTACAAACATTTGGGAAGTCCCGACCAAAAAGATTTCAATTTTAAATTTTTAGCTTAAACCCCCCAGTCGGCTTAAATAAAATTTGAATGAGCACTAAGGGACTGTTAAAGTTATATAGACAACATTTTTTCCAAAATATGTGCATTATCGTACTTACGATAGTATGCTGCTAAATGTTGAAAATTTAAAAAGTTATAGTTAAAGATGGCGTACGTTAAAGTCGGGCACGGACGACTACATTGAGTCAAATCCGGTGTATTGCTTCAGATATCTAAAAGATATTTATTTGCCAAAATTGGTTACGATATCTTTATAAACACACGAAACACCAAAAATTTTGCACCAAACTTTTTATACCTATAGGACCTATAGTATAGGTACAAAGGGTATACTAGATTTGTGCAATGTATGTAACGGACAGAAGGAGGCGTGGCAGACCCCAAGTCCTTTATACCAAAATGCTAATCATAACCTCGGGTAGCGATTGAGCCATGTCCGTCCGTCCGTCCGTCCGTCCGTCCGTCCGTCTGTCCGTCCGTATGAACGCCTAGATCTCGGAGACTATAAGAGCTAGAGACACGAAACTTTACCTGCTGGTGCGCATATTTCCTAAGCAGATGAAGTTTGTTGAATCATGTCAATATCTTCCCCCGTTCCCCCGCAGTAGAGTTTCGCGGTTTTTAGCCACACCGTTTAGTATTTTTATCTGAAATTTAACAGAGCGATGCGTTATAGTTACATGCATCTATGTGTAAAAAATTAACAAAATCGGACAAATACAACAAAAGTTATAGTCAAAAATGTGCACATTTCACCTCCCCTTGCCATAAACTGCGGCAATATTTGACTCTACGCAATTATGGCTACAAGTGACCTAGAATCACAATTTTTGGTAAGCTCATTCATGTGGCTCTAATGAACAAATCCACATCCAAATTTTATCGACGCGGTCCCCCCACCCCCCGCAATCCATTTACCGTGTTTTCTCCCACACCCCTCAACATACCGACTTGAAACTTACCCCGTATACTTTAAATAAGTTCTTTGTTGTAACTTTCGAGTTTCATCAAAATGGGTAAAAATTTAGGGAACTTATAGGTATAAATATCGATTTTCACCAAAAAAAAAAAAATTCCAATTGGAAAGTTCTTAGATGGAATATGCAGGAAAAACTTTTTTGACACAAAAGGTACAGGGTATTCCACTGTTGGGCACCGCCTCGACTGTACCACATTTTTATACCCTGTACCTATAGGTACAAAGGGTATACTAGGTTTGTGCAATGTATGTAACGGACAGAAGGAGGCGTGGCAGACCCCAAGTCCTTTATACCAAAATGCTTATCATAACCTCGGGTAGCGATTGAGCCATGTCCGTCCGTCCGTCCGTCCGTCCGTATGAACGCCTAGATCTCAGAGACTATAAGAGCTAGAGACACGAAACTTTACCAGCTGGTGCGCATATTTCCTAAGCAGATGAAGTTTGTTGAATCATGTCAATATCTTCCCCCGTTCCCCCGCAGTAGAGTTTCGCGGTTTTTAGCCACACCGTTAAGTATTTTTATGTGAAATTTAACAGAGCGATGCGTTATAGTTACATGCATCTATGTGTAAAAAATTAACAAAATCGGACAAATACAACAAAAGTTATAGTCAAAAATGTGCACATTTCACCTCCCCTTGCCATAAACTGCGGCAATATTTGACTCTACGCAATTATGGCTACAAGTGACCTAGAATCACAATTTTTGGTAAGCTGATTCATGTGGCTCTAATGAACAAATCCACATCCAAATTTTATCGATGCGGTCCCCCCACCCCCGCAATCGATTTACCGTGTTTTCTCCCACACCCCTCAACATACCAACTTGAAACTTACCCCGTATACTTTTAATAAACTCTTTGTTGTAACATTCGAGTTTCATCAAAATGGGTAAAAATTTAGGGAACTTATAGGTATAAATATCGATTTTCACCAAAAAAAAATAAATTCCAATTGGAAAGTTCTTAGATGGAATATGCAGGAAAAATTTTTTTGACACAAAAGGTACAGGGTATTCCTCTGTCGGGCACCGCCTCGACTGTACCACATTTTTTTTAATCCTATTTTGGCGATTCGTTTTAATTCCTCTTGCAACAAAACATTCGTTTTCAAACCACATTAAATATTCGTATTGGTGGACTCTGGAGCACCAAACATTCGTTTTCAAAACGAATCCGAATAAATTGTTCGTATTCGTTTTCCGGAGCACGACCGAATCTCTATTTTTTATACCCTGTACCTATAGGTACAAAGGGTATATTAGATTTGTGCAATGTATGTAACGGACAGAAGGAGGCGTGGCAGACCCCAAGTCCTTTATACCAAAATGCTTATCATAACCTCGGGTAGCGATTGAGCCATGTCCGTCCGTCCGTCCGTCCGTCCGTATGAACGCCTAGATCTCGGAGACTATAAGAGCTAGAGACACGAACCTGCTGGTGCGCATATTTCCTAAGCAGATGAAGTTTGTTGAATCATGTCAATATCTTCCCCCGATCCCCCGCTGTAGATTTTCGCGGTTTTTAGCCACACCATTTGATATTTTCATCTGAAATTTAACAGAGCGATGCGTTGTGGTTACATGCATCTGTGTGTAAAAAATTAACAAAATCGGCCAAATACAGAAAAAGTTATAGTAAAAAATGTACAAATTTCACTGCCCCTTGCCCATAAAGTGCATCAATATTTGACTCCTCGTAATTATGGTTACAAGTGACCTAGAATCACAATTTTTGGTAAGCTGATTCATGTGGCTCTAATGAACAAATCCATATCCAAATTTTATCGATGCGGTCCCACCACCCCCCGCAATCGATTTACCGTGTTTTCTCCCACACCCCTCAACATACCAACTTGAAACTTACCCCATATAGTACTTTAAATAACTTCTTTGACGTAACATTCGAGTTTCATCAAAATCGGTAAAAATTTAGGGAACTTATACGTATAAATATCGAATTTCACCAAAAAAAAAAAATTCCAATTGGAAAGTTCTTAGAAGGAATATGCAGGAAAAATTGTTTGCGAGACAAAAGGTACAGGGTATTCCACTGTCGGGCACCGCCTCGACTGTACCACATTTTTTTTTTGACCGTTCGGTCCTATAGGGGCTATATGATATAGTCAACCGATTTCGATCAAATTTGGTACAGTTTGGTGGAATTTCAGAAATCTGCCAAATTCTAAATTTGGTTACGATATCTTCAAAAACACACGAAACACAACGATTTGCACAAAGCTAATTTTTTTGGACCGATCGGTCCTATGAAGGCTATATATATATATAGCCAACCGATTTAAAAAAAATAAAATAAACTTGTCACCCGTAGTATAATAAGGGATCTTATCTGAAAGTTTGGTCTAGATCTTACCATCTTTGAGATCAATGCGTTCACACAGACCAGAGTTTGCAAAAAACTGTCAAACAGAAACAAATAAGCAAAAATGTAATACAGTCGAGGCGACAGTATATTCTTGCATATTCCTTTTAAAAACATTCCAATTGGATTTTTATTTTTTCTGGCAGAAACATATGAATTTCTTTAAGTACCGTAAATTTCTACCAATTTTGATGAAAAAAAAATGTGGTACAGTCGAGGCGGTGCCCGACAGTGGAATACCCTGTACCTTTTGTGTCAAACATATTTTTCCTGCATATTCCATCTAAGAACTTTCCAATTGGAATTTTATTTTTTTTTGTTGCAAAACGATATTTATACCTATAAGTTCCGTAAATTTGTACCGATTTTGATGAAAATCGAAAGTCACGTCAAAGAAGCTATTTTAATTATATTGGGTAAGTTTCAAGTTGATATGTTAAGGCGTGTGGGAGAAAACACGGTAAATCGATTGCGGGGGGTGGGGGGACCGCATCGATAAAATTTGGATGTGGATTTGTTCATTAGAGCCACATAAATGAGCTTACCAAAAATTGTGATTCTAGGCCACTTGTAGCCATAATTGCGTAGAGTCAAATATTGACGCAGTTTATTGGCAAGGGGAGGTGAAATTTTCACATTTTTGACTATAACTTCTGTTGTATTTGTCCGATTTTGTTCATTTTTTACACATAGATGCATGTATCCACAACTCAGCGCTCTGTTAAATTTCAAATGAAAATATTAAACGGTGTGGCTAAAAACCGCGAATATCTACAGCGGGGGAACGGGGAAAGATATTGACATGATTCAACAAACTTCATCTGCTTAGGAAATATGCGCACCAGCTGGTAAAGTTTCGTGTCTCTAGCTCTTATAGTCTCTGAGATCTAGGCGTTCATACGGACGGACAGACGGACGGACGGACGGACGGACGGACATGGCTCAATCGCTACCCGAGGTTATGATAAGCATTTTGGTATAAAGGACTTGGGGTCTGCCACGCCTCCTTCTGTCCGTTACATACATTGCACAAATCTAGTATACCCTTTGTACCTATAGGTACAGGGTATAAATATATAAAGTATATAGGATAAGTTTAAGTTAGGGGGTGTGGGAGAAATCACGGTAAATCGATTGCGGCGGGGAGGGGCTGCATCGATAAAATATTGATGTGGATTTGTTCATTAGAGCCAAATGAAGAGGTCACTTGTTACCATAATTACGTAGAGTAAAATATTAATGCAGCTTATTGGCAAGGGGTGGTGAAAGGGTCTAGCTGGATAAGGTACTGGTAAATGCCCCCAGCGATTTTTGAAAACTAATAATGCAGTTCGATGCATATGGCAAAATAAAATTTTTTCGCAAAATTTCAGTTTTTAAACTTAATGCGTTGCGGCTTAATTAACAAAAACGTGTTTTTCGTTTTTATTTAATAGTGACTAAACTACTGAAAATTTATGAACCAATTTTTTTTTTAATCTAAGTTGGCAATAGGGCTTTTTAAAAAAAAATATTTAATTATTTTTTAACCAACACATTTTCTTAAAAAAAAATTAAAGTTTCTTATTTTTTTTTAAGTATGTTCCTTAAATAGGTCACCATTTTTATTTTAAACACGTGTTTTTATACGTTCTTTATTTGGTCTGAATATGAATCAAATCGATTTGGTGAAACAAAGTTAAAAAAAAAAAACAACATTTATTAATGTTTTGTGACTGGTGATCGCTCTAACAACTGCCGAACACTGTGAGCGGTTGAGTTCGCAGAGCCTGGCGGAACGTTTTGGGTCAAGACAACGATCGTAACTTTATAGCTGCCTGGCTATCGGAGTATATATTTATTTCACCGTTTTCCAGGCTGGTATTGCGTAAGCAGATTAAAGCCTCATTTATGGTTAGGATCTCCGCCTGAAAAACTTTGCAGTGGTCCGGTAGTCGAAAAGACTGCCGGACGTTTAACTGCTCCGAGAAGACCCCGCCACCCAACCTGGTTGTTGAACTTGAAGCCTGTGATGCATAGTTGTGCCGTTCTTTGTACCTTGTTTAGTACTTTAAGCTTTGATTTAATGTTTAGGTCTGGCCGCCAGATAGATACCCCATATAAAAGTATTGGTCTTACTATGGATGTGTAAGTCCATCTAACTACTTGAGAGGACATAACCCATTTGAGTCTTGTTGTCCTCTTGCAGGTAAAGAGCGTTGTATTGGCTTTTTGCACTCTCTCTGCGATATTTATATTCCAGCTTAATTTCTTATCTAGCACAAGCCCCAAGAGTCTTCCACTATTACTGAAAGATAAGACGGAATCGTTTATTCTAGGAGGGGAAAGATTTGGGATCTTATACTTTCTCGAGAAGAGAAAAAGTTAACACTTAAATCACTGTCAAGAGTGACAGTTCTTTAAGTTTTACGGTCATGCGGCCGCAAAGGGATTGCGGGAATTTTCCATTCAGCATAATATCAACATCGTCCGCATAGGCAAACAGCCACCTCCTTCTCTGCGACATATCATCATAGTGACAGCTATGTTCATAGGTCTATGACATTTTCTCTATCTCTGATTATAAAAGTGGGGTTATTTCCCCGGTTACAAAACTAAATTAGTAGTGAGGAGATATTCAAAAAGTAACTCATCCCTTTCGTTTGTATCAGAGCTCCCCCATAGACCATGGTGAGCATTTGTATCGCCACCGATCGGTAGGCCAGTGCCCCGATCGTCACTATCCTTGACCAGATTCTGGAGCTTGTGACCCGGAAGTGGGTTCATGACGTCGTAAGCCATATAGGCGGACGCTATCTGCACCGGTTTAGTCTGGAGCTCCAGACTAACCAATGTAGTATCACCATCGCTGTAATTATAGAGCAAAAATACACTAAGGTGCTTTTTCGCCAAAATGCAGGTTCGGGTTTTACCTTCTTCTTGGGTTGCAAACAGCCTATATTTCGGTGTGCTGAGCCCGGATACCCTGTTCCTGGATCAGCGCCAAAGCGACTTCGCCCCCAGACAGGCGAAGCATTAGGGCAACGGTTGCTGCTTTACAGTGATGAAGGTTTATCTGCAAGATTCTCAGAGACATCTTGCGGATTGACCTCCATCACCGTTATGTTGACGTCCATGTTGTCGCTGTCATCAGCGGGGTCATCACTCTCCCGACATAGCGCGCTAAGCCCACGTAGCAAAGACCTGTCGGACATAACCGACTCACAGCCACCAAGCTATAGACGAGCTAAGTTGCAAACAGCTAGCTCAAAATCTTAGCTGGTACCGTCCTTAAAGGACACTGTAGTACCATTACCAGTCGGCACCCTTGTGGAGGGTTCAGTTGTAGGATTTTGGCTAAGCACTCTCAATATAAAAAATTCTGAATTTTTGTATGATATACATATACTATTTAAGCTTATTCACGTATTCACAATGCCTTGTACGTAGGCCAACTATTCATACGAAATGGTCTTTATGCTTTTAATAAGTAAGGGAAGTAGTCCGGTTGTGGGCATAGCTTGCTATTTCAGCCATGACTTTTGACCTAGTCAATATTTTCCAGACATATACATATCAATGGAAAGCAACAGAAATTATCTAACTACTGGAAAAAGAATTGAATTGGAAAAATATTAAACTTTTTATGGATTAGTCAATTTTTACGAAAAAAAAAATATTTAACCGGTTGTGGGCACCTCTGGAAAGTGCCCTTAAAATGTAAAAATATGGAGTAAAACATCACTTTACGGAAAAAACGAGATTTGTTTTGCCTTCAAAACAATAATAATGATTAAAAAATGATAATTTAGTTATTCATCGTCCGCATCAGTATCGCAATGCTTGCTAATATAATGGACGGCATGCAAGTCAGCGCATCTCAAATGCACCAGCCAGGTGGGACGTGTTGCATTCAATGGAGCTATGGGCGGTCAATCGAATGGGCAACAGCTTCTTGCAAATAATGCAAAAATGGTAATCCTCATATCCATCATCATCATTCTATGATGTATCTTATTACGTTTAGCTGACGGTTTCACTGGTGTTGCTGAAGATGTTCGATTTGCGGATTGTTTTACTGGTGTCGCTATAGCTGCTTTTTTGACTGTTCCCTTTGCGGCTTTCTCCTTCAATTCAGACAGCGCTGGTGGCGAAGTGGGAATGGCGCATTGCATGAGTTTTCGGCCACGGCTTGAAAGCTTTCGTGGTTTAGCTCTTTGCAAAGGACCTTCTTCTCCCAAACCCTTGTTTACCTCTTTTTGGACTCGCTTATGCTCCTCCTGAGGTGTGGGTATGCGATCTCAGCATTCGTCTGCAGGCATGCCGATCCTGGATCATGTCGTCGCTGAGACCCATTCGTTGCGTATGTTTAAAAGGTGAGGTTTTTGGCACTTGTGTATGGATATTTGTTAGTTATGGACTTTCCTTTTACACCGGCGGTTGTCTCCAGACCCGGTAACCAATCGCATACACTGATCTTTGGAAGATCTTTAAGATGATGAAAATGTGCCTCAGGCTCAATGTCCTCTTTGCAAAGGACCTATTGCATCTAAAATCTAGAGGCTACTCATCGAGGTAGCACCTGATGTCAATGGCTTGGGTGTGGTGGCCACTTTTTCAAAATGCCCAATGGCACACGTTAGGTACATTTACGGATAAAACCCGACAAAACACCATCTTCGACGTTCGAAATGTCGCCCAGCTGCCAATCGACTTTCTTGATGTAGCGCGCTAAGCTACTTCGAGGATCGCCATATGCTTTGGCAATCGGTTTTACGGGCTCATTGTCGATTTTGCACTGTTTAACCCATTAATATCCGACACTCTATAAAATTTAAAATCAATGTGATTTTTATGCCCTGTACCGTATGGTACAAAGGGTATATTAAGTTTGTGCAAGCCGAAAATGTATGTAACGTACAGAAGGAGAAGTCGGAGACCCCCCAAAGTTACCTAAAGTATGATCAGGGTGACTAGAGAACTCTATATACCCATGTCCGTCTGTCCGTCCGTCCGTCCGTCCGTCCGTCTGCCCGTGTGTATGAACGCCTAGAAATCAGAAATGGTAAGAGCTAGAGCAACCAAACTTTCAGATTAGATCCGTTATTATCCTACGGGAGACAAGTTTATTTTATTTTTTCGATATCGCGGTTATTTTATATAGCACCCATAGGGGTGTTTCAGAGGACCTCGAAAAAAACAAAAAGTTTTAGATGGATAATTCGTTTGTTTATGAAGTTATCGTAACCAAATTTGATGCTCCAAAGTTTTTTATAGTTCCCAAACACACTACCAAATTTGATCAAAATCAGATGACTATATCATATAGCTCCCATAGGACCAATCGGTCAAAAAAACGTTTTTTGCACAAAATTCGCTGTGTTTCGTTTGTTTATGAAGATATCGTACCCAAATTTGGCAATCAATTGTCTTTTAAAATGCTTAAGCAATATAACGGACTTAATTGCAACAAGTGGTACATGGTATCCCAAAGTCGTCTGCACCCGACTTTAATTGAACATTGTTTAATTGAAATTAGCTTAGATGTTTTTTCTCTTTGGAACCCTTACCTTTCTTCTTCCTAAAATGCTTACAGTCTAGTCTGCTCACCTATCAAATAAAGTTTCGAAACCTACAATCGGTTGTTCTAATTTCAACCCCACTACCGTTATCGTTTGGTTCTCAATATAGAAACTGGCTACATTTTATGCATCGAGCTATAGAAGGTTATTATTTTTATGCTTTCATATGCATTTCAATGGCAATAACATTCCTGAAAAAATGTGCCCCTATGTTGCCGTTGTACCCAAGCGACTAAGTGTGTATTAGTGATCCCAAAATATTTTTTATTTAAGTAAACTCTTACAAATTTGTAAAATTCACACCTTTTACTATACAAACCCAGTTAATAGGTTTTATTTTTCTGATTGACCTGCTTCACATGCAATTAAATTCAAATTGACACTCTAAAAATTAGAAAATCTTTCAAAGAAGTAGAAAAAAAAATCAGAATAATGTTATTGAAAATCTCTATTTTGCCTACATGTCTCTATTAAGGACATTTTGTAAAATCAAATTTATGCTCAAAAGTAACCAAGCAGCAAAAGTGGCCACTAATGGGTTAATGGCATCAATGTAGGCATCAAAAATAATTTTTTAAGTGAAAAAAAAATTAAGTACCCACAACTGGTAAAATTAGTTGCCCAAAACTGGGAAATGCTGACTTGTCCAAAAATTTTTTTCACGAACATTTTGATCGAACCATTATAAAATCACAAATTATATTTAATTTCCTGCATAAATATATATTACACTCACCTTTTTGCAACAATCCACTCTACTTTATGGCACTTTAAACACAAACAAAAAGAGTATCACTTTTGATTTTTCCACATGAAAAAATGTGATCGGCTGTAGCTGCTAAGCGAATGCGTGGTTTGCTTCGACATTAGCAATAAAACATGGTGCTTACATTACGCACAAACGATAATTTAAAGATCAGCTCCATCTCCTCACGTTCAAAAGTTATACAGAGGTGCCCACAACCGGGCAATGCCCACAACCGGACCACTTCCTCTACTAAAAATCTCGAAAACCTCACTACTTTTCGATGGTGCTCCATCGCTGTTGTTGTTATACAAAATAATCGCACGAAAATATTCACTGAATTCCATTTTTACAATTTTCAAGTCACTTAGGGTATTCACTCTTTGTGTTGAGTTGAGGAGTTGAAAAGTTGAGGACTTTTACAAAAACAAATACATGCTGTAAATCAACCCTGCGTTTCGATTTTCAACTCAACTTACTTTTCCTCAACCCAGACCCTAGTCTACTTTTTCCTGTTGAGTTTTTGAGAAAGTGTGGCACAATGTGGTAATTCGCTGCCTTATCAGCACTAATGCATTTGCCATTTTTTAGACATTTCGTGGTATGAAAAGCAACGAGTACGAACGTATACTCGTTGGAAAAAAGTAAGCGCCAAATTTAAAATAATCAAATTGCATTAACGCAAGTACAAAAAGGTTGCGCCTTTTTTGTGCGAAATTAAGTGAATTAGACATGATTACTTGTTTTTGGAGTTTACGCAAATAAAAGAGTAAAAATAGATGTACTAGGCTTAATATATGCTGGAACTGTTGTGGAGTTACCCTCAGCATTTGAACAAATCGCTTGTCGTCGAAGGAACTGAGCACATTCTGGCGCCAGTCAACTTACTTCGGGATGTGGAAGTGGCCGCCCTGCCGCAATAGCAGCCCCATAGTCGCAGTATTAAATAAAATTTAGTTTTTATACGATGAATTTGTTTTAGCAGACGAACCTTCAATAAAATCAATTTCATCCAAAGCCACTTTAGCAACAGCATCAGTCAAAATACACTTTACGCTTAGTCTCGGCATTTTTACATTAAAATGTTTAATTTAAATACATTTTTGCAGCATTTCGCAACTCGCAAATGTAAACAAACACACGCAAGAAGAAGAAGCACAAAGTCAAATACGGTTTTTCTGCAATTATGGGAATTTTGCAGCAATAAAATAACAAAAATCGATACATAACTAATTTTAGCTGCATTTTTCATTGAAATAGTTTTTATGCTTTGACTCGGCATTTTTAGTTCAAGTTTTTTAATTTTAATGTAAATTGTATCAATTTACAAATGTAAACAAACTCTGGAAAGAAGAAGAAAACTCAACAACTCAACTCATGAAACTCAACCGGGCTGTTCAGGCTTTGGCCTGCGGACTTTTTCCTCAACTTTTCAACTCCTCAACTTAACACAAACCGTGAACACCCTAAGTGTAGCTAAAAACCGTGAAACTCTACTACGGGGGAACGGGGAAAGGTATTGACATGACTTAACAAACTTCATCTTCTGAGAAAGATTTCACCATCCGGTAAAATTTCGTGTCTCTAGCTCTTATAGTCTCCGAAATCTAGGTGAACACCTAGATCTCTGCAAAAGACCATTTCGCAAAAAGTGTCTGCGAAGAGTGTCTTTTATTGTTGTAATGCGTGTGAGAGACAAAAGAGAACCCTGCAGTACTGATGGTGGCGCTTGCATGGTTCGTACTAGCTAATCGGATACAAATATTATTAGAGTCACAAATGCTTTTTTGATAACTTGTAACTTAATATTTATGAATAAAAACAGGTGTTCTTAATTGAATTTCGGGGAGTGTATATATTAAAATTTATAGCAAAAGGCATGTTCGTAAGATGAATACTAGGGTGGCCATTTTTGCAACATCTCACCATTTTACTAACGCCACCCCCTAAAAAGTTTCCTTTTTACCTACATATAGCGCCTGTAAAATTTAAAAACGATCCGAGTGTATTTGATGGGTCCGGCAATAGGTCAAAGGTCATAAAAAAGTTTCATATGAATGCATAAAAGGCGACCAAATCGTAAGTTTGACAAAAACATGTTCCAAATATAATCAATGGGTAATTCAATTATCTACAGTCTAGAGAACAAATTTCGAAATCAGTTTAGTATAACCAGAGATACTTACTGTTAAGTAAAGGCACTTTTTTTTTTTTTTTTTTTAATTTCGAAAAATGGGTTTTTCAAAATATCTCGAAGCCCGTTTCATGAAAAAAAAATTTTGACTGCATTTTCGGTTTTAGCATGTCATTTTACTACAGAAACGATTCAAAAATGTTAAGGAAACGAATATTTTTTTTTATTTGTAAACTGGTGTAATTAGTCAATTTAATCAATTTTAGAGCTTACCAAATTTATTTAGGCCGACTCTATATTTTTTTAAAATTATGTTTTGATAGATATGAGACCTTTTGAACTATAATTTGTCTGATTGGTAACAAGATTTTAAAGTTTATGTAGAACAATACAGTCGAAAACGGGAAAAGTGCAAGTTATGACCTTTGACCTATTGCTGGACCCATCAAATACATTCGGATCGTTTTTAAATTTTACAGGCGCTATATGCAGGTAAAAAGGAAACTTTTTAGGGGGTGGCGTTATTGATATCGACGGTTTAAAAATCCTCCATACCAGCGGCTACCCTAATGAATACACAAAGTACTAAGCGTGCTGCATTACGTATCAGCTGTAAGTATCAGAATACGTTCCTTTAAAAAAAAATTTATTTATTTAATAATAACAATTGTTCACGATTATACTTCAGCACCTAAAAGCATTTGTAAAAACTGAACACATTTTTATGTCGAATCACTTGGCAAGTTTCTTTTTTTTTTTTTAGTTTTCCATTTATCAACATTTGCCTTAATATATTTAAATATAACCTTTCTAGATGCAGTGGATCTGTAAAATCAAAAACCAGGGTAAAAAATATAAAACCCATAATAATAAAAAATAATGTAAAATTAAAATTATTTACAAAATTAATAATCATTTTAAAAGATGGCGTACGTTGTTAAAGTCGGACGCGTCCTACTTTTTGATACCCTGTACCACCATATTGCAATTAAATCCGATATATTGCTTAAGAACTCCAAAAGATATTTCGTTTGCCAAATTTGGTTACGATATTATAAGCAAACAAAAATAAACAGTGGAATTTTGTATCAAACACTTTTTTTTACTGATCGGTCCTATGGGGGCTATATGATATATGTAGTTAATAGATTTTGATCGAATTTGGTACAATGATTGAAAACTCTAAAACACTTCCGAGTACCAAATTGGTTACGATATCTTCACAAACAAACGAATTATTTATCTAAAACTTATGGGGTTTTTCGAGGTCCTCTGAAACACCCTATGGGAGCTATATAATATATCCCCGATATCCAAAATATAAAATAAATTTGCATCCCCTGACATAATAATGCATCTAATCTGAAAATTTGGTTGCTCTAGCTCTTACCATCTCTGAGATCTAGGCGTTCATACAGACAGACAGACAGACGGACATGGGTATATCGACTTCTCTAGTCACCCCGATCATACTTTGGGTAACTTTGGGGGGTCTACGACGTCTCCTTCTGTATGTTACATACATTTTCGGCTTGCACAAACTTAATATACCCTTTGTACCATACGGTACAGGGTATAAAAATTAGAAGTATTTTAAATTGTTTTTATTTTGTGTGGCTCAAATAAACAGCATATTTAGCGAATTAAGCAGATGGGTAACCTTTGCCCTATGCACCACATGGGTCCATATTTGCACTACCCAACAAATGGGTAGCCTTTGCACCACCCACCAAATGGGATACCGTTTGGACTACCCATGAGGTAAACGATGTGGTGGCGCCGGTTCCCATGTCCTAGGACATTGTGTGGAACAAACGAAATGAAGCAATGCATTGGTGGTGGGTTGATAAGTGGGTAGTGGTGGTCTGCTAGTGGGTGCACATTTCAGCACTTCCTAACTAATGTGCAGAACAGCAGTGTAGGCCTGAGCAAGTCATTTGTGTGCGGCACCGCACGCGTATACAGGAGCAACACACATGCACGCATACATGCCCAAAAGTCTCAGGCAAAAGTGTCCGCGATAAACACAACCGAAAAACAACGAAAAAATTGGTCTTGGTCTCTCGGAGCACTTTTGAGCAAAAAGTCTGAGTGTGTTTTGTCAATATTTTCTCTGTGTTCGTACGTGAGCGATTTTTTTCGCAGACTCTGAAAGTGTTGGCTGTTTTTTGCAAGCTCTAATACAGTCAGACAGACGGACATGGGTATATCGACTTCTATAGTCACCCTGATAATACTTTAGGTAACTCTGGGGGTCTCCGGAGATTCCTTCTGTATGTTATATACATTTTCGGTTTGCACAAACCTTTGTACCTTAAGGTACAGCGTATAAAAATCAACCGATTTCGATTCCTCAATACTGATTTTTTTTTTTTTCCGCATCTCACAAAGAATTGGGCACCTCCATCTTTTGTACCTTACCTATATATTACTGCAAAAAACTTTTCGCTTTCCGTAAGAATAGCAGTAGGTCTTTTGTTGTTATTGACCTAAGATGGAAGGGACTAATCCGTTCCTTTCCGATGTAACTCTCTCCCACACCAGCGTGGGCAGTCACAGAGAATATGTCTGGTGGTTTCGTCGTCTTCGAGACAGAGTCTACACTCTGAAGAATCCGTTAGGCTCATTTTCTGTAGGTGGTATCTTACAGTGAGGTATGCTACCAGCAGTTTTAAGTCCGCTCTGCCAAGACCTTTTGTCTTCATCACATCCAGATGTTTGACAAGCGGTTTTGCTTGTCGCAGCCCCGGTAAGGAGAACCAGTATCTCCTATGTTCTTCCACTGCCCATTTGTTCACCATTGTCTTGATTGCGGACCAACCAATACCACAGAACGGCGCAGGATATATAGTGGTGGTGGAGGCATCCTGTCGTGCTAGATCATCAGAGATCGTGTTTCCCTCCTCTCCCAAGATAGCACGACTCTGTTAAGGGAATACACGAGTTGGAGGTAATTATGGCATTCTTTAACCATCGCACAATGGGCCCGCGTGGCTAGATTTTGGCCAAAAGCCCAGCAGACGAAATTCAAAATTTGGAAAATACGACAATGTAATATGATTTCACACATATTAAGGTATCCAGAGCAAAAAAAAAATATTAAATTTTAATTAGTGGTTTTTAACTTATTAGACATCAAAGATGACATTTTGTATTTTTTTAACTTTTGCGATAATTTACAGAAAAAAAAACATGCACTTACTATGATACATGTAGTTAAGAAATCTTCATTCACTTTATTATTTATAATTGTTACTTCAGCGAAAAAATAAAATTGATCTTAAAAACTTTTTGGTTTTAAATATATTCGAGTAGCTATAAAGATATTGTTGGTTTTTCATCATTTGGCTACTTTGCTTTAAGGGTGCCTCCGACTACCACTCGATATTTGATCGAAAAAAATTTTATAAATTTCTTCACATGTTTTACAACAAAATGTAATTCCTCCTGATTTTCGGAAATTGAATTTTGTATCTAAAAGTTGAATTTTAAAAATTGACCTCCAGGAAATTGTACTATTTTTTTAATTTCTTAGCTGCCTAAAAGTATGCTTTAATTTTTTTCATTTCAAAAGTTGTACTAAAATGTAAGAAAAATGTACAATTTGAAAATTTTAATAAAGGCGCAAATCAAAAATTGTAAAATTGATCAATTCTTAAGAAAAAACGTAAAAATGTAAATATTGGTTTTTGAAATTTTTTTTCGGAAATTAAAAGAGCATGCAAAAAAAAATTATAACAGTCAAAAAGCATATGGATTGGTGATGTCGTCTTTTTGTAATTTGCTTGAAAAGTTGAAACTATTTGGTGCTATTACTCCAAAACCGTTCAATATTTTGGTTATAGGCTATTTTTTCAATGTATGAGGAGCTCATATTTACCTCTGTATGAAATATGGTCCAATTCCAATTAAAAATTTTTTTTTTTAATTAAGTTAAAAATTTTTTTTTATTTTTTTCCAATTTTGGTCTGGATTATCTATATCTCAAAAAAATCTGAGGAGGCTCAAACTTAAATAATAAAAAATTGCTCAATCTTTTACGAACACGTATGTAAAATTTCATCATTTTAAAAAAATTATTATGGAAATGCCAGGGTTTTGGCCAAAATATGAGAATTTGGGCCCATAGTGCATCGTAGAGGAGATGCTCCGTGGTGATGGCGCCCTTATAGCAGCTTGGCTATCTGAATGAATGAAAATGTTTGCTCCCCTAGTTCCCTTGTGAAGGATACTGTGGGCGCACATCTCTATGGCATGAATCTCTGTTTGAAATACGTTGGGAGAGATTCAGTGGGTTCAGGATGAAATTCTGGCATTTCTGTAAAAGTGCAGGAGAAGTCCGTCCCCACCAGTCGCATTGTAAGGTTCAAAAGAGCCAAGAGGAAATTAGCTCCATCCAGTCTGAGAGTTAGGCATCTCCGTTGCAGATTGACGTGCCCGGAAAATAAGTTTGGAGTAAGAGCTCCAATGTTTCCTTACGGTCTGTAGTGAAGGAGCATTACTCCTGCTTAACAGACCAATCCCGTTTGAGGATTGGACAATATTGCAAAAGTTCCTCCAGGTTTCAATCAATTGTCTTTTAAAATGCTTAAGCAATATATCGGACTTTATTGCAACAAGTGGTACATGGTATCCCAAAGTCGTCTGCACCCGACTTTAATTGAACATTGTTTAATTGAAATTAGCTTAGATGTTTTTTCTCTTTGGAACGATTACCTTTCTTCTTCCTAAAATGCTTACAGTCTAGTCTGCTCACCTATCAAATAAAGTTTCGAAACCTACAATCGGTTGTTCTAATTTCAACCCCACTACCGTTATCGTTTGGTTCTCAATATAGAAACTGGCTACATTTTATGCATCGAGTTATAGAAGGTTATTATTTTTATGCTTTCATATGCATTTCAATGGCAATAACATTCCTGAAAAAATGTGCCCCTATGTTGCCGTTGTACCCAAGCGACTAAGTGTGTATTAGTGATCCCAAAATATTTTTTATTTAAGTAAACTCTTACAAATTTGTAAAATTCACACCTTTTACTATACAAACCCAGTTAATAGGTTTTATTTTTCTGATTGACCTGCTTCACATGCAATTAAATTCAAATTGACACTCTAAAAATTAGAAAATCTTTCAAAGAAGTAGAAAAAAAAATCAGAATAATGTTATTGAAAATCTCTATTTTGCCTACATGTCTCTATTAAGGACATTTTGTAAAATCAAATTTATGCTCAAAAGTAACCAAGCAGCAAAAGTGGCCACTAATGGGTTAATGGCATCAATGTAGGCATCAAAAATAATTTTTTAAGTGAAAAAAAAATTAAGTACCCACAACTGGTAAAATTAGTTGCCCAAAACTGGGAAATGCTGACTTGTCCAAAAATTTTTTTCACGAACATTTTGATCGAACCATTATAAAATCACAAATTATATTTAATTTCCTGCATAAATATATATTACACTCACCTTTTTGCAACAATCCACAAGCACTTTAAACACAAACAAAAAGAGTATCACTTTTGATTTTTCCACATGAAAAAATGTGATCGGCTGTAGCTGCTAAGCGAATGCGTGGTTTGCTTCGACATTAGCAAAAAAACATGGTGCTTACATTACGCACAAACGATAATTTAAAGATCAGCTCCATCTCCTCACGTTCAAAAGTTATACAGAGGTGCCCACAACCGGGCAATGCCCACAACCGGACCACTTCCTCTACTAAAAATCTCGAAAACCTCACTACTTTTCGATGGTGCTCCATCGCTGTTGTTGTTATACAAAATAATCGCACGAAAATATTCACTGAATTCCATTTTTACAATTTTCAAGTCACTTAGGGTATTCACTCTTTGTGTTGAGTTGAGGAGTTGAAAAGTTGAGGACTTTTACAAAAACAAATACATGCTGTAAATCAACCCTGCGTTTCGATTTTCAACTCAACTTACTTTTCCTCAACCCAGACCCTAGTCTACTTTTTCCTGTTGAGTTTTTGAGAAAGTGTGGCACACGTTGGAAAAAAGTAAGCGCCAAATTTAAAATAATCAAATTGCATTAACGCAAGTACAAAAAGGTTGCGCCTTTTTTGTGCGAAATTAAGTGAATTAGACATGATTACTTGTTTTTGGAGTTTACGCAAATAAAAGAGTAAAAATAGATGTACTAGGCTTAATATATGCTGGAACTGTTGTGGAGTTACCCTCAGCATTTGAACAAATCGCTTGTCGTCGAAGGAACTGAGCACGTTCTGGCGCCAGTCAACTTACTTCGGGATGTGGAAGTGCCGCCCTGCCGCAATAGCATTCATGTCCTCTGCATAATTATCTAAAACTTCATCAATTTGTGCATCGCCACGTAGCCCCATAGTCGCAGTATTAAATAAAATTTAGTTTTTATACGATGAATTTGTTTTAGCAGACGAACCTTCAATAAAATCAATTTCATCCAAAGTCACTTTAGCAACAGCATCAGTCAAAATACACTTTACGCTTAGTCTCGGCATTTTTACATTAAAATGTTTAATTTAAATACATTTTTGCAGCATTTCGCAACTCGCAAATGTAAACAAACACACGCAAGAAGAAGAAGCACAAAGTCAAATACGGTTTTTCTGCAATTATGGGAATTTTGCAGCAATAAAATAACAAAAATCGATACATAACTAATTTTAGCTGCATTTTTCATTGAAATAGTTTTTATGCTTTGACTCGGCATTTTTAGTTCAAGTTTTTTAATTTTAATGTAAATTGTATCAATTTACAAATGTAAACAAACTCTGGAAAGAAGAAGAAAACTCAACAACTCAACTCATGAAACTCAACCGGGCTGTTCAGGCTTTGGCCTGCGGACTTTTTCCTCAACTTTTCAACTCCTCAACTTAACACAAACCGTGAACACCCTAAGTGTAGCTAAAAACCGTGAAACTCTACTACGGGGGAACGGGGAAAGGTATTGACATGACTTAACAAACTTCATCTTCTGAGAAAGATTTCACCATCCGGTAAAATTTCGTGTCTCTAGCTCTTATAGTCTCCGAAATCTAGGTGAACACCTAGATCTCTGCAAAAGACCATTTCGCAAAAAGTGTCTGCGAAAAGTGTCTTTTATTGTTGTAATGCGGGTGAGAGACAAAAGAGAACCCTGCAGTACTGATGGTGGCGCTTGCATGGTTCGTACTAGCTAATCGGATACAAATATTAATAGAGTCACAAATGCTTTTTTGATAACTTGTAACTTAATATTTATGAATAAAAACAGGTGTTCTTAATTGAATTTCGGGGAGCGTATATATAAAAATTTATAGCAAAAGGCATGTTCGTAAGATGAATACTAGGGTGGCCATTTTTGCAACATCTCACCATTTTACTAACGCCACCCCCTAAAAAGTTTCCTTTTTACCTACATATAGCGCCTGTAAAATTTAAAAACGATCCGAGTGTATTTGATGGGTCCGGCAATAGGTCAAAGGTCATAAAAAAGTTTCATATGAATGCATAAAAGGCGACCAAATCGTAAGTTTGACAAAAACATGTTCCAAATAGAATCAATGGGTAATTCAATTATCTACAGTCTAGAGAACAAATTTCGAAATCAGTTTAGTATAACCAGAGATACTTACTGTTAAGTAAAGGCACTTTTTTTTTTTTTAATTCGAAAAATGGGTTTTTCAAAATATCTCGAAGCCCGTTTCATGAAAAAAAAAATTTTGACTGCATTTTCGGTTTTAGCATGTCATTTTACTACAGAAACGATTCAAAAATGTTAAGGAAACGAATATTTTTTTTTATTTGTAAACTGGTGTAATTAGTCAATTTAATCAATTTTAGAGCTTACCAAATTTATTTAGGCCGACTCTATATTTTTTTAAAATTATGTTTTGATAGATATGAGACCTTTTGAACCATAATTTGTCTGATTGGTAACAAGATTTTAAAGTTTATGTAGAACAATACAGTCGAAAACGGGAAAAGTGCAAGTTATGACCTTTGACCTATTGCTGGACCCATCAAATACATTCGGATCGTTTTTAAATTTTACAGGCGCTATATGCAGGTAAAAAGGAAACTTTTTAGGGGGTGGCGTTATTGATATCGACGGTTTAAAAATCCTCCATACCAGCGGCTACCCTAATGAATACACAAAGTACTAAGCGTGCTGCATTACGTATCAGCTGTAAGTATCAGAATACGTTCCTTTAAAAAAAATTTATTTATTTAATAATAACAATTGTTCACGATTATACTTCAGCACCTAAAAGCATTTGTAAAAATTGAACACATTTTTATGTCGAATCACTTGGCAAGTTTCTTTTTTTTTTTTTAGTTTTCTATTTATCAACATTTGCCTTAATATATTTAAATATAACCTTTCTAGATGCAGTGGATCTGTAAAATCAAAAACCAGGGTAAAAAATATAAAACCCATAATAATAAAAAATAATGTAAAATTAAAATTATTTACAAAATTAATAATCATTTTAAAAGATGGCGTACGTTGTTAAAGTCGGACGCGTCCTACTTTTTGATACCCTGTACCACCATATTGCAATTAAATCCGATATATTGCTTAAGAACTCCAAAAGATATTTCGTTTGCCAAATTTGGTTACGATATTATAAGCAAACAAAAATAAACAGTGGAATTTTGTATCAAACACTTTTTTTTACTGATCGGTCCTATGGGGGCTATATGATATATGTAGTTAATAGATTTTGATCGAATTTGGTACAATGATTGAAAACTCTAAAACACTTCCGAGTACCAAATTGGTTACGATATCTTCACAAACAAACGAATTATTTATCTAAAACTTATGGGGTTTTTCGAGGTCCTCTGAAACACCCTATGGGAGCTATATAATATATCCCCGATATCCAAAATATAAAATAAATTTGCATCCCCTGACATAATAATGCATCTAATCTGAAAATTTGGTTGCTCTAGCTCTTACCATCTCTGAGATCTAGGCGTTCATACAGACAGACGGACATGGGTATATCGACTTCTCTAGTCACCCCGATCATACTTTGGGTAACTTTGGGGGGTCTACGACGTCTACTTCTGTATGTTACATACATTTTTGGCTTGCACAAACTTAATATACCCTTTGTACCATACGGTACAGGGTATAAAAATTAGAAGTATTTTAAATTGTTTTTATTTTGTGTGGCTTAAATAAACAGCATATTTAGCGAATTAAGCAGATGGGTAACCTTTGCCCTATGCACCACATGGGTCCATATTTGCACTACCCAACAAATGGGTAGCCTTTGCACCACCCACCAAATGGGATACCGTTTGGACTACCCATGAGGTAAACGATGTGGTGGCGCCGGTTGCCATGTCCTAGGACATTGTGTGGAACAAACGAAATGAAGCAATGCATTGGTGGTGGGTTGATAAGTGGGTAGTGGTGGTCTGCTAGTGGGTGCACATTTCAGCACTTCCTAACTAATGTGCAGAACAGCAGTGTAGGCCTGAGCAAGTCATTTGTGTGCGGCACCGCACGCGTATACAGGAGCAACACACATGCACGCATACATGCCCAAAAGTCTCAGGCAAAAGTGTCCGCGATAAACACAACCGAAAAACAACGAAAAAATTGGTCTTGGTCTCTCGGAGCACTTTTGAGCAAAAAGTCTGAGTGTGTTTTGTCAATATTTTCTCTGTGTTCGTACGTGAGCGATTTTTTTCGCAGACTCTGAAAGTGCTGGCTGTTTTTTGCAAGCTCTAATACAGTCAGACAGACGGACATGGGTATATCGACTTCTATAGTCACCCTGATAATACTTTAGGTAACTCTGGGGGTCTCCGGAGATTCCTTCTGTATGTTATATACATTTTCGGTTTGCACAAACCTTTGTACCTTAAGGTACAGCGTATAAAAATCAACCGATTTCGATTCCTCAATACTGATTTTTTTTTTTTCCGCATCTCACAAAGAATTGGGCACCTCCATCTTTTGTACCTTACCTATATATTACTGCAAAAAACTTTTCGCTTTCCGTAAGAATAGCAGTAGGTCTTTTGTTGTTATTGACCTAAGATGGAAGGGACTAATCCGTTCCTTTCCGATGTAACTCTCTCCCACACCAGCGTGGGCAGTCACAGAGAATATGTCTGGTGGTTTCGTCGTCTTCGAGACAGAGTCTACACTCTGAAGAATCCGATAGGCTCATTTTCTGTAGGTGGTATCTTACAGTGAGGTATGCTACCAGCAGTTTTAAGTCCGCTCTGCCAAGACCTTTTGTCTTCATCACATCCAGATGTTTGACAAGCGGTTTTGCTTGTCGCAGCCCCGGTAAGGAGAACCAGTATCTCCTATGTTCTTCCACTGCCCATTTGTTCACCATTGTCTTGATTGCGGACCAACCAATACCACAGAACGGCGCAGGATATATAGTGGGGGTGGAGGCATCCTGTCGTGCTAGATCATCAGAGATCGTGTTTCCCTCCTCTCCCAAGATAGCACGACTCTGTTCAGGGAATACACGAGTTGGAGGTAATTATGGCATTCTTTAACCATCGCACAATGGGCCCGCGTGGCTAGATTTTGGCCAAAAGCCCAGCAGACGAAATTCAAAATTTGGAAAATATGACAATGTAATATGATTTCACACATATTAAGGTATCCAGAGCAAAAAAAAAATATTAAACTTTAATTAGTGGTTTTTAACTTATTAGACATCAAAGATGACATTTTGTATTTTTTTAACTTTTGCGATAATTTACAGAAAAAAAACATGCATTTACTATGATACATGTAGTTAAGAAATCTTCATTCACTTTATTATTTATAATTGTTAATTCAGCGAAAAAATAAAATTGATCTTAAAAACTTTTTGGTTTTAAATATATTCGAGTAGTTATAAAGATATTGTTGGTTTTTCATCATTTGGCAACTTTGCTTTAAGGGTGCCTCCGACTACCACTCGATATTTGATCGAAAAAAATTTTATAAATTTCTTCACATGTTTTACAACAAAATGTAATTCCTCCTGATTTTCGGAAATTGAATTTTGTATCTAAAAGTTGAATTTTAAAAATTGACCTCCAGGAAATTGTACTATTTTTTTAATTTCTTAGCTGCCTAAAAGTATGCTTTAATTTTTTTCATTTCAAAAGTTGTACTAAAATGTAAGAAAAATGTACAATTTGAAAATTTTATAGCATACCTACAAAGGCGCAAATCAAAAATTGTAAAATTGATCAATTTTTAAGAAAAAACGTAAAAATGTAAATATTGGTTTTTGAAATTTTTTTTCGGAAATTAAAAGAGCATGCAAAAAAAAATTATAACAGTCAAAAAGCATATGGATTGGTGATGTCGTCTTTTTGTAATTTGCTTGGAAAGTTGAAACTATTTGGTGCTATTACTCCAAAACCGTTCAATATTTTGGTTATAGGCTATTTTTTCAATGTATGAGGAGTTCATATTTACCTCTGTATGAAATATGGTCCAATTCCAATTAAAATTTTTTTTTTTTTTAATTAAGTTAAAAATTTTTTTTTAATTTTTTCCAATTTTGGTCTGGATTATCTATATCTCAAAAAAATCTGAGGAGGCTCAAACTTAAATAATAAAAAATTGCTCAATCTTTTACGAACACGTATGTAAAATTTCATCACTCTAAAAAAATTATTATGGAAATGCCAGGGTTTTGGCCAAAATATGAGAATTTGGGCCCATAGTGCATCGTAGAGGAGATGCTCCGTGGTGATAGCGCCTTATAGCAGCTTGGCTATCTGAATGAATGAAAATGTTTGCTCCCCTAGTTCCCTTGTGAAGGATACTGTGGGCGCACATCTCTATGGCATGAATCTCTGTTTGAAATACGTTGGGAGAGATTCAGTGGGTTCAGGATGAAATTCTGGCATTTCTGTAAAAGTGCCGGAGAAGTCCGTCCCCACCAGTCGCATTGAAAGGTTCAAAAGAGCCAAGAGGAAATTAGCTCCATCCAGTCTGAGAGTTAGGCATCTCCGTTGCAGATTGACGTGCCCGGAAAATAAGTTTGGAGTAAGAGCTCCAATGTTTCCTTACGGTCTGTAGTGAAGGAGCATTACTCCTGCTTAACAGACCAATCCCGTTTGAGGATTGGACAATATTGCAAAAGTTCCTCCAGGTTTCAATCAATTGTCTTTTAAAATGCTTAAGCAATATATCGGACTTTATTGCAACAAGTGGTACATGGTATCCCAAAGTCGTCTGCACCCGACTTTAATTGAACATTGTTTAATTGAAATTAGCTTAGATGTTTTTTCTCTTTGGAACGATTACCTTTCTTCTTCCTAAAATGCTTACAGTCTAGTCTGCTCACCTATCAAATAAAGTTTCGAAACCTACAATCGGTTGTTCTAATTTCAACCCCACTACCGTTATCGTTTGGTTCTCAATATAGAAACTGGCTACATTTTATGCATCGAGTTATAGAAGGTTATTATTTTTATGCTTTCATATGCATTTCAATGGCAATAACATTCCTGAAAAAATGTGCCCCTATGTTGCCGTTGTACCCAAGCGACTAAGTGTGTATTAGTGATCCCAAAATATTTTTTATTTAAGTAAACTCTTACAAATTTGTAAAATTCACACCTTTTACTATACAAACCCAGTTAATAGGTTTTATTTTTCTGATTGACCTGCTTCACATGCAATTAAATTCAAATTGACACTCTAAAAATTAGAAAATCTTTCAAAGAAGTAGAAAAAAAAATCAGAATAATGTTATTGAAAATCTCTATTTTGCCTACATGTCTCTATTAAGGACATTTTGTAAAATCAAATTTATGCTCAAAAGTAACCAAGCAGCAAAAGTGGCCACTAATGGGTTAATGGCATCAATGTAGGCATCAAAAATAATTTTTTAAGTGAAAAAAAAATTAAGTACCCACAACTGGTAAAATTAGTTGCCCAAAACTGGGAAATGCTGACTTGTCCAAAAATTTTTTTCACGAACATTTTGATCGAACCATTATAAAATCACAAATTATATTTAATTTCCTGCATAAATATATATTACACTCACCTTTTTGCAACAATCCACAAGCACTTTAAACACAAACAAAAAGAGTATCACTTTTGATTTTTCCACATGAAAAAATGTGATCGGCTGTAGCTGCTAAGCGAATGCGTGGTTTGCTTCGACATTAGCAAAAAAACATGGTGCTTACATTACGCACAAACGATAATTTAAAGATCAGCTCCATCTCCTCACGTTCAAAAGTTATACAGAGGTGCCCACAACCGGGCAATGCCCACAACCGGACCACTTCCTCTACTAAAAATCTCGAAAACCTCACTACTTTTCGATGGTGCTCCATCGCTGTTGTTGTTATACAAAATAATCGCACGAAAATATTCACTGAATTCCATTTTTACAATTTTCAAGTCACTTAGGGTATTCACTCTTTGTGTTGAGTTGAGGAGTTGAAAAGTTGAGGACTTTTACAAAAACAAATACATGCTGTAAATCAACCCTGCGTTTCGATTTTCAACTCAACTTACTTTTCCTCAACCCAGACCCTAGTCTACTTTTTCCTGTTGAGTTTTTGAGAAAGTGTGGCACACGTTGGAAAAAAGTAAGCGCCAAATTTAAAATAATCAAATTGCATTAACGCAAGTACAAAAAGGTTGCGCCTTTTTTGTGCGAAATTAAGTGAATTAGACATGATTACTTGTTTTTGGAGTTTACGCAAATAAAAGAGTAAAAATAGATGTACTAGGCTTAATATATGCTGGAACTGTTGTGGAGTTACCCTCAGCATTTGAACAAATCGCTTGTCGTCGAAGGAACTGAGCACGTTCTGGCGCCAGTCAACTTACTTCGGGATGTGGAAGTGCCGCCCTGCCGCAATAGCATTCATGTCCTCTGCATAATTATCTAAAACTTCATCAATTTGTGCATCGCCACGTAGCCCCATAGTCGCAGTATTAAATAAAATTTAGTTTTTATACGATGAATTTGTTTTAGCAGACGAACCTTCAATAAAATCAATTTCATCCAAAGTCACTTTAGCAACAGCATCAGTCAAAATACACTTTACGCTTAGTCTCGGCATTTTTACATTAAAATGTTTAATTTAAATACATTTTTGCAGCATTTCGCAACTCGCAAATGTAAACAAACACACGCAAGAAGAAGAAGCACAAAGTCAAATACGGTTTTTCTGCAATTATGGGAATTTTGCAGCAATAAAATAACAAAAATCGATACATAACTAATTTTAGCTGCATTTTTCATTGAAATAGTTTTTATGCTTTGACTCGGCATTTTTAGTTCAAGTTTTTTAATTTTAATGTAAATTGTATCAATTTACAAATGTAAACAAACTCTGGAAAGAAGAAGAAAACTCAACAACTCAACTCATGAAACTCAACCGGGCTGTTCAGGCTTTGGCCTGCGGACTTTTTCCTCAACTTTTCAACTCCTCAACTTAACACAAACCGTGAACACCCTAAGTGTAGCTAAAAACCGTGAAACTCTACTACGGGGGAACGGGGAAAGGTATTGACATGACTTAACAAACTTCATCTTCTGAGAAAGATTTCACCATCCGGTAAAATTTCGTGTCTCTAGCTCTTATAGTCTCCGAAATCTAGGTGAACACCTAGATCTCTGCAAAAGACCATTTCGCAAAAAGTGTCTGCGAAAAGTGTCTTTTATTGTTGTAATGCGGGTGAGAGACAAAAGAGAACCCTGCAGTACTGATGGTGGCGCTTGCATGGTTCGTACTAGCTAATCGGATACAAATATTAATAGAGTCACAAATGCTTTTTTGATAACTTGTAACTTAATATTTATGAATAAAAACAGGTGTTCTTAATTGAATTTCGGGGAGCGTATATATAAAAATTTATAGCAAAAGGCATGTTCGTAAGATGAATACTAGGGTGGCCATTTTTGCAACATCTCACCATTTTACTAACGCCACCCCCTAAAAAGTTTCCTTTTTACCTACATATAGCGCCTGTAAAATTTAAAAACGATCCGAGTGTATTTGATGGGTCCGGCAATAGGTCAAAGGTCATAAAAAAGTTTCATATGAATGCATAAAAGGCGACCAAATCGTAAGTTTGACAAAAACATGTTCCAAATAGAATCAATGGGTAATTCAATTATCTACAGTCTAGAGAACAAATTTCGAAATCAGTTTAGTATAACCAGAGATACTTACTGTTAAGTAAAGGCACTTTTTTTTTTTTTAATTCGAAAAATGGGTTTTTCAAAATATCTCGAAGCCCGTTTCATGAAAAAAAAAATTTTGACTGCATTTTCGGTTTTAGCATGTCATTTTACTACAGAAACGATTCAAAAATGTTAAGGAAACGAATATTTTTTTTTATTTGTAAACTGGTGTAATTAGTCAATTTAATCAATTTTAGAGCTTACCAAATTTATTTAGGCCGACTCTATATTTTTTTAAAATTATGTTTTGATAGATATGAGACCTTTTGAACCATAATTTGTCTGATTGGTAACAAGATTTTAAAGTTTATGTAGAACAATACAGTCGAAAACGGGAAAAGTGCAAGTTATGACCTTTGACCTATTGCTGGACCCATCAAATACATTCGGATCGTTTTTAAATTTTACAGGCGCTATATGCAGGTAAAAAGGAAACTTTTTAGGGGGTGGCGTTATTGATATCGACGGTTTAAAAATCCTCCATACCAGCGGCTACCCTAATGAATACACAAAGTACTAAGCGTGCTGCATTACGTATCAGCTGTAAGTATCAGAATACGTTCCTTTAAAAAAAATTTATTTATTTAATAATAACAATTGTTCACGATTATACTTCAGCACCTAAAAGCATTTGTAAAAATTGAACACATTTTTATGTCGAATCACTTGGCAAGTTTCTTTTTTTTTTTTTAGTTTTCTATTTATCAACATTTGCCTTAATATATTTAAATATAACCTTTCTAGATGCAGTGGATCTGTAAAATCAAAAACCAGGGTAAAAAATATAAAACCCATAATAATAAAAAATAATGTAAAATTAAAATTATTTACAAAATTAATAATCATTTTAAAAGATGGCGTACGTTGTTAAAGTCGGACGCGTCCTACTTTTTGATACCCTGTACCACCATATTGCAATTAAATCCGATATATTGCTTAAGAACTCCAAAAGATATTTCGTTTGCCAAATTTGGTTACGATATTATAAGCAAACAAAAATAAACAGTGGAATTTTGTATCAAACACTTTTTTTTACTGATCGGTCCTATGGGGGCTATATGATATATGTAGTTAATAGATTTTGATCGAATTTGGTACAATGATTGAAAACTCTAAAACACTTCCGAGTACCAAATTGGTTACGATATCTTCACAAACAAACGAATTATTTATCTAAAACTTATGGGGTTTTTCGAGGTCCTCTGAAACACCCTATGGGAGCTATATAATATATCCCCGATATCCAAAATATAAAATAAATTTGCATCCCCTGACATAATAATGCATCTAATCTGAAAATTTGGTTGCTCTAGCTCTTACCATCTCTGAGATCTAGGCGTTCATACAGACAGACGGACATGGGTATATCGACTTCTCTAGTCACCCCGATCATACTTTGGGTAACTTTGGGGGGTCTACGACGTCTCCTTCTGTATGTTACATACATTTTTGGCTTGCACAAACTTAATATACCCTTTGTACCATACGGTACAGGGTATAAAAATTAGAAGTATTTTAAATTGTTTTTATTTTGTGTGGCTTAAATAAACAGCATATTTAGCGAATTAAGCAGATGGGTAACCTTTGCCCTATGCACCACATGGGTCCATATTTGCACTACCCAACAAATGGGTAGCCTTTGCACCACCCACCAAATGGGATACCGTTTGGACTACCCATGAGGTAAACGATGTGGTGGCGCCGGTTCCCATGTCCTAGGACATTGTGTGGAACAAACGAAATGAAGCAATGCATTGGTGGTGGGTTGATAAGTGGGTAGTGGTGGTCTGCTAGTGGGTGCACATTTCAGCACTTCCTAACTAATGTGCAGAACAGCAGTGTAGGCCTGAGCAAGTCATTTGTGTGCGGCACCGCACGCGTATACAGGAGCAACACACATGCACGCATACATGCCCAAAAGTCTCAGGCAAAAGTGTCCGCGATAAACACAACCGAAAAACAACGAAAAAATTGGTCTTGGTCTCTCGGAGCACTTTTGAGCAAAAAGTCTGAGTGTGTTTTGTCAATATTTTCTCTGTGTTCGTACGTGAGCGATTTTTTTCGCAGACTCTGAAAGTGTTGGCTGTTTTTTGCAAGCTCTAATACAGTCAGACAGACGGACATGGGTATATCGACTTCTATAGTCACCCTGATAATACTTTAGGTAACTCTGGGGGTCTCCGGAGATTCCTTCTGTATGTTATATACATTTTCGGTTTGCACAAACCTTTGTACCTTAAGGTACAGCGTATAAAAATCAACCGATTTCGATTCCTCAATACTGATTTTTTTTTTTTCCGCATCTCACAAAGAATTGGGCACCTCCATCTTTTGTACCTTACCTATATATTACTGCAAAAAACTTTTCGCTTTCCGTAAGAATAGCAGTAGGTCTTTTGTTGTTATTGACCTAAGATGGAAGGGACTAATCCGTTCCTTTCCGATGTAACTCTCTCCCACACCAGCGTGGGCAGTCACAGAGAATATGTCTGGTGGTTTCGTCGTCTTCGAGACAGAGTCTACACTCTGAAGAATCCGATAGGCTCATTTTCTGTAGGTGGTATCTTACAGTGAGGTATGCTACCAGCAGTTTTAAGTCCGCTCTGCCAAGACCTTTTGTCTTCATCACATCCAGATGTTTGACAAGCGGTTTTGCTTGTCGCAGCCCCGGTAAGGAGAACCAGTATCTCCTATGTTCTTCCACTGCCCATTTGTTCACCATTGTCTTGATTGCGGACCAACCAATACCACAGAACGGCGCAGGATATATAGTGGGGGTGGAGGCATCCTGTCGTGCTAGATCATCAGAGATCGTGTTTCCCTCCTCTCCCAAGATAGCACGACTCTGTTCAGGGAATACACGAGTTGGAGGTAATTATGGCATTCTTTAACCATCGCACAATGGGCCCGCGTGGCTAGATTTTGGCCAAAAGCCCAGCAGACGAAATTCAAAATTTGGAAAATATGACAATGTAATATGATTTCACACATATTAAGGTATCCAGAGCAAAAAAAAAATATTAAACTTTAATTAGTGGTTTTTAACTTATTAGACATCAAAGATGACATTTTGTATTTTTTTAACTTTTGCGATAATTTACAGAAAAAAAACATGCATTTACTATGATACATGTAGTTAAGAAATCTTCATTCACTTTATTATTTATAATTGTTAATTCAGCGAAAAAATAAAATTGATCTTAAAAACTTTTTGGTTTTAAATATATTCGAGTAGTTATAAAGATATTGTTGGTTTTTCATCATTTGGCAACTTTGCTTTAAGGGTGCCTCATACCTACAAAGGCGCAAATCAAAAATTGTAAAATTGATCAATTTTTAAGAAAAAACGTAAAAATGTAAATATTGGTTTTTGAAATTTTTTTTCGGAAATTAAAAGAGCATGCAAAAAAAAATTATAACAGTCAAAAAGCATATGGATTGGTGATGTCGTCTTTTTGTAATTTGCTTGGAAAGTTGAAACTATTTGGTGCTATTACTCCAAAACCGTTCAATATTTTGGTTATAGGCTATTTTTTCAATGTATGAGGAGTTCATATTTACCTCTGTATGAAATATGGTCCAATTCCAATTAAAATTTTTTTTTTTTTTAATTAAGTTAAAAATTTTTTTTTAATTTTTTCCAATTTTGGTCTGGATTATCTATATCTCAAAAAAATCTGAGGAGGCTCAAACTTAAATAATAAAAAATTGCTCAATCTTTTACGAACACGTATGTAAAATTTCATCACTCTAAAAAAATTATTATGGAAATGCCAGGGTTTTGGCCAAAATATGAGAATTTGGGCCCATAGTGCATCGTAGAGGAGATGCTCCGTGGTGATAGCGCCTTATAGCAGCTTGGCTATCTGAATGAATGAAAATGTTTGCTCCCCTAGTTCCCTTGTGAAGGATACTGTGGGCGCACATCTCTATGGCATGAATCTCTGTTTGAAATACGTTGGGAGAGATTCAGTGGGTTCAGGATGAAATTCTGGCATTTCTGTAAAAGTGCCGGAGAAGTCCGTCCCCACCAGTCGCATTGAAAGGTTCAAAAGAGCCAAGAGGAAATTAGCTCCATCCAGTCTGAGAGTTAGGCATCTCCGTTGCAGATTGACGTGCCCGGAAAATGAGTTTGGAGTAAGAGCTCCAATGTTTCCTTACGGTCTGTAGTGAAGGAGCATTACTCCTGCTTAACAGACCAATCCCGTTTGAGGATTGGACAATATTGCAGAAGTTCCTCCAGGTTTCCCTTTTTGAATTTCTTATGTCCTGGTCAGTGAGTGCAGCCGTATACTCATCCCACTGTTTGGTTTTCCTAGCTTTATTGAAGAGTCTCCTGACAATATTATCCGTTAGATTGGCGTTCCACCAGGGAACCTCACGTTTCGACCGGTAAGAACGCTGAGCCGTACTGACTTGGAAAGAGGAGATCAGCCCGTCTCCAAGCTGGTTAGCGCCCAAATCAATCTCGTCTACCGAGTTGATGTTGGAGACTAGAGAGTCGGACACATGTTCGATTAATGTCTGAAAGTGAATCCATTTGGTTTTTTTTTGGGATTGAAGACGCTCTGCCCTAACTCTACCTGCTCCGGCAAGTCAAACCTGATGTGCTGGTGATCTGAAAGTTTGGCCTCATTCGTTACCCTCCAGTTACTTATAAGGCCAGACAAGGAGTTGCTAGCTAAACTTAGGTCTAATACCTTTTCTCTGATAGCATTAATGAAGGTAGGTTTGTTCCCTTTATTCACAACATTTAATTGACTATACAATAAATATTCTAAGAGAGACTCACCTCTAGCGTTAACGTCACTACTACCCCAGATGGTGTGGTGAGAGTTTGCGTCACAGCCGACGACAACTTGTATGTTCCGCTGTCTGCAGCGGTCAACGAGCCGCTTGACCTCTGTCGGCGGGACGTCAGCAGGGTCCCCTGGGAAATAAGCCGCTATTTCCCTGGTGCCCGTCTCCATAGCAACTTCAACGAGCGCAGCTAATAGATCCCTAGAAATAAAGTTCGTTAGTGGAAAGTAAATTGACACCAGTGTCAAAAAGCATCGCAGTGCGAGGCGTATCCACTTGACGGTCATATAACAACTTACTTGTCTTGACATTCAAGCCTCGGACTTGGCCACCCACCTACCATGGCTCCTGAATGAGAGATATGTCGATTTATCCTCGGCGAGGGTCCTGCACAGGGTGGCTGACACTCCTTTAGCGTGGTGCAGGTTCGTCTGGAGCACCCTTGTGGCGCTCATTCGACACCCGCCGAATGGAGTGCTGGACGAGGCTGTCCCGCTTGCCTGAGTTTGTCAAGTTGTTGGGAAAGTAACCGGAAAATACATGAGTAGGAGGAAACTTCTCCTCCGACATCAACTTGATATCCAAAGCAACTTTGCTCTTGATATGTCAAAAGTTGGTTTTAACCCACGCAGCTGTGGGTTCATGTGCACAAATCAACAACACCCAGTTCGAACGAAGGACACACTATCACTTGTCTTGGCTACTACACATACTGGCGAATTGTACGGTGACCGGGAATGTCGCATAATGCCGTCCCTAAATAATTAGTTCATCTGCTTTTCTAGAAGTATCTGATGAGGTTATTATCTCTTCAACCATTTCAGTGGTGTAGGTAACTTTTCGCAAACAAATTGGAAGGAATTTCTATCATATGTGTGGGAATCCATAACGATCATCAATAATGAGCGGATAGTCTATCAAAAGTTAGTAAACGAGTAATAGCCTACTCACACTGAGCACTTAGCGGAACGCGTGGGATTTTTTGAAGATGTGAACACTGACAACATCTAACATCTTGCTGCCATATTGACAGGCTGGTAAAATAAGGTAAATTTTCAAATTTATTTGCAATGCTTTATAATTAGGGTATTCACGCTTTGTGTTAACTTGAGGACTTGAGGACTTTTACAAAAACAAAATGTATGCCAAAATACAACCCTGTGTTTCAACTCACAACTCAACTTTTCCTCAACCCAGACCCTAGTCTTCTTTTTGCTGTTGACTTGTTGAGAAAGTGTTGCACAATATGGTAATTCGCTGCCTTTTCAAATGCAACGAGTTACCTCACACTTGCTAAAAAAAAAAGAGCGCCAAATTTAAAATAATCAAATTGCATTAACACAAGTAACAAAAGGTTGCGCTTTTTTTGTGCGAATTTTGTTGTTGGAGTTTTCGCAAATAAAAGAGTACAAATAGATTTTTTTTTCTTCCCCTATGGGTTCCTCACAAAGTAGGTCTTTTGTTGGTATTGATCTAAGATGGAAGGGACTAATCCGTTCCTTTCCCAAGTGACAGGCTCTGTCCCATACCAGCGCTGGGCAGTCACAGAGAATATGTCTGGTGGTTTCATCGTCCTCGAGACAGAGTCTGCACTCTGAAGATAGGCCAATTTTCTGTAGATGGTATCTAACAGTGTGGTGGCCAGATAGATAAGCTACCAGGAGTTTTAAGTCCACTCTGCCAAGACCTTTTGTCTTGATCATATCCAGGGGTTTGATAAGCGCTTTTGCTTGACGCAGCCCCGGTAAGGAGAACCAGTATCTCCTATGTTCTCCTGCAGCCCATTTGTTTACCATAGTTTTGATTGTGGACCAACCAATACCAATAGGGGCAGTGGTCAGAGTGGAGGCACCCTGTCGTGCTAGATCGTCAGTGATCGTGTTACCATCCACACCTGAGTGTCCAGGTACCCAACATAGCACGACTTTGTTCCGGGAGGACAGGATTTGGAGGTAATTATGGCATTCTTTAACCATCCTGGAGGAGATGCTCCATGATGATAGTGCCCTAATAGCAGCTTGGCTATCTGAGTAGATACAGATGTTTGCTCCCCTAGTTCCCTTACTAAGGATACTATGGGCGCAGATCTCTATGGCATGAATCTCTGCTTGAAAGATGCTGGGCCAGATGCCCATTGCACTAGAGATTCTGGTGTTGGGCCCAACGACTCCAACATCTACACCCTGCTCAGTTTTGGACTCATCCGTGAACCATTGTTGCCACCGGAGGTTTCCACAGGGGCTGCCATCAGCCCAAGTCTCCCGACTTGGGAGAAGAGATCTAAATTTTTTGTTATGAAATAATTCCGTGATCATAAGATCTGATCTAGAGCAGATGGATACGTCAGGAAGGTAATATATAAGTGCGGCATGACCAGTGTCGCTTGCTAAGAGTCCAGATGTGATCTGGATACGTAGTAGACTCTGCATGGCTGACTTTTGGATGAAAATGTGCAGTGGTGTAAGTCCAAGGACTGACTCCATGACAGCTGTAGGACAGGTTCTCATAGCTCCCGAGAGAGATAGGCATACTAATCTTTGAAGCTTGGCCACATTTTGCTGCGTCTTGGGCCACCACACAAGGGCTGCATATGTGACGATAGGCCGTACCATCATACGGTATATCCATTCTGTAATATTTGGGTGTTTTGAGTGTTGCCAAAGAATTTCCTACAAGCCCACATGGCTCGAGTAGCTTTGGAGAGCACTTGTTCTAAGTGGGAGTTCCAGTTGAGTCGTTTGTCTAGGACCACACCTAGATATTTGACCTGTTCTGAAAACTCCACCTCAGTGTTATTTATAACGAGGTTCCGAAGCCTAATGTTGTATCTCTTCGTGAAGGGAACAATCACAGCTTTCAGGGGATTGATGTTAAGCCCTTCGCTTAGACACCAGTTCAGGGTTATCTGTAGAGCATTGTCCATCATCTCTATGATGGTGTTCTCATATTTACCCGTCACTATGATTGCCAGGTCATCTGCGTAGCCAATTACTTTATAACCAAGCACTGTCAGCTTAGTTAACAGTTCATCGATCACGAGAGACCATAGCAGGGGAGATAACACACCTCCTTGTGGACAACCTTTTACAGCTCTTATGCTGACTGCTGTGCCATCTAGAGATGCAGTTATGTCCCTCTGTCGGAGCATGGATTCGATCCATGCGATCACGTGTGGTTCTATGTTTCTACGTGCCAACGCTCTAGAGATAGAACCAAAGTCAGTGTTGTCGAAAGCTCCCTCGACATCCAGGAAGGCGCACAAAGCTATGTTCTTGGAGTCAAAAGCGCTTTCAATCTTTCGGACTAGGTGGTGTAAGGCAACCTCTGTTGACTTCCCCTTGGAATAGGCAAACTGCATTGGATGCAACGGGGTCGTGACTTGCAGTTTGTTTCTGATATGCAGGTCGAGAAGCCTCTCTACTGTTTTCAGAAGGAATGATTTTAGACTGATTGGTTCAAAGGAGCCAATTGCCCATCTGACTTTGTCGGCATCAAATATTGTGCCAGATATTCTGGCAGCCCCTCGGAAGTTTGGCTCAATCCAATCTGAGAGTTGGACATCTCCATTGCAGATTGAAGAGCCTGGAAAGTGTGTTTGGAGAAGGAGCTTCAATGTTTCCTTACGGTCTGAAGTGAAGGAGCCATCACTCATCACTCAACAGACCTACCCCGTTTGAGGACTCTTTGGCCATGACTCGTTGAAGTCTAGCCGCTTCTGTTAGGTTTTGGACATTATTGCAGAAGTTCTTCCAGGTTTCCCTTTTAGAATTTCTAAAGTCCTTGTTGTAATCAGTGAGAGCAGCCTTGTACTCATCCCACTGCTTGGTTTTCCTAGCTTTATTAAAGAGTCTCCTAACAGTTTTCTTTTTAGCCGTTAGGTTGGCATTCCACCAGGGAACCTCACGTTTCGACTGGTAAGAGCGCTCAACTGACCTGGCTTGGAAAGAGGAGATCAGCACATCTTCAAGCTGGTTAGCAGCCAAATCAATCTCGTCTACCGAGTTGATGTTGGAGACTAAAGAGTCGACCGCATGTTCGATCAGTGTCTGAAAATGAATCCAGTTGGTCTTCTTGGGATTGAAAACCCTCTGCCTTAACTCTAACTGCCCCGGCAAGTCAAACCTGATGTGCTGATGGTCTGAAAGTGTGGCCTCATTAGTTACCCTCCAGTTACTTATAAGGCCACACAGGGAGTTGCTAACCAGAGTAAGGTCTAATACCTCTTCTCTAATAGCATTGATGAAGGTGGGTTTGCTCCCTCTATTTACAACATTTAATTGACAACACAATAAATATTCTAAGAGAGACTCACCTCTAGCGTTGACGTCACTACTACCCCAGATGGTGTGGTGAGCGTTTGCGTCGCAACCGACGACTAATGGCGTTTTACGCTGACTGCAGTGGTCAACGAGCCGCTTGACCTCTGTCGGTGGGACATCAGCCGTGTCGCCAGGGAAATAAGCAGCCGCCACCACTATTTCCCTGGTACCCGTCTCCGTGGCAACTTTGACGAGCGCAGCTACTAGATCTCTAGAAATAAAGTTCGTTAGTGGAAGGTAATTGACACCATTATCAATAAGCATCGCAGTGCGAGGCACATCCACTTGACGGTCATATACCAACTTACTTGCTTTGACATTTAAGCCTCGGACTTGGCCACCCACCGGTCGATTTTGTCCTCGGCGAAGGTCCTGCACAGGGTGGCTGACGCTCCTTTAGCGTGGTGCAGGTTCGCCTGGAGCACCCTAGTGGCGCTCATTAGACTCCCGAATGGAGCTCTGGACGAGCTCGCTTGCCTCGGCGAGACCCCTTGCCTCGAGCGCCCTTCGGAAGCCGATCCGCCTTTTCGCGGATGCTGGCAGCAGTGACCAGGCCCTTCTGCGTGCCCACCTTAGCTAGCCCAGCAGCTTTGCTAGTTGTGGGTCGCGGGTTGCTGTCAGCATTAAGGGCCGGATTTTGTGGATCCGTAGATACTGAGGGTACTACAGCTTTCTCAGTTGTATCCACGGAGGCACTGGATTCTGCGCGTTTATTGCAGCCAGAACCTTATCATTTGGCAGGTTGATGCTATTGGGGAAATAACCTCGAACCACATGTGTTCGGGGAAACTCCTCCTCCGACATCAACCTGATATCTAGAGCCACCTTGCTCTTGATATGGCAGAAATTGTTGGGAACCCACGCAGCTGTGGGTTCATTCGCACATATCAGCAACACCCAGTTCGAGCGAAGGACACATCCTTCGAACTGTGGTGTCGCATCACCAGCGAATTCGATTGTAGCATCGAGAATAGCCTCTTTGATCCGAGCCATTTGTTCGGAAGTAAGAGCTGCAGCGTTTGAAATGAAACCCAGCTTGATGCCTTTGACTACGCTGCTGTAGGGCATCTTGTTGGACTCGACGTGAGCTTGCTTGGGTTTCTTTGTCGCCGTATGTGGCGACTTATCGTCAGATCGGATCCTCTTGACCAGTGTCGCAGGGGGTGCCGATCTGGCAGAAGCTAGAGCGTCAGTTCTTGAGAGACCTTTGCCAAGAGCAGCTTTAAAGAGTCTCTTCTCCCGAGAACTGAGTTTTTCAAAGGGAGCATCAGACTATAGATTGAGGGTCTGGAGTGTGGCACCGATACTGACACCAGACGACTTCTGCGAGACTACACTCACAGTGTCATCTCCGTCAGAGACCAGGAGTTCTTCCTCGGAGCTCAAGGCCGACACCTCGAGCTGCCGATGAAGAAGCAGTGGTCCTTTCGGTTGAAGGTGTACCGGCTGTTCTTGAACAGATTCAAGTGGTTGAACCCGAGTCCCTACCGTATGCCCAACAGCACTACTAAGGGGGTCGCGAATGAGAAAATGCTAGGGCTGTAATAGGCTTAATATATGCTGGAACTAAATGCTGAAACAAATCGGGTTTCGTCGAAGGAACTGAGCACGTTTTGGCCCCAGTCAATTGACTTCGGGATGTGCAAAGGGTTACCGCGATGCGAGAGTATAATTGCATCCATGTCCTCATGATAATTATCTAGAACTCCGTCAATTTGTGTGTCGCCACGCAACCCCATTGTGTTTGTATTAAACAAAAATTCAATAAAATTAATTTCAGCCAAAGCCACTTTAGCAACAGTTTCAATCAAAGTAGACTTTACGCTCAGTCTTGCCATTTTTAAATCAAAATTTTTATTTTAATGATTATTTGCAGCAATTTATAAAAGTAAACAAACACAGGGAAGAAGCAGCACATACTCAAATACGGTTTTTCTACAATTGCTTCGTTTTTGCAGTAATAAAATAATAATAAAATAATCTGTGTACTTTAGCTGCAGGTTCTATTAAAGTAGATTTTATGTTCTTACCCTGCATTTTTAATTCAAGTTTTTTAATTTTAATGCAATTTGTACCAATTTACAAATGTAAACAAACACATGGAAGAACAAGCACAAAATCAAATACGGTTTTTCTGCAATTATTTAATTTTCGCAGCAATAAAATAATAAAAATCCGAGTAATCCAAAGCTACTTTAGCTACAGATTCTGTAAGTAAAGATTTTACTATTCGACTTGGCATTTTTAATTCAACCTTTTGAATTTTAATTCAATTTGTACCAATTTACAAATGTACCAAAAACAGGAAAGAAGAAGAAAAGTCAACAAGTCAACAGGAGGGATTCACGCTTTGGTCTGTTGACTTTTTCAACAAGTCCTCAAGTCAACACAAAGCTTGAATACCCTATATATTAAACTATCAATCTTTTTATGAGTTGATTTACAACATCAACTATTATTAAGGGAGGGTTTTCTTATGTTGAAAACATTAATTAATTGGGAGTATTAATAAGGACGACTCGCACATACACACAAATAGACATATGCATACATATATGCAAGCGCCACGAGCTGTTTGGATGTTTGTTGGTATTGTGCCTTCTTCTTCTTCTCCCAAACCCTTGTTTACCTCTTTTCGGATTCACTTATGCTCCTCCTGAGGTGTGGGTATGCGATCTCAGCGTTTGTCTGCAGGCATTCCGATCCTGGATCATGTCGTCGCTGAGACCCATTCGTTGGTGATGTTAAAAGGTGATGTTTTTGGCACTTGCGTATGGATATTCGTTAGTTATGGACTTTCCTTTTACACCGGCGGTTGTCTCCAGACCCGGTAACCAATCGCATACACTGATCTTTGGAAGATCTTTAAGATGTTAAAAATGTGCCTCAGGCTCAATGTGATGGTAAGTATGCCTGCATCTGACTAGTTCTCTTTTAGGGACCTCTTACGCCAGGCAGAGAATACCGTGGTGATAAATTATATTACAGGAATTGTTGGTATTGTGCCTAAAAACCAATAGTTTAAAAATAATGGTAAATTCAAATGTATGTATGTATTTGTAGTTTTTTTTAACTATTTGTTCAATTCGATGGGTGCTGCATTAAAATAAATCACTGCAGTAGGAGTTATTAACCACCATAATTATTAAGTTGGTTTTCTACCAAAATAAAAACTTGAGCTACAGATTTACTAATGTAAATCACCGCCGAATCGTCACTGGTGTTGACATAGAAGAAGAAGTAAAAAAAACAATATGCTCATTTTTTAATGAGCCACAATTTATTTTTGTTTGTTAAAATGTAATAAATAAAAATACAAAATACATAAATCTATAAAATCGGTTTCTACTTTTTTCCCCTTATCAAACTAGGAGCTCCGACTGAATGCCTGCTGGCCCACATTGTATGGTTGAGTTAGCCATATATTGCCGCGCATTTTAAATAATGTGCAAGTTCCATGAACATATGAGATTTTGGCGCCTTGTTTCAAATTGAAAATAGCCAGTCTTTTTCGTTAACATTGTTTACATTTTCGCAGCGAATGACAAAAATTTAGAGGTGCACAGACAATAATCGAGACGCAATAGGATAGGAACATTTCCACAAGATGTTGAAATGTTGTTGAAATTTTCGGAACGGCAAATTCATACGCAACATCTTCGACATAAGATATTAAATGTGCTCCAGTGTGAATAGGCTATAAGCAACTATAGTAAAACGATTCATCTCTCGCTCAGTTTGTGGCAGAAAATATCTTACTATGACCTTATTTGTAGCTGTAGTAGCTAGATGCCTTATTTTAAGTCTATAAAATAACTCCATTGAATATTTTTAAAGTTGGGAGAGTGAAAAATGTAATTGGCATGTCTTTGCATTTGAATAAATTTAGATTGGTGGGGTGAGCTATTTTAACTTAGCCTTTCTGGCCGTTTCTGAAACTCCTTCATACCCACTTTCATAAATGAGTTGCTCTGACAATTCATATGCTCACTCCTTTTGGGCATTATTGAAATAAGCTTGTTCGCTTTCCTCTAGTTTGTATGCCATTTTTAGCGCTGAGTCTTCTTGCAGTTACTCCACAGTTCAAGTGGCGATATGATATTGCCTTTGGAACTATGGGTCCTGCATTATTCGACGGTGTCGGACGTTTGCTTACAAATTCATTAGCTGTGGGCCTATCCATATAGTTAACGACCTTTGATCTTATGGATACATTAATATCCATGGGTGTATGTCTAGGTTGTGGTTTCGGGGCAAACGGACCAGGGCTTTACCGCAATAGCTTTCACTTAATTCCCGAACGCTTCCTGGAGAGTTCTCCTGAATACCATTCTTTTCAAAATTAACGAAAGTTGATGGTACAAGGCTTCATAGAACTCACTAATGGTAGCTCGACCCTGGGACAATACGAATAGTTGGTATTCAAGAGTTTTAAGATATCATTTGTCAACGTAGTGTGCCGTGTTGTAGGATTCCAATACGGTATTGACTTCACCAACTACCTTGTTTTGGATCGGTTATGTCACCAAGTAAACTTACCAAGTTGCTTGTCTCCACGAGGCCTAACTTATGGCACATCAAGCTTTTCGTTACCTAAATCAAGCTCAGGACTTGCTATTGGTGTGCTGCTACTAAGGCGCGATGCCAATGTTAACACCCGTTGCAATATTGCTTTGTTCTTATTACTTTGTCGGGCAGAAAAATATTGCAACATTACGAATCGTAGTCATTTTTATATGATACTAGGGGGCTCCGCCCCCTGCGGGATTCGCACGCCAACCCCCATCTTCTTTATACAATTCAAACCATCCTGATTAGAATATCCCTTGTATACATATTTCTTTACTTCCATAAAGTACTTGCTATAGTTGGTCCTACCCGATTTTAAAATACCCGTTACCATCACAGGCCGCTCCTCGATATAAAAAAAGTTAAAAAAACAAACCTCAATCGCTTGGTTACGGAAAATTTATTTCAATAAAAGTACAAAAATCAAGTACTTCTATGGCATATCGCTAAGACATTTGATGAAGCTATGCATTTTGGTGAATGGGTTAGACTTGGGTTGACTCTTTGCATTGAAGTACCTTGTGATATGCGACATTTTTATACCCTGTATCATATGGTACAAAGGGTGTATTAATTCGTTTTGTTATTAGTCGCAAGAATAATAATAAAGCGGATGGTTTGCCGATACGTGAACATTTCACTTACAATTGACCATGAGAAAAACATTAATTTTCTAAGTTCAGCCCACAAACACTCAAGGATTGGCCTTGTGATTTGTTAATCGTCATGTCGAATGCAAGGCGAATCGGCAATTCAATTCATGTAAACTCAAAAGGGATATCTGTTGGAATCATTGGAATTCTCGGAATTCTCTTCCTCACCTTTAAATTTTCCTTTGAGTATCATCAGTTTTCATTGGCCCTATGAACGTTGTTTGTGGGTATTGTTGCGCATTGTGGCCATCGATAGCGTAGTGGTAGCGTACTCGCTTTGCAACCCGATGGTTGGTGGTTCGATTCCCCGCAGTAGCACTGGTACATTTGCCTAGCACTGGCAGCGCTAGCTCAAAGACGCTATTTGCCCCAAAAAATCTCTATTAATTCAAGACACCGCCGTTCGGATTCGGCTATAAACTGTAGGCCCCTGTTCCGCCAGGGGCGACTGACAAAAAAGTCAGTCAGGGAATTATATATATATTGTTGCGCATTGAGGTTTGCTAGAGAAACGCGTGGTTTTGTGTTGCCTTAATGGCAAAGTAAAATTGCCATTATTGACTCCTCCAACTGAGCCATTGCATTTCTTGCTTAGTGGTGAAACATGAACCATCATAGATCATCAAAATCGGTCAAAAGGGATTCTTGAGTTATAAATGGTTTAGTTTTTGTTTAGTTATTCATTTTTTTTTACTTTACTGCTGATATGGCGCACGAGTAGTTTTATGAGCTGACATAGCGCTTTTGTATTTTGACGATTATGGCACAGTTAGAGTTAACTTATGTATTGTACAAAGAACTTAAACAATAATAATGCAGGATTGAATTTAGATATCGTATGGTGCTATGGTTTTTTAAATAAATAAATTGTTAGGCGTTTTCTTTATTTTTTTCTTTTTTTTTAATTAAATTCTAATGTTGTTAAATGAATGTAAAAACAGAAACAGATTGTACAATGCCAAATAAAAGCTAACCCAGTTTTTAGAACGTCACTCTTTGCCGTTGCTCTGTTGCTCAGTGTTCCATGATTATTTTCCTTGATGTATGTTATATAAGTGTGTATATATGTATTATGTACATACATGAACTTGAAATAATTTCCTAACAACCTAACTAACTAATTAACTTACAAACAAATTCATCGGATGACTAAGTGAAGTTCATATTTGCACCGGTTAACAACCTTTCTATGACGGGTTGGTATTATTATAGTAGCTGTAACCGGTTGATTGTGGACTTATGTAAGTTCGTTGACTTAAGCGCAGCCATAAATGTTGTTATTCAAATATTCAATCAATTTCGGCCTAGAATATTAAGATATTTTACAATATATAGGTACTAGTATGTCTGCACTGGTGCACTTGAACTTATGTTCATTTGGTTAATCAATTAAATTGTTAAATAACATGCGCTCAAACACTCCAAAATAAAGCTCTACGCCAAATAGCAGATGCTCCTTGGTATGTTAGGAATAGGAATCTACATAAAGACCTTAACATAAGTTTCACAGGGGACACCATAAACAATCTGAGCGGGAGGTATGAGAGTAGATTGGAAAGCCATCCAAATTCGTTGGCCTGTGCTCTTGCGGGTCATAGACCAAGGCGAAGGCTAAAAAGACTTCACCCTTCGGATCTAAAGAACCGAAAAGTTCAGTAAAAATTGTAAATTTAAAATTTAGAGAAACCAATGAAATGTTTCTCATTTTTGTAAATCATGTAAATAAATAATTTTTGATAGTTTAATTGTAGTTAATTTTGTAAAATAATTTTTTAGATCGATTAACTTTATAATTTACATATTGGATTATACTATAATGGTCTGGTACTATAGTGGTCGGCAAAATATACATATGCATTTTTTTTTTTGCGTTTGTATTGAACATTTTCTGCCGCTGTGACGTATTTCGACGCTGACGTCGCAAAGCAACAGACACGAAGTTGCTTGTGCATGACTTCGGCTCTTGCTTAGAGTGCGTGCTTGCATTTTTACTCTCACAAAACTAAAGCGCTCCAGCATTAGTACGCCGTGGCTTTGGTGCTGTTTAGCAGAAAATACAAAATCAGTTTATGTTTAGTTGGCTACAACGCCAGAGAATTGGCTGGGAGAATTTCAGTACAAAAATCACGCACACATGCAAGCGTTTTGTGTACAATACAGTACGTGTGAACCATAGGCCCATGGGATAGGGCCGTGCCGACCACTGGATTATAGCCTTAGTATTAAGTAGGCTGATTGCCGATAAATAAAAAAAACAAAAAAAATCTATTTTCTAGGCCGCGCCCAAGGAGTTTTGGTGTGCGCGCCCAGCACACTTACTAGAATCTCCTGTTTCCGATTGGCGTAATCTGTCTCAAACAACAGATGGTTGCCAGCTTTTGAATACAAATTACAGCGAGATAAGCTACGAGAACGGGCTGTGGACAAATTGGCCAGTCAATTCAAACCTTACATCCTATATAAAATGCACTCAGTTTGAGTTTTCGAACGTGGATGGATTGGCAAAATCACTAATAGAGGAATATAATCTAGTCTGTGACCGCAAATACTTGATAAGCGCGGTGGAAATGAGTTTTCTAGCTGGCGCCGCAGTAGGCGCAGTGTTGAGTGGATGGATTTCGGATCGGTTTGGTAGGCGTCACACACTGATGATATTTGCCACCATACAAACAGCAATTGGTATGAATATAAATATATGACAAAAATATTTGTTCGAATGGTAAATTATATGTGAATGAAATTTCTAAATATTTTTTATTTCTATTGCAAACTATATTGCTCGACATTATTTACCTTTCGTCTGCACGTAAAAGAGATAAGTCCATTTGGGTATTTCTTCGAAAATTTTATATTCCTGCATGGAAATAATCTTAAATTGAACCCACTACCATCAAATTAAACTCTAGCAAACGTTTCAAGGCAAATTTATTCGGTTTTTTTATTTCGAGCATAATGCAGCTTGTAGTTTCTAATGATTTGCCATCTCCAATCCAATTTTAAACTATTTTAAGGACCGATCGGCCAAAAAAACGTTTTTTGGTGCAAAATTCGTCTGTTTTTAATTTGTTTATCAAATTATCGTAACTTTTGGAGTTCCTAAGCAATACACCGGTTTTCATTGCAATTTTTTTTTTTATGTATTAATTATTAATTACCTATTATTACCTATCTTACTACAGGTTCAATTTTGGCCTTCTCAACGACACTGACCATGTACATGACACTAAGAGTTATTATTGGATTCGCTTGCATGACCGTAACTGTAGTTAGCTTTGTCCTTGTTGTTGAATTGGTCTCTGGAAAATGGCGTTCTATTATCGGCATATTGAACATATTACCAGTTGCGATTTCATATGTTCTAACAGCATTAATTGCTTACTTCATTCGCGATTGGCGGATGGTACAATTGGTCATTTCAGTTCCTTGGTTTATTTTGCTTTTCATGTGGTAATTATCCGAAATTTTAGTATTTAAGTATCTAACCGATGGCATAGGGACCATAAAATCTTTTAATATTTAAATTTACTATTTACACAAATTGTATTTGCTGTCTCTCAGGTACTGGTTGCCTGAATCTCCTCGATGGCTTCTAGCCCAAGGACGTCTCGAGGAGCTAAGCATGTTACTTGAACGTGCGGCAAAAACAAATGGGTCCACCTTACCAAGCAACTATCAAAAAATGATGGAAGCAGCTCTTCCTACTGCTCCAAGTATTCAAAAATCTGAGGGCAATAATGAGATAGATAGTAATGTTATTGTTGCAAAGTCTAATCCATTCATGGTGGTATTTGATCGTAAATATTGGCGAACCACTGTGCTTACTTTAGTCATTTGGTTCACCCTCATTATAATCTACTTTGGTCTTACATTGCATCTGAGTAATCTTGGTGGCAATATCTACATTAATACAGCTGTAGCGGGATCTATGGAGGCCATATCTATTTGCATAAGTATATTAGTGGTTTTAAAGGCTGGAATACGACGAAGCTTGATTGCATATATGCTACTATCTGGTCTTTGCTGCCTTGCTACAAATATATTACCAGAAGGAAAACACAATCTGAACGGCGTTATTGCCTTAGCCGTTATAGGTATGTACATACAATTAATCTTCCAGGACAACTCTTACATAGGTACATTATGAATATGCTTTTATAGCAAAATGCTTAATTGGCGCCAACAACGCCATTATACCTACATATACATCAATGCAATATCCAACTGTAATTCGTAATTTCGGAGTGGGTATGGGTAATATGGCGGCGGGAATAGCACTGATTCTGGTACCATATTTATGGCTTTTGGTATGTATTTTTTTTTATTTATTGGTTTTTTTTTGTATTAGTTTAATATAAATTTTGATTTCAGGAACACTATGATTCACTCTTGCCTTTGAGTGTAATGGGTGTTTGTGGTTTGGTTGGTGCCGTAGCAGTTATTTTAATGAAGGAAACGAATTAAGAGTTTATGTAAAATGATACTATACAGAAATGTTTTTGGCGCCTTTGGAAAATATGTTAAGTATGCAAAAAAATATTGTAACACAAAAGCATTAAAAAAAGTATTGAAAATTAATTAATGAAAAAACTAAACCATAAAAACAAAACGCAAAAACTGTGATTTATAACTTTTTCCAAAAAAATGTATAGCTTCTTATTTTAGTTCAAGTGCAATAAAAACGAAAACCCCTTTTTTTAAATTAGGCCGTAATGTGTTAAGTTTAAAAACTGAAATTTTGGGAAAAAATTTGATTACGATATCTTCATAAACACACGAAACACAACGAATTTTGCTCTAAAAATATTTTTTTTTACCGATTTTGATCAAATTTGGTACAGTGGTGGGGAACTCAAAACTACTACCACTAACCACCAAATTTGGTTACGATATCTTCATAAACAAACGAATTATATATATAACATCTATCCGATTTCGAAGATCTTGGACTCGAAATGTTCGTAAAAGAATTCCCTTTCAGCCTAAAGCTTAACATAATTTTCAAAAAAATTTTCTCGTTAATAAAAAGCACACCAAAAATTTGTAATTTTGAAAAATGGTCGAAAATTATTCTTTTTTCGTTTTTGGTTGCCTGTAACTTCGATAATTTTTACTTAATCTGTACATATTATATATCACTGGAAAGAAATAACTGATAAAAGTGCTAGTACTAGGGGGCTCTGCCCCCTGCGTGCTTTGCACGCCAACTCCCGTCTTTTTTATACAATTCAAATCATCCTGATTATAAAATCCCTTCTATGTTTGTTTACTTCCATAGTGTACTTGCTATAGATGGTCCGACTCGATTATAAAATACCCTTTATTATCAAAGCACGCTCCTCGATTTCAAAAAAATTAGAAAAAACGAACCCCAATCGCTCTATTACTGAAAATTTATTTGGCGCAAGAATAATAATAATAAAGCGGATTGTTTGCCGACATGTGAACATGCCACCTACAATTGACTATGAGAAAAACATTCATATTCTAAGTTCCATCCACTAACACTTAAGGATTGGCCTTGTGATTTGTTTATCGTCAGGCAAATCGGAAATTTAATTATTTTAAACTCATAGCGGACATCCGTTGGGATCATCGGAATTCGCGGAATCAGAACCTCCTCACCTTTAAATTTTCCTTTGAGTATCGTCGCATGAATCACATTCATCATCAGTTCTCTTACCACCAAACGTGTTCCATCATATAGTTTTTGTTGATTTATATTTCGAAGCATGATGATTACCGCGCCATCCTTTAGTGTTAAATTGTGTGTTGGCAAGCCAAGCATATCCAAGGAGTTTAAAAATTCAGTTGGATAGTTGGTGGCTTCGTCTTCGTTTGCAACACAGTCAATAGATTTGAATGAATACAAAGTAACAACGATTTGATTCTGTATTACAATGTATAAATCATCCACATCTTTATTTTAGCTCATCTTTGTTGATGAGCTCGGCTTTCGATGAGGCAAAAGTAAAAAAAAATCGGAGGAAACGAAATCAATCCACTCGATTCATCGACAGGAACACGACCATTACCGAGAGACATAAATTTTTTTTAAAAATCTTGAGCAGATGGATCGTTTAGCAAACCAACTCTCATGTTTGCTGTTAGCTGAAGTTTCTTCAAATAGCGCCACAGATAAGAAGATTTGAGGCAAGCGTTTATTTCGTCGGCAGTAGTCGATCTATGAATGATTGGCAGTGATTGCCAGAAATCGCCAGACAATCAAATCATTACGCCTTCAAAACATCTCGAATCATTGGGCAGATCTTTCAATGTTCTTTGTGCGCCATTCTGCATTCGTCCCAGATGATGATTATAGACGCTACTAAAATTTTGGCCATTGCGGAGTGTTTTGCAATGTTTTGCTCTGTTTTAAATACTATTTTTAATTAATATTTTGTATGTAATTTTTAATAAATACGTTTTTCTCCATTCAAAATTTATGAAACTAAAGGATTTGCACCCATTCTTTTTTGTTATGTTGGTTGGTAAACCTGATCCCAACACAATTTGACATGATCAGCTATTTTGGGGGTTTTGACCGATATAAAAGTTGAACGTGTTTTGGTGTGCATTGGGATCATGATGATCCCATATGCATGTTTCATACTCAAAACACAACGATGGGTATCATCTGGGAGTTATAATGATGTTAATTTTTCACAATGCTTCAGGGTTTTCATCAGCTGCTCAAATAGTTCACGGCCTTTTGTGAAAAGCTTAAACCACCTTTATTTTTTCTACAAAATAACTTATGTTATACCACATACTCAAAATGTTTGGGCACTTAATTTAATTTTTGAACTAAAATTTAAAGCATATGGCCATTTGCATTTTGGCGTGACGTTACTTTTGTACGACTAAAAATGACAAAAAAAAGGAAAAAGCTACATTTTTAATTAAGCTAAAAATTCTGGGTCTTTTGGTACAAATATTTTTTAGAATGATTTCAAATAATAACAAAAAAATCGAAGTTTATTAGTTGGTCTGTTTGTAAGTATGCACTATATTTCAAGAATTTAACGGTCTGGTCACTATGAAAGCAAGTTATAAAAGAATGCATGATACAATAAAAACGGGTAGTTAATATTAATCATACTTGTTAAGATACCATCTGTGAGTGTTATGAGTAAATCACATAGTTTAACTCATGCCTTCTGTTGTTTCCCATGCATTCTTCATGCTGAGGACGAAACCACATATTCATATGTATATATGTTAAAAGAAGTTTTGGTTCAATTTATTTGTTGTTTTATGGGGTCATCGTAATATTTATGAACCAAAATTAGATTTTATATAAAGTATGGACCAATCGGTACAGTAATCGACAAACGAATATCCTGTAGATATTTTACCTAAAAAATATTTATTGGTGTAACAAATTCAAAAGGATTGAGGGTGTGAGCAATTGTGACAAAAAGTGGCAGATTTTTTACATTCATTTGGTGGCTTTACATCAGTGGTCGGCACACTCCCATTTTTTTCTTGCGTATGTATTGAAGTTTTCTCTGCCGCAGTGACTTATTGCGACGCTGACGTTGGTAAGCAACAGACACGAAGTTGATGGTGCGTTGCTTCGGCTCTTATTGCTCTGCTTTACTGCCCAAATATAATTATGTTATCGGTTTATATGTTTTTCATAAATTTTGACCATTTTAAGCCCCATGTCGTTATTGGCTATAATACGGTCTCTCTTCTCTAAACTAAAAGTTATACCTTGCGGCTTTTTATCATAAAACGATCAAAAAGTGATTAAAAATAAAATATATTTATGCCATCCTTTCACTTTATTTCCTTAAGGCCCCTACGCAGACACGAAAACAGCCACCTAGCAAAAAGACAGACAGGTCACGAAAGGAACAGTGTGTCTCTAGAAACAAAATGTGCAATTTATCGCAATTATTATCGATAACCAGCTGCTTTTTGTTTACAAATAGCAAATTTTTAAAAGGCGCGAAGTTAAACATAAAAACATGAATTATCGTCAACGCTTATTACTTATGCTATTTTGTGTAAACAATGCTATAATAATGACATGCATTACCATTGAAATGTTGGTTGAGAAAAAAATCGACGAGAGGAGGCAAAACCCAGGAAAAGGCAGTGTTTGGGTGACCGCATATTTAATGCGGAGAGCTGAGTGTGGACGAATGGAATTGACGTATTTTAACGCACATTAATGTTACAATTGAATTATTTTATTATTCTAGCTATTTTCTCATCCTTTCCCAACGATCCGCAACGATTTTGTTGACCAGCCATAAAATTCGCGGGCAAAATAAATAGCTGCACATAAGTTTTGTTTTTGGCGCTAAAACCGAACAGCTGCTTTGGCTGAGTGCGCCATCTATGGTTTACTACTGGCATCAAAAAACAAGCAACACTGGTCTACATACCACCTGCAAGAACAAAGAACAGTTTGTGACCAAACGTTTGTGAGCGTTTTTTTTATATGAAGTTTTGTTTATTTTTCGTGTCTGCGCAGGGGCCTTTATAAAAGACTACTGTCATGTAGTTATGAAACGCTTAAAATTGCAGAAAAAGTCGCATGTCAATGAATAACAAAATACGAAAAATCGTGTGAAGCAAAAATGCAAAGGTCTAACGGTAAATCGAAATATAATAATATTAATATAATAATATATTATAATAATACAGACAGTTGTTGTGGCAAAAAAGCTTTGCTGGATCACATCCACAAAAAAAGATATTTACAATAGAACATAAAACTTCAAGATGTCCTATAGTTTCGAAAAGCACTGTATGTATATTTAGTACATAGCATTAAGGCTCAATTGTTGCATGAAAAGTATGATCAGGGTGACTAGCGAAGTCGATATACCCATGTCCGTCTGTATGTACGCCTAGACCTCTGAGATGGTATGAGCAAGAGCAACTTAACTTTCAGATAAGATCCCATATTATCCTACGGGAGGCAAGTTTATTTTATTTTTTTGATATCGGGGTTATATCATATGGCTCCCACAAGGGTGTTTCAGAGGACCTCGAAAAAACCAAAAATTTTTGGATGGATAATTCGTTTGTTTATGATGATCTAATCTGAAAATTTGGTTGCTCTAGCTCTTACCATCTCTGAGATCTAGGCGCTCATACAGACAGACGGACAGACAGACAGACGGACAGACAGACAGACAGACGGACATGGGTATATCGACTTCTCTAGTCACCCCGATCATACTGTGGGTAACTTTGGGGGTCTGCTTCGGTAGGTTACATACATTTTCGGCTTGCACAAACTTAATATACTCTTTGTACCATACGGTACAGGGTATAAAAAAGTGTCCCCGAAACCGTCCCGTTTTTGGTTTCAAAATGTCCCAAAATGTCCCGTTTTCAATAGTCAAATGTCCCCGAATGCTCAAAAATTGGATGGTCACACTATGTATAACACATGACGTGTGTCGACGCGTCGAAAAGTGGTCCAAATATAGCGGTTCAGGTAAACGGAAATTTTTAAAAAAAACCAGAAAAGATACGAAGTCATTTTTTTCTCTTTTATGTTTAAATTTAATGTACCTTTTTATAGAAAGCGAGAAAATAGGGATTAGTTGCGTAGTTTTGTTACAAAACAATCTTAAACATGAAGTTTTATTCCAAAAATTTTAATTTTTTTTTAAGTTAAAAATATACTCCACTTTGTGCATCTGTAGCAACTAAACTATTCATCCGAATTGAATAAAATTTGTATTTTCTTCATCCCTGGGAAATTCTAATCAGATACATGTATTTTCTTTACAAAATGATTTCATCGCTGTGCGACGTCGCCTTAGCCTATGCACCAAAGATAGGGCCGTGCCGACCACTGCATTACATTGTATACTAATATTAACATATCTGTAAATACTGAAGTTTTTTATTGTTTTCACTTGAAACTTTTATTTGGAAAGGTGAAAATCTTAGTGATTTTATGTATTGGAGGGGTAGTAGATATATATGAAGAATATGAAATTTATTTAACTTATGTTTATTAAAATTAAGTGTATTTATGTGTACAGTTTCTTGTGCATTAGCACCTTGACCTTGAATTTGTCGTTGAACTTATCCAAAGCAACACATTGGTTCGATCTTGCTTACAAAGTTCATTTGTTCACCAGAAATTGACGAATAACTGAAGAAAGTGACCAAAAACATGTTTTTCGAAAAAATCTCGAAAACGGTGCTTAAAGAAAAAAAAAAGGTTGTAATTTTCGTTCCTCTCGACCCAAAATTAAGCTAAAAAACACTTTTTTACGCGTAAAATAATGTTATCAATATGTTTATGTAAATTCTTGAAGTTACAATAAAAGTTCAGCTCATTTCAAAATCATTTTATAATGTTCAGAAATCATATTATTCAGCTACCGTTAATCTAAGAAAACGGCAGGGGGTCAAAAATATTCCGTCACGTAGTTTATGGATGATCCCTATGATACATACATATGTTCATTTTCGGCTTGTACAAACTTAATATACCCTTTGTACCATAAGGTACAGGGTATAAAAACGACTGCTGCATGATGTCGGTGCCATTTAAATATTTCCCCAAGTAAACAAACATAAACAATACAGCTGTTCCTGGTCGGAATGGAAACGATTCGAACTCAGTCTAAATCTAGAACACCAATTGTCGGAATGCGTTCGTTATGACTTTTTAAAACGAGCCGAAATCTGGGTAGAGTATCATGCTCTCTTTTATGCACAACAGTCCAAACGTTGCCAAAAGAAGGTAAATTTGTAAACACTAATGTTGTCAACTACGGAAACTACGGTTGCACGAAAGAAGTGTACCTGGTCAAGCGATGCCTTGGAAGCCGTCTGCTCATATCAGAATGGCATAATTATGGCCCACACAATTGTGGAAGTGCTTGTGGGGCAAAAAAACATTACAGGAAAAAGAAGGATATGCCAGAGGAGTAACTGAAGGCGACTGCAGAAAATAGTCTAAAAAGCGAAAGTGCCTATAGAACAAAAGGACTCTAAAACATTGTTTAAATAAAGTTGAATTGGATAAAATCAATAGCTTCAAATATATGTATGTACATACATATGTAGTTGACGAAAATTCGTGTGTTGTAATAATAAAAAGATAAATGCATACGAATACCTTACACACTTGCGAACTATCAGCAAACTTATATTTTACTGCGTTTGCGTTTTTAATAGGCGGCTGCTATTAATGTTGCTACCATTTAAATTTTGCGCTACATAAACATGAACAACACAGCTTTTACCTGTCAGAATGAAAGCGATTCGAAAACGATTCAAATACAGTCTAAATCTAGAACAACAATTATCAGAATGCACTCGTTATGGCCTTTTAAAACGAGTCGAAATCTGGAACATGCTTGCATAATAGTTAGAAAACAAACTACATATTTGTAAATAGGTAATTAAAAAAGCTATCATGATATATTGCGATATTCTTCTTAAAATATCGATAGTGGCCACTTTCGATATTTTTACAACACTAGTTTAAGGCAAATCTGTCGACGCAACCATTGTTTTGGTATTTACATTTTAGTATATCTTCTGTATTTAAGTACTATGATGCGGTAAAATTTAGGTTATTTTTCCTAGGAGCATTAATGCATGTGTGTAAATATGTAAAAAACTATGTCATCCAAATATAAACAAAAATATAATAATTTAAAACGCCGCGTAAAAAATTACTTACTGGTAAGCCCCATATTTGTGACGGTAACTTGGGGCCTCACCTAATTTGGGGGTACATATTAAAGTTGAAGTGGGAAGTTCAACATTTATTTTTTTTACTTTTAGGAAAACTCTTCCATCAGCGACGAAGTTTGTTATCTTCAAGCAGAACTAGCAGCAGCACGGGACGAACGAATGTACTTGATTGAACGTTTAATGTGTCATGAAGGGCTGGACAAAAGTGTTGTTGTTCAAAGTTATATGACAAATGAAGTTTCCGAATTTGCCGAAATAGAACGTGATGGTTACAGCAGCTCGTTGAAGAAAAAAAATCGAGCAAATTCTAGGAATACTTATATAGTACACAGAAAAGGTGACTCTCAATTTCCTATTAATGTAAACAATGTTCTCATACATTGTCTGGGAGAAATTATACCAGTAAATCCCAATTTTCATACTGCCCATTGGATTTACCCAGTTGGATATGTAGCGACACGAATATATGCCCATCCTAAAGATCCACGAAAAAAATGTGTGTTCACATGTAAAATTTTGAACAATGCTGGAATACCTCAATTTCAAATTATTCCCGATAATGATTTGGATAGTGTTTTTTTTGGAGAGACAGCAAATATGTGCCACCAAAGTCTCATAAAAACAATTCAGCGCTCGTTAAAGGACAGCATTACAATTTCGTCGAACATGCAGGGCGAATCATTTTTTGGGTTATCCAATCCTAGAGTGCAAACACTTCTTATGCAAGACGTAGGCTACAAGCAATGCGCCTATTTTGAAGGATTTTTGCCAAGCAATGAACAACAACAAGCAACTTGCAAGGAAAGAGATGTAACATTATGTTTCGAATCGCTTCAAGCTTTAATACATAACTCTTAAAAAACCTAGATCAATATAATATACATAATACATATTGTCTAAAGTTTACTTAAAATCTCAGTACGAAAAGAACTGATTTGTATTAAACAAAATAAAATAACTCCATTAACATTTTCTAAACTCTTAATTTTTCTTGATTTATTTATTGGCCGCGTAGTTCACAAGTTTCTTTTGCAATAATGATAATTACCGAGTCGTGTGTCCTATGAATACCCAAATCTCTGAGACTATGTATTGGAGTACTAGTGCGTAGCTAAGGTTTGTTGAATTATGACGCCGTTTTAAAAAAGGAGGCCTTCCGTAACTTAGCACTGTTACACGCACTGTTTTGTGCGTGTGTGATATACTAGTAAAAAAATCTGAAAGTTTACATAAAAGGTTTATTATTTTTATTACTCTAATCACAATGTGCCTATCGTTCGTAAGGCTGTCATCCATCTACTATTTACAAGAACAGTATTCCACATACACTCGTTAACAGAACACTTGTACCCATTTTTACATATGAGATAGGGATACATTAAATAATGACAGGTTGAAGAGGTCACACTGATTTCGTACTTACCATGATGATACTTTATTCTGAATAACCAAGATTTTTTTAATGTGGCATATGGCGGTGAATTTTTAAAAAGTTAGCTTGTTGAGTGATATTATTTGTTGTATTTCGAATAGGATGGAAAAAAAGACGCTGTCGTAGTTATATCCCCAAAACTACTCTTCTTAGTCAATTATATACATATATATTTATTCCTAGACTACTGCGGAGCTATAATTATGCGTTTACGAGTAGTCGGCCCTAGGTTTAGCATAGCGGAAACTTTGTCAATTAGCATCTTTTTATTGTTTAAAAATGAAGTAAAAATATATTTAACAGCTTTTGGCTCGGCTTAATATTAAATAAAACGAATACTTATATTCTGAGCTTTAGCCTCAAATAAAACTTACATCTAAATTGAAGTTCTACTTCGGACATTCAAAAAATTGCATTGTCTTTTGGTAGAATCCTCTTAAACTCTACGCGTAAATCTAATACCACCAAAAACATTTTCATGTAAAATGTTGCCAAGACGAGACCATATGACTCGCACTGTCAAAAAGTTATCAGATCTCATGTAGAGCCAAGCTTCTAACTCTACACGCCCTAACTCTACAAGGCCTAACCAACGAGTATGAAATTAGATAGAGTGGAACGACTGGCCGTTAGCGTTTACTCGCTAGTTGCTCCTTTGAGCAATTATTAGGGTTTGCTCGGGTCATTTAAGCAGTTGTATTTTGCATGCGTGCAAAGAGCATGGAAGAAAAACCCGAACGCCGCCGTCTGTACTGCTCTAATGTGTTAAGTTGTTGTTGGCTGCTGTGTTGCATATTTTGTTTTGGTTCTTAATTCATATTTGATTTTCGTGCAACTAGTAAAGTGTGCTTATGCATGAATATTTTATCAAGGGGCGGGCGGATATGTGAGGTTTTTTGTGTGTATTTGACCGAGAGATAGTAATTTTTGTTGTTGTATTTGTATACTTTTCAAAATTTATTCTTAATACAAATTTAATATTTTATTGTTGCTGAACAAAATAAATATTTTTTCTTACATATGTATGTATGTACATACATATGAACATTTAAAAAACCATTTTTCTTTTATAATTATTAATTTTATTGTTAATGGTTCATATATAAGTATGTGTATTTTGTTGTTGTTATTGTCGTGCTGTTATTGTTAATAAAAATGTAATAATATATATTATGAAATTAAGAAATAAATACATACATATATATGTATGTATACGAATCAAATTTTATTTTTTTATTTATGTATGTGCTATGTATGTAGTATGTATGTACATATAAAGGCTGTGGATTAATTTTGTATTTTACTGCGGCTGTTGTTATTGTTCCTGCTGCTGTGTGTTGTTGTTAATAAAAATGTAACAATATACATATGTATATTATTTATTGTTGCTGAAAAAAAAGATTTATTTTTTTTAAGAAATAAATACATGTACGAATCAAATTTAAATTTTTTTATTTATAATAACTTTAACTTAAAAAGTTATTAACTTAAAATACTTTTTTTTTAATGTTTTTTTTTTGTAGTATTGTTAAGGTAAGTATCAGCTATTAATATGTTAAAAAAAATGGGAAAAATCGGCCAAAGCAAAGCGATATGAAGCATTAAAATTAAAATTTTTTACTACATCCATAAATATTTGTATTCTTATTTTCCGTGGGAAGGTGGTTTTCTTATTTCAGCAATTTCTAATTTCAGATAAATGGCCTGACTGTAAAAAATCATTGCACCTTTTTTAGTTTGTGTGCCCCACTGCACCACATTATTTATAATAATAGAAACAGAAAACTTCAAAATCTCTGTAAATGCACCATGCTGGACACAAACAAAGCAAGATGCATTTTTGCATGTTATAATAAGAAGGTAGCGAGAGTGAGTTAGATAGCATGAGCCTACGCATTTGGCAATTTATTATTTATTTATTTATTATTTATTTATTTCCTATCTTAATATATTATACAATAAAATACTTAAGATCTAGAGAACAGTGGCCTAATAACTTGCAGTTACATATTAAAGAGAACGCACTGACCAAAAGTCTGTATATCTGTTTTGCTTCGGCTAAAAGTTACTTGTGCTTGTGTGCGTACAATGCAAAACAGTTCAGCAGAATGTGTGGCGATAGCTAAATACTCTTCTTCGTATTTTTCGTATTTATGCATGCAGTTGTTAGTGTAAGAGCAAACGCGTTTGCAAAGTGTCATAGCAGCCACATATTAAGAAAGGGTATAAATGCTCAGAAACGAAAAATTTACAAATTTAGCTGCGGCTGAATTTGTAAACATTGCCGACAGCCAACAACGAAGTTTAGAGCCGAGTTCAATTGCAAGAGTTCGTCAAATGCTATTTTTAGATTTTCATTTTAACTCTGCCCGCCTGCACCTTACTTACACTTCTTAAAGTTTATAACATAAATTTACATATATTGTCTTTGTGGCGGGCAGTCTTGGCCTTAACGCTGATATGATATAGTACATATGTATGTATGTATATATACATATAATTAATTGTCTTGGGTAGTTATTACCTTAAAATTGTATACAAATATGTATTCTGATTTAACTAAAAATTATAAGGTAAATAATTTATGGCTTCTTTTTATTTATATAGTAGTCAGGGTCAAAGATATATGTACATACATATGTACATACTAGATTTTTATGATTAAACGCTTATCATATCCAAGGGCGATTGAACTACAATGTTCCTAAGTCAATGCCAGAGCCAATGCTTCATATCGCTTTGCTTTGGCCGATCTTTCTTACCTTAACAATACTACTAAAGGAAACATTAAAAAAAAGTATTTTAAGTTAAAGTTATTATAAATAAAAAAATTAAAATTTGACTCGTACATGTATTTATTTCTTAAAAAAAAATATTTATTTTGTTCAGCAACAATAAAATATTAAATTTGTATTAAGAATAAATTTTGAAAAGTATACAAATACAACAACAAAAATTACTATCTCTTTCGGTCAAATACACACAAAAACCTCACATATCCGCCCGCCCCTTGATAAAATATTCATGCATAAGCACAGTTTACTAGTTGCACGAAAATCAAATATGAATGAAGAACCAAAACAAAATATGCAACACAGCAGCCAACAACAACTTAACACATTAGAGCAGTACAGACGGCGGCGTTCGGGTTTTTCTTCCATGCTCTTTGCACGCATGCAAAATACAACTGCTTAAATGACCCGAGCAAACCCTAATAATTGCTCAAAGGAGCAACTAGCGAGTAAACGCTAACGGCCAGTCGTTCCACTCTATCTAATTTCATACTCGTTGGCCTAACTTCACAAACTCTACACCTTAGTCAAAATATGTGGCTTGGCCGTTCGTTATTACAAGAACTATTGTATAACAGAAAAGTAATAAACAGTGAATTAATTTTTCACCTTACGCCTATGTGAATGTAGCGAAATGGACTGAACAATTCGACGTGATAAAAAAAATTCATTGTGCTACTTTTCCAAGGCGTGTCGTAATGAAAAAATGTCGAACTTGGCTTACAAAAATAGCATTTAATGAAAGGTATTGCAACGTTTATAAATGTAATAAAGTAGCGGCAAAAATTGAGGAATGGAAACGCGACACAATTTGATATTCGCTGTATGTCCTATGTGTATTTTGCTTATCTGGTGCATCTGCTACAGCCGCGACATTCATTTCAATAGACTTTGGACAAAAGCACTGCGAAAAGTATCTCATTGGTCAAATGTACTATGAAACTCAGCTGTATCTAATTTTTTGACTTGCTTCAAAAACGTCGGAAAAGGTGAACGAGATTGCTGAAATACAACCAGCAAACAAAAAACAAGGAATCAAAAATTGGGCTTAGAATTTGCAGAACGAAGCCATCTATAATTTCTATTTTAAAGACATAATAATTTTTATTTTTTTTATGCATAAGTAAAAGTAAACTTACGTAAATTTTTGGCCCAATATCACAGAGCAGTCATAAACTTTTGTTAAAGCCCTTATTGTAATGTTATGAGATTATGTGGCTCTCACGGTCTGAAAAAAGGGCTGTAAGTTTTTCGGTCCGTGATCATTTGCACTCCTTTAAAAAATTCACCATATGAAGTTGAAGAAATGTTGGAAAGTCGGCACTTTTGTCTAAACTTGCGATTTATTACTATTTTCACTCATATTTTTTTTTAATTAAAGTTGTAAGTTGTTTATACCAAAATGACCTGCACTAACTCGGATATCGATAAAGCAATATTTCTTTAAATGTGTCCATCCATCGGAATTGACTCGGTTGATAATCATTACGGCATTACCCCGGCTATATTCTTAAATTTATTTATTTAAATTTATAAAAATATAATAGACATGCAACATTTGCAATAGCATACTCAAAAACTTTGCACATCGTTGTAGTCAAGGAATGTAATGGTTTGTGTAGATGCAAAGAAAGATCAAAACAGGTTAGCTTTTCTTCATTTGATTATACTTACTTACTGGGTTTGCCGGGAACTTGTCATAGTTCAGTTTCAACCAGTCAAGATCTAGGCACTTTAAGATATAATTCTAAAGGAATATCCGTATTGTATAAATTTTAATGTATAGTATTAGAGCGCCTTTTGTTTACAAAATCATTGAATTTTTACATTTGGTTACGTTTACATATTGCGATTGTAAATAGACATAGTGCATAATATGTTTACTACTTAATAACTTATATGCTTTCATTTTTGGTCTGGTTTATATTACACCGAAGATACAGTACCAAATCACTATAATCATATTATACTACATGTATTGGATAGCAACACTAAATACATGTATTATAAAATTTACATTTGATTGTGGCTTTTTTATAAAACACAATTGATTTCTGAATCCGAGGATCCGTCAAATATTTCTTAGCTTACTAAATCTATTTTTTTAAAATTATTAATTCTGCTTAATAATCTTCTAAAGTGTAAAAGTACTTCATTGGTCAAATCTAAGCTGGTACAGCTATTCAGTATTACAATAAAAAATGAAATTAACATAATCTCACGGCGATTGGTTGTTACATTCAATATTATTATCTTGAAACACTATTGATGATGGGTAATCTACGCCAATATAGTCGCTTAGATCCGCACTTGTTGCCTCCGGTCGTTTAAAATTTTTTGAATTTAAGCTTTCGCTCGTGTAAGCTTCATGGTATAGATTAGTCTCGATTTTAGTTTGACTTTGCCTTCTATTGCAAATATCAAAACATTCCGTTTCAGCAAAATCGCTTGTCTTATGCATTTTGAAAAGATTACCACTCTCATTGCATATATTGGCACAATGCTGGGAACAATTATCACAAGAGTCTTTATCTGGGGGAATAGCACTGCCAGATTGACAAGAATTCGGTGATGAAGACGGTTCATACTTTCGAGGACGACCACGTGATAAGTGACGCCTTTTAACAAATTCGTTGTCATCAACCATCCAAAAAGATCCAAAATCGTCTTCGTATCGAACAAAACACTTGTGCAAGGATAGGTTTGTACGTATTGCATTCTAGAGTTTTATAAAAATATTTTCAGCGGTTCGTAATGCCAACCAAGATTTTATAAAAGAACCAGATGACAAAGATCATTGCAATTTAAGAAGGTTGTCAAAAATAACTATGTAGTATATATTTTTTTTTATTTATTTATTTTATTTGAGGGGTACAACTAAGTTCAGTTGACCTTATATTATAAAAAAAGTATAATTTATTTAGAAAAGAAAATAGATCGAGGGAATTGATATGAACTAATCCGCGTCTCTAGCCCGATGGGTGAACTTTTTAATGATATGCACCTACTCACATCAAGAACTGGCCAGACACTTGGATTTAAAATATAAAAGTTGAAACAAGGAAGCAAGATAAAAATTAAACATTATATCACAAAAAGAGCCAATGGAGCACCATTGACCAAGTGGGTCAAAGGTATAAGCGGTTATCTTCGGGCTGCCGAAGGACACTAACCATATCACCTCTCTTTTCTACCGTTTACTTATAGTCAATATTGCCTAAAATGTAAATCTCCTTTATCGATTTGCTTTGTCTTACAAAGCTTTATGGAACGGACAGAGGGAGGCATCTTCGAACATTTTTAAAAACAGATTAAAACTTCAAAAGGTATAGATAAATATAGATAAATTTCCAGCTCCTTCCCCAATCAACAATGCATAGACCTCTACCAAATGTCAAACTGTTTGTCTTCTATAGTACATGTGCAATAATGAATTAATGGAAATTACGGGTTTCCTTGACTAACCTCTATAATTATTTGATGGTCGGTCAGTCGAGTTGGCAGCGCAGACACGTACGGTCATAAATTTTTTCGTTTTCATAAAAAGTTATAACAAAATTAATTAAATCTATGGACAAGTCCACGTTTTTGGCAATATCGTTGTTTAACAATTAACATACATATGTGCCTAAAAATTAAATATAATTTGAATTTCGAGATATAAACACACAAAAATCAACATAATACAATTCATTGACTGCAAATTTTCGAAGCTTTTCTGGCAAAACATAATAGCCCTGTCTTTACACTGCTGACTTTTCTAGCAAAGTACAACAGCCCAGTGCTTGGATCGGGAAGAAAGACATAACCATGGCCTCAAGGTCACCTGATGCGAGGGACAATCAATTTTCCCTCCTAAGTGACAGCCGTTAAAAAAAGGAAAAGGCAATTCCAACGGATTCCGCTTGATTTCCCCGAACTTCCTGAAACTACTTCGCAAAACCCAAGATATAGAGTACTCTCAGCACTCAATGGAAAAAAAAACCTGTAGCCGAATATTCCTGCATTTCTGTTAATAATGCCGTCAAACTGATTTCTAAAGAAACAATCTCAATTAGACGTTGCCGAAAAATTTATAAAGACAAATACGCTGCCAGGCATCTGAGCAATAACTTGCAAATCCCATGAAAATCTAAACAGTGTAAAGCGCAAAGTTTATGCTCCCTACCTCAACAAAATGTCCCACGCCGAGATTATTAAAGAACTACAAAACCAGCACGTCACTTCTATTTTTAAATTCACAAAAATGGTTGACGGTTCCTCAACACCATCTGGTGTAATCCTACTAACTTTTAACCTTTATATCCTCCCAAGCAAAATAAACATTTCATGGTATACCGAAAAAGTCCGGCAATATGTGCCTAACCCAATGCGCCAACTGCAACGAAGAACATGCCTCTTCCTCCCCTTCTTGCAAAAAATTCCAAGTGCAAAAACAAATCAAAACCAGAACAAATGTCACATTTACCTTTTCCACTGGTACAACCTATTCCGCAGTTACTGCTTCTTCCTCCCCCTCTTCCCTCGTAACATAACCCGATCATAAAAATACCAGTGAATCTGCCATTACATCTACCAAAACACCTCTAGCACCCAACAAAAACATAAATTACAAACAAAACAACAAAACAAGGTCATCTCCACAGAAAACAATAACAGCAATGAGACCACTCAATCTCGCTTCTCCCATAAGCTCCTATCCCCACCTACCATCTCCAAACAGTTATCGGACGATAACTATTCCGAATACGAAACCAAAAAAAACAAAAAAAAACATAAAACTCAAATAAATACCCCAAAACTTTAACTAGCCCAACTGACTCGAGCGATGGAATGGAAGTTGCTGATTCTTAGTCAGTTGCTTTGCCTACATTCTCCCGCATAGATTCTATATCCATTCTCTTCTTTTTGTTTTTTTTTTAATGCCTATTAAAATTGTTCAATAGAACATATTTTTATTACAATATTTACAATATTTTTATTAAAGACACAAGCCTAGATATTGTTTGTATTCAAGAAACTCACCATACCATAGTAAAAACATAATAATTTTTAAAACATATGCCGGATATTTATTTAATTATTCTTAGTGATGTTTTATAGCTACACTCGACTACGACTCTTTTTTAATAATTATAAATTGTTACATATGTACCTCCCTGTCAAAATTGGTCGACTTTTGAACTCCAACTCTCGTGGGAAAAAAAATTAAAAGTTTTATGGACAAGGCCAACCTCATAATCTTAAACAGTCGTTCACCCAGACCTTCTGTTTCACATGGCTCTTTTACCCATGTCGACCTTGGAATGATTTCCCCGCACATTGCTCACAAATGTCAGTGCAAATTGCAAACTCTCACCACCATAATCACTCAGTGCCGGGAAGAAAAGTCTATCCATATCCCAAAATACAAAACAGATGCAGCCAACTGGGATAGATTCCGGAACAGCTGAGCTCGTTTTTATTAAGGCCTAACAACATTGTCTGGTGGAACCAATCCCTCACAGAACTTCGCAGAAGAAACCAAACTCTAAGGAATGTCTATGAAAGAAACCAAATAGTCACAAATTTAATCGCTTATAAAAAAGCAAGGGCTATCTTTAAGAGAGAATTAAAATGCTCTGCAACTATTCCTCTCCATGTTCTTCGGTCGACCGCTGCATTCCTCCAGTTCAAGACACCAAGAGAACGAAGATCATTTTTCACTACATCTAGCCACCTTTTCTTTGGACGCCCACGTCTTCTTCTCTCACATCTTCTAATCTGACAGGTCCATAAATCTTTCTTAGGATTTTTCTTTCAAAAATTAATAGCTGAGAGATGTCTGTCGACTTTAATGTCCACACCTCGCAACCAAAAGTGAGTATCGGCCTTATTAGCGTTTTGTACAATAATAACTTTTGCTTTCTCGGTAGCAGACGCGATCTGAATAGGCTAATGTGTGCAAAGAAAGCTTTATTTGCGGCACTTATTCTCTGCAACTTACTCTACCAATAAACTAACGATAGCTGCTAAACGCCTAGAATCTCCCATTGATTTAATTGAATTAGACAAAACCAAAGGGAAAATCCCTGGGTTTGATAAAATTTCTTACGCTCTGTCTGACGCTATTTCATCTAAAAATCACGTCACAATTTTAGCGACGGATTTTAAAAGAGCGTTTGATCGAGTGGGGATTCATGCTCTTCTCGAAATACTTTAAAGTGGTTAAGGACTTTGTGGTTCGGCATTTTTTCCGTGTCCGCAAGTGCAAAAATTGGGTCACGTAATTTGGGTACGGCCCCTTATCACAAAGCTATACGCTGCTAGCCTCTACTCATCCCCCAATCAACTGTTACACAAAAGCTTCATCGTCGCAAAAAGGATGAAGTTGATGGTTGTCACAACAACATTTTCATTTCAAGCAGGGTTACCAGTTATACTGATTTGTAAGAAATATAATAAGAAATATAATTAATTTTTCCTGCTTATTGTCATAGTCGCGTATTTTATTTTTAAAACCATTGTATTATATTAATTTGTATTTTAGAATACTTTTTATTGAAGTATTTTTTAAGTTTTGAATTTAGGCTGCGGGGCATTAAGTCAACTGAAGTTTTTTAGGACAGCCAAGTCAATTTGGGCCCCAATTCACTAAAAGGTAAATTTTTAGGTTTTCAATATGGTCCAATATATTTTAAAAAATGGATGGTATCTCCAAGAAATTCTACATTGGATTTAGGTTCCAATTGAAGAATAAATTTTACACCTCGAACTTTGATTTTAAATTTTTCCACATTACGATTTTGGACTTTGTTTGGCTGAAACATACAGTTGAAGCAGGCAGATGATCGTTTTAGGCATTGTTTGGGGCCCTGTTCTAAGTCGAAGCCCGAGTTTTCATTTTTGAAGGGTGGCATTTTTGAGCCCTCGCTTACTGTACTTACTAATGGTAAAATTTCATAAAATTTATTACATACTTGCGCAGTTATTCGACCCGACAAAAAGCAACGGGTTTCCACAACGGAATTGTTCCAAACATGTGCTCATGCAGAAGAAGGTGTTGTAATGACAAAGTATGCAGTAACATTTTTGTCGAAAAAAAGGATACAGAGTACCCCACTGTCGGGTACACCTTGACTGTACCAAATTTTTTACGCTAGTGTTTTAGTGTAAGCTAAAATATACAGACACATGAATCTCGATAGGACTTTCCCCTAAAACTAAATTAAACAAATTAAGCAGCATGGACACACTCAAAATTCACGGAATTTCGTAATTTTCGTAGGCTAAAAAACTGAATACAAGTGCCGAGCTAGACTCGTTAAAACGAGTAGTTCTCTTGGTCCTCGAGAAACAGGCAATACGGACAGACGTACATGGCCAGATAGATTTTTTTTGTGATCATTTTGGTATAAAGGTTGTGGGGTCTTTTTATGTACCTTTTGTACCTAAAGAACTGGGTATAAAAATATGCTGTATTTTTCACGGAGAAGAATATGTGCTCCAAAAATATATTGTGAAAATCGTTGAAAAAAATTGCGTTTCAGCGGCCAAAGTTACAGACAAGTCACGCTTATGGGCTTTTAAAGAATTTTGTATGAATATGGAAAATCAAGATGTAAAATCAGTATAAAAAGCCCATTAGGCAGAGGCAGGGGTATCATGCTCTATTAAATTATTTTGACACAAACTTCATAAAGATCGACAGCAGAGTCGATATGGACATTGACGCCTGCCTATAAGATGCCTGAAAATAATTTGTAGAAGCCAAGCGCAGATCCAGAATTTGGCCATAGGGCGGGTTTTTCACTTCGAAGTGTCAACCCAGTTTTTCAACTTTCGGGGGGTAGTTTTTCTAATGGTCATAAAATATATATAAATGTTTCGTTGGGTATTTATAGTAATAGTAAAGCATTTCGAAACTTGAGCCGAAAGCTTGTGGTCAATCATTAAATCATGCATTTTTAACTAAAACAATAACTTAATGAATAAAAGGTAAGCTTTTATTATATATCACACTATTTAGTAGAAATTTCGAATAAAATCTTATAAAGTTTAGGAATAAAACAGAGCACATCAGCCTGATATATGCAATAAATTATTTTTAAAATTGCCCACATACCCAAAATTCAAACCTATGAAAAAATTTGCGTCTGTTTGATTATTTGCATCATTTAAAGCTGATATTGTATTCGAAACGGTTGAAGTACGCTGTGGCCGCCTTTTGTAAAACTCAATTTCATCTACAGTCCAAACAGCGCCTTTAACGTTTTCAACTCGCATAAAACACTTATGCAGAGATAAATTATGACGAACCGCGTTCTAAGTATACAGTATTTATTTTATTAGAACTATAATATTGACTTATAAATATAATGTAACTACTATATATCTTGAATTATAAATAAAAAAATAATATTATATTTGTTGATACTAATAAGCATTAAGCTTATAATAAAAATAATAGATACCTTCCATGTAGCCGCATTCCGACGGAAATAGCAAAACGTATTTTGGAACCAATTGTATATTTCATTAAGAGTCAACTGTTTGTCAGGAGAGTCAATGATGGCCTTTAAATACACAAAATTTGTATAAGTTGAAAAAAGTTGTTCCTGTATTCAGTGTCAATATCAAGAAGCAGATAATAGGGCTAAGAATACTTATTCCTTATACCTTAAAACAAACCAATACATTCTAACAATAGTGAGTGATCAAGAGCTTAAGTGTAGTAGGCATTATGACCACGGCTATACTCTCAACATCATTATAAATAGGTATGTATTAAGTGTTTGTTTAATAAACGATGAATATCAAATAATTTGTACATAAAAGTTTTAGATCAGAATATTTTCTTATTTTATACTTTTCAAAACGTGATTTTGGGTATAACACAGTTTCCCGCAACAGTTTTCTACGGATTAAACCGTATAAAAACTATGTGAAATAAAATCAATGAATTGTAGAGAGTAGTCAAAGCGACTGGGTACTTCTTTAAAATTTAATTATACAATTGTACTTACTTGTCGTATTAAAGATGCATAAGTAAAAGGTGGCCGAACATCAGCGTTTTTATAAAAATCTCTGTTACGTTGAATTTCTGTAAAATAACATTATTGTTTGAAACCATTGTAATAATAAAGTAAAATACACCCAACTCTGTTTCTACACGGTTCTGATTTAATACGGCCTAGAAAAAAAAACATAACGTTTTTACACGATTTCATTCGATTTAGCGCGATTAAGAAAACCTGTTTGAGATTTTAAAGAAATATTTTAAAATATAAAATAAAATATAAAAATATTTTTATAAGCCTTCATCTTTCAGAAATTCAGTTAGGGAGTACCCTCCTGATTGTATCTATCGTGTAAAAACAAAATTAGATATATGTATATTTAAATTAATTTTTTTAACTTTTGTTTCTTTTTACTATCAATTGTGGCCGTCGGTGGCGTAGTGGTAGCGTACTCGCTTTACAAACCGAAGGTCGGTGGTTCGAATCCCCGCAGTAACACTGGTACATTTGCCTAGCACTGGCATCGCTAGCTCAAAGACGCTATTTGCCTAAGAAAGTCTCTATTAATTCAAGACACCGCCGTTCGGATTCCTCAATGCTCCTCCCTTAGGGGCGACTGACTAAAATAGTCAGTCAGGGAAATTATAATCAATTGGTCATGGAATTGAATAGGAAGTACATAACGGGTGTTTATACCATGTGCCGTATGGTACAAAGGGTATATTAAGTTTGTGAAAGCCGAAAATGTATGTAACATACAGAAGGAGACGTCGGAGACCCCCCAAAGTTACCCAAAGTATGATCGGGGTGACTAGAGAAGTCGATATACCCATGTCTGTCTGTCTGTCTGCCTGTCTATCTGTCTGTCTGCCTGTCTGTATGAACGCCTAGATCTCAGAGATGGTAAGAGCTAGAGCAACCAAATTTTCAGATTAGATGCGTTATTATGTCAGAGGATGCAAGTTTAATTTATATTCAAGATATCGGGGATATATTATATAGCTCCCATAGGGGTGTTTCAGAGGACCTCAAAAAAACCCAAAAGTTTTAGATAAATAATTTGTTTGTTTATGATTCATAAATTATGAAGATATCGTAACCAAATTTGGCACTCAAAAGTTTTTTAGAGTCCCCAATCACTGTACCAAATTTGATCAAAAGCGGTTGACTATATCATATAGCTCATATATTATTATTATGTTATTTTGAACAAAATTAGTTTTATTTCGTTTTTTTATGAAGATATCGTAACCAAATTCGGCAATTAGAAGTTTTTTACAGTACCAAATTTAATCAAAATCGGTTGGCCCGATCGGGCAAAAACAGGTTTTTTGAACAAAATTCGTTGTGTTTCGTTTGTTTATAAAAATATCGTAGCCAAATTTGGCAAAGAAATATCTTTTGGAGTTCGTAAGCAATATATCGGACTTGATTGCAATGTGGTGGTACAGGGTTTCCCAAAGTCGTCCCCGCCCGACTTTAACGTACGCCATCTTTTTTAGACGTCTTTGTACATTATCGATAAATAAATAATTAGGCATGTTCCCGATTTCGATTCCGAGTAAAAGTGTCGGATTTCGATTCCGACAAGAATCGGATCGTTTTGAAAAGTTTGGCTCGCAGCTGTCGAAATGAAAAATATTTGGCTTAATTTACTTAAATAAATAATGTCACTGAAATTAGTTTTGTAATATTTTTTAATGTTTTAAGAAAATTTAGAACTGTTCAGTTGAACGGATTATGGTTAATTTTCATTAAATATTTTTATTACAAAATTTGTCTATTAAAATTGTGTGTACATGCAAAGCCAAAACGAGTGGAATGAAAGTAAGGTGTTCCGGATTCAGACACGTTTTGTCTTCGAAAAGTTATGTGTTGTCGTGTTACACAAATAAATTTGAAGATAATTTTATAAATTTATGTTTTTGTATATAAAATAAATTGTAAAAAATTTGTTAATAAAGTAAAGATATTTCTTTCTCAGAAAGATGTTGGCAAAAAGAAAAAATAAATTATTTAGTTAGTTGTTCGAAAACTTGTGGCAACTCTACAATGTGAACTTTTCGATAGGTGGCCAGTTGGTCAGCTGGCAATTTGGCGCACTTTTTAAATAAACAACAATGAGCCGCTTTTTTGTAGTTATTTGTAATAATAAATTTTTGAAGGTGCAAAAAAGGAAGCGCTAAGCGGCAGTGTATAGTGCGTGAGCATTATTCCTGGTAAATTTGCAGGCACTGATGTTGTCAACTACTGGAACTACGGCTGTAAGAAATAATTGACCCTGTTCAAGCGATGTCTTGGAAGCAGAGCTCGTAAATAACAGTCGACCGTTTTTTCCTTTGCGGTCTACTCGCAACCACAACCGAAAAAACCATGCACGCTTGCTCTCTCTCTGAGCATAACACTTCGCTTCGCTTTATTTCGGTTTTCAGCTGAGTGTTAACAGTTGAGCAGTTCTTGTTACGCTCTTTCAATAACATCTTATTGAGAGCGAAATGATTGAGCGCTCGCACATTAGCATCAGCAGACCAACCGAAAAAATAAATGTCAGCGCAAACGGTCTTTTACGTTTTAATTTGCTTTGTTGAGAATGCTGCACTTTTTGTGTCGGCCCATTTATCTCGAATTGTATAAGTCGTACAAAAAAACTTTCAAGACAAAAAATTATGAAAATTGAATTTCGAGTTTTATTTGTATTGGAAGGTATACCCAGAAGTTCATATTTTCAGCAGTAGATGGCGCCAAATTTAAAACAACGCAGTTTTTCGTATTTTTACCCACCCCCTTGCCATTTTTCGCTTTTGGTGTGTATGAAAATATTGTAGATCTCAAAAAAGTACACAAGACTGGTTTTTAAATCGTGTAAGTATCTCTAGTAGTTTCCAAGTTATAACGCTTTAAAGTCTGCCCGTGCCTTGAAAAACATATGTTACTAACAAGCCCAAACAAACGCCTCACTCACATACACGCATACAAACGCAAAAGACCTTTATTTTTTCTCTCGCGACCAAACGGTTGGCGAATAACCAGAGCAAAGGTAAAACAAAATATCGGTTATTCGTTGAGCGCAGACCGATTTATTAAAAGAGCAATGTCAACGGTTGCTCTCTGAGACATTGCTCAAAAACTCAGTAAATAAGAGTTATTTTTGGACAACGCAAAACGGTCGACCTTTTTGACGAGCTCTGCTTGGAAGTCATCTGCTTGCATCAGATTGATATAATTAACCGCACGGCCTAAGCATTTGTAAAATGCTAATGGGGAAAAAAAATTACAGGAAAAATTTGGATATATCAGAGAAGTAACTGAAGGCGACTCTGAAGCTGGTTCTCAACATAGTTTGTTGAATAAAATATAATAAACAACTTATAAAAATTTGTGTGCTACACTTATAAAATTAAAATGCGATCTACAAGCAACTTAATATTTTAAAACACGGCTGCTGTATGATGTCGCTGCCATTTAATTTTTGCGCCACATAAACATAAACAACACAGCTGTTTCTGGCCTAAATGAAGACGATTCGAACTCAGTCTAAATCCGGAACACCAGTTGTGGAATGCACTCGTTATGACTTTTCAAAACGAGTCGAAATCGGGAACATGCCTGAACCACCAACCTCTGTCTCAGCAAGAAACAAATAATTCTTATTGGGCCCTAGACTTTTGATTTTCTGTTAAACTCTTTTTGATGAGTCGCCGAGCTTTTTCGACAACCATATTTTAAGCAAAGGTTTTTTAATTGTTTTAAAATGTGTTTATTGTTTGTTTCGAGAATATGTTTAGTGTATTGTATATGTGTTTATGTTGTATAATCCCTGCAGTACGGCTGGTAGCAATTGCCAATTTTATACTAGTTCAGCACTATACCCTGGGTATACTGTAAACGAAAAAGCCCGCTCGTGGTGCTTGCTTAACACGTAAGGTGGTGATTGTATACGCACGATACACTTGGTATACGAACGAAAGACCAGTCGAATCAAATTGTTTGTTCGGCTTTAACGATGCACGACAACACATAGTTTGTTCTACTTACTTCTCATTATCTTGTGCCTATTCTTTCTTTTGTAGCAGATTAATTTAGTTGTTTGAAATATTTTTTAAGTTGTAATAAAAATTGAAATTCTTCGCAAAATTCAAAGACTCTCAATCTCGACAACATGTAAGTAACAATAAATAAATTTGTAATACAATATATGTAATACATTTAAGTTTTTATTAAACCATTTTAATAATGCCGAAAATATATCTTTGGAGGAAAAAAAAAGTAACAATTTTAATAAAGGAAATGGCAACCGTGCTTACCAGGATGGATGCATTACAAGGTATGGAAAATCGAAGAATATAAATATATAACATAAATATAACAATAATATTTTTAAAGCGCACTTGACAACAATAATGGACGCCATGGCTGATTTAATAACAAGCGTTAAAACTTTAATGCGGCAAAAAACCTATGAAGTGTCTTTATGCTCGAAATTTCCCTTAAAATCGACCGAAGAAATACTTCAACTTGAATCAGAAATAACTAATGAAAATAAAGATATATATGTAAGTCATGTTATATAAGTAAAAGCTGCACATGTAATTCAAGTATTATATGTATATATTACGTTACAGGTGACTACAATTTTAAACCTCATAACACCAGATGGCATAACTAAAGAACTAAAAAATGTCCTGTCCGATGAAATTGTCATGGCCCATAACGTTGATGGCGCACATGTCTTTACATTTGTGTGAAGTTTGATCAAAATTGGTCCACTATTTCATGTAGCTACCATACAAAAAGTGAACCCGGAGCCGCCATTTTTTCCGCGCAGCCGAATTCGCGCACTTCTTTGCGTCACCTTGTAAAATTCTTTGCATCATGAACGATAATAGAGTTAATGTAATGCACTCTTGCTACGCAGAGCAATGCCGTTAGTTAAGAGGGTGAAAGAGATGTATTTTAATGTAAAGCTGCTGGACCAAGTGCCCATGTTAACAGCAGAGTTAAGCTATGTCTTTTTGTTCTATGTTTATTTATTTGGCTGCTGGACCAAACACTTTTATTTCGGAAAAGCTAATTTCTTGGCAGTGGCGGAGCATTAAACGGATTCCGTAAGTACGGAAATACGAGTATATTAGCTGTACTTACCTTGTTGCACATCAAGTCCAGCCCTCTCTAGCATGTAAGGTAGACCTATTAACATATTATAACATTGTTGTGATTTTCTTTATGTTTATAAAAGGAACGGTGCATAATATAATATAATATGGTTTCAACTCAAAAGCAATAAATTTTATATCTGAGGGAAATTTTTGATTTACTATGTAACAAAAGATAATAAAATGTACCTATATTTTTTTAATTTAAAGGCCCCCTACGCAGACACGAAAAATAAACTCAGAAACGTTTGGTCACAAACTGTTCTTGCAGGTGGCATTTAGACCAGTGTTGCTCGTTTTTTTGTTTTTTTAATACGAGTAGCAAACCATAGATGGCGCACGCAGTAAAAACAGCTGTTCGGTTTTGGCGCCATAAACAAAATTTATGTGCAGCTAGTTATTTTGTACGCGAAATTTATGGCTGTTCGACAAAATCGTTGCGGATCGTTGGGAAAGGATGAGACAATAGCTATAATAATAAAATAATTCAATTGTAACATAAATGTGCGTTAAAATACGTCTATGCATTTCGTCCACACTCAGCTCTGCGCATTAAATATGAGGTCACCCAAACATTCCGCCTTTTCCTGTGTATTGCCTTCTCTCGTCGCTTTTTTTTTCTCATCCAACAATTCAATTGCAATGCATGTCATTATTATTGCATTGTTTACACACAATAGCAAAAGTAATAAACGTTGTTTTATTTCGCGCCTTTTAAAAATTAGCTATTCGTAAACAAAAAGCAGCTGATTATCGATAATAATTCCGATAAAAATCACATTTTGTTACTAGAGACACACTGTTCCTTTCGTGACCAAAATAAGTCTGTCTTGTATGCATGCATTGAAGGCACATCGATAGGACAATGTGGATGTGATTTCCATGATACGAAATGATGAGGATGGCCCCTAAAAATTTTGTGCATATTTGTTCGTCATCCAATCTGATGTCTCCAATGTCGTACTTGGTCCCGTAAACGTCGTGAACCACTCGCTGTTTGAGAGGATGGTTACTAAACTCTTCAACGAACACTTGCTTAATTCTTTCTTTTGGGATATTATAATTTTCTGTGCGAATTGTAGGAATTTCATCAATAAATGTAGAATTCGCTTGGCTTCGTATTGTTTCTCCTTGAAGGAGAGAGAGATCAAAATCTCCAATGTTGTATTCACATGTAGTAGGAATTCCGTTGTCCACAAAATTTGAATTTTGACATTCTTTTCATCAATTGAATAATTATATGAACAAACACTAGCACTACTTTCAGACTCACTATCGCTATACATTTGACCAATAAGTGCATATGAAAGCTTTATTTATAGCAGTTTTTTTTTGCGTAGTAAAAATAATAAAACATTGTGGCGACGAAAACGACGACGCTGGGGTAACGCAGCAGCAGAATTTTCCACCGGCAAGTAATCGGCCGTAGGCCATGATTTAGCTCAGCCATGGTTGCTAGGTGGCTGTTTTCGTGTGTGTAAGTGGCCTTAAAGGCACCGCGACGAGAGGAGGCAGTACACAGGAAAAGGCGGAGTGTTTGGGTGACCCCATATTTAATGCGCAGTGCTGAGTGTGGACGAATTGCATAGACGCACATTAATTTTACAATTGCATTATTTTATTATTATAGCTATTTTCTCATCCTTTCCCAACGATCCGCAAGTTTTGTTTATGGCGCCGAAACCGATCAGCTGTTTTTGCTGAGTGCGCTATCTATGGTTTACTACTGGCATCAAAAAACAAAAATACAAGCAACACTGGTCTACATACCACCTGCAAGAACAGAACATTTTGTGACCAATCGTTTGTGAGCGTTTTTTTTATATGAAGTTTTGTTTATTTTTCGTGTCTGCGTAGGGGCCTTAAAGCACAAAGTCGAGTTTCAATTGCATACTCAAACATATATGTATGTAAATATTAATAAAAACAATTTTTTTAAACAACTAAAAGTCGAATGTAGCTGGTTTCTTTTTTTTAATAAAGTCATTTTTGATTGCGTTTTGGTGAATCCTTAGTAGGCGATCATTTTTATACCTACCCTGTACCAAAGCAGTGGCGTAACTATAGGGCGGCAGGGCTGGCAAAATGCCACGGGCCCCCGACCCAAGAGGGCCCCAGCCAAAAAGGCCGCGAGCTCAGAAATAAATTTAAAAGATGTTGATCAATTTTAGAACGCATCCATTATTTGCGGTACGTTGGTGGTGCGTGCGAGCATTGACGGTCGGGGAATTCCCTCATTTTGTTAACCAAGAAAGTACTTTTTTCGTGGCGCTGCCGCTGGGGCGAGCTAGCAAGGCTATGTAAGGAATCCCGGATTTGCATTTTTTTTATTTACCGAGGGCTCTGTTGCGCATTCTTTGTTTGATTGTGTTGACAATTGGTCATTTGTATTTGTAGGAGAAAACTGCCTTAGAAATGTCCAAGAAAATTATTAAATCCATAAATGACAAAAATATTTCTGTAAATAAGTGTCGAGGACAAGGATATGATGGTGCTAACACAATGAAAGGAACTAATGGTGGAGCTCAAAAACTCATAAAAGATATCGAACCAAATGCCATATATGTTCACTTTGCTGCTCATAACTTAAATCTAGTACTAAATGATGCAGTAAGAGAGGTTACTGATATCCAAAATTTCTTTGATACAGTTCGACAAATTTATAATTTTTTTGGGCATAGTATCAAAAGATGTATTATTTGATCAAGTTTTATATTTATCTAATAAAGAAAAAGATTCTTCAATTTCAATAAAATTAAAAACATTAAACCGTACTAGATGGGCAGGACGTTATAATGCTGTTTTTGCTTTAAAAGTCCGGTATGTTGAAGTCTAAAAAAAATTTCAAATCAGATGAAAGAAATTAAGCTATTTCACTCAAGAAGAAGATGGAGAACTACAATATTATGTTATTGGATTTCCATTGCAAAATTTGTGTGACTACATCTAGTGCTGAACGATCATTTTCAAAATTAAAATTAATAAAAACCTATTTAAAAAACTCTAATAGGCTTTTCACACTGAGCACATTTAAGCGGAACGCATGGGATTTTTTGAAGATGTGAAATTGGTGTTCACACTGACAACATCTAGCATCTAGCATCTAACATCTTGCTGTCACATTGACAGGCTGACACGTAAAATCAGCAATTTATGAAAATGTATTAAAAATGTTATTTAAAATTAAAACATCTATCTTTTTATGCGTTAATTTGCAAGATCGAATATTATTAAGGGTTTTATGAATTTATGTTGAAAACATTAATTAATTGGAAGTATTAATGAGGACGACGAGCTGGTGCTAACTCGCACATACACACATACATATATATAGTACATATACATATATGCAAGCGCCACGAGCTGTTTGGATGTTTGTTGGTGTTGTGCTAAAGTGCATCGAGTCCATTGGACCTCACCAATGCCTGAAAGCCACTGGTTTCGAAAAATATTAGTAAATTCATAATATATTATAAAAAAAGTATGCATATTAGCCAATTGTTTAATTGAATGTGTGCTACATTAACATAAAGTCAACAGCAGTAGAAGTTATTGACCACCATAATTATTAAGTAAGTTTTTTAGCAAAATTAAACCTTGAGCTACACATTTTCATATGTCAATCACCGTCGAATTATCGCCGGTGCTATAGTAGATGTCAAAAACAATATGCTGATTTTTTAATGAGCCACAATTTGCCTTTGTTTATAAAAATGTAATAAATAAGAGATACAAAATATAAATCAATAAAATTGGTTTCTACTTTTTTCCCTCATCCAACTAGAAGCTCTGACTGGAATGCCTGCTGGCTCACACTTTTATGGTTTAGTTAGCCATAAATGGCAGCACATTTTAAATTCTGCACAAGTTCCATAAACATATGAAGTTTTGGCGCCTTTTTTCGAATAGAAAATTGCCAGTCTTTTTCGTTGACATTGTATACATTTTCGCAGCGAATGACAAAATTTAGAGGTGCACAGAAAAATAATCGAGTAATTTCTCATCGGGACACAATAAGATAGGAACATTTCCACAAGATGTTGGAATGATGTTGTGGAAATGTTCCACAAGATGTTGGAATGATGTTGTGGAAATGTTCCTATCTTATTGTGTCCCGATGAGAAATTACTCGAATATTTTTCTATGCACCTCTAAATTTTGTCATTCGATGCGAAAATGTATACAATGTCAACGAAAAAGACTGGCAATTTTCTATTCGATAAAAGGCGCCAAAACTTCATATGTTTATGGAACTTGTGCAGAATTTAAAATGTGCTGCCATTTATGGCTAACTAAACCATAAAAGTGTGAGCCAGCAGGCATTCCAGTCAGAGCTTCTAGTTTGATAAGGGAAAAAAGTAGAAACCAATTTTATAGATTTAATTTGTATTTTTATTTATTACATTTTAATAAACAACGGCAAATTGTGGCTCATTAAAACATCAGCATATTGTTTTTTGACTTCTTTCTCATCCTATGTTAGCACCGCTGACGATACGGCGGTGATTGACATAAGTAAATCTGCAGCTCAAGTTTTAATTTTGTTAAAAAACCAACTTAATGATTATGGTGGTTAATAACTCTTACTGCTGGTGGCCTTATTTAATGTAGCACCCATGGAATTGAACAAATAGTTAAAAAAAATTACGTATAGATACAAACATTTTTTAAATAATGAATTTACAATTAATTTTAACCCAGTGGCTTTTAGGCATTGGTGAGGTCCAATAAGGGCACTTTAGCACAACACCAACAAACATCCAAACAGCTCGTGGCGCTTGCATATACATACATACATATGTATGCATATGTATATATGTGTTTATGTGCGAGTCAGCACCAGCTCGTCGTCCTTATACTCCCAATTAATTAATGTTTTCATCATAAACTGATAAAACCCTACCTTCATATGTAACGAGGCTACCAGCCTCGCCACAATAATGAATAAAGTATTGGTATAGTTAAATGTTTATAGAAATTCTAGTATTAAGTCAAAATATAATGCTTTTAGTATTAATTGTTAAAACCAAACATCGATAAGTAGAAGATCGTAACATCGCCACGCCGGACTGCCAACCCAGCCTGCCGTTTATCGCCATCGACAGACTGAGGTAGGAGCTGGAGTGGTCGATAGAAAAATCAAGCATGAGGAGAATAGATTCGGGCGGCAACGAGCACAGACGTGGACGCGGAAAACACAAGAGGCAAAAACACGAAATGGACACGCGAGGAGAGCTAGGTTAGGGAAGAGAAAACGTGGTTAGTAATAAAAGGTTAAAGTACGAGACTAGGATAAAAAAGGTTTAAATAAGAGAATAAAGTGAAATGATTATGAAGTTATGAGAAGAAACTAAACGTTGTCATTATTACAAATATTTGTGCTCCAGTGTCGCGAGAGTGATTGAACGTCATAGTGTGTGCTACCATTCCTGTTCCCCACCTTTCCAGCCGCATATATTAAAAACCGAGCTGGCTTCGCCACTCAGGTGCAATACATGCTGGCCCTTTTGTTGGTACGCGTTGGCCTCGCCCGCCAGCCACAAACTCCTACGTTAATCGAGCCTAGATACGGTCAAGGGGGCCCTGCCCATTGACGTAGTCTGTGGCGATCATACGAGAGCACACAGTAGTAAAGGCCCTGGGGCAGACTGAGTTATACCCCAGCACCAGAACTTCCTTACACATAATAGTTGATACTCTAAAACAACTCATAAAAAGATTGATATTTTAATATTAAAAAGTTAATAAATTTTCATAATTTGCCTATTTCACCTGTCGCCTGGCAAGCAATATGGCAGCAAGATGTTAGATGTTGTCAGTGCGAAAACTTTTTTCACATCTTATTTTATTGTAAATGTATAAACCTATGCTCTTGAAAACAAAATTATTATTAGTGTTGGATAACTTCTTGTTGTTTATTAAAATTAAATTACAACGTGACGATTTTTACTGATAGGGCCCTATCCAAAGAATTTGCCACAGGCCCCAGATGGTATAGTTACGCCACTGTACCAAAGGTATAATAATTGCATATAATAAGAACACGTAGGATAGCTCTATTGTGATGTATATTGTGATATACATATATGGTATAATAAGCAAGGCTTAAACTTACCGCCAGTTACCGAAAATGTATTTTTTTCTATGCTCCTTTTTTTGCCTGAGCACACATTCTGAGCGTTAACAATGGGTAGATTAAGGGAACCAGGACTGCTTGCTTGTTGAAACGGGTGTCCAATATTTGCCATGGTTATTGAGTTGCTGCAAAGCACTGCTTGTTTGTCATTTAAAGCCTAGAATTTAAAAAATAATTTGCAAGTGTTGTATACCCTTTTAGTTTCAGTTAGAGTCTGATTTCAATGGGTCAAAAATAGTTGCTCGGCAGCAGGAGCCTACAGTATTATCTTCGGAAACAGTTTTGAATACCTTGTTTGTAATGGGGTTCTCGAAAAAAGGGGTTACAATTTGGTAATTTTTGCTTATAACTCCCAGAGTTTCTATTTGTACTCACAAACTGCTGAAAAAGAAGTATGGCGTTCAAAAGCAAAAATTATTGCAATTAATTTTTTTTGGTGAAATTCGATCAAATTTGGATGTGAGTTTGTTAATTAGGGCCACATGAATAATCTTACCAAAGTTGGTGATTATAGGTAATTTTTTACCATAATTACGTAAAGTCAAATATTGACTTATTTTATGGGCAAGGGGGGGTGAAATTAGTACATTTTTGACTATAACTTCTGTTGTATTTGTCCGATTTTGCTCATTTTTGACACACAGATGCATGTAATCACGACGCATCGCTATGTTGATATGTTGAAATACAAAAAGGACTTGGGGTCTGCCACGCCTCCTTCTGTCCATTACATACATTGCACAAATCTAGTATACCCTTTGTACCTATAGGTACAGGGTATAAAAATGGAATTCAAAGTAAGAACAAAATGAGGTAAGTGGTATATTAAGTTTGAGCAAAGGTATGTATCATAAAAAAGGAGACTTTGGGAACCAAGTTGTGCTACAATTTTATAAGGGTGTGGAAATATTCATATGTTTTTTTATTAGCCTCACATGAGTGTACATACAAATATGGTGACTCGAGCCTATTCCTTGTATTAACCTGTCCGCAGAAAGTGGAATTTGTTTGCAGTTAAAAGGTGAGGGGCTATCAGCATTGTACTATTCTTAGCTTCGCAATGGGATGACTGTCGGGCATAGGGTTAGTACCACCAGCGATCTGTGCGTACGAGATTCCAACATTCCTGCGCAGGGGCTCCGGATGAGTATTTAAAGCAACTGACTCCCGGTTGGCGCAATGACAGCCAAGCAGGATGGTTGCGGGCCTCGTAGGACTGATAGACTTCACAGTCCTTGTAGTTTGCTAGATGGTCTGGTCCCTAGTTGGCACAGAAAGCGTGCGCAGACTTATCTTGTTTACATACAGAAGATTTCTGGTGTCTAGAGGCTTAAGATATTTACAACTATAAGTTCTGTAAATTTCTACCGATTTTTCGAAAGCAGTTATTTAAAGCATATGTTGTATATGTATGTATAAGCTGTTAAGATCAAAATATTAAACGGTGTGGCTAAAAGGCTATGCGCACCAGCTGGTAAAGTTTAGTGTCTCTAGCTCTTATGGTTTTCCAAAAGTATACCCTTTGTACTGGTTCTGGGTATAAAAATGTAAAAAAACTATACACAGAGTATAAATTATAGATTATTTAAAAAATATTCATTTACGGGGATCCGTAGTCGGGGCATCTTGACTTTACTATACCATGTACTTTCTTTAATTTCTACATTACTCACCCAATTTTAAGGCTCCTACATTTTGAAGCTTATATAGTATTAAATGAGTCTACATACCGATTTCATTAGCATATTGTAGCTACCTATCGAGTGGCTTCTGGTTATTGCCTCTAACGAAAATCCGTACAGATTTTAATAAGATGGGCTTTCAAAAAAAAGGGCTCTGTTTTCGCTAAAAAAAAAAGCGGGAGTAAACGAAGGGCGCCGCCCCGGTAATGCCTTTTATAAAAATTTATGAAAGCTTTAGTCGTACCTGCCCGACTTTAAAATACCCTATACCATCGTAATTCACACAGGTTTTTAAAGGATTTTATTTTATTATTTATTTGTGACGTATTCATATAACATACCTCATTTTGTCCCGTGACGATTTTTCCACAAGCATCATTAAAGAACTTCCGTTCGAAAATTATTTAGTAATGAATCTTTTTAAATTTGGAAAAATAAAATATGAAGTAATATTCGTGTATTCACATATGTCCACAAATTACTATTTCGCTATTGTGGCTGCACTGAATTTCATATTTTATAGCTACCAACAACCGCATGTGAAGGTGGACTTGGCCCACACATTGCGGGACTGCGAAAATCCATTCCTAGCTGAGTTTGAAGGATTAAAGTCGTTGCCTATCCAACGAAGAATCCTCAAATTTCTACACAGAAAAAGTCAACGACATTGGCTAACCCTGGCCTGGCGTAAGGATCGAAGTCATTCCTCCAGACCAAGTTGTGGTCAGATCGATCATTCAGGCATTGATCCCATTCTCAATAACGATGACCCGATCCATATTGAACTATACACGATCAAAGGTCACAACACGGATTGTAGTAGGGATGACTATACTAATGAGAGGGCAAGCGCGCGACGTATCGTTTCTCGATCAGCATCGAGAAAAAAAAAAAAGATAAGGCCTATCCTTACTTATGGTTTCAGTTGTGTCCTATTTGAGCTAAAAATACATGAAGTTTCGGCTTATAAACTCGCGAAATACACATTGTTCCATTTTTTAGCTGTAGAATACAAACTAAATGACACAGCTGGCTCGCAATTGGATTGTCGATTAACAGACTTCAAAGTAACTACGCGTTAAATTGAAAAACTGACTCGCTTATCAAACCAACGCCTCCCCTCCTCCCTTCAACTACTCCTTAACTTAACAGTCGATCGACACTCAAAAAGTAAAAAAAATAATTTTCCACTTGGAAACCGCTGAATACTGATTCGGCTTTGGGCTTAAACCCTAAAGTAAAATATATTAAAGAATATTTTCCTTTTGGAAAACGGGTGCAAGATTTCCCATTGCCGGGCATCGCATTTTTTTTACCCTGCTACAGCCCCAGACAAAACCAATTGCATTTTAGGTCTATAGAATAAATATTAAAAATTTTTAAAAATATTTTTACTGTACCTTGCGATCTGTTTTTATTGGTGTTAATAATTGTTTTGATAAATATAAATGATGCATCATTGCTTGTAAACGATCCCTCTCCTTTTGTAGATGTGATTCTAGTTGCGAAACGACTTGCATCTGCACTCTAGCCTGGGCCGTAGACCGATCGTCTAAACCATGTTCAGAATTCAGGTGCCTAAAATCCAAAAGTGTCACAATTTTTTTTTTTTATATTTTATAATTACTATTTTATGTGCAAAAAATGCTTTTAGAAAGTCGAACATAATAGCGTGAGTGTAGTCTTCGCGAAAGGTGGACTACTTTCAAAAAAGACTTTTTAATTGTATGTACATATTTCTTTTTAGAGCAACTCCATTAATGTGGCGGCACTCCAATTGTTACATGCCTTTGAAAAAGTTTGTTTTGCGAAAGTCCTGACAATAGCCATTTTTCATAAATGCCCATTCAATAAAAAATTTTTTTTTGTCTGGCGAATGATATTAGTCACAATAGTCAATATGGTGGGTCGCGAACCAATAAAAAGCACAGGTAATAAAGTTTTGTTATGGTGGCAGAGTGTGCCGTCTGGGTGTACGTTGTTTTATTTGCCACATATTCCAATAGTTTCAAATAATATTCACACTATCGATAGACAGATCATTGGGTAAATAAATTTTCGTACTTATTTACGTATTTTAGGTAACATTATTTAAAGAAACTTACTTAACGAATGAAGCAATATCTTCCAAATCCATTTCGCAGCCGGGCCAGCGACAAATGCCATGAGCATATAGTGGATGATAGTATTTACGTACTGCAAACTCATCATGCAAATGTTTATATTCATTGTCGCACATATCTGCCTCTTTTGATCTTAAAAACTTTTCAGCATCTGAAAAGTTTAATCTCTCTTGATCCGATAGTATATCAGGAATACTGTAAAAGCTTAAGTCGGCAGACGGTGGCAGTAAAGCTTGACCTTGTGATATATGTAATTGTGAGTGAGGCCCAAACTGTGTTGCAGATATTGTTTCGCCCACAATATTTGAGTCCGGTGAGCTACATTTTACTACATGTGATGCATATGGCAAGGCATTATTTAAAAAGCTCGTTTTTGCAACACAATTTGTTTTGGCCAAGTCAGAGCAAATATCCGAGTTCATTGTAATATGAAAACGTGATTTTACAGCTATTTCGTTTTGGTGCTGCGTTTCTTCTAGAACGGATTCCTTCAAATCCTCTGAAAACTCATCTAGATGCGTGCGGTGCATTCTAAGAAAACTAAATAACACGTAAAGTTTTCCAGTTGAATAAAAAATTTGAAAATTTTAAATGCAAAGCGCTTAAAGCGACTTCAAGTTAAGCCTAACTATAAAAAACCACGAAACCTTTAACAAAGTTATCAAAAATATAAAAAAAAGCTTTCATAAAAAAATAATAAAGAGCATTAATTTTTTGTTTCCGTTAAAGCTATTTATTAGATGGAACTAGGATTTAAGTCTTCGCGTGTTGCATTATTAAAAATTTGGGATACCCTATACAACCACATTACAAACAAGTCCGATATATTGCTTACAAACTCCGAAAGATATTTCTTTGCCAAACAAACGAAACACAACAAATTTTGTACAAAAGGCGGTTTTTTGACCGATTGGTCGTATAGGAGCTATATGATATAGTCAACAGATTTTGATAAAATTTAGTACAGTGTGGAAGATCTCTAAAAAATTTCTGAATGCCAAATTTGGTTACAATATCTTCACAAACAAACGAAACACAACAAATTTTGTGCAAAAAACGTTTTTTTGACCGATCTGCCCTATGGGAGCTATATGATATAGTCAACCGATTTTGATAAAATGTGGTACAGTGATTGGAAACTCTAAAAAACTTTTGAGTACCAAATTTGGTTACGATATCTTTATAAACAAACGAATTATTTATTTAAAACTTTTGGGGTGTTTCGAGGTCCTCTGAAACACCCCTATGGGAGCTACATAATATATCCCCGATATCCAAAATATAATATAAATTAACTTGCATCCCCTGACATAATAACGCATCTATTCTGAAAATTTGGTTGCTCTAGCTCTTACCATCTCTGAGATCTAGGCGTTCATACAGACAGACAGACAGACGGACATGGGTATATCGACTTCTCTAGTCACCCCGATCATACTTTGGGTAACTTTGGGGGGTCTCCAACGTCTCCTTCGGTATGTTACATACATTTTCGGCTTGCACAAACTTAATATACCCTTTGTACCATACGGTACAGGGTATAAAAAATCGAAATTGGTCCATTAGGGTCAGAGCACCACGGTCGGTCAGATTGGATGTCCATTGACATAGCAGCCATTAGCTCCAACATTTTTACTGGTCCGTGCTTCATGTCAGAGAGCTGCAATGAGTATAAAAATTTTTGAGTGCACACTGTCATGACTTAAACTTTTGAGCAATGTAAGTCAATTGAGCAAAACATGTATGTGTATCTCTTGAGCTATCAAAAGTGACTCATGAGCTTTTCGTGTTGTGAGTGCAAACGAGCTGTGTATTTTTTGAGCTGTTGATATGCAAAGCTCACAATGTACTCGTGTAACACGAGTAACCTACAGAAGTTTTGCCACGGTCGGTCTTGCTTGGCCTCTTTTGCATTCTTCTCTTCTTCTCTTGCATTCTTGTTGCTATTGAGGTAGGTCGATTCATGCGTTTGTTATATTTAAGTTTTTTTATTTTGTTATAAGTTAAAAAAAGTGTATATATGAAGGAAAAAAAAAAAATAAAACTACATAAAAAGCATACAACAAATATTTCTAAGTAAACTGCCTTTCATACATTTTAATTTCCCACTGCAACTTCCCAATGTCTTGTGCTTAAGCCTCAGCTTCTGCTAAGCTGTATATAAATCAGCCGCACACAATCAAAACAAAAAGCTCTCTGAGAGAGCCTCTCTCCTTATACCTACATTGTTGCTTTTGAAAGTTCACTTTGCGCGCAACACTTAAACAAGCTCTCGCACACTCACATTTTACTTTTAATGCTCATAGAGGCTCGAGTTATCTCAACGCAGCTCTCCGTTCACTGTGAGCATGGCACTCAAACAAGCTCATTTCGGTTTGCTACTCACACTCACATTTTACTTGATATACTCGTACAGGCTCGAGCGCACTCATTGCAGCTCTCTGCTTCATGTAAATAAATTTAATTTTTGCTAATAGACTGGGATTATATAAATCTGGAAAAATTTTTTGGGGAGATAGATAATTTTAATAGGAGAATCCTAAATGATTTTGCTTCTGAGGCCAAGCAATTTTTCAAACGGACATAAAAGATTTTTTTTTTGTTGTAAATCTTTGTCCTTATATTTGGTACATTTACCAAGATTCAGTGGCACCTACAAAATTTGAATTAACATTTATAGACCATAATGTGTGTTCCCACTTTGTGTAGCGATTGGGCCAAGACCAGTCTCAAGACTGTCGTTAGAGACACAAAATTTTGCCAAAGGATGAATATTATCCGTAAGTTGAGCTTGTTGTTTCATGACGATATCGTGTCCCGTCTCAATAAGAAAATATTGCGTACGTTAGAGTCGGGCGCGGACGACTTTGGGATACCGTGTACCACCATTTGGAATCAATTCTTAAGAACTCCAAAAGAAAGTTGATTGATGAATTTGGATGATATAAACAAACAAAAAACAAACAAATTTTGCACCACAAACCTTTATTTAGCCCTATTTTGATAAATTTTGGAGTGCTTGGAAACTTTAAAAATATTTCGATTGCCAAATTTGGTTTCGATATCTTTTTAAGGAAACGAATTATGGCCTAGAAACTTTTTCCTATGGGACCTATATGATGTAATCAACAGATTTTGATTAAATATATTTTATTTATCGATTTCGATTCCGAGTAAAAGTGTCGGAATAAATTCAAAGATAATTTTATAAATTGATGGCTTAAAATATGTATATAAAATAAATAGTACAAAATTTGTAAATAAGGAAAAAATATTTCTTTTAGAAAGATGTTGGCAAAAAGAAAAAATAAATTATTTAGTTAGTTGTTCGAAAACTTATGGCAACTCTACAATGTCAACTTATCGATAGGTGGCGAGCTGGTCAGCTGGCAATTTGGAGCACACTTAAACAAACAACAATGAGCCGCTTTTTTTGTAGTTATTTTTAATAATACATTTTTGAAGGGGCAAAAAAGGAAGTGCTAAGCGGTAGAGTATAATGCGTGAGCATTATTTTGCACGCCAACAAAACGTCCATACGTTGCCAAATCCTCGTAAATTTGCAAACACTGACGTTGTCAACTACGGCTCTAAGAAAGAATTGTACCTGTTGAAGCGATGACTTGGAAGGCATCTGCTTGCATCAGATTTTTAAAGACAAAACAAAAAAAAAAAAAAAAAATTAGCAACAAGGGCTAGACTAAGCCGAACTCCACCACCAATGACAGGGACTGTGGCTGCGGCACACAGCGCCCCTCCGACTACGCAGCTACTTGCAGTATGCACTGATGCGGAATCAGCCACCCCGAAACGTCCAAGGGACATCGGGAGCCCAACGGTTACACCTCGGAAAGCCCCGCCAAAAAGGTAAAAGAGCCAGCACGCAGCATGCTGCGCAAATCTTAAGGAGCTTGGCGATATCTTAAACGAGCTAAACTTCCTTACAAAGGAGAAGAAACCTGTAGCGAAATGCATTAGCGAAGTGGCAGTCAGCGCCTACCTTGAGTCTTTTAAAACCACCTTGGAACAACCCTTGACAGTAGACTCAGAGCAGCAGACGACACTTTCCGCTATTTCGCACAAATCGTCGCAGACCATCCAGTCAGAAGAGCCCTTTGCCACCGCAAGCAAGCATCCCGCTAAAGTGAAGAAATGGCACAACTGCAGTAACTGCGAAGCAGCGCCGAAAAAGCGTTAGTCGCAGCAAAAAAATTAAAGAGCACGTGGAAGAAGTCGCAACTAAATCAATTTCTAAACAGCCGAGCACGACCGGATGCTATAATAGTAAAATGTAGCAGCCAAGAGGCATATGCTGATGTACTCCGGGCCGTTCACACTCACAAGAGCCTACAGGAGTATCGTGAAAACGTCAGTGGCGTAAGGAGAACCGCTGCTGGAGAAATACTTCTGCAGATGAACAAGTCTGCTGATGTAACGACCGCAAAGCTGCAAAAAGCCGTGCAGGAGGTATTAGGTTATACTGCCGACGTAAAGACAGTGTCTGAAAAGATGTTACTTGAAATAAAGGACATAAGTTCCTAGCAGCGGAGAAACTGCGAATCGGGTGGGCAGTCTGCCGAATACGGCGAAAGATAGTACCGATGAGGTGCTATAAATGCCTTGAGTTTGGCCACACAGCCACGAGATGCAGAAGCAAGCACGACGCATCCAACATGTGCTTTAATTGTGGAGACACAAGTCATGCTTCCAAGGAGTGCCCCAACAAGCCATCGTGTATACTGTGCAAAAGACACAACGCTACTGACACAGCCCACAATACCCTTAATAGAACGTGTCCTATGTTTTTGAAGGCAGCTGCGGCCGGGCCAAAATGAAATTAATCCAACGGAACCTGAACCACTGCAAGGCGGCCCAAGACATACTTGCACAGACAGTGCGAGATGTTGGAGCAGAAATTGCCATTTTGATCGAGCCGTACCAGCCAAAACATGAAGGAGTCTGGCTGCAAATCCGCCATATGGAACTGCGGCAACCCACCAATGCAGCTAACAAAGAGGTGTGCCGAGCCGTTGACACAGCTTGCGATGCTTCTATCGTGCGGAAACGAAGAGGAAGCCTCAAGCAGCGACCAGTCTATTGGTGGAATGAGGATATAGAGCAGGCTCGCCGAGACTGTCATGTCGCTCGACGCAGACAGCAACTAGCGCGTCTAAGATCCAACTTTCCTGAGCTTCTGGCTGACTTCCGGACAAAACGAGCTGTCCTAAGCAAAGCCATCAAACGAGGCCAAATGCTGGCAGGAGCTATGCGACGAAGCAGATATGGAACCATTCGGGAAGGCATACAAGCTCGTTATGGGAAAGCTAGGCAAACAGCCAATGCCAACCTGCCCAGACCAGCTTGCACAAATCGTGGCTACGCTTTTTCCCCCGCAGCCACTTCCCACCTCTGAAGTGAGGCTAGCCCGTACCTTGACGATACCCCTGACCGATGAAGGTGAAATTGTGGGCGCACTTTCCCGAATTCACTCCAATAAGGCGCCCGGACCAGATGGAGTTCCCACTAGGGCGATCAAGGCCGTAATTGCTGAGCAACCATTAGCGTATGTCAAGCTTTTTAACAGCTGCCTTAAACAGCGACGTTTTCCCGATCGATGGAAGGTACAGAGGCTGGTGCTGATCTCAAAAGGCGGCAAGCCACTGGATAATCCATTATCGTACAGAGCGTATTATCTGCAACCGCTTGGAGAAGGAGCTTGAGGAACGGCAGGCACTCTCAGCTCTACAATTTGGCTTCCGCAAGAGGAAGAGCACTGTTGATGCCATAAACACTGTTGTCGATATAGCAAGAACAGCTATTCAAGGCACAAGATGGCGTAATGGCAGCAAGAAGTACTGCTTGATAACCACACTAGACGTAAAGAACGCATGGAGTCGAGCGCTGCACCAACGCAGCCAACGGGCTGGCACTGGCGCCGCTAAAAACAGAGGCAGTTCTTATTAGCAGCAGAAAAATGGTCGAGACTGCCACAGTCCGAGTGGGCAACACAGAGATATGCTCTAAGCCGGCAATGCGATACCTCGGAGTTCTTCTAGATCACAGGTTGACCTTCAAGCACCACTTACAGCATACTGGTGACAAAGCGGCGAAAGCCATTAATGCACTTACTGGTATTATGGCAAATATTGGCGGGCCGCGAGAAAGAAGTAGATGGCTCATTGCTAACGTAGTACGGTCCATCCTCCTGTATGCATCAGCCGTATGGGCAGCCGCAATGGCGGTCACCTCCTACAGTCGTGAGTGGAAGTCGGCATACCGAAGAAGCACCCTTCGAGTGCTATGTGCCTATCGCACAGTATCAGAAGATGCAGCCCTCGTAATAGCAGGTATGGCACCCCTGGATTTGCTGGCAGGAGAAGCAACAAGCAACGAATCACAGCCGTGCCGACTAGAGGCGACGCTGGCGATATGGCAAGAAAGGTGGAGAGCTTCCTCCAACGGAACGTGGACAAAAAGACTGATTCCGGACATAAGGTCGTGGGTGAGTAGGAAGCATGGACAAACTGACTTCTACCTAACACAATTACTTACGGGACATGGCTGCTTTAAGTCTTATTTGCACAAGCTTAAGCATGAGACGGATCCGTTGTGCACGGACCACAGAAGACGCTGAACATGTATTTTTTGTCTGTCCAAGATTCTCTGCTGAACGGGAAGAGCTAAGCTTAGGAATTGGGAGGCCATTCATAGTCAATGACTTGATGGATATCCTACTTAGTTCGCAAAACAATTGGTCTGCTATAAGCAACATGGCAGCAGAGAAACTCAAATCATAGATGAGAATCTAGATGTGCCTTTCATGCCTTCTCCCCCTCGAGAAGTAATACTTAGCGGGGGTACCTTGAGAGGGAATCGGAGAGTGAGTGGTAGGTTTAGTGGGTGAGGTAACACAAGCCCCACACTTTTCGGCTTTTCAAGCTTCCTACACCTATAACAAAAAAAAAAAAAAACATGGCTGATGAATTTGAAAAACTTCTAAGGGAATATATTGCGTGTGAAGATTTTGGTGTTAACCAGTCTTTCCCAATTGAATCATTAGATCATTAGAAAAAAATATTGGCAACAACTACATCCCGAGTAAAAGATCAATTTCAAATAGGCCTACTTTGGAAAGAAAATGTTAGATTGCCGAAAAGCTACGCTTTGGCTGAGAAACGATTGTTTGCTATCGAGAAAAGAATGCACAAAGATTCAGAGTTCGGCAAGAGATATAAGATTGAAATGGAGAAATATTTGCAGAAAGGGTATGCTAGGATACTTTCGCCAAACGAGGTCAATGATGTTTCAAATCCAGTCTGGTATTTACCACATTTTGCAGTACAAACTGTACATAAACCTGACAAACTACGTATCGTATTTGATGCTGCCGCAATAGTTGAAGGAGTATCTCTTAATTCAGCATTACTAAAACGACCAGACCAAGTGAATTTACTAATATTGTTGCAGTTTCGTTTGAAACGAAGCCGTTGAGGCCATTGTTGGACACCGTTACGTTGATGACTTGGTTATGAGTTTTGACACTGATGAACATGCAATAGAAATCTGTAAACAAATTGTACATATATGCATATAAACAAGGAATTGTTTAAAGCCGAAATGGTCATATGCCGCCTAGTACAAGATGATTGTTTTGCTGATGAAACTGCTGCCATTTTAATTTCAAGACCGCTTACTGAATTGCCGCTATCACATGAAGAAGACGAGTCTGTTTGCCTGGGGAAGAAATGGCGCATAGCAAAGTCATTAAAGGATCGTTTATGGAAACGATGGGTAACGGAATGTCTGCCACAATTGTCACTTAAAGAGTACGATTTGGTTATTGTTATGGATTCCATGCTGCCTCGTAGTGCTTGGAAAAAGGGTCGAATTGTAAAAGTGTATGCTGGCAAGGATAATCAGATTCGCTGCGCTGATATAAAGACTGCTGATAGGTCGTTGCGCCGCCCTGCATCGATGCTTATTTTGAACTGTGCACTTAATTCGCCTCACTTTATAATTACAACTTAGTCAAATTAAAATGTAATTTTAACTTTAATTTAACTCCAAAACCATCTATTAATATGCCAAAGTAAATATACTGAAATGTTATTATTATATTTAGTCTCACACGCACAAGCAGATCGCTGGCGACGCGCCGAACTTACAAAAAAAAAATACACACAGTGTGGGCAATAGTTCGACGCGCAGCAACCTACAAAAAAAAATACACACAGTGCGAGTTTTACGGCCCTACTCGAGAATTGCTTGTGAGACCGTAACAGGGCTTTTTATTAGTGCTCGCTGACTAAAATTTCGCACAAGTACACTGAGCACAGAAATGTAGTTACTTTGGCAACTGTAAGACCGAGTAATTTTATTGGTAAATTAAAATTGTCATATAAACTCTTATGACTTTTCTGTTTCTTTGAATGTGTTGCAACATTTCGTTCAGTGTACATGCACAAGAAGATCGATGGCGACGCGAAGAGTTTACAATATCAAATTACACACAATCGCTCGACGCGCAGCAGGTTTATGGTTTTATGGCCCTATTCGAGAATTGCTTGTGGGACCGTAACAGGACTTTTTTCTTGATGTTGTTGCAGGGCTCTTTCCGTTATTTTTCGTAAAATTTTTGCAGAAATAAAAGGTAAGAAAGAGTTTTTAAATTTTAACAAGTAACACAAGTTAAGTGTCTTATTAATACAGGAAAAGAACACTTTAAAAGGTAACCATTCATTGATACAATAATTTGAATATATTTTTTAATTTATTTATTCAATCTCTTGTTTTCTACACTTACTCCAAAATTAATATTTCAGAAGCTATCACTTTAATTGATGATTCTGGGCCAACTAAAAAGGAATTGAGCAAGGCCATACATTTAATAAAAAATCGAAGGAACAAAGCGAAGAGCTTGCAAAAAAAAAAAAATTAAAAATACATTTTCACATAAATAAATGATAAATGGATCGTGGTGCAATCACTGGTGAATTCACTGATTTGACTGGTTTGTGAATCGTGGTGAAATTACTGGTGACCGGTAAAGCAGAAGGTGTCGAGGCATTACCGGCAATGTTAAATTCACCAGTGATGTATTTCAGAGGGTAACCGGTAACCAGTATTGGTGAGTGGTATTTGGTGAACTCACCTAATACTCACCAGTGACCAGTACTGGAGGGTAATGATGAGATTTTCTAAAACAAAACAACAATTCAATAAAAAGTTACCTTAAATTCTAAAACAAACTAAAAAATGGCATTAATTCAGCGCCACAAAAGTCTTAGTACACTTAGTCGGAATACCGCATTTACGTTGCTTGCAGCTGGTTTCTTTTGATTTTTGTAACGGTACTTTTTTGCTTATGCTTTGCTTTACTTTCGTGTGCATGTACGGAGTTTTGCGCTGGCAAAAGTTGCCTTTTTAACTGCAAGGAGCTCACAATTGAAGAACGCAAAATTATTTTTAATTTACACGTAAAAGATGGAAAATCATCTTCCGAAATTGGAAAAATTGTGTCGAGACCTGGTCAAGTGTTCAAAACGTCATATGTCGTTTTAAAAACGAAGGTCGGGTTGAAAACAAGCACAGGAATGGTCGTCCGACGAAATTAAATGATAGGGACAAACGCAGCGTTAAACATTTTATTGACAAAGACCCATTACAAGGCGCTGTGAAAATCGGTTTGATTATCTCGACAACACTTCATAAGACTGTGCACCCGGAAACCATTTGAAGAACCATTAAAGAGTTTGGAATTGGCTCGTACACACCACTAAAAAAGCCACATGTTTCACAGAAAAACAGACTTAAGCGACTTATGTTTACCAAACCGTGCAGGCATTTTTAGGGCAGATGGGCGCTGCCGGATTTGTCGGCGGCCTACGAGCCCCGACCACTATTAATTCGTACGGCAAGCTTTTTTACCCGTATGCAATGTTTAACAGACGATATTTTCAATACTAAAGTAGATAACACATGCAAACCTACTATTTTCTGTGCGTTAAATTATTACTATTTGATGAAACATGTAATTTTTTTTAAATATTAATATTGGGTAACTTCGCCTTTTACCTTTACAACACATTTACAACGCTGTGGCATAGATTTAAATAAATTCTGGCATTGTTCCGTTGAAATAGACCCATATCTCTTGCAATTTTGTTTTTAAATCAGAAAGGGTTCTTTGAGGCTCATTTTTTAGGTTTCTTCTCATTATTCCCCATATATTCTCGATTGGGCTTAGGTCCGGACTATTTGATGGCCAATCTAAGACCCCAATTTCCTTATACTGCTGCCATGATTTGGTTCGTTTGGCAGTATGAGATGAAGCTCCATCCTGTTGAAACGTGTATTCACCACAGTCAGCCAGTTTTGATATTGATGGCAGCAAACTTTCTTCTAGTATGTTAATGTATTTTTCAGCGTTGACCATCCCATCAATAAAGTGCAGTTGTGCTACCCCTTTGGCAGACATACAAACAACCCCACACCATTATGCTTGCTGGGAACTTAACTGTCCTTTTAAGGCAGTCTTTATGGTAAGCTTCAGTTTTGTTACGGATAACTCTCCTTCGCACATCACCGACACTCACATCAAATTTAGCTTCATCGCTAAATATGATAGAGTTCCATTGCCTTTGAGTCCAAGACAACCGTTCCCGAGACCATTGTAAACGCTTCTTCTTTTGGCGAAGCGTAAGCAATGGTTTTTCCTTGGCCTAAGAGTAATTTAAGATATTGAGTATGTAACATAGATAATCCCTATACATACTTTATAGAACTTATATCCAATATCTGGCAACTGCAGGCGCGTCCACACGCTTAACACTTTTTCTGATTTCATCAGACCATTCTGATGCTAAATTTCTTAAACTTCGGCGACGATCAGCCTTCACAATTGTGGCCAAGGCTCTTTTATCACGAGCTGTTATTGCCGATGTTTGGCACCGTACGAATTAATAATACTGGTCAAATTTTTTTTAACAGTTAAACAAAGCATTCAAAGAAATTATTGTTGCTGTTGTTGTTGTTGAAGTACAACAAAAATTTGTTTTTCTAAAATTAAGAGAATAAAATGATCTTTCAGAAAAAAATAGGTTTGCATGTGGGAAATCCCCTTTCTTATTTATATTCATAGCAGCTTAAGGATTTACTTCATGTCTTTTTTTACACGGTTTTTTTTGCACGCTTTTTTCTGGAACGTATCTACCGTGTAAAAACAGAATTAGGCGTATGTATACTATTAAGACTGTTAAGCACGGTGGTGGTGGTCAAATGGTTTGAGGTTGCATGAGTGCTGCAGGCATTGGAAACTTAGAGTTCATAGATGGTACTATGAATCAAAAAACCTACATTGATATCCTCAAAAAAAAACCTACAAACAGTGCCGATCGCCTTGGTCTTGGGTCAAGTTTGCACTTTTACCAAGACAATGACCCAAAACAATAAAATTATAATAAAATTTTGAATGCCATATAAGCCAGCAAAATTAAGGATCATGTCAGGTGTACTAAGACTTTTGTTTCGCCGAATTAATGTCATTTTTTAGTTTTTTTATAATTTAAGGTAACTCGTTGTTGAATTGTTGTGTTTATATGGAAGAAATTCACATAGCACTGTAAAATCGACTGCTGTACTATTACTTTTGTGGCGTATGTACATAACATTTATAATTTGCCCCAACTGTGGTCTTGTCCATTAAAAATAATGTTTTCATTTTATGCCGCAAATCAGAAAATTGTCATCATCCGAACTCTTGTTAGTGATGTTATAATACATGTACACGAACATATTATACGTTTGTACCTTCGGTACAGTGTAAAAACTGATTAACAATAAAAACAAAAATCTGCAGCCAATTTACAGAATAAAAACATTTTCTGGGTACAGGCTACAAAGCCGAATAAATGAAATTTAATCATTCAATTTGTTAATATAATTTACTCTCTGCAATATGGTCGGATGTGCTTCGTGGAAATCAAAGTAAAGACCATCAAATAAAGGCCAACCAGGGCAGTCCATGTACATTTTAAGTAATGACATTTTTAAATCACTGGAATATCCCAATACGTAAGCAAACGAATCAGCTGAACATTCAAATTTTCGCAATACTCGCAACCACACATAATTGGCTAATTGCCTATACGGAGTTATAATAAAAAAATAAGTAATAATAGCGCCAGCAATTACAGGGCATTTAGCAGGTTCAAATCCGACTGCTTCATAAATTATGTGGCATTCAACAAAAAATCCAATGATAAAAACTGTTAAAATTATATGGATTTGCTTTAGGATAATTTGAATGAGGTAATGGTAACCATTCCAATGCCCCAACTCGTGAGCAACAACTGCAGCAACTTGTTTGTCTGTTAATCCTCTTATATGATCTACTTCTCTCCTGTTCGTTTTTCTCTCTGCATTTGGCAGCAGCGTGTCAATTATAACTATTCTTTTAAGAAAACCGACTCCTGAGAAATAAGCATTTCCACATTCATACGCATACTTAGTTTGCATAATATATATTTTTGATAAAGGGAATCCAACCAGTCTAGTTAACTTATTTAGTTCGCGCTTAAGTGTACCTGGATTTAGATTTTTAAATTGAAAAATCCTTGGTTCCACAAAAGCAGGTAAAATTATTGAAAACGCAAGTGAAACTAAACCAACCAACAGCCATATGAAAATAATTGCATTTTTTTCACAGTAATCCACAAGTATTACTACCACATATGCAAGGGGTAAAAGGTAAGCTTGATTTTTGAGAGGACACTTAAGGTATGCATAAATAAAATTTCCAAATGTCGTTCTTCCATTTCTTTTGAATTGTATCTCCAATATGCATTTTTCATAAAGAAATGCCGGCAGGACTTTTAAGGTCATGTACCAAATAAAAATAAACACAAACAGAAGATTAACAACGACTCCATTGTCTCTTTGACATATGCATGATGCAACATCCCACAAAAACGGAAACAGTCCAAGGTACAATTCCAAGTATCCAAACACTAAAAATCCCACAAAAGTAGTGCATATTAAAAATTTCATTTTATTAAGTCCATGTATGCGAAGTCGATCAAAATTGTTCGATGTAATGAGGTTGTCTAATATTTTAGGTGCGCTTAAGTTTTGTTGATACACTTTTATCTAGAAAAAAAAAGCGCAATTACTATTAAAAAAAGGTAATATAAAGTATAATGTTGCGGCAGCTATTTTTTAGCCTTTTAATTTAATTTAATAACTAGGAGGCTCAGTATTCCTTGCACCACCCAAGATGCTAAGTAAGCCCTAAAAAGAGCACATTTCTTAAGTTGTAAGTTAATAACTAATAATTTTTCACTAATTCCAAAATGGAGCACATTTGCCAAGTTGTAAAAAAAAGGTTTAATACAAACTTTGACACGCCATTTCTTCCGCCTCCTTTCTTACTGATCCCCTACGTCATAAAAAAAACTGCATGCAAAATTTCAGATCAAAAAATAATTTGATTTGAAATTGTACAGAGCTATGCGGAGTGGTGGTGCATCTGTGCGTCAAAAATGGAGAAAATCGGATAAATACGGCAAAAACTATTCGTCATCCAATTTATTCGGACACTTTGAATATTCCATTTTGAAACCCAATGACTTTTGATATAGACATGATAAAACCAAAAAGTTCTTTGAAAATAATAACATAACATATCAAATAAAAATCTAAAAAAGCTTTTTAGTACTTATAAGAGCTTTTAAAGATTTCTTGGAAGTAAGCTTGTATTTGCAGAACCTTCTTTCCAGCCAAATATGCCACTCCTGTATAAAATACTACGCGTGTAGATCGTTGTCTTCTGATTGATTAATATATTTGTAGTTTGGCCAACAGCCTCTTCATTTCGTTTACATCTGAAATCTATGGCTTACGTCGCGCTGTCTGTCATAGAAACTAGCATTGTGCAGGCAATTGCGTTTAGCTTGGCGAAGGGCTAATTTTTGTTTGAATTTGGACGACAAGATTTGTGGTAATTTGGCCCCAAATCACCCGTAGATACATATTTTTGTATAATACTGTGAACAGCAGAGCTAGATTTTCTATTAATCCCGTGGTTCTGTTACTGTTAGATTCACCCGAACCAAATGAATTTGCTCATTTTCCAGTTTTGTTAAGATTTTTTCATATTACATTTAAATTTTATTGTTTTTTTTTATAACTTGTAAGGAAAATGTTATTTTTTGCATATTAAAAGATTGAGTTATTGGGTTTCAGAGTGTCCGAATAAAATTTTTGCACACTGTAAATATCAAAACCATCCCGCAGTTTTTGGTGTGTATATATAAGTATGTATGTGTATGTGCATGTTTTTCAAGGCGCGGGAAGACTTCAAAGCGTTCTAACTTGGGAACTACTGGAGATACTTACATGATTACATGATACAGTTTTATGTATTTTTTTGAAATCTACAATTTTTTAATACACACCAAAAACAAAAAAGTGCAAGGGGTGGTTAAAAATAGAAAAAAAAACTGCGTTTTAGTAATTTTAGCGCCCTCTACAGCAAACAAATCCAAACAAATATGAACTTATGGGTATACCTTCCATTACAAATAAAACTCGAAATTCAATTTTGAACATTTTTAGTCTTGGATGTTTTTGTGTACGACTTATAAAATTCGAGATAAATGCGCTCAAACATATTTCAAAATAACGGAAAACCCTACGAGGGGGAGAGGTCACCATTTCGGTTATAGACTTTTTGGATGGTCCTTAATACATTAAGCAAGAGAAATTCCAGCATACAATTTTTTCCTGTTCAAACCCTATTTTCACTTTACTATTTTAAATAACTTTTTAACAGATCCGATAAAAAGTATGAGAAAATTTACCACTATTAATTAAGCTAATGGTAATCCTTACAGCTGGGAGCGCAGACTTTAAGATACCCTGTACAAACGCAACAAACAAATAGTGCTTAGCTACTCCAAGAACTTCTAAACGCCATTTGTGGTTACGATAAAAACAAACGCATTATGCCCTCACGCGTTTCTTTAATGAATCGGTCCTATCGTTTTTGGTAAAATATGGTACAGTACTGGGGAACACTAAGAAACTTCCAAATGCCAAAATTCGTTACGCTACAAACACCCGAAAAAAAATTAATTAAGTAAACGTGACGTCGCACAGTGGCACGGCAGCCGCAAAAGCGTTGCAAAAATCGATTTTGCGATGTAACCATTTTTTAAATGTAATACATGCATCTGATTTAGAATTTCCCAGGGATCAAGAAAATAAAAATTTTAGTCAATTCGGATGAATAGTTTAGTTGCTACAGCCGCTCAAAGTGGAGTATATTTTCAACTTTGAAAAAAATCGCAATTTTTGGAATAAAAATTCGTGTTTAAGATTGTTTTGTGGAAAAACTACGCATTCAATCCCTATTTTCTTAGTTTCTATAAAAAGGTACATGTAATTTAAACATATAAGAAAAATGACTTCATTTCTTTTCTGGGTTTTTCAATACTTGCGTTTAACTGAGCCATTATATTTGGACCACTTTTTCAACTTTGGAAGAAAATATTTTATATTCCATATTTTTTCATTTTTTCAATTTAACATAAATGGTTTTGTTATTAATTTATTTACTTGCTCTATAAAAATTGATTGCATACATTTGCATATGTGGCTGTAAGGCCAGTAAAAGTCCAGAAACCCAACTCCAAAATATTCTGACGCAGGTATAAGAAGAAGAACACGCAGTAGATGCAGCCACTGAATTTAGAACTGATTGCTTATATTTTCACTTTACAATAAAATAAAGCCTACCTGTGACATAAAAAAAAGGATTATTCATCCCATTTTTTTTTTTTTGTGTGTCCAGGTAGTTTTAAAACATTTAATGTAATTTAATTTGTACCTGTTACACGTTTTCTGGCTATAGGCTTAAAATATAGTAAAAAATAGTATTCAGGCAATATACTTCAGAAACATCATAGTTTTGTTTTGACTTTATAAGAACACACATTGCAGTGAAACGTATTTTTAAATATAATTCGCAAGCATTGATTTTATAAGTGTAACGATGTCTTTGGTAAACGTAAAATTATTTGAATTGTTCAGAAACTCCAAAAGCGCGAATGAATTCATTTCGGCCATCAGAAAATAACTTAATGTTGAGGAAGCAAATATGGAGAAGTTTGATACCTTAAAAGGCAAACTTAATCTAATTCACTCCCGAATAAAAAAAAAGTGGCAAGACTCTTCCTTCCCCAAATATGGATATGGTAACACAAACGATGGAAACTCATCCCGAAAATTCTTTGCAGAAAACAAAGAAATAACTGGAGTGGATGATGAAATTATCAAAAGATTGGGTGTTATTTTGAATATTTTGAACTGCAAGGAAAAAATTAACGGCAGCAAATTTGGTGAATATGCCACTAAGACTGCAGAGCTGTTAATGGAAAAATATCCAGGAAAAAAATTGACTCCCACGCTTCACAAAATTTTGGCACATGGCCAAACTATAATTGAATATCATTGCCTACCCATTGGGGAGATGTCAGAAGAAGCCCAGGAATCGAGAAACAAGGATTATAAAAAATTCAGAGCTATGAATACATGTAAAATATCACGATCAAGGGAAAACGAGGATCTTTTTAATATGTTGGCAGCCTCTTCAGATCCACTAGTTGCATCCCTTAGACATGTGAAATCCAATACAGAATTAACAAGTACTAGTTATTCAAATGAAATGTTAAGTCTTTTAGATATTCCTTCAAATGTAAATGTGGATGATTATTTTACAAAAACTACTGATAAGACAAATTATATAATATATTATAATAAAAAAGCATTGTTACATTAAATTTATTGACTGAAATATAAAATTATGAACAAAAATATATCATCAAAATTTCTTTATAAATGAAAAAACAACAAAATCCAACTTCCACAACATATTGCGCAGCTCTCAGATATCGTATCACCATACATGAGCACTTATTTTCAAGCCTGAACGTTTTTCTTTCAAATACAATCTAATTCATTAAAATATCTCAATTAGTTTAGAAAATATGATAAAAATATGTACATATTTTTCAATGGGAAATGTTGCCCTGGCAACAAAATCCAACTTCCGCAACATATTGCGCAGCTCTCGGATATCATATCACCATGTAAGAGTACTTATTTTAAAGCCTGAACATTTTTCTTTCAAATACAATTTAATTCATTAAAATATCTCAATTGGTTTAGAAAATATGATTTTTGCAACGCTTTTTCGGCTTCCGTGCCACTGTGCGTCGTAAAAAACATGAAGCTCGCAACTATCTGATCTACATATGTATATGTAGGTATGTATAAAATTTGTGATTTACTGTGCATACAAAGTACATATTATGTGCATACATATTATACGTATGTATGTGCAGCACTTTGATCACAAATTTTTAATGTGTCTCCGCTTGCTTATAAAAACTTCAGCTCCAAGAAAAAAGGGTTGTAATTTTAGCTAATAACATCTTCAAAATCCACTTCATATAGAAAACTGGAGGAAAACCTATGTTGCAATACTATCGACGTTTTCCCAGAAATAAATGAAATTTCTCAGGCGTCTATGTAATTAAGGGCAGCATGATTATTTACCTGCTTGTAGTAAAGGTATATGAACCACATTCTATCCACTGTTAAAAATATTACCATTAAACCAAGGCAAATTGTTTCATCCATTACGTCATATTTTTTGTTAATGTTCCGAAATGCATTACATCATTATTCAATACAACTGATTATATAATACTAAAAAAACACAAGTCACAGAATCTATTGTAAAATTGATTATAAACGCAGGACCGAAAAAATTTAAAAATATTTACAACTCAAAAGTCTTCCCGTCTGAATAACTAAGGAGGCGCTTTATTGGATACTACATACTTAGGAATTCCAATCAAGAGTGTGTGTACTCCGACAATTGTCAGCCGCTGATTGTAATTTTTATCAATATTAAGGTAACTTTGAATATTTTTATAATATGTACCGAAGGTAATAATAAGTTTCTGCAAATGTGTGTAGCATGCTGGAAGCATCTTCCTATAAAGTATCGACATAGTCATATGTATCTATCTGTCCGTCTGGAAATCCATAAAAACAAACGGGTCTTAAAATCTAATCTGGAAGAGCTAGATGATCGAAAATTGCACACCTTAGAAATGTGTTTCAAATTTTTGCAACTCAAACCCCTGCAAGTGGATAATCCTCGGGTGCACATGTTATTAAAATCGGTTGCGAACTTTAAAAGTTCATACTCACTAAAAACAAGCTGTTTGTAAAACTGTTTGGGAAGAATTTACACATGAGTGTAAAATAAAAATCACCAAAATTGGTCCGTATAGAAATAAATATATTTTTTTAACTTTTTGGAGAAACAACCGCCCAATCTTTCGCAACTTATTTTTAGTAATTGTTCCCAAACTTTTCTATGCAGCTAGTTTAAGCTCTTCACAGACCTTTCTTCCCATCCAACTAAAAAACATGTCGCTTCGATGTTACAAAGGCTTCGAACTCAAAAATTTAGTTTGATTTAATTCATATTCTAATATTTGTAATACGTGAGTTTCCCTTGATACATATACTACTGTGATCAAATTGAAAGGTGATTTTTCTTATATTTTCAAAATCTTTATTTATCTAAATCTAGGGGATGAACCCCTTCCGCTGCAACACACTTATGCCAACGAATTTTAAAGTATCTTAGCCATTCCTCCTTCGGAATGGCCTTCAGAGCATTCTGCGATTCAGCTTCTCAATCGAGTTTGTCAAATAGCCAGAAGTCACACGGAGCCAAATCAGGTGAATAAGCAGGTTGCGGAACGACATTTGTGGAATTGTTGGCAAAATATGCTCACGAAGAAGTGCCATGTGAGATGGCGAATTATCGTAGCACCTCACAAAACGAAGCGTATCTCAAACATTGATGAATATTTTGACGTGAAACTTCGCACAGCTGTTACTAACAGTGCTACCAAGTTACAGAAAGAATTGGAAGATTGGAAAAACCCTCCACATGGCAACAGTAATATATCTTTTCACCTCCGCACACATTATAAACAAGCTTGCCGATGTTTATTTTTTTAATCATATTTAGTTGATAAGCTTTCTGGTGCCTTTTTCAGCTCAAACCGATTCTCTCATTTTTCATGGCGTAGAAGGAACCCTCTAGTACGGCTGGTTGCTATTGTCCTCCAGTAAGTACTTACGTCGTTTATCACTTGTAGCTACCTACTGTGCAAACCCCTGGTAATGCGCGAGGTAAACGACCGACGAGCGAAATATGACGAACAACAAACGCAGAGCGAATAAATAAGAAAAACAGAAGCAGTTCGCATCCTTTTCTTAATACGGGAAAATAAAGTTAGGCGAATTTTTCGCTCTTCTTTTTGTGTTTCTTGCAAAGAAACGAAAGCAATCTAAAAGTCTATGAAGCAATAATTGGTAAGCTTATTAATAAGCTCTTAATAAATATTTTCAGCGCTTAAATTAAATTTTTATAATTTCAGATGCAATTGGAAATGGAGCATGGCCGTCCGTAATCCATCTTAAAAAGGCCTTAAACAAAAGTAAAGTCATGAGCGTGGCTGAAAATATTTCCTAAATAAATTATTAAACAAAAATAAATAAATAATAAAAATAAATAAATAATAAAAATATAATAAGTCAATAAGTAAAAACATATGTTTATTTTTCATTTTTAATTAATTCAGTAGGTATAAAATTCGCTGTCTACTGGCAACTTCTAAACTGTCTACTAGTGTGCAACAGCGTTAGTAGCGATGCCGCTGTCTACTAGTGAACGAAGGAGTAAGTAGCGATGCCGTTGTCTACTGTTAAACGAGCGATTGCCTACCGCCTACGACATTTATTAATAAGATAGAAATGAGGAAGTAAATACCAAGGTAAGAACTGGTCATTACCTAGTGCCTACTGAAATCGCTTGTCCTGCACTATCCACCCGTACTAAAGTGAAACAATCGACAGTACTCCAATGTGCATGAGTAATTTCAAATTATGGGGCCGAGCCCGATGATGATTTATCATATACTACATACTATTTATATATGTATAACAATGGCATCATGGTACAATAATACAATGCATAAAAAGTTACTTAGATACATACACATATCAAGCTTGGAAAAAAGACAAGAAAAGTGCTCCCAAAAAGTAGCATACATTTAAAGTTAAAAAAAAAAATGTATCCTTAATTTCAAATCTTTTGGCCACGCCTACACAGAGCGCTGCCATGAGCGTAACTTTTCAGCGCAATAAAGTTAAACCCCAGCAGTGGTCTATGAGAGCGCGTACACAGCATGCATGCGCTGATCTTGTAAATTAGCAAACAAAAAAATCATCTCATGATCAGTTCATGTCATGTCATGTCGCTCTGTTTATGTGGGGCCTCTCTGTTCCGACTGAGATGGAATACATAGCGGTTCAGTTATATGCTGTACATACTGTGATAAAATTGAAAGGTAATTTTTCTTATATTTTCAAAATTTCTATTTATTTATCTAAATCTAATTCATTCCCTTCAAAAATCCCCATTCGCTGTCAAAACAGTGTCACCAGAGCGGTCTCTTGAGTTTGCTGAATAGCTAGGTCACACCGAGCCAAATCAGGTGAATAAGCAGGTTGCGGAACGATATTTGTTGAATTTTTGGCGAAATGCTCACGAAGAACCAAAGCTAACACGGCGGTCTTTTTCAAAAAAAAATTGAGTGTTTTTGGAACCATTCGAGATTGAACCCTTCTCAAGCACAATTCGTCATTCAAAATCGCCTGCACCGATCCAAATGATATGCCCAAACTATCAGCGATGTGTCTCTTATAGTCAATCGACGATTGCTAAGCACCATTTCTTTGACTTGATTGACATGATGTTCATCAGTCGATGTTCTTGGCCGATTAGATACCACATTCTTCTCAACACTCTCGCGGCCAGCCTTGAACTCGTTATACCCCTTGTAAACATTCTTTGAAGACAGAGTCTGATCCCCAAAGGCTATCTGCAGCATTCTCAACGTTTCCGCAGCCGAAATGCCATTCCGCAAACAAAATTTAATGCAACTTCTTTGTTCAATAAATTTTGACATAGAAAAAATCGCAGAGTAGCACCTCATAAAACGAAGCATATCTCAAACACTAATGAATATTTTGCCGTGAAATTTTGCACAGCTGTCACTAACAGTGCTATCAAGTTACAGAAAGAAAAATATTATCAATTTGAAAAATCCTGGAATTGTAAATTAAAAATTCAACTTTCAATTTGATCACAGTAGTATGTATGTACATACATATGTATAAGTTGCAGACCATTGATCACTAAAATAGGGGATCCACTCCCTATTCTTGTTGCTGACCAACCAACATCCGCCAATTTTCCATTTATTTCGCGACATCCCGTCTTTAATCATATACTATGTTACTTTGATTTTCCTAACTTATTCTATTCAAACTTTGTACATGCAAACACAATTATGTACATATGAAAATACCAAAACATTGTTCCTCGCCTCCTTGTCTATCTATTACTATTCTTTGTAATTGCTATAATGCTCCGAACCTATGAAAGCATAAAAACCATGTAAAATATTTAACAGATGTACATGTTTTTCTGTAAATCGAATTCATGATGCGATAGAAAACTTGCATACATCTACTATATCTACAATTAAATAAACTATTACACTTTTGTCTTTAAAAATGTTGCACTCTGTGTACATACATATGCATGTAGGTGAGTAGTTACGTACGTACGTACATATGTATGTAAGTATACAGATTTATATACTATAAAATGAACGAACACTTATTTTTATTAAATTTTCTATCTTAAATATAATTAATAAATATTTGCATAATGCGTAATAAAGGCACATACTCAAATAACCCTCGTTAAAAAAAAATTGAATTTTGCTTTACGATATGTTGTGCCAAAAGAAAGTTTTCTTAATGTGAAAATATTCAATAAAGTAAGGGTTGAAAATTCCTAACAAAGGGATATTAAGGAGACAGAAGACGTGACGATATGAGGTGCCTGATACAGAACAAAAATACTTGCTTAATGACATGCTTCATGTTCTGCGAATGGAGCTACATACGGCTGTTTTAAGGTGCAATAAAAATATTTGTTAGCAAATAAACAAACTAAAATGTTACAAGAAATGCAGTCAGCTCTAATTTTATACCCCCCAGTGACCACCCGTAGTATACGCCAATAACAAGCAATGATTCGTGGAAACGTTTGTGTTCGCATCATAGAGAGAAAAAGAATTTTTTGTTTGTACTTTTTTTTTTTTTGCGGCTTTGGACGAATTTTTCGTCAAACGTTTGGTTGTTTTTCGTACTCTGCCTGTTGTACAGTAAAAATAGACCACAAAATGGGCTGTACTAGACTAGAATGTAATATGTGAGTTTAAAAAGCTGTAACGCTGCACGCCATATTTGAATATACCTCGAGATTTTCCTAGAGGATATTGACTAATAGCCTATTCGCACTGAGCACAACGGCGGAACGCGTCGGATTTTTTGAAGATGTGAAACAGCGATTCACACTGAAACATGTAACATCTTGCTGCCATATTGAAAGGTTGGTAAAATAAGCAAATTATGAAAATTTTGTATAGGGTATACTAGTTTTGTGCAATGTATGTAACGGACAGAAGGAGGCGTGGCAGACCCCAAGTCCTTTATACCAAAATGCCTATCATAACCTCGGGTAGCGATTGAGCCATGTCCGGTTCTCAAGGTTTTTCAAGATTTCAAAAGCCATTTTTTTAGGAGAAAAAGAGGGACGAGGTGACCTTTTCTTTTTCTTCTTCTGCGACTAACGGCGACAAAAGACGATTATCAATATTGCCATACACTCGACGCCATCAAATGTCAACTAGGGATGTACTCTCTAAATCTGAATCAGTTAAAATTCTACTGATTCAAATTGGTAAAATAAGGTTACTGGGAATCAGCATAATAGTAACTGATAAAACTGAATTTTGACATGACGTGCGACGAGTTCGAGAAATTTTTATCACATCCGGGTCAAACTCCTTTATTGAAAAAGGCTATATAAAACGAAATTTTAAAAATAAAGTGATTTTTGTATGATCACTTATAGTTTGAAATAGTCAATTTCTACTTATCCGTAGTGAATTCCTGACTATTTTGAAGTAGTGACTCAATTTTGACTATTCCAGTTTTAGAAAGATGGCAAACTATCTCTCTTAATTTCTGTAGTCCCCAGTGGGACATAGGGCCTCTAAAAATCGTTTCCATTTATCACGATCCTTTGCGATGAATTTTATTTCTCTGAAAGTTTTCCCGCTCGTCTGCACTTCTTTTTCTAAGGTTCTCTTCCATTACTCCTCGGCCGTCCTGTCTTTCTGCTACCTTGAGGGTTCCATTCGAAAGCTTGTCTTTCGGATGGTTTGACCAATCCAGATCCACTTTCTTCTTCTTATTTCTGTCTGGATGGGCAGTTGCTTACATCTCCCCCAGAGTTCAGTCTTGGTAATTGTTCCTGGCCACCAGATACGGAAAAGTTCCAAATCTTATTGAGTTGCGCAAACGCACCCCGCGCTTTGTTAATTCTGTTTTGTATGTCGCCTGCTGCACCACCATCCGCCGATATAACGGTACTCAGGTAAGTGAAGTTGTTGACGTTTTCGATAAGGGAATCCTCCGCTTAGAAACAACCTTTCGTGCTGGTTAAACTCAGTAATTTGTTTTATTTGCGTTGATCCTGAAGCCTGCATGTCCGTGGCCTTGGTTGACACTAACGAAATGTCGTCAGCGTAGTCGAGATCTTATAAATGTTCCCTGAAGTTCCACTGGATGCCTTTACGAACGCCATCTACACTTCTCGTTAGAACATCGTCTAGGACGATTAGGAACAACAGTGGTGAATTAAGACGACCTTGTATATATAGAGTCATAAGTAGAGGACAGACTACCATTGTACTGTACCCTGCATTTGAAACCCTCATATTGTGCTTTGATCAGGCGGATGATTTTCGACGAAATGCTTCTTCTTTGTAGGGCATCCCAGATGCAGACTCTATGAATGCTGTCAAAAGCAGTGCTGTAGTCCACGAAGACGCTGCACGCCACTCCGCAGATTGTTCCACGATAACACTCAACGTGTAAACTTGGTCGACACAAGAGCGGTTTGGTCTGAACCTGGTTTGTTGTCTACGTATCGTAGCGTCGAGTTTGTTGTTAATGCGGTTAAGAAGAATTCTCTTAAGGACTTTCGATGGTATTGACAGCAACATAATCTCTCTATAATTTCTTGGGCACATCTACCAAGACACCAGTCATCTGGAAGCTTTTCTTCGTCCCAAATTTTACTAAAAACTTGGGTGTAAAATGCTTGCAGAGGTTGTGAGACAAGCTTTGAGTTGTGATCCTATCTAATCCAGCCGATTTGTTGTTTTTTAAGGACGAGATAGCATCCGCTATTTCCTGGGGGCTTGGAGCCCCCCTTGCTTGTAAAGCAAGACGTTAATACCATGCTCGCTTCCTGGAGGAGATAGAGAGGACCCCCTCCCCTCTGTAGTGACCCCGGTTGGCACCTTGGCGCTATCCAAACAATAGCCTGCAATGACACACGCTCGGCAGAGGCCTATAAAAAGGCAATAGCAGCTCTCGGAGAAGTCTATCCGGGAGCTAAATTGGTGGCGGTGGACTGGAAGAATGTCCCCTTTGGACCCAGAGCTCGCGTATGGGTCTCGGCGAAACCGGAGGATCCCGAAAAGATCCTCAGGCTGTTTCAGGTTTATAATCCAAACCTTAAAAATCCAAACCTTAAAAAGATGCGGTTGGGCCATCACGCCAAGTGATGCTCATCCTGAACAAGGAGTCGGCGGAAGACTTGGCCAAGGTGGACGGTACCGTAAGGTACGGCTACAAGATGGCTGTGATTCGGGTGTACCGTACAGACACTACGGGCGGTAAGCAAACCGCACCCGAACCATAGCTTGAGTATCCAGAACCGCTAATCCCTGCAGAAATGAACCAGGAGGAGGACATACTGGAGGGGTATGTTTCAGAGTCGTCGGAGCTTGCAAGAGAGCTCTCTAAACTAGGCCATAGAAACGACGACTCTATCCTCGAAGACACAGACGATGAGGCCAATAATACGGTGGTGGAGGTTATTCCTAAAGATGTCAATAAGACTTCTTCAAATTAACCTCCATCACTCTATATCAGCTTCGGCTGCATTACTGCTTCGCTTCAGCCAAGGCGAAATCGACGTGGTCCTCATCCAGGAACCTTGGCACAGCAAACGCCAGATCTCTGGATTGAGGACCAAAGACTATAAGCTCTTTGCCCTACCTTCAGGTCCGAACCTCTATTACATAAAAGCATGTTTGTGGACAGGATATAGTCAAAAAGTAACTCACCCCGTGTGTTTATGTCAGTGCTTCCCCATACTCCCAGATGCCAGGTCCATACTTATGGCGGTGTTGTTACCATCGCTATAATTTGGGAGCAGAAAAGTATGCAGATGCTTTTTTGAAAAAATACAGGTGCGAACTTTACCTTACCTTGGCATCAAACTCTCTACACCAGAGCGTCCGAAACTGGAGGGTCCTCAACGACTACTCCTTCTCGGATCATCGGTACATCGAGACGATGATATCCCTAACCTCTAGCGGTCTTCTTGGCAGCTCTTTTGCTCAGAAATTGAAAGTACCACTGAAGCTGCAAGGCTGAGGAAGGTGCTATCCAAATGGCCATCCACACTTGCATACCTACAAGAATCCAATGGCAATTGGACCACTTCAAGCGAGGAATTCCCATGTCAGGCATAACTTGTATCCCCACAAACCTGTTCACTCATGAAAAGATTGAATGGGCTATACAGAGTTTGAAGCCCTATAAATCACCGGGGAAAATCTGTCGTACTGAGGGATATTTTCAGCAGAACTATGGCAACAGGGATCATCCCGAAAGCGTGGTTTACATCCAGAGAAGTCTATATTCCCAAGGCAGGGAAGGCTACACACACTTTTCCGAACGACTTTCGGCCTATAAGTCTTTCAACGTTTCTACTTAAGACGATGGAAAGACTACTTGGTCTACAATTGAGAAACACTATTCCTCAATACCTAATGTCAGACTCGCAGCATGCCTACAAAAAAGGCAACTCCACGGAGACGGCCCTACATTCGGTGATTGAGAAATCACTTCACCATAAAGAATTTTCACTTGTGGCATTCTTAGATATTGAGGGTGCCTTTAACAATGTCACACCCAAGACCATCACCGACGCACTGAAGGAACTTAGGGTGGAATCTCGGCTACTCAGCCTTACTGAGCAGATGCTTAGATGCAGAGTCCTTCAAGCCTCTCTGGGGAATTCTAGTATCGAAAGATACGTAAACAGGGGAACCCCTCAAAGGGGAGTTCTTTCTCCCTTCCTCTGGAACATTGCTATAAACAGACTTCTGCGCACCCTGGAGGGGAGCGGCTGTGACATAACTGCGTACGCAGATGACGTAGCAGTTGCTTTCTCGGGAAAATACCCACAAACACTCTGCGATTGCATGACTAACGCCCTTCGTACGCTCTCAAAATGGGCCAAGGCCAGCGGACTGGGAGTCAATACCGATAAAACGAAGCATATGCTCTTCCCCAGGAGGTATAAAGTTCTTTCTCTCACCAATCCCAAGCTCAATGGTATCACCCTACTATTTAGCGAGTCAGCCAGATACCTTGGGTTAGTCCTTGATAGCAAACTGGACTGGAACCTGAATACGGAAGATCGAAGAAAAAGGCCACGATCGCCCTTTATACTTACATGTAGGAAAGCCATTGGACTTAAATGGGGTATGTCTCCAAACATAGTCCACTGGCTATACACCGCAATTGTCAGACCGATCCTCCTATATGGAGTCTCAATTTGGTGGCCAACACTAGACAAGAAGGCCAACCTAAAAAAGCTGAGTAAGGTTCAACGGAACGCAGAACTGACTATGCTCCACACCAAACTACTGTACTCCGCGGGAACACTTTATAACTACATTCAATACCCATATCCGAACCAGGGAGAAGTGGAATTTAGGCGTACCAGGTCCAGCTGGCACAATAAAGATTTTCACGGATGGGTCCAAGCTGGACGACCGTGTAGGTGGAGGCTTCTACATTGAGGAATTCAATGTCAGACAAGCTTTCCGACTCCCGGATCACTTTAGTGTCTTCCAGGCAGAAATCATTGCAATCCATGAGGCTCTGACAACAATAAGAAACTTACGAGTAATAGGAACATTTGTGTGGCTTCACGAAATAATTAAATATTATCGGAGCCACTTTGTTTCATTATAATGTTCTTTTATTATATATAGTTATAGTCTTAGGTTATACTTAGTAAATTAATATCTTTAAGTTATAGTAATACTTATAGTCTTAGGTTATACTTAGTAAATTAATTTCTTTAATTTTAAGTTAATTGAACAGTGGTAAAATTACACTACTGATTTTAGTCAATGTGTGATAGTTTCGACACTTTCTCACCTTCACCAGTTCCCACTTTCTCAACATCATACCTCCCATGTTTCTTGACTTTTACAATCCAATATGGACCAAAGTATTTTGATTTTAATTTCAGTCTAACGCCATACTGGGTACGCTTTATCGCTACTAAGTCATTCAAATTATATTGTTTTTCCGGCTTTCTCTTGGCGTTGAACGATCTTTTATTTTCGTCCTGAATAATTTGAATGTTCTGCCTAGCTTGCTTCCGAAGACTTGCTCTCTCATCATCCAATTTATCGATAAGAATCTGTTCAATTTCCTCCCTTAAATCAATATCTGTGATCCGCATGTCTAGCCCTGTTAATATCTTGAATGGTGTTACTTTAGTGCTTCTTGGTTCTGTGTTGTTGATAATCTGCTGTACCCTTCCTAAGTACCTGTACCAAGAGCCTGGTTTATTATGGCTTAACTTTGACAACATTGAAACAACGATTTTGTGAATTTACTCTACTTGGCCGTTCGCCCTTGGCACGCCTGTTGTTATCAACAAGTGCTGAATCCCACTCTTTTCACAATATTCCTTAAAAACATTGAACGTGAATGCCACTCCCTTATCTGAAACAATTCTACACGGATTGCCAAAATTTACGGCTTGCCTCTCCAAACAGTTCACAACTTCTACACTTTCTACACTTTATGTGTTGGATACAACCACACATACTCTGGAAACCCATCCACAACTGTCAAAATGTGATTGTATCGCTTTTGGGTCAATTCCATTGGACCGACATGATCAACGTGATAGGTGACTAACGGCTTGTCACCCTTGTCAATTGGAGTAAGAAATCCCTCAGATCTTCCCGCTTTAGCATTATACAAAATGCACTCAAGACAATTCTCAACAATACGGGCAACTTTCTCTTGAATCTTTGGAATAAAATATGATTTCTCCACCAAATCTCTAGTTCTCTTAACCGAAAAATGACCCTGCTTGTGCGCTATTCGTGTTATCTCATCCTCCATCTGCGACGGTACCACAATCAACTGCCTATTAGGATCCTTAAACAAAATTTGGTTCACAATATAGAAGTCCTCATATCCTTTACTTTCTACGGCTTATCATATTACCTTAGTCCAACCATCCAACAGCTGCTCTTCTCTTAAGCGATACACTATATTATCAGTTAACATATAACACGATACTCTACTTAATGCATCAACATGACGCGTTTTGGATCCAGAGCGATGTTCTATTTCGTAATCAAAATCCTGCAGATACATTGCCCAACGAGCTACTCTAAGTGGAACTTCTTTCTTCTTCATAGTCATAGTGAACGCGTTACAATCAGTTATGATTTTGAACTTCATCCCCAATACATATATCCTCCACTTCATCAACGCGCCTATCACTGCCAGAACTTCCAGTTCATAAGAATGATACTTTTCTTCATGGGTTGTTGTCTTTCGACTCATATAATAAACTGGATGCCACATCCTGTCTTCCGAGCAACGCTGCAACAACACGGCTCCAAACCCATATCTCGACGCATCTGTATGTCTCTGTGTCCAACCTAGGATCGTACAATTTTAAAACTGGTCATCCTGTCAAAGCTGCCTTCAATTGCTCAAAAGCTACCATCTGCAATTCCTTAAATTGAAATTTTTTATCTTTTCTTAACATATCCGACAATGGCTTTGCAATAATGGCATACCCTTCAATAAATTTGCGGAAATACGAAGTCAATCCCAAAAATCTTTGGACACCCTTTTTATCTCGCGGCACTGGAAAGGTTGCTACTGCTCGAGTTTTTTCTTCACCTAGCTTTATAGTATTATTTTCTATGATATAGCCCAAAAACTGTACACGTGTCTTCAAGAACTGGCACTTGCCCCAATTTATTCTCAGCAGCCATTCGAAGCAGCCACGTCTAAAACTCTTTTCAGCTTTGATAGCCCATCAGTTACATTCTGACTTGGAATGATCACATAAATGTAAACTACCACGACATTGTTCTTAATCAAATCTCGTAATACAGCCATAGTAAAACGAGTAAAAACCGCTGGGGAGTTCGAAATTCCAAACGGGACATACAAAAATTCGTACTGTCCACTCTGTGTGACAATTTTTTTTTTTTTTTTATTATGTTAGTTTCTTACAATTTTAATTTATACAATCTAAAAGAAACAAATTAAATATGGCACCTAGTACATGTAAACTAATAAGGAATTTTTTTATAATTACACATTGTGTATTCGCATTATTATTAACCATAAGTTATTTTATCTATTAACTAGATCAGCAGGCTTTGTGCGTTTAAGTCTACGCATTATCTGGCCAGTCTAAAGAAGACATGATGCTTCAGCATTGACGTGTGTGCTGAGTCTGTTTTGATGTAACTTAGCACAGCGCGTGATCTCTTCATCGACGGTTGTGATATCGAGATCTCTATGCAGGTCACTGTCACGGACGTACCATGGAGCATTTGTGATTGCCCTAAGCACAATGTTTTGAAATCTTTGGATGATCTGCCGATTTTTTGTTGAAGTGCAACCCCATAGTTGGGCTCCATATGACCAGATAGGCGTTAGGACTTGCTTGTATAGCATGATTTTGTTAGAAATTGAGAGCTGGACCTTCTCCCAATTAACCACTTCATTGTATGAAATTTCTGGTTGAGTTCATTTCTTTTTTTCTTTACATGCTCAACCCACCGGAGCTTGGCGTCTAATGTCATTCCAAGATACTTCGCTGTATCGGAGTAAGGAATTTGTATACCATCTAGATATAGCGGCAAATAGCTGATTTTTTTGTTCGTGAAGTCCACATGCACAGATTTAAGATTATTCAATTTAATTCCCCATTTTCTAGTCCACGCCGTAATTTCATTTAGCCCCGATTGTAACTTTCTTGTGGTTTCCAATTCGGATTTCCCTTCTGCAATTATAGCGGTATCATCTGCGAAGGTGGCTATCTTTGTGTTCCTTGGACTCGGCAATCGCTTACGTAAATTATATATAAAAGCGGTCCAAGTACGCTGCCTTGGGGGACACCAGCCTTTATTGGATATAATTCAGAATAACTGCTGCCTTGTTTAGTTCTAAAGAATCTGTTGCTCAAATGGGACTCAAGTTGTATCTCTGAGTAACTTTCCGGTAATACAGTTTTTATTTTATATATTAGACCTTTATGCCAAACCTTATCGAACGCCTGTGCTACATCAAGAAATACTATTGAGCAGACTTCCTTTTTCTCCAGAGAGTTTTCAATTATATTGGTTATGCGGTGAACCTGGTCAATAGTAGAGTGATTAGCTCTGAAACCAAACTGATGACTTGGTATCAGACTACTCCGCTCTATTTTTAGCATTATCTTTCTGATTAACAATTTTTCAAATATTTTTGACATCATGGGAAGCACAGATATGGGTCTGTATGATTTTACATCGCTTGAGTTTTTGCCTGGCTTAAGGATCATTATTACTTCGGAGACTTTCCAAGAAAGAGGTACATATTTCAATTTAAAAGCAGCATTGATAATTTGAGCTAATTTAGCAATAGCTCTAACAGGTAATTCTTTTAGTACTTCAGTTGTTATGAGGTCATATCCTGGTGATTTGCGTGGCTTCAATTCCCTGTAGATAACCTCTATTATTTCTAGTTCTGAGACAGACGTAATAGTGTCTTCAAGACCATTATTTATGGATTGGTCAGGCAGACTAGGAACTGTACAAGCAGCAGTAAAGACGTCTGCCAAGTAGCTGCTAAACAATGCGGTTTTTTCTGCGTCGTCTCTTAGCCATACTCCATCTGGACTTTTTAACGGATAGTTTTGTTGAACTGCCCTTTCCATTTTTTTGGTGCATTTCCAAAGCAAATAGTTTGTTGAACTCTCGTATGATAGGTTATGCAAATAATTCTGGAATGCTTCGTTTTTGAATCTCTTTATTTCATGAGATAATTGCTCTGTTAACTGATTTAGCTTTGTTTTGAGCCTAGGGAATCTCGTTTGCTGCCATTTTCGCCTTAGCTTTCTTTTTTCAGTAATAAGATTTCTTATGTAATCCGGATATGAGGAGATAATTTTAAAATTTCTTACAGGAGTACTACTCCAAGCAGACATTTGTATATGTTTTGTAAATGCATGTAGCTCTTCATCAATTTGATCAGTACTGAGCATATCTGTAGATAGATCCATGTTGTCGTTTAATATTTTCCTAAAAAAGGACCAATCTGTTAAATTGTTTGATAAGGTAAGCGGTTGATTTTCAAGTACAGTCGTTTCGAAGAGTTTAAGGTATACAGGAATATGGTCAGAGTTGAGTTCATATCCAGATTCTGCTTTGAGTTTTGTCAATGAAATATTTTTGCACACATAAAGGTCAATTAGGTCAGGAATCTTCGTTGGATCGGTTGGCCAATATGTCGGTTCTCCTGAAGACACAACGCGGCATCCAGTTGCTTCGACTGCTTTAAGCAGCTCTCTGCCTTTTGTTGTTGTCAATCTTGACCCCCATATTGTATTTTTTGCGTTGAAGTCACCACCCATAATTAGCCTGTGTGCATATGTGTTAAGAAGTTGTTTATATTGCTGGCTCTTTATTTTGTGTTTTGGTGGGCTGTACACAGCAACAAATGTTAGCTTTTTGAGCTTGTTGATTATTAATTCTGGCTCGCATGAATGAGGCAATTTCTTTGCTATAACTTTTATTTGGCGTGTTTGTTTATTTTCATAAGTGTGCCACGGTGTTTTTTCAATGGTTAGCGTTTTCGTAATATTTCTGTAGTCTCCAGAGTCAAATGTACTGACCTTATATACTCCATTGTTAAGAAGTTTAATTTGGAAATCATTACTGCAGCTAGCCTTGACCGTTTCATACAAAGATTTGTATTTAAGATTGCCAGAGACCATAATTGGTGGAGGTCTTTTTGGTTTTGGGGCATGCTCCTGAACTGAGTTTATATTAGACTGTTCAACTGTTGTCGGTTCGTCTATCTCTGAAGAAGTTGCTGCTTTACGTTTTTTCAATGGGCGTTTCTTTAGTACCCAATCCGTTTCTTTTTGTAACTCTTCCTCATCAGTGTTGTACTCTGCTGTTTTACAATCATCTATGTGATGTTGAGTAGGTTTTCCATTTGCTGCTTTCACTAGGGTGTTAATTTGGGCTTGAAGTTCCCTGTTTTGTAGTTGCAATTGAGTGCAGAGCGACTCCATTTCAGCTAGCCTGTTGTCAAGACAACGATTGGCGTCTTCTAGCTCTTGGTTCTGATTTCTGCCACCACCCTTGGGTGGGGCATCACTTTGGCTCATCACAGCAACCTAATTCGATTTTGTTGTTGTTTGTTACTGATGTACAATATACGAGTATATCTACTTATAAGCATTAATAATGACTATAGCATAAATCTTAAAGTATACTTTTAGGCATAAAGTTATTTTATTTATTTTTCTAATAAGTTGATACTTAGAGCTTAAAGCTTTTTGAACAGCTATCCAAATAGGTCAAAGTCCAGAGCCCAAGAACAGCTGCGAGGTGCTCCAAGCTTGAACAATTGTTAATGTTTTGATGCGCTGCGCCGCCGTTTATTTGATGATTTTGCTAAATTCAGCAAATATCATCTTAACGTCTTATCTACCGATTATCAGATGATCAGCATCCACACAATAGAAGTTTTTATGATTTTTAGGCTTTATTGCAAAGCACAAACTTATTAAATTTAAACTTTTAATTGACACTTTGAAATTCAACTTCTGTGTGACGAATGCAGTATACTTTTGAGAACTTGCTTCAATTGGCACATGGAAAAATCCGTTAGTTAAATCAAGCGTAGTGTAAATGTTCGCGCCCTGCAACTTTTCAATCACGCCATCCATATGTGGCATAGGATAATGATCTCTAACTATCTTTTCGTTCAGCTTGCGATGGTCGCAACATAACCGATCTTTCTTATTTTCCTGTTTTACTAAAACTGCCGGTGACGCATACTCGGATACACTTGGCTTTATAAATTTTGGTCGTCTACAATCTTCCGATCACTATACGCTAAACGCCTGGGTTGCTGACACACAAGTATTTCGTCGGTTAGCACAATTTTCATTTCTACTGGTGCTTTTACATTTCTTTTCAGTACATACCTTTGAATCATATCGTTAACCTGTCTTGCCTGACACTGATTCAAATACGACAAATCCATTTCAAGCTTTGTTTTCCAGTCTTCAGAGCTCATCATACACAAACTCTTAAGCTCTGTAGTCAACTCCGAACAATTAGTATTTCCGCTGGACACATCAACATTATCCTTGCTACCATCGGAACTATCCAAATCCGTCACTATAAGTTGTGTTCCCTGTTTCCTTACATACCAATCAACAGAATCAAGCATTTTCCGTCCCAAAATCGCATCAAAGTCAATATCTTTGTCCGAAACAACAAGAAATTCAAGCTGCATATTGATTCCATCAATCCGGACAGGTAAAACAATACTACCCATTGAAAACAATTGACTTCCAGCAATTCCCGAAACTTTTCTACCATACCCTGTCAAACTTACAACACCGATCTGCTGATATATTTTCCAACGTAAAAGGCATATGCTAGCCCCGCCGTCCATCACTCCCTGGAAACCAACCTTAGGATGAATAACCGATTTCAACTCAAGACCACAAGGTGAAATTACACTCGTTGTTTTGCCATCGCCAATAACAACATTCATGACTTTATCAGTATTTGGCTGACACTCTGCTGCCCTATGTCCTGGTTTCTTGCACTTAAAACATAACATTTCTTTTACTGGACAGTCTTTCTTAATATGCGATTTATCTCCACACTTAAAGCACACAATTGACCTTTTGTTTTTAAATTCTTTCTGCATCAAATTTCCAACCTTGCCAGATTTTTATTCATAGGATGATTTTGCCTCACCACGTACTTTTTTATAGGACTCAATTTGATATTTCAGCTCTCTGATAGTTCTCGCCTGGTACAACAATGCTTTGTTCGATCTACTATCCTGTATCGCATCTATAAAATATTGTATCAAACTCTCCTCATCCATATCAATAGGCTTTGCAATTTCCATCATACTATATAACAATTCATACAAAGTCTCGCCTTTGTTTTGTTGTCGTTTTCCCAATCTACGATGAATTTCTGCCGACGATACTTTAGCCCCAAATTCATCTAAAAGAGCAATTTTTAAATCCTCCCAACTACGTATATCTCTTTGGCTACGCACAAATGACTTTGCTGCACCAGATATCAATTGTTAGGCATAGATGAACAATTGTACTTTGCTCCACTCGCCTGTTAGTGAGCAATCTTCTAGTTCCTCTATCCATTGATTTATACTCGGCGAATCTGTACCCGAAAAATTAGAGACACTTCCCTTTACATCCTTCAACGTGAACCACGATCTACTGGACGGCATTGGACATTCTCTGTTTACCATTTTTAACTGCTCAGGTATACCAACCTGACTGGCCTCTGAATTCTGAACGCTACCCAAATCTAAACCTGTAGTATACAAATCCTCATTTGTTTCCTGATTATCTTTATCTTCCTGAAAACCATAATGAACAAGAAGCTTATTTTGCAACTCTGTCTTGCTACCCTTTGCATTAATATTCAGCTTAAAGAGTGCTTCGCGCAAGTCAACCATGCGAAGTGCCAAGATTTCGTCCCTATTTATCTTTTCAATTAAATATATCAAAGTTAAACACAAAACTATGAAATATGTTAGTAATGCAAAAATGTAAAATATTAAAACGCCGAACTCATCTGTTCTTTGCCGTCTTCTGTGTAACGACATCTTTTGGCTGGTGCTGCGTGCTTCAATTCAGTCTCTTTGTTGTTTCTGTTCTTGCTTGTCAAGCCACAAGCAACTCCCGCTTCTCTGCCAATGCTGTTCTGTCAACGCTGCTCTGTCAACGCTGTTCTACCAACGCTGCTATCCTCCATCCTTTTTAGCTCTCTGCATCCAACCACTCTTTGAAGCCGTCCTCGTTCCTCGAACTTGACGGAAACACTCGAGCCAATGCAAGCGCTTTCAATTAGCTGAACTCTGCTCAGATTTGTGCTCTCGGCTGCTGCTCAAGCTGCCTCGCTTCCAAACGACGCCGAAATTGTAACGTAATTTATCGTGTATTCCAGAAATTTCCAGTGAAATCTGGTTATTTCACAACTGCACGCAATGCAGTAATGCAACTATACACTGTTTATATTTATTGTTCAATTCTGTTTTTCAGACAATTTGTAACCATTTTAGACAACTTTTATAAAAGAAATTATATTCCCGGACGAGCCCCCATAAATGTGGCTTCACGAAATAATTAAATATTATCGGAGTCACTTTGTTTCATTATAATATTCTTTTATTATATATAGTTATAGTTTTAGGTTATACTTAGTAAATTAATGTCTTTAATTTTAAGTTAATTGAACAGTGGTAAAATTACACTACTGATTTTAGTCAATGTGTGACGTTCTCGATACTTCACGAGCGACTAGTTGGGCATCCTCTCTTTTCTTTCAGCCTAAGCCTTATTTGAGTGCAATACTCAGTAGTTGCGCCCGCTACGCGTATTCTTAGGCGCAACATGTTTATCTCGCTCTTCTGAAAATCCCACATTTGTATCTACTCGGACAGCCAGGCGGCTATCAAGTCCCTCGCTTCGTTGACATTGTGCATAAAGTCAGTGAACAACTGCCGCTCGTCTCTGGAGGAGATGGCTGAGCAGTTTTCAATCAACCTCATATGGGTCCCAGGACATAGGGATATCGAGGGCAACTGTATCGCGGATGAACGTTTGCATTGGCTTGTGCGAATCCATGCGTCCAGGCTGAACGCTCCTCATCATTCTTCTGTAGAAGCTGTGGTGATGAGGAGGAGCTGGAGACAGAAGAGCACCTTTTCTGTCACTGTCCTGGACTGTGCAGAACAAGGTTTCGTTTTCTAAAGTCAGATTTCCTTGATGACTTATCTCAGCTCTCGGAGCAGAGTCCAAAATGCCTATTAAGGTTTATTCAGGCCGCCGAATGGCTGTGACCAATCTCATATAGGAGACATGGGGAGTGGCGTAAGGGCCACCGTAGCGGTATCACAACGGGCCAATTCCTGGCCTATGTGAGTTGGGACGATAAGTCCCAACTGACGCCATAACATAACCTAACCTACCATGCTCGCTTATCACGTTTCCAAGACTTACAAACTTCTTTAATCAGGACATTGAAAATTCGACCGGATTCGCTTTTTTGTCCCACGTTTCCTCACACATCCATTGTTTTTTCCTGGCTGGTCGGAAACCAAGTACTCTTTCGCTGGTTTTGATGAGTGCGTCTTTTATGTCGTTCCATAAGTCGTCTAAGTTACTTCCAGCCTGTTGCCGATTGAAAGCAGTAGTTTTTAGTTCTTAAACAAACTGACTTTTTACAGCTTCTGTCCTTAATTTTGCGATGTCAAATTTTGTACTGATGCAGTTGCTTTCTTGCCGTTTAAATGCAGCAATTTTATAACGAACTGATGCCATTAGCAGATGATGGTCGGAACCAATGTCCGCACTCCTTTTAACGCGGACATCAAGTAGACTCCTCTTCCACATTTTACTTATGCAAAAGTGATCTATTTGATTTTGAGTAACGTTGTCCGGCAATATCCCGGTCGCCTTGTGACAGTCTTTCTGGGGAAAAAGGGAGCCCCCAATAACAAGACGTATTTCATTGCAGAGCTCAATTAGCAGCTCGCCATTATTGTTACTGACACCAAGGCCGTGTTCTATGTTTGTGTTGCTAGAATCAATTTTTGCGTTTAGATCACCCATTAAAATTAAGATATCTCTTTTGTGCGCAGCATTAACAACAGATGCCAGTTGACTATAGAAGGCGTCCTTTGCATCTGTGGGGGGAGATTCTGTGGGAGCAAACTACAATATAATAATTAGCATTTTTTTTGTTCACAGGATATAAAAAGAAAAATAAAGGCATTTGCAATGATGTGGATACCTCATATGTAAAAATTATGAAAATTGGACAAATTGATGATGTTTTAAATAACTACCATAAGGACGTGAATGCAATTTTACTCTCGCATCGGGGTGACCAGTTCCATATCCCGCAATCAAATGACTGCTCAAATCCTGATCAAACACGGAACAAAACATTAAAATCGTCAATCCCTTTGCTTCCAGCCATTTTTAAGTGTGACTATATGTTATTTTTTTAAAAATGTACCTTTTTGAATTTTATTGCTCAAAAAACTTAACTACATTTTGTTAGGTTTAAAAACTAATTTTGAAAACCCCTGGATCGTCATTGTAGTAGATGGAGCTATAATAATTTCCAAGGTTATATGAGGATAAAGGTTCAAACCTAGAATTGTAATTTTGATTATAAGTTCCTAGAAAGAAACATGTTCCACGTTTTTAATATGCTTACCGAAAGGCTTGTGAAGCTGTTTAAGCCTTATTCCTCAAAAATAATGTAATGTAATTTGATTTTTTTGTTAGAATCGTCTGTAATTAGGGTTTTGTTGCCTTGGCCCTGGTTGACGATTGTTGAAATTCCGTGGTCCGTTATTATAATAGTCGGAATTATTATAATTTCGTTGGTTATACGAATTTGAAGGTCCAGAATTGTAATTTTGAGTATATGGTCTAGGATAGTTACCACTGTTTCTATAGCCACCCCTTGAATACGATCCTAAAAAAAATCAACAAGTTTGTGATATGCTTGTACAATTTTGAATGTGCTATTATGATAAAGATATATTTGAGGTATGGTATGCAATATTTAATAATTGTATAATAATAATTTATTAGTATAAATCAATATAGTGATATATAAATATAAAATTATCAAGAAAATCAAGTATTTTTGGTTTTAAGGATCAACTGCAGTTTATAAGTGCACTGAGTCACAAGGGCTCTAACTGAAAAGTAGGTCTAGCCTGAATGAGAATGTTTACATTTTTAAGACCCGTTCAAATAAGAACATGTGCTGACACCAAAATTTTACTTTTTGCGGATACGTCGCACAGTGGCACGGAAGCCGAAAAAGCGTTGCAAAAATCATATTTTCTAAACCAATTGAGATATTTTAATGAATTAATTTGTATTTGAAAGAAAAAAGTTCAGGCTTTAAAATAAGTACTCATACATGGTGATATGATATCCGAGAGCTTCGCAATATGTTGCGGAAGTTGGATTTTGTTGCCAGTGCAACATTTCCCATTGAAAAATATGTACATATTTTTATCATATTTTCTAAACTAATTGAGATATTTTAATGAATTAAATTGTATTTGAAAGAAAAATGTTTAGGCTTTAAAATAAGTACTCATACATGGTGATATGATATCCGAGAGCTGCGCAATATGTTGCGGAAGTTGGATTTTGTTGCCTATGCAACATTTCCCATTGAAAATATGTAAGTACATATTTTTTCATTTATAAAGAAATTTTGATGATATGTTTTTTTGTTCATAATTTTATGTTTCAGTAAATAAATTTAATTTAACAATGCTTTTTTATTATAATATCTTACATAATGTGTCTTATCAGTAGTTTTTTTGTAAATAAACATCCACATTTACATTTCAAGGAATATCTAAAAGACTTCACATTTCTTTTGAATAACTACTTGTAAATTCTGTATAGGATCTCACTTGTCTAAGGGATGCAACTAGTGGATCTGAAGAGGAAGCTAAGTCCTTTTAGCCAGTTTTCGTGTTTCTCAATAAAATTTTCTCGGCAGCGATGCCACTTTTTTTTTATTCGGAAGTGAATTAGATTAAGTTTGCCTCTTAAGGTATCAAACTTCTCCATATTTGCTTCCTCAACGTTAAGTTCTTTTCTGATGGCCGAAATGAATTCATTCGCGCTTTTGGAATTGCTGAACAATTCAAATAATTTTACGTTTACCAAAGACATCGTTACACTTATAAAATAAATATATTATATTTAAAAATACGTTTCACTGCAATGTGTGTTCTTATAAAGTCAAAACAAAACTATGATGTTTCTGAAGTATATTGCCTGAATACTATTTTTTACTATATTTTAAGCCTATAGCCAGAAAACGTGTAACAGGTACAAATTAAATTACATTAAATGTTTTAAAACTACCTGTACACACAAAAAAAAAAAAATGGGATGATTAATCCTTTTTTTTATGTCACAGGTAGGCTTTATTTTATTGTAAAGTGAAAATATAAGCAATCAGTTCTAAATTTAGTGGCTGCATCTACTGCATGTTCTTCTTCTTATACCTGCGTCAGCATATTTTGGAGTTGGGTTTCTGGGCTTTTACTGGCCTTACAGCCAAATATGCAAATTCATGCAGACAATTTTTATAGAGCAGGTAAATAAATTAATAACAAAAGCATTTATGTTAAAACCAAAATTGTAATGCGATGTATTTTTTTTTCTATTCTTCCAAAGTTGAAAAAGTGGTCCAAATATTGTGGTTGGAAGTATTGAAAAAACCAGACAAGTTACGAAGTCATTTTTTGTCTCTTTTATATTTCAGTTTCATACACCTTTTTATAGAAACCAAGAAAATAGGGATTGGTTGCGTAGTTTTTCCACAAAACAATCTTAAACACGAATTTTTATTCCAAAAATTGCGATTTTTATCAAAGTTGAAAATATACTCCACTTTGAGCGGCTGTAGCAACTAAACTATTCATCCGAATTGAATAAAATTTTTATTTTCTTGATCCCTGGGAAATTCTAAATCAGATGCATGTATTACCTTTACAAAATGATGTCATCGCAAAATCGATTTTTGCAACGCTTTTGAGGCTGCCGTGCCACTGTGCGTCGGTAAACACGTTTCAAATATTTTTACTTTTTACGTGTCTTATACGTATAACTGACTATTTTTAGCCTACATATGTTTTAAAACGCGTCAAAATCCATGGAAGCTGTTTGAGTTATTTTAAGAACTTGGTGGATCCCAAAATTAATTAAAGTTGAAAAAATTAAATTATGTTTAATGTACATTGTATCAGGGTTTGGAATTAATTCGTAGTGTTTTAAAAAGATGGTGTTACTCAAGTATCCGTAGTCACATATACAAAAGCAAATATTCTCCATGAAGCTACTCGCATGACTCATATAGTCCACTGAACGCCATTTTAATATCGAGTTTATAAGATGTTGTTGTGCGTCATCAAATATGTCAACGTTCGTGCCCGAAAAACCGTTTTTGCGGGGAGTGTTGTTTCATTACCACATGAAGAAAAGTGCCGCGGAAAGTCATCGCATTTCAATAATGAAAATAGAACGAGGAAGAAGATATGAACCAGAGTCCTGCAACCTGTAGGAACAAGTCTGCGTAATCATGTTTGCTGAAAATGCGCTCCCAGTCGGATGCGGTAACGACAGGTTTTAGTTTTTTCAAGTACCGCACGAAGCGAAATGCTTCCGTACGCGTTCAGCCAGCGGTCATACCGGATTTTCATTTTTCAATCACGCAGACATGACTGACTATTGTGACTGACTTGATTTTACCGCATTGCTTCTAAACCAGAGCTGGGCAGCCATAGCCCAAACGGACACTTTTACTTCGTGCATTTACACAGACACGAGGCCGAAGCAAGCCAACAACAGAGAACAAAATTATTACTCAAACTGAGTACTTTGTACGTTGTGTGCCAAGGAGTATCAAACTACATAGAGACGAACACTCGAACAAAAAGTACTCGGCGGCGCAAAATATCGTGACGTTTTCAGAGTTCACATTTGAGTTGCTTGTGTGAAACGAATAGAATGAAAAAAAAAATGTGTGTCGCCAGTTGTTTTTTTGTTGTTGTCTTGCATGGTAATACGCACACAACAGCAACTCAAATGCAAACCGTGAAAACGTTATTATTTTTGCAAGCGAGTACTTTTGAAAAGTATCTGCTGTTCGCCTCTATTAGTTTAATAATCCTTTGTTGTTGGCACTGAGAGAAATAAATGAATAAATGCATCGCTATCACCAGTTATCACAATGACATATGTTTAAATATTAGCAATCAACGTATTTTATTAATTCAAAAACGAATTAAATATAATACTTATAAACATTCGCCAAAAATTTCATTCAATGTTCTGCACTTCAAACATATATAAATCAACATTCTCAATAAAAATAAAACATAAATTATTTTAACAGTTTATATATAATTTTGGTAATTCCTGAATTAAAAAATAGAGGCTAATAACTATAGTAAGACGCAAATAATAACGAAGAATACGAAAAATTAAACAAATCATTTGTAAGTAAGCAGCATTTCGTCTTGTTTAGAAATAGTTGGTTGACATTATACAAATATTGCATGCCATCGAAACCATGCTGATTATCATTATCATCGTAGGAGTAGGACAAACAAAGTTTTACATCATCCGCATACATAAAAATGAGAGAAGACCGGATAACTTGTGAAAGATCATTAATGAATAAGATAAAAAGTAGTGGATCTAGATGGCTGCCTTGGGGTACCCCTGACGTGACCTTAATTACTTAAGATTTGCAGCCTTTAAAAACTACCTTATGCACGCGTTAGATACTTCAATTTCATTCGGAGAATATATATTAAGCTTCTCGCAAACGAACTGTTTTATACAGTTTTTGGTTGCCGAATGCAAGAGCCTGGAAACGAAGATTGCCATTTTAGGTGCCACATTTGAGGGGGCGGCAGGAATTGGGACTCCACTCAGAACGATGACAGAAGACGGCGTATCAGTAGTGTGACCAACTGGCCCGGAAAAACCGGGCCATAGCCCGGTTTTAGAAGCAACGTCCCGGTGTCCCGATAACTACCTCCGAGTGGCCCGGTTTTTCATTTTAAATTCAATTAAATAAAAAATGTGCGAACATGAATAACAAAACCGAAGATAACTATCTTTTTTATTGAAATTTGGCGAACTAGCATTATATTTTATTACAAGTCAATCTAATTGAATGATTCATTTTAAAATGAAGTGTTTATTGGCAGATATTGTGGCACGCTAAAACCGAAAATGAAGTTGAAAAATTTTTTCATGGAACGGATATCGAGATATTTCGAAAAAACCACTTTTCGAAATTAAAAAAAAAAAGTGTCTACTTAAAAGCAAATATCTCTGGTTTTACCAAACTGATTTTGATTTTTTTTTTTACCAAAATGTAGATAATTTAATTACCTATCGATTATACCTGGAACATATTTTTGTCAAATTTACGGTTTGGTCGTTATTTATCCATTCATATGAAATTTTTTGTAACTTTCTGCAAATTTTTGAAAAAATTTTATTTTGAACGTAAATTTTAAAATTTAAAAAAATTTGTTCATAAAGTTTTATACATTGCTCGTTAAGTTTTATCGATTACGAAGAAAATGAGCGGTTGTTTATCAAAATTGGAGAAAAATTATGGAATTAACGGAAATTTTCGTAAAAAGTACAAAAAGTCATTTTTTCTCAAAAAGTAAAGTTTTAGATGAATAATTCGTTTGTTTATAAAGATATTTGATCAAAAACGGTTGACTATTTCATATATCAAGATCGGCCAAAATAACGTGTTTGATGCAAAATTCGTTGTTTCCTTTGTTTATGAAGATATCTTAACCAAATTTGGCAGTTTTTTATAGTTCCCTACCACTGAACCAAATTTGATCTAAATCGGCTGACTATATCATATAGCCCCCATAGGACAGGTAGGTCAAAAAAACGTTTTTTCAACGAAATTCGTTATGTTTCGTTTTGATTCGTTTGTTTCTGAAAATATCTAACCAAATTTAGCAAATATATACGTATGTATCTTTAGAAGTTTTTGAGCAATATACCGGATTTTGTCCCAAAAACGTTTTTTTGAACTATCAATCTTATAGGTGCTATATGATATAAACGACCGATTTAGATGAAATTTGGAACAGAGCTTGAGAACTCTAAAAAATTTTTGAATGCCAAGTTTGGTTACGATATCTTTATAAACAAACGAATTATTAATCAAAAACTTTTGGTTTTTCAAACAAATTTACATTTTCACTTTTTACAAAAATTCCTGTTATTTCCACATTTTTTCTCCGATTTTGATAAACAACAACTTATTTTCTTCGTAATCGATTGAACTTTACGAGCTATGAATAAAAAGGTCTAAACATTTTCTTTTAAATTTACGTTCGAAATAAAATTTTTCTCAAAAATTTTCTGAAAATTACGGAAAATTTAATTTAAATGGATAAATAATGACCAAACCGTAAATTTGACAAAAATAAGTTTCAAGCGTAATAGATGGGTAATTCAATTATCTACAGTTTGGTAAAAAAAATAATCAACCAGATATATTTGCTTTTAAGTAGACACTTTTTATACCCTGTACCGTATGGTACAAAGGGTATATTGTGTTTGTGCAAGCCGAAAATGTATGTAACGTACAGAAGGAGAAGTCGGAGACCCCCCAAAGTTACCTAAAGTATGATCAGAGTGACTAGAGAAGTCGATATACCCATGTCCGTCTGTCCGTATGAACGCCTAGATCTCAGAGATGGTAAGAGCTAGAGCAACCAAACTTTCAGATAAGATCCCTTATTAATCCATAGGAGACAAGTTTATTTTATTTTTTTGATATCGGGACTACATTATATAGCTCCCATAGGGGTGTTTCAGAGGACCTCGAAAAAAAGCAAAAGTTTTAGATGGATAATTCGTTTGTTTATGAAGATATCATAACCAAATTTGGCAATCGGTAGTTTTTTAGAAAACCCTGTACCAAATTTTATCAAAATCGGTTGACTATATCATATAGGTCCCATAGGATCGATCGGTCGAAAATTTGTTTTTTGTACAAAATTCGTTGTGTTTCGTTTGTTTGTGAAGATATTGTAACCAAATTTGGCATTAAGAAGTTTTTTAGAGTTCCCAAACACTATACCAAATTTGATCTAAATCGGTTGACTATATCATATAGCTCCCATAGGATCAATCGGTCAAAAAATCGTGTTTTGTACAAAATTCGTTGTGTTTCGTTTATTTGTAAAGATATTGTAACCAAATTTGGCATTCAGAAGTTTTTTGGAGATTTTCAACACTGTACCAAATTTGATCAAAATCGGTTGACTATATTATATAGCTCCCATAGGGACAATCGGTCAAAAAAACGCTTTTTGTACAAAATTTGTTGTGTTTCGTTTGTTTGTGAAGATATTGTTACCAAATTTGGCATTCAGAAGTTTTTTAGAGATTTTCAACACTGTACCAAATTTTATCAAAATCGGTTGACTATATCATATAGCTCCCATAGGGCCAATTGGTCAAAAACACGTTTTTTGCACAAAATTAGTTGTGTTTGGTTTGTTTGTGAAGATATTGTAACCAAATTTGGCATTCAGAAGTTTTTTAGAGATCTTCAACACTGTACCAAATTTTATCAAAATCGGTGGACTATATCAGATAGCTCCCATAGGGCCGATCGGTCGAAAAAAAGGTATTGATTAAAAATTCGTCTGTTTTTGGTTGTTTATGAAGGTATCATAATCTAATTTGGCAGTCAAATGTCTTTTGTGTTCGTAAGCAATTTACCGGATTTTATTGCAAGCAGTGGTACAGGGTATCCCAAAGTCGTCCGCGCCTGACTTTAACGTACGCCATCTTTTTTTAATTTCGAAAAGTATTTTTTTCGAAATATCTCGCAATCCATTTCATGAAAAAATTTTTTTGATTTAATTTTCGGTGTTAGCGTGCCATTTTACGATGGAAATGACTTAAACATGTTGAAGATACACAAAATTTTTTAAAATTAGTAAACTAGTGTTATCTTGGGCAGTGGAAAGTATAATTTGAAGATGTACTCATTTTCGATTGGGGCAGACTTGCAAATGTACCGAATTGGAAAGATGTAGAAACAACTATCAGATTTATGATTGAAAAGAATTGGTTGAAGTTTGAAGAAAATAATGTAGAATTATTTGATGGATTTGGTTACGTATTGAAATTTATTACCACATAGAAAATTAGCAATTGGAATAACAAAAAGCCACATTCTACTAAACCAAATCAACGCTGGGTGGAATGTTTCAATCATTTTCAAAATAATAATGTTCCGTACACTCGCTTCGCACGAATCATTGAATTTATTTTTTGTTTGCCAGCCACATCTGCAAGTGTAGTATGTATGTTTTCATTAATCACGAAATTATGGACAAAAGAAAAATCGCAACTTAAGATAGATACTTTGAAATATATGCTATTTTTAAAATATAATTTAAAGTACGAATGCGTTGACTTTTACAATTTTTTGAAAGAACAATCCAACATTGCTTAACCAAATATCATCACAAGGTAAATACGACTTTAAACAAAGAGCAACTGAAAAATATATTCAAATTACCTATAACACTGTAATCTTCTAATAAATTTAAGTTGAATAATAAAGATTTTTTCCTAAAAAAAATGGCCCGGTTTTGAGTTCAAGTGTTCCGGATCTTAGTACTTTTTTCAGAAAATGTCCCGGTTTCGCTCATAATTGAGGTGGTCACACTACGTATCAGTCATCTTATTAGTGGCGCAGTCCGTAGTGATCGAGTCAACAGCAACAGCTGTAGGACCAACAGTCAAATTGATGCCAGTGTCAAGACCAACAACACAAGCCCAGTCCCCAGCAGCGTCTCAAGAAACTGGGACTGGTGTTGTAAAAGAAAGTTTGATGGGAAGTTATAGTCGAATCTAGCCCTGCTAAATTAGAATTGATTAAACTAGGCTCAATGACTTGAAGTTTGCCTTTTTACCTTAGGAGAAACTCTTATTAGCGTTAAATTGGCAAACATACTTACAAGCGATGAAAACTTATTCTGCAAATATCGAAAAATCCTTATAAAAGTCGTCAAAGCCAAGTTTGGTCTGGCGCATGAAGCTTTTCATTTCAATTTCAGCAGAGCGGCAAGTAATGCAAGTCCAGTTTAAACACGTATGCAGTCATGCGCACGGCCAGTAAGACCGGCTCATTTTAAGTGCGCCATTTTGTCGCACATAAAGCATGAAACATAGGCTTCGGTTTGAATACCACTCTATTTGCATAATGGATAGCAACAAATCTTTGCGTCACTCATGGCTGTATAAGCAAAAGCGACATTCATACTCAAAAGATTTAGCAGGCGGTCTGCAAGTGTATAAGCCTCAAAAAAATGTACTCATCAACAACACAAACATACGCTCAGAGCATAATTAATTCGAAACTGCTATATAGTTACTGCACGCACCTACAAAAGAACGTTGGCAAGCACAAAACGGAGTACACAAACCGACGCACGAGAAAAAAAGCCCACACTGAGGAGTTAAGCAACAACAAATAAAAAAGCTGAGCGACTAGATATTTGAGCTTAATATCAAAAACAAAAATTGCACAGCAACAACAAATTGCACTGGTTTTAATTATACAAATATTCAAATCGATCAAATAAGCACTATTGCAGTTATAATTTCACTTCGGTATTAAGATTGATTTTTTTTAATGCAGTTTTTCAATAGAAAATAAATAAATTTTCCCTCCTTTTTTTACAAAACATTTATTTTCCGTTCCTTTTTAGAAACTGTTCTTAATTGAATTTCGCAGTATAAATTTAATTTTTACATGCCATTTGAAGTTTCAGCTTTTTTTTTGTTTATTTAGGATAAGTTTTTAGTTCATTCATAAATTAAAGCTAAAAATATTATTTGAGTCACAAATGCTTTTTTGATAACTTAAAACTTAATATTTTTAAATAAAAACAGGTGAACTTCGAGGAGTGTATGTTGAGGTGTGTGTGAGAAAACACGGTAAAAAAAACTGGGCGGGGCGTGGGGGCCGCATCAATAAAATTTGGATGTGGGTTTGTTTATTAGGGCCACATGAAGAGTCTTACCAAAATTGGTGAACTTATAGGTGTAAATATCGTTCTGCAGCAAAACAAATAAATTTTCAAATTGGAAGGTTCTTAGAACGAATATGCAGGAATATAATTTTTTTCGAGACAAAAGGTACAGGGTATTACACTGTCGGGCACCGGCTCGACTGTATCACATTTTTTTTAAACGGTTTTTTCTGGAACGTATCAACCGTGTAAAAAGAGAATTAGGTGTATTTGTCAAATTTGTATATGTATGTATGAACAGAAGAAGATCTTACCATGAATTTGGTTATTATTGTAATTATTGTTATATCCAGGATTTCTTATATTCGATGTAACAAACCTCTGCGAAGAGGCAGGAAGATAGGCTCTAGGCACATTCGGATTAAACCCTAAAAAGGAATAAATAATAATTGGTATTTTTTGTTTATTAAAAGTTTTGATCTCTAGATGAATTTAATTTTATTTTTATAATGAGCTCCAAAAAGACACAGACCCATAAGTACCCACTCATCAGTCACTACATCCACCAACACATACATCATGGAAAGTGTTGAGTTAACACTTTCCAACTCTCAATTATCCAAATTTTCTACAACCCAATAAATAAATTAATCTGTCATAAATGTGTGCAATGTTTTAATCGCACCTACTGAGATGAGTTCTTTTACTTAGCAAAAATTTTGATTTACGCTTACCAATAGCTGGCCTATAGTGATCCGAATTATTTTCTGCAGACAAAACCTTTGGGGGATCAACTGCATTAGGCAGCCTTTCTGCTGGAAAAACATAGCTTTCATCATATTCTGGGTCCTTAAATGCTGTGGTTACAACTATATTGTTACAGATATCAGGCAATCCGGCGATAGGGCTTTCAAGACATCTGAAATTAATAAGAGACAGTTTTAAAAAATGTAAAATATTCATAACAAAATCATATTATATGCTGTGAAACTACTTAAAAATAAACTATGTAATTTATATGTATTACCAGTGGGCTCCGCCCCCTGTACGGTTTGCTCACAAACCCACATTCCGCCGTATTTATTAATACCGGATTTTGGATTTTCGAAACACTGGATCGTTTGAATGTTTTCTTGCTTAGGACGCGATCCTCCAGTACTCAAAGATGTCGCCTCAATTTCTAGCTGCTTCATCTGCTTTATATAGTTGAAGATGACGTAAACTTGAATTTTTTACTAATTTTACTTGATCCTTAATCTTAAACATTGATTCAAAATTGATATCATTTGAAAGCAAGAACTGAATTCAATTGTCAATTGTTTATCTGCCTTTAATTTTAGTGTACCTGTCTCATCAACTCTCTCCTCTCATTGTCTGCGAAAACAATGCATTATTTTATAACAGAACTGCTCGCAAATAATAGTTAGCCGTTTTTCGTTGTCCAAAAATAACCTTTATTTATTGAGTCTTTGAGCAATGACTCAGAGATCAACCGTTCACATTGCTCTTTTAATAAATCGGTCTGCGCTCAACGAATAACCAATTTTTTTGTTTTACTTTTGTTCTGGTTATTCACCAACCGTTAAGTCGCGAGAGAAAAAATAAAGGTCTTTTGCGTTTGTATGCGTGTATGTGAGTGAGGCGTCTGTTTGGGCTTGTTAGTAACATGTTTTTCAAGGCACGGGCAGACTTTAAAGCGTTATAACTTGGAAACTACCAGAGATACTTAAACGATTTAAAAACCAATCTCGTGTACTTTTTTTAAATCTACAATTTTTTGATACACACCAAAAACGAAAAAGGGCAAGGGGGTGGGTAAAAATACGAAAAACTGAGTTGTTTTAACTTTGGCGCCATCTACCGCCGAAAATATGAACTCCTGGGTATACCTTCCAATAAAACTAAAACTCAATTCAATTTTGATCATTTTTTGCCTTGAAAGTTTTTTTGTACAACTTATAGAATTCGAGATAAATGGGCCGAAACAAAAAGTGCAGCAATCTCAACAAAGCAAATGAAAACGTAAAAGACCGTTTGCGCTGAGCATTTATTTTTTCGGTTGTCTGCTGATGCTTAATGTGCGAGCGCTCAATCGGTTCGCTCTCAATAAGTTGTTATTGAAAGAGCGTAACAAGAATAGCTCAACTGTTAACACTCAGCTGAAAACCGAAATAAAGCGAAGCGAAGTGTTATGCTCAGAGGGAGAGCAAGCGTGCATGGTTTTTTCGGTTATGCTTGCGTGTAGACCGCAAAGGAAAAAACGGTAGACTGTTATCTGCGAGCTATGTTTTATAATAAACACTCAACAGCAAGCGTTTTTGTTTTTTATACACACTAATATTTATCTCCTGGTAAAATTTGGTATCTCAAGCAATACTCGAAACATGCGCTAAATATTATTATTAAATGTTTAAATACCCCCTTATTCTGAAATCTGCCATAACCTTCCTATGACCCATCACAAAGAGAATTTATCAAAATCAGTTCAGCCTTTACGAGTTCAATGGCAATCAAACGTTTTTAACATTTTATATAAGTAACTACCACTATCAAACATTCCATTTAGGCCAACTCAAGTATCGATATTGGCACGCTTTCTGCCTGTTGCATATGTTTTGCACGAACTTATAATACCTTTGTACTCTCTACCGAAGGGTATACAAATATAAAATATTTACTACTATGGATAGTATGTGGCCCTATGCCCCACAAGGGGAAATGGAATCTAAGAAGAAGACTACTATGGGTAGTAATAATTTTCTAGCGTGCATACAAAAGAGTGTAAAGCGATTCATATACGAACAACGAATTGAAGCAATCCGTTAAAATTTCAATGAAATTTCATTTTGAAGTTTTAGGATTTTTGTCAAATTTTATTAGAAAAACATGAAAATGTAGATAAAGATGCCACGATAAAAACAATATAAACACTATCGAATAATGCTCTAAAAACAATGTACTAAACAAAATCCGCTATTCATGCTTACTCGGTACCGAACAACGATTTATCAATGGATTAATCTACAAGTGTATGGCAAAATAAATTTCAACCGATTTTTCAATTTGTTGTTAGTGTATGGTCCGCTTAAGCAAACATTTTTAGGGGTTTTGGTATGGCCGGGCAGGATAAAAACGAAAATCTAATAATGGCACAACCATTTCACGGCAATTATCCTCGGCTCTAAACTTCGTCTATAGGCTGTCCAGCAATGTTCATATTTTTTGAGTCACAAAGAAATTTGTAGATTTTCAGTTTTTGAGTATACATACCCTTTTGGGGGGGTATGTGACTGCTATGATGACACTTCTCAAACTCGTTTGCCTTCAAACTAAGAAATTCCGGCATAAAATGCGAAAAAGGGTGTTTTTTTCGACTCTCATTCTGTTTTACGGCTCATGCACATGCATTCATGCATTCTCGACAGATTTTAATTCTGTAGAAGGTTTCTAAAAAAAATTGATAAAATTTCATGTCTGATCCAGGCCTGAACCGAACTAAAGGGAAACTATCGAATCATTGAAGAGCCATTTTGAGGATAATGTTATTTCTCGAAAAGGACCTGCTTTCTGGCGTCCGAAGAACCTACGGTGTCGTCGGTGCACAGTGTGGTGGCCGCCGCCTAAGTACTGCCTAACGAGTTTCCTTTTTACTTGCATATAGCGCCTGTAAAATTTGAAGACGATCCAAAAGTGTTTGATGGATTCGAAAATATAGATTATAGATAAACTTTAAAAACTTATTTCTGAATATAATGTAAAAAGATGGCGTACGTTAAAGTAGGGCGCAGACGACTTTGGGATACCCTGTACCACCACACTGCATTTAAGTCCGGTATATTGCTTAAGAATTCCAAAAGACATCTGATTGCAAAAATTGCAAACAAACGAAACGCAACGAATTTTGTGCACAACAGGTTTTTTGCCCGATCGGCCCTATGGCAGCTATATGATATAGTCAACCGATTTTGATCAAATTTGCTACAGTGCTTGGGAACTCTAAAAAACTTCTTAATGCCAAATGTGGTTACGGTATCTTCACAAATAAACGAAACACAACGAATTTTGTACAAAAAACAAATTTACGACCGATCGGTCCTATGGGAGCTATATGATTTAGTCAACCGATTTTGATCAAATTTGGTACAGTGCTTGGGAACTCTAAAAAACTTCTTAATGCCAAATGTGGTTACGGTATGTTCACAAATAAACGAAACACAACGAATTTTGTACAAAACACGATTTTTTGACCGATTGGTCCTATGGGAGCTATATGATATAGTCAACCGATTTTGATCAAATTTGGTATAGTGCTTGGGAACTCTAAAAAACTTCTTAATGCCAAATTTGGTTACAATATCTTCACAAACAAACGAAACACAACGAATTTTGTACAAAAAACAAATTTTCGACCGATCGGTCCTATAGGAGCTATATGATTTAGTCAACCGATTTTGATAAAATTTGGTACAGAGCTGGGGGTTTCTAAAAAACTTCCGATTGCCAAATTTGGTTATGATATCTTCATAAACAAACGAATTATCCATCTAAAACTTTTGTTTTTTTTCGAGGTCCTCTGAAACACCCCTATGGGAGCTATATAATGTAGTCCCGATATCAAAAAAATAAAATAAACTTGTCTCCTATGGATTAATAAGGGATCTTATCTGAAAGTTTGGTTGCTCTAGCTCTTACCATCTCTGAGATCTAGGCGTTCATACGGACATGGGTATATCGACTTCTCTAGTCATTCTGATTATACCTTAGGTAACTTTGGGGGGTCTCCGACTTCTCCTTCTGTACGTTACATACATTTTCGGCTTGCACAAACACAATATACCCTTTGTACCATACGGTACAGGGTATAAAAATATAAAGCCGACCTGAATTAATGTGGTAAGCTCTAAAATTGATTAAAGTTGAAATAATCAGGGAATTATTATATAAAGTCAAGTTAGGACTGCCAGCGTTAGATCGTGGAGTGTATGACGCATTAAATCGAGAATTGGAGCGTAAACATCAGGCCCGTCGAGAGAGGGGGAAGGGGGTATTCCCCCCGGGCACGGAGTTTTCTCATGGGCCCGGTGTAATTACTGTCGTAATAAATAAGGTGTAATCGAGTGGCTGGTACATTTTCCACTACGGCCCTGGTGAACATGATCATGATCTTCATGAATCAAACCAATCAGTTCAAACGAATGTCCCTCTGTTGAACCTCAAACAGAAGGAAGTCTATGACACATTAATGAAGATGGAAATGGTGGCTTATTTTTCCTGGATGGCCCTGGTGGAACAGGGAAGACATTTCTGATGTCATTCATTTTGGCCACTGTTCGTGCGAGATCCGACATTGGGGTAGCAGTTGCCTTTTCTGGAATAGCGGCCACATTGTTAGAAGGATGCCAAACGGCTCATTCAGTGGTAAAATTTCAGTTAAAGTTTCAAAATATTGAACAACCAATATGTAAAATTTCAAAACACTCCGCAATGGCCAAAATTTTAGTAGCGTCTATAATCATCGTCTGGGACGAATGCAGAATGGCGCACAAACGCGCACTTGATAGAACATTGAAAGATCTGCCCAATAATTCGAGATGTTTTGCAGGCGTAATGATTTTATTGTCTGGCGATTTCTGGCAATCACTGCCAATCATTCATAGATCGACTACTGCCGACGAAATAAACGCTTGCCTCAAATCTTCTTATCTGTGGCGCTATTTGAAGAAACTTCAGCTAACAGCAAACATGAGAGTTGGTTTGCTAAACGATCCATCTGCTCAAGATTTTTCAAAAAAATTTATCACTCTCGGTAATGGTCGTGTTCCTGTTGATGAATCGAGTGAATTGGTTTCGTTTCCTCCGAATTTATCTTACTTTTGTCTCATCGAAAGACGAGCTCATCAACAACGTATTCCCGAACATTTTTGCCAACCACAAAAATAACGAATGGTTGAGTGAGCGAGCAATTTCAGCGGTAAAAAATAATTTTAATTTAATTTAATTTAATTTTTATTCCATGGCATTAATATTAAGTTTTAACAGATAAAATAAAATAACAAACAAATAAATAAATAAATTATCGAAGATTTGCTTCGTTTGTTTATGAAGATATCGTTACCAAATTCGGCATTTGAAAGTTTTTTAGAGATCCCCAACACTGTACCAAATTTGATCAACATCGGTTGACTATATTATATAGCTCCCGTAGGGCCGATCGATCAAAAAACCGTTTTTTGTAAAAAATTTGTTGTGCTTCGTTTGTTTATGAAGATATCGTAACCAAATTCGGCATTTGGAAGTTTTTTAGGGTTACCCAGCACTGAACCAAATTTGATCAAAATCGGTTGACTATATCATATAGCTCCCATAGGGCCTATCGGTCGAAAAAAAAGTTTTTGATTAAAAATTCGTCTGTTTTTGGTTGTTTATAAAGGTATCGTAATCTACTTTGGCAATCAAATGTCTTTTGCTGTTCTTAAGCAATTTACCGGATTTTATTGCAAGCAGTGGTACAGGGTATCCCAAAGTCGTCCGCGCCCGACTTTAACGTACGCCATCTTTTTTTGTGCAAAACAATATTTATACCTTTAAGTTCCGTAAATTTGTACCGATTTTGATGAAAATCAAAAGTTGCGTCAAATAAACTATTTTAAGTATATGGTGTGAGTTTGTTGATATGTTGAGGGGTGTGGGAGAAAACACGGCTAATCAATTGCGGGGGGGTGGGGGATCCGCATCGATAAAATTTGGATGTGGATTTTTTCATTAGAGCCACATGAATCAGCTTACCAAAAATTGTGATTCTATGTCACTTGTAACCATAATTACGTATAGTCAAAGATTGATGCAGTTTATTGGCAAGGAGAGGTGTTTGTACATTTTTGGCTACAACTTTTGTTGCATTTGTCCGATTTTGTTCATTTTTGACACACAGATGCATGTAATCACAGCGCATCGTTGTGTTTAATTTCAAATAAAAATATTGAACGGTGTGGCTAAAAACCGTGAAAAACTACTGCGGGGGAACGGGGAAAGATATTGACATGATTCAACAAATTGCATCTTCTCAGGAAATATGCGCACCAGCTGGTAAAGTTTCGTATCTCTAGCTCTTATAGTCTCCAAAATCTAGGTGTTCATAAAGACAGACATGGCTCAATCGCTACCCGAGGTTATAATGAGTATTTTGGTGCTTGGGGTCTGCCACGCCTCCTTCTGTCCGTTACATATGTATATTGCACAAATCTAGTATACCCTTTGTACCTATACCTATAGGTACAGGGTATAAAAATATCGAAGTAATAGTGGGGGGGGTCTTGAAAAGTACTACCTTCACTCGACCGTGTGTATGTCACGTAGTATACTCGACCTTTTTTTGGGTTTTTTTTTTACTATTGTATGACTTTAATGGTACATTTTTTTTTATACCCTGTACCGTATGGTACAAAGGGTATATTAAGTTTGTGCAAGCCGAAAATGTATGTAACATACAGAAGGAGACGTCGGAGACCCCCCAAAGTTACCTATGATCAGGGTGACTAGAGAAGTCGATATACCCATGTCCGTCAGTCTGTATGAACGCCTAGATCTCAGAGATGGTAAGACCTAGAGCAACCAAATTTTCAGATTAGATGCGCTATTATGTCAGGGGAGACAAGTTTATTTTATTTTTTTGATATCGGGGTTATATTATATAGCTCCCATAGGGGTGTTTCAGAGGAGAGGACCTCGAAAAAAACCAAAAGTTTTAGATGGATAATAAAATTAATCTAAAAATAATTTCGTTTCGAAAATTATTCTATTTGGAACTCATTTCAAACTTAGTTCCAGAGAGCATAATTGCATTCGCGACATATCAAGTTTTGTTGTTAAACCTCTCTTCACCCAAATCAGGATTAATACTTTTTTCATGAAGGTTTTACAGTCGTCTCTAACGCAGTTATAAAATTCAAAAACCATCATCAAACTTTTTTAGCTTTTTGCTCTTTTGTTCGGTTGGTCGTGTTTCTACCGCGCTCCGGTTACTTTTTATTTTTTATAAAAAACCCTACGAATTTTAACCAATCTTTGTTCGCAAGCGACTAATAACTTAGTGGTGGTTCATTTAATTAAAGTGACAAACTCAAAATAACTGCAACAGTGTTAATTTAATTGCTAAAACATTTTGCTTAAATTCTAAACAGTGCAATTTGTTGTTGCTGCTCAATTTTTGTTTGCATTTTAAGCTCAGCCTAGCCGCTCAGCTTAGTTTTTGTTGTTGTTGCTTGTTCCTCAGTGCGAGCTTTTATTTCGTGCGGCGCTTTGCGTATTCTTTTTGTGCTGCGCTCACCAACGCTTTCTTGTTGTTGCGTGCATCTCTTCTTTGCTTTGAGCATACGTATTTGTTGTTGCTGAATAACTGCTGTGTTTATAAGCTTTGGGTCGCTTATACACCGTCAGACTCATATACACTGTCTGTCTGCTGCATCTTTTGTAAATAATCATCGCCATGAGGTCCACTTCTACTAACCTTTTAGAACTTTCGTCTCTTATTAATCTTGGTTTTACGGAAAAAAAACAAACTGATGTCATTTATACTGACTTTAGTAAAGCATTTGATTCGGTAAATCATAGTCTTCTACTTGTTAAACTGTCTCGTCTGGGGTTTCCGTCTTGTCTTTTAAATTGGATATCGTCCTATTTATCCAACCGAGTCCAGAAGGTAGTTTTTAAAGGCTGCGAATCTACAGAAATTATGGTCACGTCAGGGGTACCTCAAGGTAGCCATCTAGGCCCTCTTCTTTTTAACTTATTTTTAAATGATCTCCCTCAGGTAATCTCATCTTCTCACATTCTTATGTATGCGGATGATGTTAAACTCTGTATGTCCTACTCCGATAATAATAAGTACTTACTTCTTCAGCATGATTTTGATAACATGCAATCTTGGTGCAATATCAACCAACTCTTTCTTAACAAGACAAAATGTAACGTTATGACATTTTATCGTTCTGCTCCTTATTTGGCCACTTACTCTTTAGAATCTTCTACCTTAGAACGCATCGAGAGTGTGTCTGACCTTGGTGTTTTGTTTGATCATAACCTTAAATTTAATAACCATATTTGCAACATCGTGAATAAGGCTAGAGGTGTTCTTGCTTTTATTAAGCGTTGGTCTAAAGAGTTTAACGACCCTTACACAACCAAACTTCTTTATATTTCTCTTGTCCGTCCAATTTTGGAATATTGTTCCTGCGTTTGGAGCCCTCAATACCACCTTTATCAGGACATGATTGAGTCCGTACAAAAGCAATTTCTCCTTTTTGCACTTCGTGGCTTAAACTGGGACCCAAATATCCGACTGCCGCCATATTCTGATAGACTTCGCCTTATAAAGTTGCCTTCCTTAAATCATCGCAGAACATGCCACGGCGTTTTATTCTTACATAAACTGTTACTCGGCCTTATCGATTCCAATGTACTTCTTAGCAAAGTTACTTTTGTCATACTATCCAGAGTAACTCGTAATTTTCGACCCTTAGCCTTGCAATTTTGTAGATCTAATTATGCTTTGCACGATTCTTTCCGTGTCTTATGCTCTAACTATAATAACTTTTACAATTTCCTCTCTTTCGAACGGTCTATTCAATCTATCACTTCTTCTATCTTAAGTCACCTTGACTTGCCACTTCGAGCATCCTTGACCAATCCTATATTATGAGTCACCCACTTGGTCAACGGCGATCCATTGGCTCTTTTTGTGATATAATGTTTCATTTTTATCTTGCTTCCTTGTTTTAACTTTTATATTGTAAATCCAAGTGTCTGGCCAGTTCTTGATGTGAGTTGGTGCATATCATTAAAAAGTTCACCCATCGGGCTAGAGACGCGGATTAGTTCATATCAATTCCCTCGCTCTATTTTCTTTTCTAAATAATTTATATGTACTTTTTTATAATATAATGTCAACTGTACGTAGTTGTACCCCTCAAATAAATAAATAAATAAATAAATAAATAAAAACAGTAGAACTTGAATTTTTTGATCAACTTGTGCCCATGGAAATTTTAAAAAAAAAATGGTGTCGTTTCACGAAAAAAAATGATGTAACTTTTATGAAATACCGCACGTATTCAAATTTTGATGGACAACGATTTATTCCATTTTGTGTCATTCAAGACCAAAGATCTTTTTCCAAATTTAATTTCAATATGGACTTCTTTGAAATTGATCCGACTTAATATATATATATATATTTCCTAGAGTTCCAAGGACAACATAGGATCCGACCTAACGAAAAGTTTTCAAAAACTTTTAGTTGTTCGAAACTTTTTTAACCATAATTGTTTTGATCAGAAATAAGTTTTTAAAGTTTTTGCAGAAGAATATAATCAAAAACAGAAAAAGTGAAAAAAATATGACCTTTGACCTATTTTCGGGTCCACCAAATACTTTTGGATCGTCATTAGATTTTACAGGCGCTATATGCAGGTGGTAAAAAGCTAACTTTTTAGGCAGTAAGGTTATCAAAATTGTAAAATGTTGCAAAAATGGCCACCCTAGTGTACAGACTACGCATGCATAGACAATGTGGACCTAACATTGGATCCACGTATAAATTTATGCTTACAATATTTTGTATGGGCGTTACGCATCTTAGTGTTTTGTTATGTTTTTGCTATGATTAACTACCAAATGGGAATAAAACTTATATGGGTACTTACTCATTTAAATCCGTGTTAATATCAGATTTCGATATAATTCCACGCATTCCATTTAGTGATGTTGGAAATTGGACTACGTCACTATTTGATTTATAAAGCTTTTGAACAGCCTTAAAGTGTGGACTGAGCTTTGCTATGTATAGATGACAATCTCCCTGCTTATTACGTTTAACTAGAAAAACATTAGAATTTGTAAAGAATTATATAAACATAAATGATTATTTTTAAAGGATTTAATTTGGTAGACGTTCTTTATAACAATATCTCGTGCTAGGTATATTTGCATGCGACGTGTACGTGCGTCGACGTAGCTGCAGCAGCTAATCCCAATATACGTGAGATAGGGACGTGCCGATAATTTTGTATTATGGTTCTTGTATTGAAAAGTCCAATTGAAATAACTGAACAATATAAAGTAGTTTTAGCCATAACATTTTTTAAAATGTCATGATGTAATGTGTTACAATTTTATGATCAGCGGTGGGCACGGAAAGAGCCCTACAACAACATCAAGAAAAAAAGTCCTGTTACGGTCCTACAAGCAATTCTCGAGTAGGGCCATAAAACCATAGTTGCTGCAAAACGAGCGATGGCCCACGCTGTGTGAATTTTTTTTTTAATCTCTTCGCGTTGCCATCGATATGCTTGTGCATGTACACTGAACGAAATGTTGCAACACATTCAAAGAAACAGAAAAGTCATATGGTCTTACAGTAACCAAAGTAACTATATTTCTGTGCTCAGTGTACTTGTGCAAAATTTTAGTCAGCGAGCACGGTCCCACAAGCAATTCTCGAGTAGGGCCATAAAACTCGCACATTGTGTTTTTTTTTTTGTGTAAGTTCTCGTGTGCGTCTGCCTACGCCACTTTCAAGACATAACGGAAAGAGCACTCGGAGCAAAAAGAGCCAAGGCGTGCCCGCCGCTGTTTATTATGATTGCCTAATATTTATTCTTTCTAAAATAAATTGAATGCACGTAGCCAGAAACTTAAAAATATAACTTCTTTAAAGTAGACCTCTTATGTATACATATTGTACGTACCTTCTTCGTTAGTTAGTTTACTATAAAATGGTAATAGGGCTTTGAATAGTCGTTTTTCGTCCACAAATGGTAACAGTGCAACACCTTGCCACGCAAACTTTTTTCCGTTAAGATCAATTTTAAAATCTTCCGGATAGAAATCTATAATAGTTGAATCCTGGAAAACGAAATGAATAATATTCTATGAAAATCTAAGCTAAAAACTCATATTAAAAGTTTTTAAAATTTGCAATATGGCTTCGAATCCCGTTATTAGAGCATCCCACCAATATTTAAATCATTGGGGAAAGAATTTAAAGTTACTTACTGGGTTAGACATAAGCTCTGCCCAAGGCTCTGGAACATGTGAACTACTAGCTGTTGGAAACACGCCCATTAGTTGTTCCAATGGATTAAACTGAAATGGACATATATATAAAAAAAAACGTAATCTTTTAAATAAAGGGACGTACCGGCTTTGTACCCTTTTCAAAATTTGTTGACAGACCCTCTATATTCATAAAGTCAGAGGCAAACGGAGCGTAATGGTATGGAAAATACCAGTTCCAAGAAGCGCATCCTTGATAATAATATTTCAAAACCCAGCAAAGCCCCCTGACGTACTGCAATGCAACAGCATAGCGAAAATTTAGGTTTTCAGAGTTGACATCAAATTTGGATTCATAGTATCTGTCTTTGAACCCATCCTCCCAAAGACGCACTTCATCTGTATTTTCTTCTTCATCGTCATCGTTTAAGTTTGCATCTGAGCTGGAACGTTTTAAGTCAGGCTTATTTGAACCTAATCTAATGGAAGCTGCTTCTTCTTTATAGTTTGTTATACGTTTCATCTGGATAGCATTTGGACCAACGGCTGCTGGACCAAATGTTGATCCGTCTAAAGCGTTATAGTTCATCCTCTCCCTTTTTTGTTTTTGTTTTTCTCTAGCCTTAAATTGTTGCTCTTTCCGCTGCCTATCTTTGAATATTTGATCTTCAGCGTTCCCCAAATCGGTCATAATTAGTTGAACCCTCTGTAAGTTCACTTCTCCGGAATTGGTGAGATATCCTTTCGTTTTGTACACACATTTCTTATATAACTCGATTAAGCGATCCACTGCACCTTCTCGAATTTCTAAGCTTGGTAAATGTGGTAGAAAATCATTTCCAACAAAGAAGCACATAAAAACCCAATCATCCAACGCTCGCTCGAATTCATATTTGAAGGGTAAATTAGGCATTTCAAGTGTTTTTTTCAGATATTCCCGTAAAACACTTAACCTTACAAATATAAACTTTACTTCTGCTCCTATGGGAATATCTGGCTTAAAATTTGAATCGCTGGGATTAACTGCATTAAGACCCACGCATTTATCTAATTCGTGGCCAAATTGATTACATATATCGCAAGGTCTAGGCTTGTTTGGTAGAAATTCCTCTCGGATAATTGTAAAATTAGGTTCGTGCGTTGCCAAGCCAAGCATAATAAGATCTGCGTCAGCTCCACAAAGAACATGTTGCGTGTTAGGGTCATGATCCGGCTGCGATCGCTGTTTTCTGATATAATCCATTATTTTATGTTCTCCTTCTCCAGGTACATTAGCGTCCGACAAAATAACTTTTACATCTTTCCATGCTGGATTGTTGTTAAGGCGGTCATGTATGTAATAGTGCAAACACTTGCTGAGCCTATCCATGAACGGTGTTCCAGGAGTTATACAGTTTGAATCAAAATGTTCACCCTTTTCTTTTTCCGGCGGAAGTTTGCATCCTAATGATAAAAGAAAAATAATAATTCACTAGGAATGAAATAAAAGTAAAATAATAATATTTTTAAAAGTCAATCTTCAACAATGCTTTTATCAAGTTTCATCGTTAAAATAATCCTGCGTTCCATCAATTTTAATATTTAAGAATTTAAGAAAATTTTGGTCATTAGAAATTCAATTCTTATTTGATGAAAAAAATACCTTTTATTGAAAAAGCTACTGACTTCTCAAACTGCCCTGTATTTGCTGACGCACTTACTCGTAAATTCAGTGAAAAAGAGAGCTGTAAGATGGACCAAAAATATCATTAATTAATTTACAATTAGATCTCAAAGGACATTTTCTTATACCAAAACAGGTTGCCCATGTAAGTATATAAGTATTCGTCATTTGGGCTTTTGAGGTGCTGCATAACACCAATATGGAATCTATATATCGGGGTTATATCGAAAAAATAAACAAAGTACCGATTTCAAGAAATTTTGTTGGTCTAACTCTTATCATCTCTGAAAAGTAGGCGTTTTTAAGATCAGACAGACCGGCGTGCATGTGTATATCGACTACTCCAGTCCACCTGATATAAGATTAGAAATCTTTGGGGGTCTCCAACGTCTCCTTATCTATGCAACATACATTTTCGGAACCATCAAAATTGTTTTGCTGAATTTGACTTTGACCAATGAATATAGAACTAGTTGTATATTTTTTGATACTACGTAACTTAATGTAATAAGTATATTAAGTTTGGGCAAATGTATGTAACGTAAAGTAAACGCCGAAACCTCATCTCGATGGCCCTGCAATTTTAACACATAAATACACCACCAGATTTTCTTACCTCGACTTAAAAGTTCACTACGAATGCGTTCTATTTCCAACCTCTTTTCAGTGGCTTCTTTGGCAGCCCGGAAGCGTCGTGAACGCTGCTGATTCATTTTAGCCCTTGGCGCAACTCCATCGATAGCCATATAGAGCAATTTTCTGGGTCGCACGATACCGAACAACCTATCAATGCAGTCGAATATAGCCACCATCATCTCGTCTTCGTTTTTGGGCGCTGGCTTATCCTCAGGATGAGTACAAGGATGTATTATGCCATTCATGTCAAGATACAAATTATCAAATTCGACTCCATTAGGATTAGGCAGTGTACCGTCTTCATATATGTTTTTACCCGTGTCGGGGTCTATTTGCTGCGAGTATTTCTACGTTTTAAATTATTCTTGGTACTTAAGTGGCAACATATCTACCTTATTTTCGTTGCATTCAATTATTACGCTCGGATATTTTCTACTTAACCATCGAAAAAATGCCGGTACACCCATCTTAATTTTTATTTTTCTTATGCACACAAATAAAAATCATACAACCACGCTGAAATATAATCTATTCCTATCGAATATCGGTAGAAAAGGTTAGCTTCCCCAAGGCATACACTATACGACGCGTTGTACGACACGTCTGTTTATCGAGCTGTACGTTTTGCACCCAAACGATGCAGCCAAATGTGTAAACTAGTTTGAAAATAGTTTTAAATTTGTTGCATAAACGTTTGCGTCGGCAAATATCATTGTAACTTTTAAGAGTGATCTTAAAATGTCAAAATGAACATTCATGTAGTTTGAACATTTTATCTTTCAATTCCGAGGAGTGATGCGTAATAGCCTTTTCAAACTGGGGCACATCTAACATCTTTTGTCGAAGATGTTACGTATGAATTTGGCGTTCCGAAAATTTATACATCATTCCAACATCTTGTGGAAATGTTCCTATCTTATTGTGTCCCGATGAAAAATTCCTCGATTATTTTTCTGTGCTCTTCTAAATTTTGTCAATCGCTGCGAAAATGTAAGCAATGTCAATGAAAAAGACTGGCAATTTTCAATTCGAAACAAGGCGCCAAAAATTTCATATGTTTATGGAACTTGCACAGAATTTAAAATGTGCGTCCATTTATGGCTAACTAAACCATAAAAGTGTGAGCCAGCAGGCTATCCAGTCGGAGCTTCTAGTTTAATGAGGGAAAAAAGTAGAAACCAATTTTATAGATTTAAGTTGTATTTTTATTTATTACATTTTAATAAACAAAAGCAAATTGTGGCTCATTAAAAAATCAGCATATTGTTTTTTGACTTCTTATCCTATGTCAGCACCGCTGATGATATGGCGGTGATTGACATAAGTAAATCTGCAGCTCAAGTTTTAATTTTTTAACAGTCGCGGTGTAGGATAAAACAGTATAGGAGAACGCCCTCTCTGTCAAATTTGTACCGCTCAATGCTCACGCTCTCTCAGAGAGTGATTCTGTTGTTTTTTGTGAAAAGAGATGAATTTTGGGTATACATAAAAATGTATTACATCCAAAAATGATGCTGTACAAAATAGTCATTTCATGTTTTGCATTGGCATGTGTGGGCAAGCGTGAATTTGGTAAGTGATAAATATTTTGTTATTTAGTATATTTAAAACAATATTTTGTAAAATTAATTTAATAGTAGAAAGTTACCTATAGTTTTTTATTTTCAGCTTATATATAAAACAAATAACTTGTTTTTTTTGTTTAAAGTTTTATAGGAATGTACACCAAATAACTTGAATTTTTTATTTTCAGCTTAATATGTATTAAAAATAATTGTTTTTATTTTATTTTCAGTTCTATAAGTACATATAACTAACTCATAACTTGTATTTTTTCAGTTTTATAAATATAAGAAATTACTTGTGCTATTTATTTTCAGGAAAATTAATAAAAACGTAGTTACCAAGGAGTATCAAACTCGATACTTCTGAAAAATACTTGCTTGCGAAAAACAGACGTTTTCAGACACTCTTTTGTGGAGCGTGTCCGAAACGAAGAGAATGAAAGAAAATGTGTGCAGTCAGCTGTTGGCTTGCAAAAATCATGATGTTTTCAGCCTTTGCTTTTGAGTTAAAGAGAATGAAATAAAATGTGATAGCTGTAAGCTGCTTTTTTTTGTTTTGATATTTTTTAGCTTGTTAATATTTTCTATGCTATCTAAATTCATAAACGTTGGCGGGACAATGCTTATACATATGTATCTCTATGAACATAAAAAGTTTAAATTTCAAACAATAAAATAAAAAATTATAGTTTAAAAAAACTAAAAAACACGCTTTAATAGTAAACCGAACTAAAAACTAGAAAATAATTTTGATGTATCAAGAGTTTGAATTACAGCAATAAAAAATTCCGACAATCAATTACGACTAATTAATTTGGAATAAGATTAAATTAGAAATTAAATTATTAATAAAAAAAATTCAATTATAGTAAAATTATAGTTAATATTAAATGTTACAATTATTTCAGAAGTAGCTATTTATAAAATTAAAGTCATTATGAAAATATAGTAAATTGGACCCCACGCTATAAACTTTATACATATTCATATATTCTTCTTGCTACTGTTGGTGGTGCCGCTGCTTCTTGTTGTTGTTGGTGCGGCCAATGCTGCTGCAGGTGTTGTTGCTGTTGTAGTTGTTGTTGGTCGTTGTCGTATTTTGAGGGGTTTGGAGAAGTGTCAACGGTTATATTTGATTTTTTTTGGTCTACACGATTTCTTTTATCATTGAAGCTGTTGACCGTATTGAAATGTATAACTGTTTTTAGGTGCTGTAATAAACTGAAATTAAATAAAACACATACATTTTTATTTTCATAAATTTATTTAAAATTTTTATTAAAATTTTTTTTTTTTTTATTGACAATTTTTGATTTTGCTGAAAAATAAACATTTTTGCTACGAAAATAAAATGAAACATATTCACTTGAATTTTTATCACATGCTTATTCTATTCTTGCTGCGGCTTATAGTGGTTAGTTCTGCTATTGTTGTTGCTAATACAGTTGTTGTTGTTCATTGCTTTTGCGCATAGTCATCCTAGCACACAGTGGGACAAATTACTAATTTAGCGGCGATTAATATCTTTTGGAAAAATCAACCCACTACCATCAAATTTAAAATTTTGAAATAGTGTCACAAGACACTATACATAGTAATTTTAGAGTTATCTCAGAAGTTTCACTCTACGAAACAATACTTTTCCTTCTAGTATTACAAATAACATAACATTTTGGGACAAAACACAATTAGATTCCACAAACAATTTTAGATTTTTGCTTTTACATACCTTTAACTTTAATTAAAAACACGAAGTCTTACAACTGCGCTAATAAACAGAGCATGCCAAACAGCAGTTGCCGATATCCTCTCTGGTATATGATAAATCGAATTCAACCAATTTTGGGCTACTTTTGATTTTGAAATGAATCTCCAGTAGAATGGTATTCCACCCACTGTTTAATATGGCGCTCTATTCTCGAATCGGCGGTCACGCGAATCCCTTTTTGCCCACACATACAACTACATACATATTTGTATACATGAATTTGTTACCATAAAGACAAACGTGGTCTACAAGTGTTAAAGATCTATAAATTTAACTAAACAACGAAGCTTAAAGCCGACTTCAATTGGCAGCTAACGTGAAATTCTTGCTCTATTTTTAGATTCTCGCTTTTACTCTGCCCGCCTGTACCATAGAGCTCAAAACATTTTGGGCAGAATAATTTTTGTTTCATCATTAGTTAATTGGTATTTTTTTAAATATAATAAAAAGTAAATAGTTTTATTTTTATTGTTTCTGTTGTCAGGTGGTTATTTCGTCTGAAAAAATAATTTGACTCTATGGTAGGGCATCACCGTGTTGATACCCAAGTGGCGCTATTGCTTTTTTGAGCAATATTGAAGTTTTGCAAGCAAATCAATCAAGCCTACGATAGCTCAGTTGCAGATTCTCGACCGAAGGTTTAGAGCAGTGATGGGCAGTCTCTCAATTTACATAACTCGCGAGGCTATTGCACCAAAATCTGCCGCAGCGCAGTCGGCTCATGTACGGTCCAAGTGTGTGAAATCTCTCGCGCGTTTTTGCTTAATTGCGGTTCTTGCTCTCTCGTGCGCTTTTGCTTACTGCGCTGTTTACTCACACAAAGAAATGTTTGTTGGTATGAGTTTTGCCCATCACTGTTCTAGAGCATTTGCTATACCATTTGCCATGGTATAATAATAAGGTAGCGTCACGCTCCGACGTATGCATGTCAAAAGGGAATGAAGAATAACAAAGTAGCATGTGAGTGTGAGCAAGAAAAAACATTTTATGTGCTGTTAGTAGTGAGAGAGAGTGATGTAGCATGAGGGCAGGCAAATCATATGAAAATGTCTTTGTTTATTGTTGTTATGTAAGTATATAATGCGTTTGTTCATTGTTTTTCTGTTAAAAATAAATAAAAGGACTATTTGATTTGAAAATTAAAAGCATTTATTTTTATTTGCCGGCGGCATTTCGTCAACCAGCAGCTGCACAACCTTTCAACACAAGGTAACTTCCATACTGAACTGAAATAAGCATGTCAACCGCGAGAGCCCCGTCTCAACGTTCGCTACCTTATTATTGTACCATGAAGTAAGTTTGCCGAACTCGGGGCCATAAATTTTGTGAGAGCAAAAAAATGTGAGAGAGAGAGAAGCAACACACAAGCTGACGCAATCACTGACACTCGTTTATATATGTAAGCATGCGTGAATTTGCACAAACCAAGTGCATAAGCTGAAACTAAATGAAAAACATTGAATTTGTGAAAACAAATTTTATTTTTTTAATGAAAATATAATTATTTTTAATTATTTGAACTGAATTACTATGACCCACAAAGCATACAACAGCAGCTCTTGCGTTAATATACATGCATACAATAAAAAAACACGCGCAGCGACAGCCGACATGACCTACCTCATAGACATTCGCAACGAGAATGAAAAATATGGCCCCAGCAAAGAGAACGACGCGGCAATCTTACTCTACCTTACTTATTATACCATGTCAGAGCTCAATTTAACAACGGAGTTGGCAGCGCTAACACGTGTGGAAATGAGAAAAATTTTCTCCGTGTGTTTAAAATTAAACTTTTACGATAATTTAATTTATGGACAACTCCACTTTCGTGGCAATACATGTTTAACCCTTGGACATAAGTGTAAAATGATTACAATCAATTTAATGAATTAAATGACAAAAACAAAACCAAAAGTTGTGCAGTGACAGTGCTAATTTTTTTTGAGACTCCGCTGACACTTGTCCTTATTGAGCAGTGTGTACACACTATTTGTTTGTGTTGCCCATTGCTAGGTTCTAAGTGTGCACACATTATTCACAAAATATATAAAAAAAAAAAAAAAACAAAATAGACCATAAAAAAATTAATTCAATCAACTCATCTGCAAGCCGGAGTTCTAATCTGTGCCACTAGCGGCCAGCCTCTGCAATGGAGCAGCAGAAGGCTCCCGCTTGTGATGACACCGAATCTTCATCCCACATGCAGGTAGATGATAATCTTGCTTGTTTGAGAAAGCGGAAGTATGCCAGCTCGCCTAAAGCCAACTTAACCAAATCTGCGCGCAACAACAACAATTACTATGCGATTCTTGATAACGAGTGTGATTAAGATGTGCTTAAAAGCTTCGAAGCTCACGTGCATTCCAAAAGTTTTGCATCAGAATTTGCAACATCAGCCACACAACCATCATCATGTGTGACAACAACTTCGTCAACATCATCTGCAGCCACTTCAGAAAATACGGCTTCTTCAGCAACGTTGTCTTCAACACCGATATCAACATCAGTTCCTTCTAAAACAGACCCGAAAAAGACGAAAACTATCTTCAACAAAAACATACCTCCAATAAATGTCTTCAACATAAAAGCAAGTCAAATCATCAACCTTGTTAAAGCAGGCTTAAAAATAACTCAGTTTAAAATTAAAGAACTTGGTCAAAACAAGATTGCCGTCTTTCTATCAAATCTTGATGACTACAAAAGCAAATGTAAAGTTCTTTTCTTATACACCGAAATGTTTAAAAACTAAAACTTATCTAATGAAAGGCCTTAGTGGCGACTCTGACACCAACGAGATCTTAAATGAGCTCACCAACTTCCAACCGGAAAACCTGAAATTCATCAAAGTTACTCAATTCTCAACAAAAACGTCAAGAGAACGCAATACCACTCTTCCAATGTTTCTCGTTCAAATAAGTTCTGAGAGCAGTGTTGCAGAACTTAAAGCCATTAAGACAATTTACTACCACTGCATCAGATGGGAAATACTCCGCCGACCTGAAATACCCCAATGCAGGAACTGCCAAAGCTTTTTCCATAGCGCAGCTAACTGCAATCTAACCCCAAGATGCGTCAAATGCGGCGAGGCTCACCGAAGCGAGAACTGCACTCTATCATCTGAACCTTTACCTGACAAGGAAAAACTCTTCTGCGCTATCTGCAAAAAACATGGCCACCCAGCTTCTTATAAGGGATGCGAGAAATATAGAGAGCTTCTAGAGAAAATTAGACATAAGAAACAAAATTCCCAGAAAGTAGCTAATAATCCACCAAAAACAGTTAATAACTTTACTAGTCCTAACACTAGCTATGCCGATATATTGAAAGATCCATCATCATTGAATCCCAATATTCCCACTACAAATAATCAAAATAATACATGTCTTCTTGAAATCAAAAATTCATTACTAGCTCTAAGCAAACAAATTTCGCATCTCCAAAACCAAATTGATTTTCACTCAGCAAGAGTAGATACCATTTGTAATATTATAGACTCAGAATGATCTCAAACCATCAAACTCTACACTCTCCTAATAACACATTAAACATAATTTCTCTTAATATTAATTCTTTAATATCCATAAGCAGAAGACTAGAGCTAAACAAATTCCTAAGGGACAATAGTCCGGATTTACTTCTTTTAAATGAAACTAAACTAAACCCAAGACACAATCTATCGTTTGAAGGCTATACACTCATCCGAAAAGACAGACTTTGCTCTATTATGGGAGGCTGCACCGCCATACTCATTAGCAACAAAATCAAATTTAACAAGTTTTCAAATAGCAAAATCGATAGTTTTTCTTATTTAGAAACCTGTATTGTAAAAGTCAATATGTGTGCAAACAACCATCTGTATATAATAGCTGCATACTACCCAGCAGGCATTAATTACGATTTGTTCAAATCCGAACAAATTAAATTAGAAAACCCAAACCATTACTATCGGGGGTGCCACAGAAAACCATTTCGTTGCAATTTCGTTGCCATTCCGATTCTTGGTGCCACAGACATGATTCGCAACGGTTTCAAAATCTTCGACAAAATTGCTTGAGATTTGATTAAATTCACCAATAAAAACTAATTTATTCAATGAAAGTATTACTTATTTGGAAAGTGTGTTTAATTTCTGAGTTTTCTGTACCTTAATGTTTTGACAAATTTAATGTTTTAATTCATGATTTTCATTTTTGCGAAATCTTTATGAAAATCTTTGTAACATTTGCCATTCTGTGTCAACGTGCAAAATCTTTTCGTGGCAAGGAGTTGCCACCTAGTTGCTGTACTAAATAATAATAATTCGAAGTGATTATTTTAGCATATTAATAGATGTTTTTGATGTTAAATGAAAGTTAAAAAATCGCTTTTTTTTATTTTAACTAATTGGTCGTTATGAAGTGCGCCGAATTTAATGCATAATTAAATAAATAATTGCTGTGCACCTTTTTCTCCTAAGGTGGCAATGTACGGCTGTTAGGCAAGGTTTTGAATGTCAATAGTTTAGCAGTTTAGGTTTAAAATTAAAATATCAGTAGCGCAACCTAAGGAGAAAAAAGCCACAACAGCATATGATTTTAATAAATGAAGTAATATATTCAATAAATAAAAGCATCGTTTTAAATAATTGGCGAGTGCCTCGAAAATACTAAATCCATCTACTGCAAGGGCACAATTAGCATTACAATTCTAGTGATTCTACAATCACTAGCATTTGCGTGTGTGTGTTTTGTATTCAAATTTCACTTCATTTGTTAAACGCAGTGCACAGCATACATAATTGTTGCAATCTTTGCTGGACTGTATGACAGCCTTGAAGCGATCTAGAGGTTCTTCGGCACCTTCGCTCCACCTTTTCTTCGTCCATATGTGTTTTTTTTAAGGCATCAATGGCTAGCAATCCTGCAAGTGGGTTTTTAAAAATTATTTTCTATTTTCGTGCAAATTTGCAAATGTAAACAAACGAAATTTTCCATACACTACGCTTAGGACAGCTGTTGACCCGTAGGGTTGCCATACAAACTCTTGTATTGGGCGGTACAAATATTCAAACTTTATTTAAATTTATTTTGTACAAATGGAAATTAAAATGATGCAAAATATGCTGACAATTATCGCTTAATGTAATAAAGAATAAACTTTATTGGATCACTGTTAATAAACATTTATTTAAATGAGTGTCTAAATGTTCTAAAATAATTTTTGCAAAGTAGCAACCCTTTGCTGCCATTCTTGCAAAAGCGTAAACATTCGAAATTAATTGTTCGAAAAATGAAATCTTTGAGATTTCTGTGGCACCTTTTAACGATTTGGTTCAAACCGTTGCCAAAAGCGTTAACGATTTCTGTGGCACCCCCGTATATTCTAGCAGGCGATCTTAACAGCAAACACACCGATTGGGGAAACGTGTGTGAAAATGCAAAAGGTAAGGCCTTAAGAGAATGGCTACGGTTAAATTTGTTAAAATTCAGAACCTCTTTATATGCTTCTAACAGGCCATCCTTTCCAAAATCCAACTCTTACCTTGACGTATGCTTAGCAGACCATAGAATCGAGATCCTTCCTAGGAGCAACAGTTCAATAAACTGTCTCAATACTACTGATTATGACAGCGATCATCAAGCAATTCAGTTTTTGGCATCAAATCGGGATATCTTGAATGCGTTTAATTTACTCAATAACGATTCTCCAGCTATATTAGATTTCAAAAAGACAAACTGGGAAAAATTTAAAAGAAATCTGAATGGTCTACTTCATCAACTGTCCCCTATTCGAAACAATAGAAACTTATCAAACTCAGAAATTGACCTACATTTAATCAATCTAAATAAAATAGTTAACACTGCAATAGAGAAAAATGTTCCTAAAGTCAAATATAGCAGTACGCTTAAAATCCTAACAAACAACCCTACTGCAAAACTTTTACTCTTAGAAAAAAGCAAAATTTTAACACTAATTAAACGTCATAACCGTTTAGAATTTTTTCTCACAGAAAACAGACTTAATTTAGCCAAAAAAAAACTTAAACTCATAAAGCTAATGTTAAATGCATTCATCAAAGACAGCCTCAACAAGCAGCTAGAGCAAAAACTTACAAACATTACACCAAGTTGCCCCTCGAAATTTTCTCAACTTAAACGATCATTTCTCAAGAGAAACAATAGCACAATCAATTATATAAATCTTCCTCCCGAGCTATCTAATCTCTTACAAGAAATAGACCTGGACCCTAATCACCTACACATAGACTCCAATAACCTAGTCGACAAATTTAACACTTTTTTTTTCTCCAGAGATGTTAGGGTAATGTTTCTGCGTTAAAAAACCGTTTTTTTTTTTAACCTCCCATAGCTTGTTTTTTTTTTTATGGCTATTTTAATGAAAAATGCCATTTTTCAAAATACGGTTGCACATATGAGGTCATAAAAACTGTACTAATTCGAATTTTTTTCATTATTATTTTTTTTTTCAAAAGAAGAGAGTACTACCTTTTCAAAATGCCCCAAATCATAAAAATTGGAAACCTTAAGAAAAAACTACAGCCGAAAGAGTGTGCACAAAACCCCAAAAAACACAACATTTTGGTGACTTTTTTTGCAAATATCGCTATTTCTTTCAGAAAAATTCCTTAACACTTAAAAAGTTAGCTATTTAATGTTATTGGTCATGATATGTAGATACGATTTCTATATAATTTCGTCTTTTTATGTCAAAAAATGACTAACTTATTGAATTTTTAGTAAAAATGAAAAAAATGTCCTTTTTTCGAAGTAATTTTTTTTTGTCACTTTTAACTGCATTAAACCTTTGAAAAGTGATTCACTCTTCTATATTTGAATTTTTTTTTACAAAGTAGGATTCAGTACCTTTCAAATAAGCCCTTTTTCGACAAATTCAAACTGCCCATTGAACGCCAGTTGCTGAATATATCACTATAAGTATACGAAAAATCATGATTTCACAAAAAAAATATGACTAAAAACTAAAAATGCATATTCGTTTTCATTCTTTTGAGTTTTTATCAGCTAATGCCATCTATTGACAAACAGCAAGAAGTTAGTTGCGCACCTAATATATATACCTATATATATATATGTATATACAATTGATGGCGAGGAATTTTGAACATGCCCATATATAGGCTCAACATAAATAGGCTTTATTGCTATCTCGCTATATGGACAAGGAGTAAAATTACTACATTGTTTAACCTATTTATTTTAGATTTAATGAATAAAATGGATAATATAATTGCCTTTGCCGACGATATCGTCTTATTTCATTCTGGAAATACAGTCCAAGTCATAAATAACGGTCTACAGAGAAAGGTTGATTGTCTTGTGCACTACACAAAAAACTGGTATCTTACTATCAACTTCAGCAAATGTGAAAGGATTTTATTTAGGCCACCTGTTAAAAAATGTAGTCCCAGCATAAGGAAAAATTGGAAAAAATTTCGAATTAAAATCAATGAGTCTGGTGATCTGATGAAACAGGTGTGCACAGTGAAATATTTAGGAGTGTTATTGGATAAATTTCTATATTTTAATGATCATATAAATAACCAACTCACGAAGACCTACAATGGCATACTTGCCTACCAAAGGTTATTCTCATGCAGGTATCTAGAGAAACGCGTTAAAGTTATCATGTACTTGGCCTTAATAAGGCCCATTTTAACATACGCTTCTCCGATATGGTTTAACATTTCACCATCACACATGGAAAAACTCAGGAGAATGGAACGAAAGATTTTGAGATCCTGCACATCTCTATTTAGAACGCCAGATAGCTCATACACCCATTATTATTCGAATATTATTTTTATAATCGGTCTAATAAGAAAGCACATATTACGCTGCTTAAATGAAACAAAAAATAACGAAATTAGAACACCTTTTTTTGAAAGTAGGGAATATTTTGAGCATTCGATAGAAAATGGATTCTCCCCCCCTGAAATTTTCATGTGCCTCGATGAAAAAGGGTATATTAATGACAATATTGGCATACCTATAATTTATCACATTCACAGAAGAGCAAACCAAAAAACATTAATGACAAACATACTTACTCAAACAAATAAAAGACTCGATTCTCGTATAACTGAGATCGATAAAAAATATTCCATAGCCTGCTCCAAAGGATGCTGGTGGCTCACTCCCTATCCCATCTCCCAATTACCCCCTTAGTCTTAAGTAGTTGTTTTTATATATAATACAAATATTACTATGCGTTGTTTTTTTATCTTTTTCAATGCAACCACACTTAAACACTTATGTATATATTCTAATCATTTAATTACCATTGTTATATATCTTTAAAAATTAGAATAATATATAAGAATTTTTGTCACGAGCGCTCGACTAGAGACTGTGATTAGTTTTATGTAATATTATTTGTTTATTTATGTATATACCAAACTTGTTTAAAAAAATAAACATGCAAAAAAAAAAAAAAAAAAAACCATGTCAGAGCTCATGAGCACAGAAACAATCCTTGTGTATATTTGTTGTTGGCCCACAGATTTTCACTGTAATTTTGTTGTTGTTTTTCGTTTGTGCTCTCTGAACTCTTGCACTTAAAAAAAAGGGTGTAAGATTGATCGCGGACACGAAATTTTTGTACACCATGTGTTAAATGTGAGTATTACGGCATAGCTTGCAAAGAAAAAAGAGTTACAACGAAAAAAAAACATTTATATGAGTATATACGATTTTTGTCAGTGTACATAATTACATGAAAAAACGGTTTGCTTTAGATGTGTTAGTGTTTTTCTTTCATATGTATTGGTTTTTGCTCTTCCATAAGCAGCCTTTGGACACCCCTGGCTTAGAGCGACGAAAGCAAGGCAATGAGTATACGCAGATATCACAGCGGGACCCGTTAATTGCGTTCTAGCTCTACGCGCTTGCTACTACGAATACTCGCACTACATAAAACTTTATTATAGAGTCGCTACAGACACTACATGTCTGAACTAATCAAACGACAAAACCAAACTAGCCACAATAACACGTGTGCACTAAAACCTGACAAACATACTAACAAAAAAAAATTGGAAGTTCTTTCTTGAAAAATTTCTTGGTGGGACGACTAAGCTGTTAGTGTCACCCACGTTCTTTACCCGCCCAACCATGGTCCTCGGAAACAATGGCATTAGAGAACCCCATACACAAACGCACTACCAGAGAGTACCAAATAGACAGAGGCGAAAATTCTCTCCGAGTTCGAAAGTGCCGTTGAAACTTTATCCAACGACTTGGGCTCGTCTGGTGTAAAAGCAAAATCAAACGCAAAATAAAGTCAGGCACCAACAACAAGCAACAGCAATGGTAGACGAATGAATGGCAAAAGCAAAAGGCAGCATTGGCTCTTGGCTCGGTCTGTGTTGTGTTGTGATGTTTGTCCGGTGACTTGGGCTCGGCCAAAGCAAAGCGATATGAATGAAGTATTGGTTGTCGCTGCTTTTGTGTTGATGTTTATGCACTGACCTAGGAGCATTTTGGTTCAATCAATGATAAGAATTTTATATAAATCTAGAATGTATCGCCTTGACCCTGACTGCAAAATAAATAAAAAGGAGCCTAAAATTATTTTCTTTATAATTTTTAATTAAATTAACTACATTTTTTCCTTAATGCTAAGTTATTTATAACATTAGTTTTCGTTTAGTCGGTGTTAAAAGTATCAAAAAAATACAAATTACATTTTTTGTTTGCATTCTTCATTGAAAATAGTATGTGTCTAAACTGTAATGTGTTTCCATAACTAAAAGTATTGTTACTTCATGTACATACATATGTACATACTTGTTTTAGTTTAGATTTTTGGGAAGGCAAATTCAATTTTGACAAAGCAAAGGGAAAGGAAATTTTGCCGGCGGCTATTTGCTTTGCCACACAAGTAGGCGGTGCTGAACAAAAGTGGCGTTTGCAAGCGGCATATTCGTTTCGATTGCTAGAAAACTATTAATCCTAGGAAAGTGATAGAGGACTTATTTTGTAGATCATTTCATATACTTCAATAGAGTACTTGGATATTCTTGCGAAAGTCCCACCAATTTTACGGTAGGAGCAGATGTTTTGAAAAACACCAAAAACTATTTCCACTTTTTTAACTTTGAATAGTCATTGTGCCTGAACCAATTAATCAATCACTTTGATTTGAGTTTTATTTGAAAAATTCTATATTTTACTGATAATAATTTTTATTAAAAAAACATAAATAAATCTAACTGTAATAGCAAAACAATATTATGTAATAATCACACCAACCACTTTTTGGCGGGAAAGAGCAACTGCCTTTGGAAAATTTGGTTTAGGACTTAATTGGGGTCCCAAACAATCTGATGATGTTTTCTACTCAGTATTTTTTTCAGGCTCAAACTCTTTGTTTATTGTAGTAAAGAACAATCAGCATCAGCAATAGCTAAGCATTAGCTAAACATAATGCGTTGGTTTAAACTTAAAAGCAAAAACAATATTGAATACAAACAATGCAGCTGCGCTATGTTTTTCTTTTTATGCATTTGTAGTTGTGAATATGCATAACGCAATTAAATATTTTAAAACTTCATTACAATTTTTGGGCTCATTGAGAAAAAAAGCAAACAATTATTTTATTTTTTTAGCATTGTTGCACCAAATCAGTTTCTAAGCAAATGCAACTTGCAATTAAAAAAATGTATTTCCCTAAAATTGCCATATAAAATGAATAAAAGTTGATTTAGTAAAATGGCAAAAAATAAATTGCAAACTAATTAAATAGCGAAGAAGAAAGAAGTCAAAAATTATGATTAGCCAAGGCCGGCAGCCCAAAGATATTATAAACTCTATGAGTGTGGTTGGCGGGCAGAGCTAAAAAGGAAAATCTAAAAATAGCCCATACAATTCTCGTGTTCTTGCAATTGAACTCGGCTCTATACTTCGTTGTTGGCTGTCGGCAATGTGGCTGCTATGACACTTTGCAATCGTGTTTGCTTTTACACTAACAAATGCATGCATAAGAGGCGAAAAATACGAAGAAGAGTATTTAGCTATCATTAGTATGCTGAACTGTTTCGCATTGAACATGTTTCGGCACACACAAACACAAGTCATTTTTAGCCGAAACAAAACAGACTTTTGGTCAGCGCGTTGTCATTAATAGCTGCATGTTATTAGGCCACTGTCGATAGAACTGTTTTTTTTTTTACCAATTATTTTTTAATAAAGTTTAAAACAGTGATGACAATAACTTGTCGTGAGTTGTAGAAATAGGATTGATGATTTATATAAAAAATGATAAATGATGATGATAAAAAATTAATAAAAGAAAGAATTGATCATTGTTCCATTGGTTTAAAATATTAATATTTTTAATAATAATATTATATTAATATTTTTTAAAGTAAATGCTTAAAATAAGCGATGGCTTAAAACTTTGTATGCCTCACTGAAAAAAAAAAATTAATAAATGTACAAAAGAAACAATATTTACAATATTACAAACTTTGCACAACGAAATTTTCTTATATTAATAAAACTATTTTGAAAGAAATATAAAATCAAATAAAATGTCAAAATTAAAATTGAAAACTAAAAAGTTAATATATAATAGCAAAGAATATACATATGTAGAACTACACAAAAAAGTTTACTATTGCTTGCATTTATACATTTGCTTGGACATGAAACAGCAAATGGAATTCCCGCAGTGGCAATGTGTCGAGGTTCGGTTCTTAGATGGATGTTAAATTCAATATGATTTTTTTTTTTTTTTTTAATTTTCCATAATTTCTGTTCTTTTTCTATTAAATATATATTTTTTTATTGTCATAAGAAAATTAATGTTTCATTTTCGACAAATGTTTTCCCAATGACAATATACATACATACTAAGATGTGTATGCAAAATTTGTTCAGCTCTATGGCGCGGGCAGTGAGAGCACAAACAGCCAAATTCTTAAATTTTTACTTTTTGAGCCTTCATACCCTTTCGAAGCCCACCCGTACCAACAAGCGCTAAAATGAATTTGTATTCTATGTAGTTCTTTCTACATTCTTTGATAATATTTAAATTATATTTATTATATTTATATTTGAATAAAAAAAAAATTGTTTCGTTGCGTTATTATTAACATATTAATGAAATAAAATTAAAATATTTTGCCAAATATCATCTATAAACCAGCATGCATACAGACAAATTTCCCATAAACTGTCTGAAATGGACATACTCCAGGAAAAAGCATGTACCAATGCTGCCTTGCAATTCAAAATGAACCGATATACGCTGCGGCGCTGCAAATAATGTAAAAGCAGAAACGAAAAATAATAGCAAAAGGGTAAATAAACAAAACGCAAATCCACTTCGAATTTGGTTTCGTTTGCTTTGCATTGTGTTTGCGAGCCCTCGTCAGTGATAAACTTTTAAAATTTTCGAACTCGGAGAGAATTTTCGCCTCTGTCTATTTGGTACTCTCTGGTTAATTCATTACAGCATGCTGCTCTCAGCTGCTGCCATACAAACAAGGAAATATATACAAGGAAAAACTTTTTTGCTTTTTTGATAATTTTAACATCCCGGCATTCTGGCTCAACAAATGATATTAGCGTTCAAACGCCAACGGCCGTTCTTACGCCTCTCTTTAATATATACTCTTTGCTCTCTAGCCTTCAAATTTCTTTCATAATGATTGAAAATATATCGATCGTGGCGAGGAATGCCAGAGGCATTCGCAACAAGTTAGATGAGCTAGGCTTCTTTTTAAATGAAAATCAAATCGACATCTGTCTAGCCACGGAAACTTGGTTAAGCAACAGCTTGTCGTGTAAATTAACTAATTATAATTGCTACAGGAATGACCGAGCCGATAGCAGAGGGGGAGGAGTAGCGATCTTTATAAAGAAATCTTTACGCCACACCCTGCTACCGCTCCTCAACACTTCGGTCCTAGAAACTATTGGCGTAATAGTAACTAATTCTCAGTGTTTGCCTGTGCAAGTAGTCTCATGTTACTTTCCTGGAGGTCGCCTAAATTCTTCTCGAAAGCAACAGTTCCAAGCAGACATCCACAAACTAACAAGCGTCAATGAATATTTCATCTTGGGTGGCGACTTTAACTGCCGGCACCAAGCGTGGGGGTGTGGCAGAGCAAATTCTTGGGGGAATTTGTTAAAACATAAGTTGGACACTAACAACTTCTACATGAAATACCCACCGGATCACACTTATATTTCTGCAAGTTCTCGTGGGCAATCGTCAACTTTAGACCTATTCCTTACAAATTGTCCCCAACATCTATCCAATGCGCGTGTCTTAAATGATTTGGGATCAGATCACCTACCAGTCCAAATATCACTCTCGAACATACCTACAAACGTAGAGGCACAATATTACTATGATATTAAGAACGCAAACTGGGCAGAATATGCACGTCAAATAAATCTGTTATGAGCCAAGCTCAATTCGACACACCCAGGATATTGACGAATTAATAAGTACCTTTAACAATGTCATATCTACCGCCAAATCAGTCTGCGTTCCCAAAAAAAGTATAGTCTTTTCTCCCAAACGGCTCCCCCGCGATATTATCAATTTAATTAAAAATCGAAATCGCTTCCGTCGTAATTGGCAAAGAGGTAGACGACTTTTTGATCTTGCCATGTTAAATTCCCTGAATTCGATGATTTCCCAAGCGATGTCAGACTTCAGAAATAAAGCCTGGAACATCACACTATCCACCTTAGCCCCAGGTTCTTCTCCCTTTTGGAAGCTGACAAAAGTTGTTAAGAAGAAGTAAATAGTCATACCTACGCTTATTGAAAATTCGAACAGGTCGTCAACAGCAGAAGAGAAAACCGAAGTTTTTGCTCGTCTCTTCGGGCGCAACCACAACTTATCTGCGTACCTAAATGACCCAGAAACCATAGCGGTGGTAAATAACTCAATTCAATCTCTTGCTGGGGTAACAATTAATCAGGAAAATGTCCTTCCTTTAACCACGAAACAGCTGAAGGGGTTTTTAAAAGCATTAAACATTAAGCACAGTACAGTCCACCCACTGCTGAGAATTAAGAAAATTATCAAAAATAGCTTCTCACACTCTCAATCAACAGGGATGGTGTTGTTTGATATTCGGGCTGCGTTTGATTCGGTCTGGCACAACGGTCTCATTCATAAAAGGTACTGCTTACATTTTCTTAAAAGATCGGACATTTAATGTACATATTGGAAGGACAACATCCTCTCTAGCTCGCATACCAGCAGGGTGTCCGCAAGGATCATGCCTTTCCCCTATATTATATAATATATTTACATCAGACTTTCCGACACTGTATGGCTGTACTACGTCAGTATTTGCAAATGATACGGCTATCTTATGCTCGGGGATACTTGCCTCTGATATCACCAACAATCTGCAATCAGCATTCGATTCGCTTAGCACTTACTTTCGCAAGTGGAAAATTCTTGTGAATACGGAAAAAACCCAAGCAATTTATTTTACGCTTAAAAGGAAAGACATTTATACGCCAAGGGAGTACATTAGATTGGGAGGGGTAGACGTAAAATGGGAACCAAACGTCAAGTACCTGGGAATTATATTGGATAAAAAACTTAAATTCGCAGACCACATCAGCAATGTTAATAAAGAGCTACACATTACAGTCCGAACACTATACCCATTCGTTAACAGAAACTCGCGTTTGAGCATGGAAAATAAATTGTTTCTATACCGTTCGATTTTCCATGCAATTATTTTTTATGGTGCTCCAGTATGGGCTGATGTCGCAAAGTGTCATTTAAACAAGTTGCAGGTGTCACAAAATAAAATCCTGAAAATGGTGTTCAATCTACCCTGGTACCATGCAACGATCGATTTACACAATAAAGCAAAAATAGAACTCATTGCAGACAGACTAGAACGTCTTTCTTGCAACTTTTCCCTTAGCCCGCCCATCTTTAGCTTTAAATTAGTTTTTTAAGTAGCTTAAGTAGAAAAATTCTTCAGTTGGTTTTTGCTCAACCCAGACCCTAGTCTACTTTTTGCTGTGCACTTGAGCAGAAAGTGTTGCGCAATATGGTAATTCGCTGACTTTTCAGCACTGCACGCATTTGTCATTTTTTAGCCATTTCGTGATAAGAAAAGCAACGAGTTACTTGGTACTCGTTTGAAAAAAGTAAGCGCCAAATTTAAAATAATCAAATTGTATTAACGCAAGTAAAAAAGGTTGTGCCTTTTTTGTGCGAAATTAAGTGAATTAGACATAATTACTTGTTGTTGGAGTTTACCCAAATAAAAGAGTAATAATAGATGCGAGTTGGAAAATGCTGGAGCTGTACTAGGCTAAATATATGCTGGAATTGTTGTGGAGTTGCCCTCAGAATTTAAAACAATCGGGTTTAGTCGAAGGAACTGAGCTCTCTCAGGCGCCAGTCAATTGACTACGGGATGTGGAAGTGGTCACCGCGATGCGAGAGTATAATTGCATTCATGTCCTCATGATAATTATCTAGAACTTCGTCAATTTTTGCGTCGCCACGCAACCCCATTGTATCTGTATTATACAAAAGTTAGTTAGCTCTGTCTTGGCATTTTTAAATTAAAATTTTTATTTTACTGATTATTTGCAGCAATTTATAAAAGTAAAAAAAAACAGGGAAGAAGCAGCACAAACTCAAATACGGTTTTTCTACAATTGTTTCGTTTTTGCAGCAATAAAATAATGATAATCTGTGTAATCCATAGCTACTTTAGCTGCAGGATCTATTAAAGTAGATTTTATGTTCTTACTCTGCATTTTTAATTCAAGTTTTTTAATTTTAATGCAATTTGTACTAATTTACAAATGTAAACAAACACATGGAAGAACAAGCACAATGTCAAAAACGGGTTTTCTGTAATTATTTCATTTTCGCAGCAATAAAATAATACAAATCGATGCAATACATAGCTACTTTAGCTATAGGCTTAATTAAAATATATTTTATGCTTTGACTCGGCATTTTTAATTCAAGTTTTTGAATTTTAATGTCAATTGTACCAATTTACAAATGTAAACAAACTCTGGAAAGGAGAAGAAAACTGCTCAACAGGAGGGATTCACGCTTTGGCCTAAATTAAATTGAAAAAAATAAATAGTTTTCAGTAAATTTATACAACTTTTTTTTTTTCTTTGGACCAAGGTTTTGTGTTCACTGTCCTTTGGCTATATAACGTTATTACACTTAAAATTATTTTTCATATAATTCTATACCTTACTATATTCCAGTTGAAAAGATCATTTATCTAACTCTGTAAATTTAAATGGCTAGCTTTAAGCAAAACTTAAAAATTATATATATAAAAGCATTTTTAATAAATCATAATTTTCTTATTTCACCTGTCAGCCTGTCAATATGGCAGCAATATGTTAGATGTTGTCAGTGCGAACACCTTTTTCACATCTTCGAAAAATCCCATGCGCTCCGCTAAGATGTGGAATAGGCTATAATAGCCTATTCACACTGGGGCGGGCACATATAACTTTTTTTGTCGAAGATCTTACGTATGAATTTGCCGTTCCGCAAATAGAAACAATATTCAATTCCAAACAAGGCGCCAAAACCTCATATGTTTATGGAAGTGGCACAGAATTGAAAATGTGCGGCAATATATGACTACTACTACTACTACTACTATGCTATATATGGCTAACTAAACCATAAAAGGGAGAGCCAGCAGACATTCTCTAGTCGGAGCTTCTAGTTTGATGGGGGAAAAAAGTAAAAACCAATTTTATAGATTTATTTTGTACTCTTATTTATTAAATTTTAATATTGTGGCTTATTAAAAAAGCATATTGTTTTCTGACTTCTACTCCAGCACCGGCGAAGATTCCATGGTGATTGACGTAAGTAAATCTGTAGCTCACGGTTTAATTTTGTGAAAAATTTGGGCGCGGCAACGCCCATTTTTTATTAAAAAAAAAAAAAAAGTCTTGAAATATAAAAAAATTTTAATTTTAAGTCTACTACACGCAACTATTGTTATTCCTCAAGCTCTTCGTTGTCAAGCTCTATGTTGCATTGGAATTCGAGTTGATCCATACCAAGCTCGCCATATTGATTGCTAGAAATGCTGCCTGAACTATTGAAAGTGCTTGACAATAAATTTAAAACTTCAGAAGGAAGACACAGTCTTTTTTGTGTTTGGATACGTCTGTTTATGTTAATTGATGATATAATTTTATCTGATGTGTCTACTGCTCTCAGGAATACGTCAGTAAAATTATTTAATCGACTGCTTTTCCTTGCATGCTGCAATCGATCCGACTTATACAATTTATTGCGAGACTCGGCACCCTCCTCTCCAAAGTACCCTACTGGAAGAACAGTATTTTCTATGATATCAGCTTGCCCATGCTTTCGCTCAGCTGCGCTTGCTGCTTAGATTAACAATTTTACATTGAAACGCTTGGATACTGCTAGATCCGCAGCTTCTTTTCTTTGAGTTCTACCACTTTTTGAAATAATGAGACTCGCGTCTCACCTTTTTTTAATGTAAATAATCCGAATTTAGCCAATTTGCATGTCTTCTTTCAAATTGCTTGAAAATTATTTTGCAATTTGTCCAATTCGAAGACAACCGGTGGCAAAAGCGTTTACTTCTATCAGCTAAGATTCTCGATTCGTCTTCAGTACAGGTACCCGTTATTGCCGCTTTAAAGCAATTAAAAATGGCATCCTCTTTTGCGTTCTTCGTCGTCATTGACTTCCACGTGGCAAACAACTTCGCATTTTCGAGCCTTAGGTGTTGACCTACTAAATGAAATTGGAGCAAAAAAGCGCTTTAATTTTACATTAGTTTGAATGATGATGAACATTCTAACACAAAAAACCAAACTTTATTGGTGGGATGAGCTGGGTTCATTTTGTTGCTCTATTTAAAAACTCATTTTTGTTACAAATTTTTGCTTGTTGAATGGTTAGCAATTACACACAATTGGGAGAACGGCAAAATTAATTTTAGCAATTCACACTTGCAAACATATATTACATACCACTCTCATTGAACTGCATCATAAATTTTCACGTTTGTTGCTAAATTATTTTATTTGAGCAATTTGAAATTTACATTTAAAAAACACGTGCTTCTGTTTATTAACAGCAGTGTTTAACAGCTGATTACATAACAGCGGCGCAATCTGTTAAAATTTTTGGTACGTAACATTACGGATTTATGTAAAAATAATTATTTTACCGACTTTTGAAAAATGGGTTTTGGCCATCTAAAGCGATCCTTTGCCCCATAGTGCAGTGGCTTTCAGGCTTTGGTGACGCGAAGCACTTTAGCACAGTGAATTTACACGCATAAAATGACATTAAAACTTTTCTTTTTAAAAGTGGGAGATCACTTTTGAATTTTAAAACTAAAAACTGAAAATGATAAAATATTAAAAAAAAAAATCTTAAAAATAAAGAACACTTTTTTTTTTTTTAATTTAATATTTTATCTATCATGGAAAAAAAATCGCGTCAATATCTTTATTCGTTTTGAAGATACGGCTTGTCAAATAATAGTCTAAAAATTAAAAACCCAATTTTCAGTTATCGATAATTCGATAAGAAATCGGAATTTTGCAATAAAATTTGACGTGGCTACTATTGGCTAGTAGCTCTACCAAATATGTAAAAATCATCAAAATGGGAGAAGGTCAGGGAAAAAGTTGTCCGCTTCACTTATTTTCACCGATAAACTAACTTACAATTTCAGGAAATATTCAAAAATATGCTACCAACTATCAAACGATAAGGACTAATTATCAGATCAAACTAATAACGAAAATTACATCGCATGTTTCATTAATACGCACGACTTTCAGACCGAAATACGGCGATTAGAGACATCAACGCCTCATTTTCGTTTTTGTGGCAGTTCCTGAGTATGTCAGCAAGGGACGTCGAAAAAGCTTCATTTCAATTTATCAAAAAATATCCCAAAGATGTGTCTCAACATTTATCAGTTGAAATAATTCATTTAAAAAACCTATATAGAGCGAATCTGGATTTGGATCCGAATTAGCAAGAAAACTCGATTTTGTTGTCATTATCGAGACATTCGCTTCGACCAATCAAGGAAAGTAAACTTGTAACTTATCTCTTGCTAGTGATAGTGAACGAATAAAATAGTTTTATTGTGGATAATAAACAGCGGTGGGCACGAAAAATAACGGAAAGAGCCCTACAACAACATCAAGAAAAAAAGTCCTGTTACGGTCCCACAAGCAATTCTCGAATAGGGCCATAAAACCATAAAGTCTATGCGAGTCGAGCTATGGCCCACATTGTGTGTAATGTGATATGTGTACCTTATTTCTCAATTATTTTCGTCGTACACTTGAATTTAAAAATTTGATCCATGCAATACTCGTAACGAAGTGACAATACAAGAAGCATAATGTATTTAATTTAATTTAATTTTATTCTCTTTAATTTGATATTATAATGTGTGAGATTCTTATATTTAAAATACATTAAGAGTTACAGGCCTTTTCATTAGCCTTTTCTGCTTAGACTACGTTACATACAAAAAACAAATCAAAAATTTTAAATTTAATTTAATATAATTTTTTGGGGAAAAATTTAGCAAAAAAACCCTGCATTATTTAACTTAAAACTATATTAAGATAAGGTATTAAGCAATGCTACTAATATGAGAATATGTTGAATGAATACATCTATTTCTAAAAAGATGGCGTACGTTAAAGTCGGGCGCAGACGACTTTGGGATACCCTGTACCACCGCACTGCATTTAAGTCCGGTATATTGCTTAAGAATTCCAAAAGACATCTGATTGCAAAAATTGCAAACAAACGAAACGCAACGAATTTTGTGCACAACAGGTTTTTCGCCCGATCGGCCCTATGGCAGCTATATGATATAGTCAACCGATTTTGATCAAATTTGCTACAGTGCTTGGGAACTCTAAAAAACTTCTTAATGCCAAATTTGGTTACAATATCTTCACAAACAAACGAAACACAACGAATTTTGTACAAAAAACAAATTTTCGACCGATCGATCCTATGGGACCTATATGATATAGTCAACCGATTTTGATAAAATTTGGTACAGTGCTGGGGGTTTCTAAAAAACTTCCGATTGCCAAATTTGGTTATGATATCTTCATAAACAAACGAATTATCCATCTAAAACTTTTGCTTTTTTTCGAGGTCCTCTGAAACACCCCTATGGGATAGCTATATAATGTAGTCCCGATATCAAAAAAATAAAATAAACTTGTCTCCTATGGATTAATAGGGGATCTTATCTGAAAGTTTGGTTGCTCTAGCTCTTACCATCTCTGAGATCTAGGCGTTCATACGGACAGACGGACATGGGTATATCGACTTCTCTAGTCACTCTGATCATACTTTAGGTAACTTTGGGGGGTCTCCGACTTCTCCTTCTGTACGTTACATACATTTTCGGCTTGCACAAACACAATATACCCTTTGTACCATACGGTACAGGGTATAATTATTGTGTAATCGAGCAATCCTTTCATCAATAAACTCTATGTTGGCTTTACGGTGTAAGTCACTCGTGGAGTGATGCCAGGGCAAATTAAATATCATTTTTAATAACTTATTTTGAGCAACTTGTAATTTGCTAATGTGGCATTTGGCAACATCAACCCACACTGGGGCCCCGTAGAAAATAATTGATTGGAAAATAGATCTGAACAGGTATAGCTTGTTTTCAATGCTTAAACGTGAGTTTCTATTGATGAAAGGGTACAGAGTTTTAATTAACATATTAACTTTTTTAATTGCGTAATTAATGTGTTCTTTGAAAGTGAGCTTATTATCCAAAATAACTCCTAGATATTTTACGCTTTTTTCCCAATTAATGTCTACGGAGCTAAGATTAATGTGAACAGGAGGGAGGTATAAGCTTTTCCGCTTTCTTGTAAAAAAAATAGCCTGAGTCTTATCCGAATTAATTTGAATCCTCCACTTGGCAAAATAGGAAACTAGGGCATTAAATGCATTCTATAGATTGTTACTTATTTCACCAGGCACAGTGCCCGAACAAAGGATGGCAGTGTCATCTGCAAAAATAGATGTTGTGCAATTTCTTAGATCGGGAAAATCTGAGGTAAAAATGTTGTAAAGTATAGGAGAAAGGCAGGACCCCTGTGGGCAGCCTACACTTACATCAAACTGTTGGGATTGAGTCTTCCCTAAATGAACAGCAAAGGATCGGTCATTGAGAAAACTTTGAATTATTTTTATAAGTTCAGTCGGAAAATCATTTAGATACATTTTGTGAATAAGTCCTTCATGCCAAACAGAGTCGAAAGCTGCTTTAATGTCTAAGAGGACCATACCCGTAGATTGGGATCTTGCAAAATTGGACTTAACTGGTTTTTTAATTCTGACAAGGGGGTGCAGAGTACTATGCTCCATTCGAAATCCGAATTGTTGCGCAGGAAAGATATCCTTATCTTCAATGATTATTAATAATTTATTTTTAATTATTTTTTCTAGTATTTTGCCTGTTGATGACAGTAGACTTGTAGGGCGATACGAAGAAGGGAGCTCCTCAGGTTTGTTTGCTTTTCTAATAGGGATTACTTTAGATAGTTTCCAAGCCTTGGGAAAGTGGCTAAAGCGCAGGCACTCATTTATGACTCTTGTAAGAAATTGTACTCCTTTGCGAGGTAGAGCTTTTAAGTATATGTTCTCTATGCCGTCCAGCCCAGGGGACTTTCTAGATTTGAGGGCTTTAATGATTTTAGATATGACAGCAGGACCAACAAAGTACGAATCATGGATAATTGTTAATGTTAATGCCAATAGGTTCAATAACTTTTGTATCAGGAAGGGGTAGCAATGTATGGCGGATATTTTTCCTGATAATTAGAGCTACACCTCCCCCCCTTAGTACTGATCTATCATTCCTATAACAGTGAAAATTTGTGTTTTTAATTGAAATAGAGCTGGTTAACCAAGTCTCCGTAAGAAGACAAATGTCAATCTTTTTTTGATGAAGAAAATTGTATAGCTCATCCTTTTTTGCTCTAATGCCTCTGGCATTCCAAGTTACTATTTTTAATTGGGAAGTTAGACTTATGAGCACCATTACAATTAGCGCATTTAACTGACAAGTTTTCTTGACAATCAGACTTCTTGTGGTTACCTGCACATCTTGAACAATATGCTTTAACGGCACAACGGTTAGCACCATGTCCAAACATTTGACAATTGTAACATTCAGGCGTGCTCCGGAATCCGAATCAGAATAATTTATGCGGATTCGTTTTGAATCCGAATGTTTGGTGCTCCCATTTCCACCAATCCGAATTTTTTATGTACTTTGAAACCGACTGCTTTGTTGCAAGTGGAATTAAAACGAATCGTCAAAATAGTATTAAAAAACCACAAATTTTATATTGAAGTCATTTTTTATATACGCCTTGATATTCTTAGATTCTATTTATGCTAACTTTAATTTGCATATTAGCTGCTAACTATTTTTAATAATTTTTTTCCTGACACAACCCAAAAAGAGCATATACAAGCCAAACCGAATTTTCGTTTTGTTGGTGCATGTGTGTGTATCAAACATGCAAAAATTTCCCTTGTAACAAAAATAGTTAAATCGTGTTTAAATTTAATAAACATTGTTGCTAAATTAATATTTTTGTGTAATTTTATTTTAAAAAAAATGAAATAATAAAGAACTAGCAATATATTAATGAAAATTAAATCTAAACAACATGTACTAATAAAAAGGTGCAAAACTGCGGCAGCCTTGTCAGCTGTTTTGTATTAAACAAAAAACATTTCGCGCCAAGAAACACAATGTAGGTGCATATTTAACCAAAAGAATTTAATGCTAAAAAATATACAAATAAAAATTACAATATATAGGACATGATTCTTTCATTTTTTTACGCCTTCTTTTAGCTTTAAAACAAACCATTGAGAAAATAAATTACATTTTTGCAATGTTTACAAATTCTTAACAAAAGGCAGTCAGCTGGTTACACCGCACCATATGTCAATTTATCGAAAAAAGTGAGGGAAATTTACGCATTTATCGAGAATAAAAAAGGAAATTATCGACAAAAAATTCTGATTCCGGAGCACGCAAAACCGAATCCGAATAAAATTGTTCGGATTGAATTTTTCTGATTCCGGAGCACGCCTGATTGAGTCACTTTGTTGCCATGGCGTTTTTGATATTCCCATCTGACTCTAACGTAGTTTATGACTGAGTGATTTTTCCTTAGGTGGTAAGAGTGGTAGTTTTCTTGATAAAATAGACAACGTACAGAACCAAAACACTGTTATTGGGCCTCTTTCTCTGGACACATTTAACATCGATGCATTGCAGACCCGCACCTACGAGAGCGGATTTAATTAAGTCCGTATCCATTAAGTCTAGTCCAAATAGCAGAGCTTTGAATGGCCTATCATTTTTGTTTGCGTATGAAAAATACTCATATTTTCCGTTCATAAATAGACAAGCTGCTTCATAATCTTTTATTAACTCGCAATGCAGTTTCACTCCTATTGAAATTCTCTTTATTGAATATTTGCAACAGTTAATTTTTTTGCAAATAGTGTGCAGGTCATCCGCTGAGCATTTTAGAACAGTTATTGGAGGAACATAAGTTTTGGTTTTTTTGACGATGTGTTCAGTACCATCATTATAGCTCTCGACAGTGTCGTTAACAGTTTGAAGTGGTGAGAAATAGTTGGAGTTACCATTCGGGCGCTGTCCAGTATCTGTCTTAAGCATTTTTTCATGCCGACGCGGCGACATAGCAATGCCGCCCTTCGCAATTGTTCTTTTAATTTTGGTTGATTGATTTGGTTACTTTTAAATGAGTTGCTGATTCGTGGATGTTTGAAACTTCTGAATCGCTTTTTAACAATTTCAATTTGAGATTTTTGCCAATTATCAAGAATTGTTATTTTTAATTTACCAGTGTGTGCACACACAAACAGTGTGTACACACAGCACAAATAAAATTAGTGCCAGAAGAGTCTCAAAAATTGCACAATTTGATGTTGCAAATTTTTGTTTTAATTGTTTAAAGTACTTGCAAACACATGAACAAATATTTTTTAACGGTAAAGTATATATTGCCATAAAAATGGACTTGTCCATAAATTAATTTAATGTGAATATACAAATTTTCACACACGAAGAAAATTTTTCTCATCAACACACGTGTTAGCGCTGCCAACTCCTACGAAAAACTGAGAAGCATAATGAATAAAATTATGACTGTTAAAAAAATGCTGACCCGATGCAAGTGAAAAAGTTCGGCATACATACAGAACACAATGATTAAAGCTAAAGGTGTAATAGACGGGCCGGTTTTAGAAGTAAATGGAGTGGAACATCTGGCAGTTGGCATTTAAACGCTGTTTTCTCTGTTGAGCAGATTTCATAGAACTGCTAGGTTCATTGCTGCTATTTTTCGCATGTGTGCAAAGAGAAAGGAAGAAATGACGGCAATTATCGTCGGCTCTGAACTTCGTCTATACGCTGTCCGGCAATGTTCATATTTTTTGGGTCAGAAAGAAATTTGTAGATTTTCAGTTTTTGAGTATACATACATACATACAAGTATGTGACTTCTATGATGACACTTCTCAACATCGTTTGCCTTCGAACTAACAAATTCCGGCATAAAATGCGAAAAAGGGTGTTTTTTTCGACTCTCATTCTGTTTGACGGCTCATGTATAAACATTCATATGGATATTTGTGTATGTTGATTTCGTTGACAAAACGGCTCCTCAACAATGTAAGTCAATTGAGCAAAGGTAGGTAGGTAGGTAGAAGTGGTTGCCTTACGACACACCTAGGCCTGTAAAAGGCCCGTTGTGATGCCACTTGGGATAATCTTTCTACTCCCCTGGATGCTTTCTGAACCAACCTGTCGATTTAATAAACGAATTAATCCTATTTATCCTGATTCCTGCTAATTCAGTAACGTTTCCAATAAGTTCGGAACCCAGTGTGTTCAGTCTTCTCCTGCATAGTGCCATACATCCACACAGGAGATGCTCCACTGTTTCCTCCTCTTCGACTTCCTGGCAACTTCTGCAGTAGTCAAAATGAGGCACCCCCAATCTGCTAGCGTGCCTACCCATAAGACAGTGACCAGTAAGAACCCCTATCGTTGCTCTTACATCCTGTCTGCTGAGTTTTAAAAGTTGTTCTATTTAAGCTCCATTGTGGCCAGGTTTTTCTGCTAGTTAGACAGGTTCCAGTTTGAACCCATCTGTGATTCGCATCATTAGTGATATTTCTATCGATTAATAGTTTGCACGTTGCTAGCGGCATAGATATCATCGCCTTGTTAGACTGAAGTGATAACGTTGTGCCTCGCCTGGCTAACTCATCTGCCCTGCAATTGCCCTCGATATCTCGATGCCCGGGTACGCAGAGCAGATTAATGGTAAAGAATTTTGCAGCATCTAGTAGAAGCTCATTACATTCCATCACTGTTTTGGATGTGAGCCTTTCCGATAGTAAAGCTTTAAGAGCGACTTGACTGTCAGTGTATATGTGAATCTCTCTGTCGGATAGCACGTGCTTTTTAATGATGTTAATACTTTCCATTACAGCTATGACTTCTGCTTGAAAAACACTGCAATGATCTGGTAAACGGAAGGATTCGTTAATGCCTAACGGTTTCGAATAGACACCCCCTCCCACCTGATCATTGAGTTTGGATCCATCCGTAAAAATGGTGATTCTGCTGTTACAGTCTAGCACACCATTGTCCCAATCCTCACGAGATGGGAATCTTACACTGAATGGTTTGTCTAGGATTAACACAGTAGAGTTAAAAAGTCAGTGGTTCTGGGAATCTGCTTAAAATGACTCAGAATAGCTGAATTTCCTCTAGAACTAATGGCTATGTTCGAGGATTCTCTAAGCCTTAAGGCCGATTTCGCTGCTAGCTGTTTACTATATAGGTCTAACGGCAATAGATGCAACATTAACGTTTAATGCTGCTGTTGGGGTCGTTCTGAGGGCCCCGCTGATACTTAAGCTGGCCGCCCTCTGAATAGAGTTGATGCATTTCAATGCATTATTTTTGTTAAGCACCGGCCACCATACTAGAACTCCGTAAATTAGGACTGGCCTCACTATCGCTGTGTATATCCAGTGAACAACATGGTGTTTAAGACCCCATTTTGCTCCTACTGCTCTTTTGCATGAGTAAAGGGCTATCGCCGCTTTCCTCACTCTATCTTCAACATTTAGGTTCCAAAGCGGCTTCCTGTCTAGAATCAGTCCTAGGTAGCGAGCTTGTAAGGAAGTTCTGGTGCTGGGGTATAACTCAGTCTGAACCAGGGCCAACTTACAACTAATTTGTAAATTTGCTGAGACACTGGGCAGCGTAGGGGGGTTAGCAGTCACACTACACCACCCGTGCATACATACCATTTCTATACTCTAACGATTCTCTTGGGCTGTTGCTGAAAATAACATTTACTACTGGGTGCTCTCGTATGATCGCCACAGACTACGTCAATAGGCAGGGCCCGCTTGACCGTATCTAGGCTCGATTAAGGTAGGAGTTTGTGGCTGGTGGGCGAGGCCAACGCGTACCAACAAAAGGGCCAGCATGTATTGCACCTGAGTGGCGAAGCCAGCTTGGTTTATAATATATGCGGCTGGAAGGTGGGGAACAGGAATGGTAGCACACACTATGACGTTCAATCACTCTCGCGACACTGGAGCACAAATGTTTGTAATAATAGCAACGTTTAGTTTCTTCTCATAACTTTATAATCATTTCACTTTATTCTCTTATTTAAACCTTTTTTTATCCTAGTCTCGTACTTTAACCTTTTATTACTAACCACGTTTTCTCTTCCCTAACCTAACTCTTCCCGCGTGTCCATTTCGTGTTTTTGCCTCTTGTGTTTTCCGCGTCCACGTCTGTGCTCGTTGCCGTCCGAATCTATTCTCCCCTTGCTTTATTTTTCTATCGCCCACGCCAGCTCATACCTCAGTCTGTCGATGGCGATAAACGGCAGGCTGGGTTGGCAGTCCGGCGTGGCGATCTTCTACTTATCGATGTTTGGTTTTAACAATTAATACTAAAAGCATTATATTTTGACTTAATACTAGAATTTCTATAAACATTATATTTAACTATACCAATACTTTATTCATTATTGTGACGAGGCTGGTAGCCTCGTTACACCCCCCCCTTTCTTCCCGAGCGATGACGTTCTCCGGCCCTGCCTAAAATATACAATAGTTCTCTACTCAAATCTTCTCTGGAACTCGAAAAGCCTCGCCAGCGGGATGCTCGTCTACCTTGTCGGCGGGATGACCTTGTCTCGGGGTTGGACCTCGTCGATCTCGAACACCTCTTTGAACCTTTGGGCCTTCCAATTGCGAAGAATAGCCACCTGTACTAGTTCTCTCTTTAAAGTTGCGCTCTTCTCTCTGTCAATACTAAGCCCAGCCTCTCGAAGGCGCTGGAATACATGCCGTCTTGTCGGGAGCTGTCGCTTTGTAGCTCCTATAATGTTCGTGTCTTCCTCTCTTGCGGTCTGCACTACCACGCATTCGGGTTCAGCATCTGCTATTGGTGTCATCGCTGCGTTTGACAATGAAAGTGTGGCCTCGCCTGAATCACTCACCATTTCGAAACCAGTCGACGTGACTACCATGCTCGGGATCTGTACCTTCTCTAGTGCTGTGGTCGGCAATGGAAGGGAGGCCTTGCCTATTCCACTTTCCGCTGTTGTAGTCGTCGAGAAGGCCGCCTTTGCCCGGCTCTTCTCCTCCTTTGACCCTATCTGTTTTACCCGCCTTTCGGGTTTCGCATACATCTTCGGCGCCGTCGCTGCATTTGGTGGCGGGAATGTGGCCTCGCCTACTTCCCTCGCCGCTTTCAGATCAGCCGACTCGATCACCTTTGCCCTGCTGCTTTGCGTTTCGGATGCGGCCATTATCATCGCATCTCCAGAAACCACTGCTGCTGTTGGTAATGAAAGTGAGGCCTCGCCTGTTTCATCACACATCGTCACGTTCCTCTGTTCATCTGCCTTGCCCTGGCTCTGCTTCTTCTTAATCTTACTCTGAGTCCCACTTACTTGGGGTTCTCTTCGCTTTGTCGCTCTCTTACGTCTCTCTACCTTCTGCAGTGCGCCTGGCCCAGCCTTCAGCGCGGTTGCCTGCAGTCGAGAGTCATCATTCTCCTCGCTAACGAAGCTGTGTGTAGGCCTCGAGTCAGTCGTTGCGGCCATCATGTGCGATCCCATTTGCACCATGACGCCGGCGCGCTGCTCCTCCATCATCAACACTTCGTCTTCTTTCGGGGGCCTGATCTTTATGCCGCTACCGGTTCCCGATCCTGGTAGGGCTGCTGTCCGTTTCCCGGAGTCGTACGTTGGCAACACTCATACGTCTTAAGCCCCTGTCGTCCACATGCACGGCAAAATACCACCAAGGCATTGGGGCATTCCCGGGCCATGTGACCGGGCTGCGAGCATCTAAAGCAGGCGCGCCTAGAGTCAAATGCCTGGCCTGTTGCGTTTCGGAAACTTTCGTAAGCCACTTCATACTGATCGGCTGGGGGTGTTGTCGCACTCGAGAACGTTGTCGGTGGGGTTGCAGGTACCTCCGAGGTACGCCTATTACTAGCAATCCAATCGTAGCTCTGTTGTTTGACTACCTCGTATTCGCACGCGAGCTGTATGAGCTGTGCCAAGTCAGCGAACTCGTGTCGGCGAATATAGAGCCTGTAGTCAGGAGCAGCATTCTCGTACATCCTGTATTGTTGCTGGCTCTTGGTATACCCAGCGCGTTGCATCATCGTGCCAAGCGCAATGGAAAATGATTTAAAACTTTCATTTTCTATTTCGTCTTCTAGTCGCTCGAAGTAATGCGGTGGCAGGAAGAATTCCAGAAATTTGTGCCGGATAGTAGCCCACGGCGCCTCGCGCTGTTGGCTCATTCTATACCATTGTGCCGCTTCCCCTGTCAGCACTTCGATCATGGTTCCCGGTAGGTCGTTTACGTCAATGTGGTACGCGACGGCTCTATCCTCTAGCTCCTCTGTCAGAGCAAGTGCATCTGTACGGCCGTCGTAACGAACACCCCATTTACGGACCTGGTCCGGCACGACATCCTTACGTCTCGTTGCTACCATGGGCGCTGAGTGCCGCCGTGGGTCCGGCAAGTAGGTTCTGGTTTCCATTATTTATTTTTTTTTAAATTATTTATATATAAAAACTCATATTTATTTCATTTTTATTTTTAACACATTTCTTTTATTTGGTCTCATTTTTCTTTAATTACTTTTTCATAATCGTTTCTTTTTTCACTCTTTTTTCCGTGATTCAATTGTGCACTTATTTTATTTTATTCGTCTCATTTTATAAGACTTTCATATTCATTTCTTCATCATCACTTATTTCTTAATTTTCACCATCTCATATTTCTTAATTTTTCCCGCTTTATATTTTAATTTTTCTTTTCATTTCGATTTATTTTATTTTCATATCATTCTTTTACACCGCTCACTGTTAATTTTTTCCAACATATTATATTCGTGCCTTGATTTGCATTTAAAAATTTATTCTTATTCACTGTCATTGTATATTTCTTTGCTTTTCTTGCTTTTCTTGATTTTATTCCAAATTACTTTTTTTTCAAATTTCCTTTTATTTTATAAACTTTATTTTCCATTCTTGCCATATAATTTTACTTTCACTTTTTATTTATTTATAATTTTCTTTAATTTTATTTATTATTCTTTTCCCTCGAAACTCCGATTTTGGTTGTACCGCTTTAAATTTCATTTTAAATTTGGTTTGAACTTTATTCACTTTCATTTCAGCTTTTAAATTTTTTTCCAAAAAAAACGTGTTTTAATCCACTGTCACTTTTAGCTTTTGTCTCTTGCACACTGTCACTGACCCACTGTCTTCTTGTGTTCGGCCGTTCTCGCGATCCGTTATGAGCGATCCGTTATGCGCGCACAAACAACTCGGTTAAGCCACGCCGCCGCTGCACTCAAACTTGTGCATATACACCGTTTCGCGTACTGTACTTTTTGCAGCGGTCCACGCGGTACTTGTTGACGCCAATTTTAATTACTTTTTACTTTTGTCTGTTCCGTCTTGTTCCTATATTTGTTTACGACTTTTGCTAACTATGTATGTTGTAACTGTACGCGTGTCACCCACATGTTGCCGAATCTCTGCTGGTCTCTTTTTGTTCTTTTAACTCTTTTTTTTCTTTTAACTCTTTTTGTTCTTTTAACTCTTTCTATGTTCTCTCAACTATCACTCTGCTACTTTTATCTATGCCCAACTAAAACTGCATCTTTAACTATTTTGTATGCACGTGGTTTAACCATGGGTACCCCTAGCGGGGCTTTAATCCGCTATATATAAAAATATGCCTACGTGTGCCTCAGGGTCCCTGCTCGGGCGCCATTTGTAAGGAAGTTCTGGTGCTGGGGTATAACTCAGTCTGAACCAGGGCCAACTTACAACTAATTTGTAAATTTGCTGAGACACTGGGCAGCGTAGGGGGGTTAGCAGTCACACTACACCACCCGTGCATACATACCATTTCTATACTCTAACGATTCTCTTGGGCTGTTGCTGAAAATAACATTTACTACTGGGTGCTCTCGTATGATCGCCACAGACTACGTCAATAGGCAGGGCCCGCTTGACCGTATCTAGGCTCGATTAAGGTAGGAGTTTGTGGCTGGTGGGCGAGGCCAACGCGTACCAACAAAAGGGCCAGCATGTATTGCACCTGAGTGGCGAAGCCAGCTTGGTTTATAATATATGCGGCTGGAAGGTGGGGAACAGGAATGGTAGCACACACTATGACGTTCAATCACTCTCGCGACACTGGAGCACAAATGTTTGTAATAATAGCAACGTTTAGTTTCTTCTCATAACTTTATAATCATTTCACTTTATTCTCTTATTTAAACCTTTTTTTATCCTAGTCTCGTACTTTAACCTTTTATTACTAACCACGTTTTCTCTTCCCTAACCTAACTCTTCCCGCGTGTCCATTTCGTGTTTTTGCCTCTTGTGTTTTCCGCGTCCACGTCTGTGCTCGTTGCCGTCCGAATCTATTCTCCCCTTGCTTTATTTTTCTATCGCCCACGCCAGCTCATACCTCAGTCTGTCGATGGCGATAAACGGCAGGCTGGGTTGGCAGTCCGGCGTGGCGATCTTCTACTTATCGATGTTTGGTTTTAACAATTAATACTAAAAGCATTATATTTTGACTTAATACTAGAATTTCTATAAACATTATATTTAACTATACCAATACTTTATTCATTATTGTGACGAGGCTGGTAGCCTCGTTACAAGCTTTGTCACTAAATGTTAAGGCGATACCATTTAAAATCGGAGGTCTAACCTCCGGTAGTTTGTGCTTCCTTGTGAACATAATAAGTTCTGTTTTGCTGGCGTTAACACCTAGTCCACATGACTTTGACCACCGATCAACCTCATTCAGTAGATTTTGCATAATTTCGCAGAGGGTATTCGGAAATTTTCCCCTTACGATGATAGCAACATCATCCGCATAGGCAACAACTTTATGTCTACTCTCTTCCAGGCTCCGCAGAAATTTGTTCATCGCTAGAACCCACAAGAGAGGAGATAGGACTCCTCCTTGAGGGGTACCCCTTGTGACAGATCTGCGCACCTTTGAATCTCCTAACGTTGAATTCACGAACCTGCTTATCAGCATATGCTCGATAAATTTCACCAGAAACTCGGAGATACCCAGGTCTGGCAACGCAGTCGTTATTGCCCTCGGCTGTATGTTATTAAAAGCACCCTCGATATCTAGGAACGCTACCAAGGTAAATTCTTTATTTTCTAATGTTTTTTCAATTTCTGAGACCAGCGTGTTTAATGCTGTCTCAGTGGATTTGCCTTTACAGTACGCATGTTGCGAACTCGCTAGTTGCGATGGTGGAATAGTACCTCTGATGCTCAACTCTATGATTCGCTCAAGCGTTTTCAGAAGAAATGACGATAGACTGATAGGCTTGTAATCTTTGGGACTAACATGAGATATCTTTCCCGTTTTGGGTATAAAAACGACTTTGACTTCCTTCCACAAGGCGGGAATGTATTTCAGAGTTATAACACATTTATAGATAGTTATAAGCCATTTGACAATATAACCTAGCGAAAATTGAAGTTGCTCCGGGAAGATTCCATCGGGTCCTGGTGACTTGTATGGTTTGAACGTCTTTACTGCCCATTCTACATTGGGTTCTGTAATTAGGTCTAGCAAGCCTTTATCTGACTCCATTGCTGGCTCTATTCTCTTGTTGTTAATCCCCGCATCAACCGTGGCTCACTGGTCGAACCCGGGAAATGCGTATCTAGCAGTAAGTTTAGATATTCCTCACTAGATTCTGTCCATTTCATATCAGGCTTCTGGAGGTATCCAGTAGTCTGATTTGAGTTCGAAATTATTTTTCTTAGCCGAGATGCCTCGGTAACGTTTTCAATGTCACCACAAAAGGTCTTCCACGAGATCCTTTTCGCTTTCCTCAGCTCTTTTTTATATAACTTAAGATTTTCATAGTAACAGGTCCAATCGCAGTCCTCTTTCAAGAATTTCGCTCTATTGAACTGTCTTCTACCCTAAGGTCGCAACTGATTGAGACCTTCTGTCCACCAAGGTGGTTTCTTTTTCCCTCTGTTTGTTTTCCAGGGGCAGGCTTTCTTCTGCGCTTGTTTACACGCTCTAGTGAGTGATTCAACGAGACAGTCTAATGACTCGATATTATCAGGGTAAAAGGGTGGGGTTTCAGGAATATTACCCCTTAATTCGCGCAGATACACTTGTCAATTAGTCCTTTTCAGGTTCCTATTTGTGACCGTGTTCTGCGCTGTTTCTAGCAAATCAAATTCTATGTAGCGATGATCAGAGAATGAATGTTCTTTCGATACCATCCAGTGATCTATTTTCTCAAACAAAGAGTCTGTGACCAAGGTTATGTCTAAGACCTCCTGGCGATTACGGATTACGAAGGTGGGTTCCCTACCTCGATTACACAGTAGGAGATTCTTACTGATAATATAGTTAAAGAGAGACTCACCCCTTTCGTTGGTGTCAGAGCTGCCCCATATAGTATGGTGTGCGTTAGCATCACCTCCAAGGATGAGCTCACATTTGCTTCTTTCACTATCCAGTACCAGTTCTCTTATCAGTTGCGGTGGTAATGGTCCAGGATCGTCATGTGGTAGGTAGAAAGAGACAAGCCGATAATTTCTCTTGCCTATCTCCCAACTAGTTGTCGTCACGTCTTCATTGCTGTAGTTGTGAATCAAGAAAATATTTAGATTTGACTTTACCATGCATGCCCTGATTTTACCTGTACAGTTAGCATAGTACAATTTGTATTTTGCCGTCCTCAAGCCGCAGATACGACCTCCACTCACCCAAGGCTCCTGAATGAGAACGAAATCTGGCGATGTCTCTGCCAGACGATTCAGAAGCGCAGCCAAAGCTGCCTTACTGTGGTGGAGGTTTATTTGCAGAAAGCGCGTCATTTGTTATTGTGACGTCCGCTTCTTCCTGCGATTCGCTTAGAAGTTCTGTATCAGTTAAAAGCTCTCCCTCTGCATACATGTTGTCGAATATCGATGCGAGATTTGATCCCGTAGAACCAATGCTCTCTACATCGCTTATCATATCGACATCAGGTTCACTAGGAGCAACTGCAGCTGCGTCCGTTTTATAGGTTTTTATCATAAATTTTCCAAAACCATAATTCACTAAGCCGTCGCATTTCGCTAGCGGCTCTATAGTATCGTCTGCTAGCAGCAGGAGCACTTGCATCGTTGCTCTTTGCTTTACTGCTTTAATGTCGGCATTTTCACTACCGCTTTCAATTTTGACAAAGACCCATTTATCCACCGGAAGATTCGGGTTGGCTCTTGATCTTTAGGTAAGCTATCTTTTTCTAAGAATGAAACTACTTCTTCACGGAGGTTGTATAAGCGCTCATGACTTCTTCCGCGAAAAAGCCAACTGACTTCCGCAAATAAACACAAATCCCCGTAATCTGCCTTTATTTGCTCTAGAAACGCCTTAAATTTTCTATGCGTTAGCGCATTGTGACCTCCCCTTATTCTATTTATAATTTTAATAGACACGTTCATTGCATCTACGAGCTGAAAAATTTTAGCAAACAAAGCTTGTTGATGTATAATGCAGTGAAATGTTGGTACATAATACCGCTTCGGTTTAAATGTCCAACAAAACCTTCATTTTTTCCCACCATTGTGGCTGGACCATCAGTACAAATTGAAGAAAATTTTTTGATTGCTTCTAATGAAAGTATATGTTCAGAAAATGCCTCGCAAATTACTTTTCCACTTACGTGTCCATGAAAGGAATGTAACTTATAAAACTCTTCAAACGTATTAAAACCCTCGTCTATAGTTTTCACACATAAAATCATTTGGCTTATGTCATTTATGTCAACACTTTCATCGAAGCAAATTGAAAAATATTGACAAATATCAATTCTTCTTTTAGTTTCACAAAAGAGATATTTACTGATTTGTTCTGTCCTGCGAGATACTGTCCAACGCGACAACGGATTGTTGCTAATAAAATTAGCAGCATCCCCTTTTTGTCCTAAATTGCTCAAGACCTCTAAGCACAAGTCCTTGAAAAAAATTCCATCATCATATGGACGACCTCTTTTTGCCAAAGCTAAGCTTACAGCAAAAGAAGCTTTTAATTGTGCAGTTTCTGAGGAGTTGGACTCCTTGGACTGCTGAGTTATTATATTACAAATATTTTCATTCTTTGACTCATATAAAAGTTTCAATTTTTTTAAAAGGTTAAGTCGGTCCACTCCAACAACCACATGTAATTCTTTAGGATTTTTTGGTAATGCCTCTCAATATTATATCTTTTTTTTGCTATCACCCGATTGCATACCATGCATTCGTCTTCGTTAACCATATTTATTGAAAATAAAAATTCTAGTTCCCACTTTGAATCCCACATTATATTCACATAAGGCGGCTAGCGCACAACTGGCAAATAAAAACTCGCAATCAAAAGCTACACAACGAACGTTCGCATAAGACGGCCAGTGCGCAACTCAAAATAGCTTTACGCGCCACTACAGCTATTCTGTAAGTGCACGTTATAGCCTATTCACACTGGGGCACATTTAACATCTAACATCTTATGTCGAAGATGCTACGTATGAATTACCCGTTCCGTAAATTTCAACATCATTCCAACATCTTGTGGAAATGTTCCTATCTTATTGTGTCCCGATGAGAAATTACTCGATTATTTTTCTGTGCACCTCTAAATTTTGTCATTCGCTGCGAAAATGTAAACAATGTCATTGAAAATGACTGGCAACTTTGAATTCAAAACAAGGCGCCAAAGCCTCATATGTTTATGGAACTGGTACACAATTTAAAATGTGCGGCAATATATAGATAACAAAAACGTAAAACGCAATCCAGCAAGCGTTCCAGTCGGAGCTTCTAGTTGGATGAGGGAAAAAAGTAGAAACCAATTTTATTGATTTATATTTTGTATCTCTTATTTATTACATTTTTATAAACAAAGGCAAATTGTGGCTCATTAAAAAATCAGCATATTGTTTTTGACATCTACTATAGCACCGGCGATAATTCGACGGTGATTGACATATGAAAATGTGTAGCTCAAGGTTTAATTTTGCTAAAAAACTTACTTAATAATTATGGTGGTCAATAACTTCTACTGCTGTTGACTTTATGTTAATGTAGCACACATCCAATTAAACAATTGGCTAATATGCATACTTTTTTTATAATATATGTGAAAAGCCTATTAGCATTTTTTCGTTTTGGCTTTTTACTTCGGCAAGTGTTCGGCTCGTGTCTGTGTGAATACTCATTTTCATTCGGCCCCCACGGGCTATGGGTGCACATCACTGGTTTATATTGCCTTTGTGCTGCCCGCCTTAGCTAACAAGCGCTGAACTGAATTACATAGCTCGAGATGCAAATTAAATTTATTATTTAATCATCATTTTTGACTTTTTTTTCTTCTCTATTTCAATTAGTTTCCAATTTATTTTTTGTCATTTTAGAAAAACAACTTTTAATCATTTTCTATGGCAACTTAAGGGAAAAAAATAATTTTTTTTTTATTGTGAGTTGCTCTTGTTGAGAAAAACCATCAAAGTTCAAATTTAATAATTAACTAAATTTTTGAAAAAAAGTTGAGAGATGCTTGTACAGATCTTAAACTGATTTAGTGCAACAATGCTTAAAGGGGCCTTAAAGTTGGACACCTTAAAAATATGTGATGTGTAAAGATCATGCATATTCAACACTGATAACATGATAATAATGTATAAAAACAGCTGATTAGCAAAGACCGCGTTATCGAAACATAAATAATCGATATCAAGGGATTTCATATTGGTTTCTACAATTGTACAAAATTGATTGCATTGTTTATAGAAAATTGTTAAATAATTGTGTATTATAGCGTCGATTTTATTAGTTAACCCGAAAGTGCGTTGCTTAAATGTAAGTTCATAAGTTATGGTGTGTGTAAGCGGGTTGTCTAATAAATTTATGTTTAGAATGGAAACAAAAAAGCTGGTAGAATTAACCGTTACAGAAAAAGTCGACCTGCTTGCTGAGCTAGATGCGGGCATCTCGCAGCGGAAACTTGCTGTAAAGTACAATGTGTCCAAGTCAACAGTGGGCAACATAAAATCTTAACGAAGTCGAATTATGCACGCATTTCAGGAGAACGACAATCTAAAAAGAAAATTGAAGCAGACTCAGTTTTTTGGCATAAATGAGGCTGTTTATACATTCTTCGTTAAATGCAGAGCAGCCAACATTCCAGTTAGTGGACCAATTTTGCAAGCAAAGGCAAAGAAAATTAGCGAGGCCTTAAACATTGACAATTTTACTGCTAGCAATGGTTGGCTGGAGTCATTCAGGAAGCGCCACAATATTCAATTTAAGATTCTTTCGGGAGAAGCAGCGACCGCTAATCACCAGGCAGCTAATGATTGGAAAGCAAAATTGCCACAAATTTTAGATGGCTATAAGTTCAAGAATATTTTTAATGCGGACGAAACTGGTCTGTTCTACCGACAACTGCCCCGTAAATCGCTTTTAATGAAAAACGAAGCTGCGAAAGGATGTAAACTAGCAAAAGAGCGTTTGAGCCTGTTGCTTTGCTATGACTGAGTATGACTGGCGAAAAATTAAAACCGCTCGTTATAGGCCATGCCGCAAAGCCTCGTGCTTTCGCAAAGAACAAAGTCAATACACAAGACTTTCTTATCAATTGGGCATTCAAAAAAAAAGCTTGGATGACTATGATAATCTTCGAAAATTGGCTAAATCCACTCAACAAAGAAATGAAGTTTAAAAATCGAAAAATTGTTATTTTCGTTGACAACGTGGCTTGCCACAAGACTGACATTAAACTTACCCACATTAAATTACTTTTTCTGCCGCCAAACTTAACAACTGAAATACAGCCGTTAGATCAAGGAATTATTCAAGCGCTAAAGCTAAAATATAGATCAGGTATGCTTAATAGCCTTATTGCTAATATTGACGAAACCCAATCACTAACTGATGTAGGTCAAAAAGTTAATATTTTCGAAGCTTGTAAGTGGATTTCAACTGCATGGGAAAGCGTTTCAACCGAAACAATTAAAAAATGTTTTAATACCGCAGGATTTCCCAGCCAAAGTTGTGATGACGTAATAATTATTGATCACGCCACTGATCATCTGCCTATTGCATTGTGTGAAGACAAAGTCAATCAAATCCATCACATGGAGAATGCGAATGTGCACGAGGTCATTAGTGGCAATATTGACGAGTTATTGAATGATGTTGTAAGTGAAATAGTAAATGCATCCGAAATCTCAGATACCGATTCAGAAGTATCCGTGGAATCTATTGAGCAACCAACAATATCTCAAGAGCAAGCCCTCAAATATTGTAATGATCTCATTGGTTTTTCAATGGAGCAACTTCCAGATGCAACAACTCATTTAATGAAATTTAAAAGCACGTCTGAAACAAAAATTGCAAAATCAAAAGCTTATAAGCAAACTAATATAAAAGATTTTTTTAGTAATGTAACTTAAGTGACATTTTATGTTTAAAAACATGATTACATACAAAGTATTATTGAAACAAACTTGTAGACTGCTTTAATATAGTATACATATTCTGAAAATTTGAATTAATTTATGTATAAGTTAACATAAATGAAGTTAATAATTAATTTGTGTTAATTTTTTTTATCATTTGTATTATTAAATAAAGAGTTATGTTAAAACAATCATGACCCACAAAATCTAATTATAAAAAGTAAAAAAATAACATAATATCACTATAAAACTCTACCCCCTCATAAGTTGGCCACCTGCATAAGTTGGCCAAAAATTGTTGAACCATCAGTGGCCAACTTAAGCAGGTTCGACTGACTTATTTGTATATAATGATAAAAGGATTCAACAGCTTCTTTTTATTTATTTAGTAGTCAGGGTCAAGGATATACATACTAGATTTGTATGATTAAACGCTTATCATAACCTAGGGTATCGATTGAACTCAAATGTTCCTAAGTTAATGCATAAACATCAAAACAAACGCAGCCAGAGCCAATGCTTTGACCGAGCCCAAGTCAACGCAAAAACGTCACAACACAACACAGACCGAGCCAATGCTTGCTTTTGCTTTTGCCTTTCTTCAGTCAATGCATAAAGATCAACAAAAAATACAGACCGACTACCATTGCCGTTGCTTATTGTTGTTGCGTGGTGTTTATTTTGTGTTTGATTTTGCCTTTGCCCCAACCTTGCCCATCTCAATTTATAATCTTTCAACAGTAAATAAAGCTCGGAGCAACACTTAAACAAGCTCTCGCACACTCACATACCTGCAGTTCGGACGTTCAGGCCTGAAAAATTCAGACCTGAATTCAGGCATGAAAAGGAACCGAATGCTCATGGCTTTGTAAGAGAAACAAGGACAAATATAAAATTTCTCTTTCTATCTCTTTCTTTTGACAGACAAGCGCGACAAGCAAAGCAAAAAAGAATAAGCAAAGAAAAATAGGAAAAGTCAACGGCGTGTGTTTTGGTGTTATTAGTTTGACTTTACATTCGTATTGGTGTTTGCGATTGTGTGCGTAGCTATTTCTGAAGTTTTCTTTTATTACACAAAGAAAACGATTTTTGTGTGTGAAGTTGCTGGGAAAATTTCAATTGCTAGGTAAGTATTTATTAAATATTATTATTTAAAGCATTATTTTTTCTTTATAAAAGACAACCGCGCAAGTTTCGGCTAACTGTTAAAAAGGAACTAAAAAAAGACAAGACAAAAATAAACCAATTGATGCCTTGTCATGGGCACCAAAGGTGCGGCGTGCAAAAAAAGACTGCCTGGAAAGGATTTAAGCCATTTTAAACCTTACTTGGTAGGTCGAAAAATACGGGTATTGTAATATTTAAAAAATATTTTTTGAATTTAGAATGCATGCGAGTTACAGCGGACTCTGGCCCAATAGAATCACAGCTGCGTAATGCAATTAAGTTGCAAGAAATCGCAATTTTAAGGCTGCACCCAATCTGCACTGTAATTTATAATATTAAATTAAAATTGATAATAAAATTTTGTTGAAAATGTATGAAGAATATTTGTTCCAGTGTGTTAATTACTCACTTGTGATTTCAGACCTGACTGAATGTGCACTGAATTCAAGTCTGATTTTTTAAAAAATTCACCTGATTTCAGGCATGACTTATCAAAGTCAATCAGCACTGAATTCACAGCTGATTGTTACGGCTAAGGTTCAGGCCTGAAAGCCAAGGACATGCATGTGCAAATTCATTGACAAATGAATGCGTAAATTCATGGCTGGTACTGAAAATTCATGCATGATTTCATGACTAATTCAGGCCTGAACCGAACTGAAGGGATTTTACTTGTTATGCTCATACAGACTTGAGTTAACTCAACGCAGCTCTCCGTTCACTTTGAGCGCGACACTCAAACAAGCTCATTTCGGTTTGCTACTCACACTCACATTTTACTTGTTATACTCGTACAGGCTCGAGCGCACTCAATGCAGCTCTCTGATGCACAGTATTATTGTATTTCGCGCCAAGACAAAGATAAGGATTTTAACAAAAGTCGATTCGCAAAACCACGCATCGAAAATTGACTTTGCTCTAATTAAGAGCTATACAAATTTTAAAGAAAGGTCAAATTTGTTTTATTAGTTCTTTGTCACAACAAATAGTTGGTGCAAAGTGGCCACCATTAGGACAAGTTTTAAAGGCGTTTTTATACCCTGTACTATATGGTACAAAGAGTATATTAATCATATAATTGCATAAATAAGTTCTTAACATATACGAGCAGTGGAAAAGCCTAAGGAAAGCAAATGAAGATAAAAAAGAAAGGGCGAGATATCGAATAGAAAAGGAAACGGCACGTGAAGCAAAATATCGGAAAACATCGGAATCACAACAACCTGGTTAGTACTTTTGTTGATCCTGCAAATTGTGTTTGAGATATTAAATTCAAAACCAGGTTTTGTTGAAAGTGACAGTGAAAGTGATAATGATCCTGAGCTATTGCATTTTGACAGTGAAGCAAAACTGGATAACGCCACGCTTATGCTATCTATGCGCTGGATAAAGCAAAGGTAAAATAATCAGATTGATGAATTGATAGATTGATAATAAACTTCTTGTGTTATATCCTGGTGTCCGACAGAGATGCGCCTAGAAATTCCATAGAACACAGAAATGGCTTCTACTCATATTTCTCTACGCGTGACAGCGAGGCAGAAAGATCAGTAAAGCAGTGCAACTCAGCTCTCTTGTCCATCGACAGCCAGAGAGCGTTTTCTTGCTATCCTGCCATGGTAGAATAAACAAGGTAAGCTATTCCCGAAAATTTTTCGCGACACAAACCTTATTTTTAATTTCGTTGATGTCTACACGAGAAAGCCGCAGTAGTTGCAACCATCAGAACAAAAAAAAAATTTTTAAATATGCTTGCCTACGCACAACAACAGCATTGGGGGTGGTTTGCTTTTCGCTCTCCCGCTTAGACTAAAAATAAGGTTTCAGTGGAGTGAATAGCATACCTGTATAATTCTACCATGCTATCCTGCTCTGCCGACTGTAACTCCAATGTTACAGTCGCAGTGCAGCTCCCCATCAACGATGAGTGGAATAATTTCGACACACACCGCATCATCAACAGGTGCAATGTCTTCATTAACTACTGCAATCGCAGCAATAACAACAAAAACTGCAACGGTCTACGTAAGTAAGCTTAAAGTCAATCCTCCACCAATATACATTTGCGAGCAAAGCTCAAGTAAACTAGTGAACAAACTAGTAGCACTAATTGGAGATAAAACATTTTACATAATTCCTCAAAAAAAAAGGAAATATACCAAATACCTTGTAGAAGCTGGTAAAAACTATTACACATATCAGCTTAAAAGTTGCTTTTAATTTTTTAACTTTAATGAAAAACGGTTATAAATATCTTAAACAAAAATAAAGAACCGCAACCACTCGTCAAAGTTGATCTCGCACTATAGAGCAAAACTTTAAAAAGAAATTAAATCCACCCCATATACAAGCTACAGTTTCTGTTGCACCGGAGGATCACTGTCGAAAAGCCGCACAAGCGTAAAAATCCAGTGCAGTGCACCAATACACAGCAATGCACTTCTACACACCCTCCCAACTGAGTCCTTCTATTCCTTCATCTTCAGTTCCCGTGCCATTTACTCCTGACATTTTCTTTGAAGGCGCTCTAAGGATGGGAATGAAAACTACCGCTCCAATCAAAAAGTCTCACATCCCGTACAGACAGAGCAAACACTGCCGAACTTATGCCATAATGAGCAGCAACAACCAAGCTGTTTTGAAGCAGAGATGCTATCGCTACAAAAAAGTATGGATGACTTTATGACGTTTATGCAAACCACTACGCAAGAACACATGCGAAACCAAAGTATGCTGATACAACTACTATTATTATTATTTGGCGTTAGACAACCCTATTGGGTCATAGCCTGATGCACGATTTGCCTCCACACGCCCCTGTCTTGCTCGCGCCTTCTCCTTCTCCAGTTGGTAACACCAACTGTAACACCAACACCGTGACAGGGTTTCAGTCACTTTGTCCTCCCAACGTGTCCGGGGTCTTCATCAAACACTTTACGAGCTGTAGTTTGTTCTTCCATCCGTACGACGTGACCCAGCCATCGTAGTCGCTGAGTGTTCAATCGACTGACTACATCAACATCGTCATACAGTTCGTACAACTCGTCATTCCACCGAATACGATAGGTACCGCCAACGCAAACAGGACCAACAATTTTGAGAAGAATTTTCCTCACGAACACCCCAAGAACAGCTGCATCTGATTGTGTTACTGTCCAGGCTTTCGCACCATATAAAAGCAACTGAAGAATGAGCGTCTTGTAAAGTGTCGTCTTCGTCTGTCGAGAGAGAGCTCTGCTTTTGACTTGCCTACTGAGCCCATAGTAGCATCTGTTGGCAAGTGTTATTCTCCACTTAATTTCCAGTCTGCAATTATTGCTGCTGTACACAGCAGAGCCAAGGTAGATGAATTCCTTGACTGACTCAAAGCTATAGCTATCTGCGGTTAGCTGAGAATCAAGACGCCGCGATTCTCTGCTGGAGCATACCATAAACTTTGTCTTGTCCATATTTACTGCCAGTCCCATTTAAGCTGATTCCTTTTCGATTGCTCCAAAAGCGGCATTTACGTCACGCTTGGTGCGACCAATGATGTCGATATCATCAGCGTATTCAAGGAGCTGGTTAATGTTGTGCCCGTCCGATGTACACCCACCTTTCTTATAATACTCTCCATCATGGAATCTTCCCGGAGCAACTTCAATTTTCGCTAGGTTATATTGTCAAATGGCTTATAACTATCTATAAATGTGTTATAACTCTGAAATACATTCCCACCTTGTGGAAGGAAGTCAAAGTCGTTTTTATACCCAAAACGGGAAAGATATCTCATGTTAGTCCCAAAGATTACAAGCCTATCAGTCTATCGTCATTTCTTCTGAAAACGTTTGAGCGAATCATAGAGTTGAGCATCAGAGGTACTATTCCACCATCGCAACTAGCGAGTTCGCAACATGCGTACTGTAAAGGCAAATCCACTGAGACAGCATTAAACACGCTGGTCTCAGAAATTGAAAAAACATTAGAAAATAAAGAATTTACCTTGGTAGCGTTCCTAGACATCGAGGGTGCTTTTAATAACATACAGCCGAGGGCAATAACGACTGCGTTGCCAGACCTGGGTATCTCCGAGTTTCTGGTGAAATTTATCGAGCATATGCTGATAAGCAGGTTCGTGAATTCAACGTTAGGAGATTCAAAGGTGCGCAGATCTGTCACAAGGGGTACCACTCAAGGAGGAGTCCTATCTCCTCTCTTGTGGGTTCTAGCGATGAACAAATTTCTGCGGAGCCTGGAAGAGAGTAGACATAAAGTTGTTGCCTATGCGGATGATGTTGCTATCATCGTAAGGGGAAAATTTCCGAATACCCTCTGCGAAATTATGCAAAATCTACTGAATGAGGTTGATCGGTGGTCAAAGTCATGTGGACTAGGTGTTAACGCCAGCAAAACAGAACTTATTATGTTCACAAGGAAGCACAAACTACCGGAGGTTAGACCTCCGATTTTAAATGGTATCGCTTTAACATTTAGTGACAAAGCTCGCTACCTAGGACTGATTCTAGACAGGAAGCTGCTTTGGAACCTAAATGTTGAAGATAGAGTGAGGAAAGCGGCGATAGCCCTTTACTCATGCAAAAGAGCAGTAGGAGCAAAATGGGGTCTTAAACACCATGTTGTTCACTGGATATACACAGCGATAGTGAGGCCAGTCCTAATTTACGGAGTTCTAGTATGGTGGCCGGTGCTTAACAAAAATAATGCATTGAAATGCATCAACTCTATTCAGAGGGCGGCCAGCTTAAGTATCAGCGGGGCCCTCAGAACGACCCCAACAGCAGCATTAAACGTTAATGTTGCATCTATTGCCATTAGACCTATATAGTAAACAGCTAGCAGCGAAATCGGCCTTAAGGCTTAGAGAATCCTCGAACATAGCCATTAGTTCTAGAGGAAATTCAGCTATTCTGAGTCATTTTAAGCAGATTCCCAGAACCACTGACTTTTTAACTCTACTGTGTTAATCCTAGACAAACCATTCAGTGTAAGATTCCCATCTCGTGAGGATTGGGACAATGGTGTGCTAGACTGTAACAGCAGAATCACCATTTTTACGGATGGATCCAAACTCAATGATCAGGTGGGAGGGGGTGTCTATTCGAAACCGTTAGGCATTAACGAATCCTTCCGTTTACCAGATCATTGCAGTGTTTTTCAAGCAGAAGTCATAGCTGTAATGGAAAGTATTAACATCATTAAAAAGCACGTGCTATCCGACAGAGAGATTCACATATACACTGACAGTCAAGTCGCTCTTAAAGCTTTACTATCGGAAAGGCTCACATCCAAAACAGTGATGGAATGTAATGAGCTTCTACTAGATGCTGCAAAATTCTTTACCATTAATCTGCTCTGCGTACCCGGGCATCGAGATATCGAGGGCAATTGCAGGGCAGATGAGTTAGCCAGGCGAAGCACAACGTTATCACTTCAGTCTAACAAGGCGATGATATCTATGCCGCTAGCAACGTGCAAACTATTAATCGATAGAAATATCACTAATGATGCGAATCACAGATGGGTTCAAACTGGAACCTGTCTAACTAGCAGAAAAACCTGGCCACAATGGAGCTTAAATAGAACAACTTTTAAAACTCAGCAGACAGGATGTAAGAGCAACGATAGGGGTTCTTACTGGTCACTGTCTTATTGGTAGGCACGCTAGCAGATTGGGGGTGCCTCATTTTGACTACTGCAGAAGTTGCCAGGAAGTCGAAGAGGAGGAAACAGTGGAGCATCTCCTGTGTGGATGTATGGCACTATGCAGGAGAAGACTGAACACACTGGGTTCCGAACTTATTGGAAACGTTACTGAATTAGCAGGAATCAGGATAAATAGGATTAATTCGTTTATTAAATCGACAGGTTGGTTCAGAAAGCATCCAGGGGAGTAGAAAGATTATCACAAGTGGCATCACAACGGGCCTTTTACAGGCCTAGGTGTGTCGTAAGGCAACCACTTCTACCTACCTACCTACCTTTGCTCAATTGACTTACATTGTTGAGGAGCCGTTTTGTCAACGAAATCAACATACACAAATATCCATATGAATGTTTATACATGAGCCGTCAAACAGAATGAGAGTCGAAAAAAACACCCTTTTTCGCATTTTATGCCGGAATTTGTTAGTTCGAAGGCAAACGAGGTTGAGAAGTGTCATCATAGAAGTCACATACTTGTATGTATGTATGTATACTCAAAAACTGAAAATCTACAAATTTCTTTCTGACCCAAAAAATATGAACATTGCCGGACAGCGTATAGACGAAGTTCAGAGCCGACGATAATTGCCGTCATTTCTTCCTTTCTCTTTGCACACATGCGAAAAATAGCAGCAATGAACCTAGCAGTTCTATGAAATCTGCTCAACAGAGAAAACAGCGTTTAAATGCCAACTGCCAGATGTTCCACTCCATTTACTTCTAAAACCGGCCCGTCTATTACACCTTTAGCTTTAATCATTGTGTTCTGTATGTATGCCGAACTTTTTCACTTGCATCGGGTCAGCATTTTTTTAACAGTCATAATTTTATTCATTATGCTTCTCAGTTTTTCGTAGGAGTTGGCAGCGCTAACACGTGTGTTGATGAGAAAAATTTTCTTCGTGTGTGAAAATTTGTATATTCGCATTAAATTAATTTATGGACAAGTCCATTTTTATGGCAATATATACTTTACCGTTAAAAAATATTTGTTCATGTGTTTGCAAGTACTTTAAACAATTAAAACAAAAATTTGCAACATCAAATTGTGCAATTTTTGAGACTCTTCTGGCACTAATTTTATTTGTGCTGTGTGTACACACTGTTTGTGTGTGCACACACTGGTAAATTAAAAATAACAATTCTTGATAATTGGCAAAAATCTCAAATTGAAATTGTTAAAAAGCGATTCAGAAGTTTCAAACATCCACGAATCAGCAACTCATTTAAAAGTAACCAAATCAATCAACCAAAATTAAAAGAACAATTGCGAAGGGCGGCATTGCTATGTCGCCGCGTCGGCATGAAAAAATGCTTAAGACAGATACTGGACAGCGCCCGAATGGTAACTCCAACTATTTCTCACCACTTCAAACTGTTAACGACACTGTCGAGAGCTATAATGATGGTACTGAACACATCGTCAAAAAAACCAAAACTTATGTTCCTCCAATAACTGTTCTAAAATGCTCAGCGGATGACCTGCACACTATTTGCAAAAAAATTAACTGTTGCAAATATTCAATAAAGAGAATTTCAATAGGAGTGAAACTGCATTGCGAGTTAATAAAAGATTATGAAGCAGCTTGTCTATTTATGAACGGAAAATATGAGTATTTTTCATACGCAAACAAAAATGATAGGCCATTCAAAGCTCTGCTATTTGGACTAGACTTAATGGATACGGACTTAATTAAATCCGCTCTCGTAGGTGCGGGTCTGCAATGCATCGATGTTAAATGTGTCCAGAGAAAGAGGCCCAATAACAGTGTTTTGGTTCTGTACGTTGTCTATTTTATCAAGAAAACTACCACTCTTACCACCTAAGGAAAAATCACTCAGTCATAAACTACGTTAGAGTCAGATGGGAATATCAAAAACGCCATGGCAACAAAGTGACTCAATATCACTATAAAACTCTACCCCCTCATAAGTTGGCCACCTGCATAAGTTGGCCAAAAATTGTTGAACCATCAGTGGCCAACTTAAGCAGGTTCGACTGACTTATTTGTATATAATGATAAAAGGATTCAACAGCTTCTTTTTATTTATTTAGTAGTCAGGGTCAAGGATATACATACTAGATTTGTATGATTAAACGCTTATCATAACCTAGGGTATCGATTGAACTCAAATGTTCCTAAGTTAATGCATAAACATCAAAACAAACGCAGCCAGAGCCAATGCTTTGACCGAGCCCAAGTCAACGCAAAAACGTCACAACACAACACAGACCGAGCCAATGCTTGCTTTTGCTTTTGCCTTTCTTCAGTCAATGCATAAAGATCAACAAAAAATACAGACCGACTACCATTGCCGTTGCTTATTGTTGTTGCGTGGTGTTTATTTTGTGTTTGATTTTGCCTTTGCCCCAACCTTGCCCATCTCAATTCATAATCTTTCAACAGTAAATAAAGCTCGGAGCAACACTTAAACAAGCTCTCGCACACTCACATACCTGCAGTTCGGATGTTCAGGCCTGAAAAATTCAGACCTGAATTCAGGCATGAAAAGGAACCGAATGCTCATGGCTTTGTAAGAGAAACAAGGACAAATATAAAATTTCTCTTTCTATCTCTTTCTTTTGACAGACAAGCGCGACAAGCAAAGCAAAAAAGAATAAGCAAAGAAAAATAGGAAAAGTCAACGGCGTGTGTTTTGGTGTTATTAGTTTGACTTTACATTCGTATTGGTGTTTGCGATTGTGTGCGTAGCTATTTCTGAAGTTTTCTTTTATTACACAAAGAAAACGATTTTTGTGTGTGAAGTTGCTGGGAAAATTTCAATTGCTAGGTAAGTATTTATTAAATATTATTATTCAAAGCATTATTTTTTCTTTATAAAAGACAACTGCGCAAGTTTCGGCTAACTGTTAAAAAGGAACTAAAAAAAGACAAGACAAAAATAAACCAATTGATGCCTTGTCATGGGCACCAAAGGTGCGGCGTGCAAAAAAAGACTGCCTGGAAAGGATTTAAGCCATTTTAAACCTTACTTGGTAGGTCAAAAAATACGGGTATTGTAATATTTAAAAAATATTTTTTGAATTTAGAATGAATGCGAGTTACAGCGGACTCTGGCCCAATAGAATCACAGCTGCGTAATGCAATTAAGTTGCAAGAAATCGCAATTTTAAGGCTGCACCCAATCTGCACTGTAATTTATAATATTAAATTAAAATTGATAATAAAATTTTGTTGAAAATGTATGAAGAATATTTGTTCCAGTGTGTTAATTACTCACTTGTGATTTCAGACCTGACTGAATGTGCACTGAATTCAAGTCTGATTTTTTAAAAAATTCACCTGATTTCAGGCATGACTTATCAAAGTCAATCAGCACTGAATTCACAGCTGATTGTTACGGCTAAGGTTCAGGCCTGAAAGCCAAGGACATGCATGTGTAAATTCATTGACAAATGAATGCGTAAATTCATGGCTGGTACTGAAAATTCATGCATGATTTCATGACTAATTCAGGCCTGAACCGAACTGAAGGGATTTTACTTGTTATGCTCATACAGACTTGAGTTAACTCAACGCAGCTCTCCGTTCACTTTGAGCGCGACACTCAAACAAGCTCATTTCGGTTTGCTACTCACACTCACATTTTACTTGTTATACTCGTACAGGCTCGAGCGCACTCAATGCAGCTCTCTGATGCACAGTATTATTGTATTTCGCGCCAAGACAAAGATAAGGATTTTAACAAAAGTCGATTCGCAAAACCACGCATCGAAAATTGACTTTGCTCTAATTAAGAGCTATACAAATTTTAAAGAAAGGTCAAATTTGTTTTATTAGTTCTTTGTCACAACAAATAGTTGGTGCAAAGTGGCCACCATTAGGACAAGTTTTAAAGGCGTTTTTATACCCTGTACTATATGGTACAAAGAGTATATTAATCATATAATTGCATAAATAAGTTCTTAACATATACGAGCAGTGGAAAAGCCTAAGGAAAGCAAATGAAGATAAAAAAGAAAGGGCGAGATATCGAATAGAAAAGGAAGAGGCACGTGAAGCAAAATATCGGAAAACATCGGAATCACAACAACCTGGTTAGTACTTTTGTTGATCCTGCAAATTGTGTTTGAGATATTAAATTCAAAACCAGGTTTTGTTGAAAGTGACAGTGAAAGTGATAATGATCCTGAGCTATTGCATTTTGACAGTGAAGCAAAACTGGATAACGCCACGCTTATGCTATCTATGCGCTGGATAAAGCAAAGGTAAAATAATCAGATTGATGAATTGATAGATTGATAATAAACTTCTTGTGTTATATCCTGGTGTCCGACAGAGATGCGCCTAGAAATTCCATAGAACACAGAAATGGCTTCTACTCATATTTCTCTACGCGTGACAGCGAGGCAGAAAGATCAGTAAAGCAGTGCAACTCAGCTCTCTTGTCCATCGACAGCCAGAGAGCGTTTTCTTGCTATCCTGCCATGGTAGAATAAACAAGGTAAGCTATTCCCGAAAATTTTTCGCGACACAAACCTTATTTTTAATTTCGTTGATGTCTACACGAGAAAGCCGCAGTAGTTGCAACCATCAGAACAAAAAAAAAATTTTTAAATATGCTTGCCTACGCACAACAACAGCAATGGGGGTGGTTTGCTTTTCGCTCTCCCGCTTAGACTAAAAATAAGGTTTCAGTGGAGTGAATAGCATACCTGTATAATTCTACCATGCTATCCTGCTCTGCCCACTGTAACTCCAATGTTACAGTCGCAGTGCAGCTCCCCATCAACGATGAGTGGAATAATTTCGACACACACCGCATCATCAACAGGTGCAATGTCTTCATTAACTACTGCAATCGCAGCAATAACAACAAAAACTGCAACGGTCTCCGTAAGTAAGCTTAAAGTCAATCCTCCACCAATATACATTTGCGAGCAAAGCTCAAGTAAACTAGTGAACAAACTAGTAGCACTAATTGGAGATAAAACATTTTACATAATTCCTCAAAAAAAAAGGAAATATACCAAATACCTTGTAGAAGCTGGTAAAAACTATTACACATATCAGCTTAAAAGTTGCTTTTAATTTTTTAACTTTAATGAAAAACGGTTATAAATATCTTAAACAAAAATAAAGAACCGCAACCACTCGTCAAAGTTGATCTCGCACTATAGAGCAAAACTTTAAAAAGAAATTAAATCCACCCCATATACAAGCTACAGTTTCTGTTGCACCGGAGGATCACTGTCGAAAAGCCGCACAAGCGTAAAAATCCAGTGCAGTGCACCAATACACAGCAATGCACTTCTACACACCCTCCCAAATGAGTCCTTCTATTCCTTCATCTTCAGTTCCCGTGCCATTTACTCCTGACATTTTCTTTGAAGGCGCTCTAAGGATGGGAATGAAAACTACCGCTCCAATCAAAAAGTCTCACATCCCGTACAGACAGAGCAAACACTGCCGAACTTATGCCATAATGAGCAGCAACAACCAAGCTGTTTTGAAGCAGAGATGCTATCGCTACAAAAAAGTATGGATGACTTTATGACGTTTATGCAAACCACTACGCAAGAACACATGCGAAACCAAAGTATGCTGATACAACTACTATTATTATTATTTGGCGTTAGACAACCCTATTGGGTCATAGCCTGATGCACGATTTGCCTCCACACGCCCCTGTCTTGCTCGCGCCTTCTCCTTCTCCAGTTGGTAACACCAACTGTAACACCAACACCGTGACAGGGTTTCAGTCACTTTGTCCTCCCAACGTGTCCGGGGTCTTCATCAAACACTTTACGAGCTGTAGTTTGTTCTTCCATCCGTACGACGTGACCCAGCCATCGTAGTCGCTGAGTGTTCAATCGACTGACTACATCAACAAAGTCATACATACTTTCTGCAAAGTCGCGTTGACTTTGCTGGAACACCTAGTTCAGACATGGCGGCATATAGGCAATCTCGGCGTGGGCTATTATAAGCAGCCTTGTAATCGACAAAAATATGGTACGTGTCGATTTGGTTTTCATATATCTTTTCCAAGATTTGGCGTTATGTGAATATCTGGTCGATGGTGGATTTACCACGTCGGAAACCGTACTGATAAGGTCCGATCAGTGCCTCAGAATGTAGTTTCAACCTCTCACACAATACGCTCGTGAGAACCTTATATGCGACGGGTAGAAGACTTATTCTACGGTAGTTGGTGCGTAACGTGGCATCACCCTTCTTCAGGATGGGATAGAACAGACTGAGGCTCCAATCGTCGTGCATGCTTTCCATGAGCCATACCTTGCAGATGAACAGTTCAGCCTCTAGTCCATCAGCACCTGGTGCTTTGTTGTTCTTAATTCGCTTGATTGCGACCTCGACTTCGGTGTGGCTTGGTACCGGAAATTCGATATCACCATCGCCAACTGGGGATCATCTTCTCCTAAGTCAATGCTCGGGTCATCGCCGGCCAACAAACTTAAGAAGTGATTCCACCATAGCTTCAGTACGATCTCTGCATCTGCGACCAAATTTCCGTCATCATCTCTGCAGGCGATTTCTCCAGTCTTCAAACCTTGGGTCAGACGCTTAACCCTCTGGTAAAAGTTTCGAGCCTCATTCCTGCTTCTAGTACATTCAATGTTCTCACACTCACGCCTTTCACGTTCTCATTTCTTGCGTCTGAAATGACGGTTCTCATCCCTTCTCATTTTCCTGTAAACATCCACAACCGCTCGGGTAGCTCCAGCTTGCAGTGTTCTTTGATAGAAGGCGTCTTTTGCAGCTGTTGCTTCACGACACTCCTAGTTGTACCATGGGTTCCTAGTGGGTGGGCGCTGGAATCCAATCACTTCTTCCGCCGAAGCTTGCAGGGAGTGAGATATGTGCGCCCACCTATCGCTAGGGTTTTCAGGCATTGGAGAGTCTGTCTCAGTAAGCCAGAGAGTCGAGTGAAGAATGCGTCCTGTGTCTGTTGTGATTGCAGCTTTCCTATGTCCAGCTTTCTCGACATATCTCGACGTGAAATTTTCAACACACACAGCTGCGTGCGAACATTAGCTGCAACAAGGTTATGGTGGGAGTCGATGTTAGGACACCGGCACCATCGCACGCCAAGTATGTTGGAAGCCTGCCTTGCATCGACCACAACAGGATCTATCGGATTCCGAGTCGTTGCTTTGTGTGTGTCTAGATGGCGGAATGACGTGCGCTGCTGCAAATCCAATTAATCTTATACCATTGCTCGAAGTGAACTCATGTAGGCTATGTCTCCCGACAGTCACACCAAAGATCCCTTCACGCCCAACCTTGGCATTAAAATCTCCAAGGAGGATCTTAAGGTCATGAGATGGACAGCGGCCGTAGGTCGAGCTCTGCATAAAAAGCATCTTTAGTAACGTCTTCCTTTTCTTTAGTTGGGGCGTACGCACAAATCAGGCTGGTCTTGAAGTATTTGGCAGAAATTCGTATCGTTGCCATTCACTCGTTTATTGCCTTAAAGTGAGAGACAATGCTCCGTAGATTGGCACCTACAACGAAACCACAGCCAAATTCATGCCGTTCTGGATGGCAGCTGTAGTATATATCGCAGTTCTTTCTTCTCTTGCAGCCCTGTCCCATCCATCGCATTGCCTGGATAGCAGTAATGACTGCTTAACATTTTTCAAGAGTTTCTGCCAGTTGTTGAGCAGCACCAGGTCTATACAATGTTCGTACATTCCAGGTACATACTCTCAAATCGTGGTCCTTTTTCCGTTTGCCGTCGTCGTCAACATCCGTTGACTCTGGCCGTAGTCCACTGCCCACCACACTTTTCGATCTTTGAGGATTGATTGACAGGATTCTTTAATACGCTATGGGAGCGATTTATTGCTGTTGGTGACTATAATGCCAAGCATACGCATTGGGGATCTCGTCTTGTAATCCCAAAGGGAAAGCAGCTATACAATGCTATCATCAAACCCCTCAACAAGTTCGACTATGTGTCTCCGGGTAAGCCTACCTATTGGCCAGTAGATCCAAAAAAACTACGACCTTATTGATTTCGCAATCACCAGAAAGATTCAACAAAACATGGTAACAGCCGAAAGAGCGAGTGCATTTGCTACTACAAGTGTTTCAGCCAAACCCTGCCAGCAATTCATTTGTTCTCCCATCTTCGTCACGTTACAATCTAGTAGAGCCATTAAAACCAATCGATTTCAGGCCGAGCGAAAAAGCAAAAGTCATAAAAGAGGAATTAAAGCCATCCCAGCGACTTTTTTTAGTGCCGTTTAATATAAATGTAATTCATTTATTAATTGTAAAGTAAATTAGAATAAGATTTGATTATTTTAAATCCCTTAAGAAAAAATGGCGTACGTTAAAGTCGGGCACAGACGACTTTGGGAGACCCTGTACCACTAATTGTAACTAAATCCGATAAATTTCTTAACAACTCCAAAAGACATTTGATTGCCAAATTTGGTTACGATATCTTTATAAAAAACTGATATCAAAAAAATAAAATAAACTTGTTTTCTGTAGAAGAATAAGTAATCTAATCTGAAAGGTTGGTTGCTCTAGCACTTACCATCTCTGAGATCTGCAGATATGACGGGGTGGCGTTGCAGAAAATGCACATGTGTCACATTTGCCGAAAGACCACGATCATCTTTATATGATGCTGGGCTCCACTCTCAAGCATGAACCTGCTCAAAAAAGCTGTGTGTAATATTGGACAGTAGCCTTTCTTTTAATGTAACTATGGTCCAGCAATCAGTTCTGGTCAAAGCTAGGAAAATGGCATGGCTGCTCTCCCCCAAAAAAAAACTCTCCCTTTCTAATAAGGGAATAATAATTCTGAAAATAAATTGAACGCCTTGAATATGACATAAATGCGCTAGCGAGGCGGCTGATCTTGAAAGCTAAGAGGAGAAAACTAAAAAGGTGCCATCCAGAGGACCTGCCTATAAGAGTCCTATAATAAATTGTACAAAATCAAATCCATGCGTATAAATATTGTGTAATTGCATGTATTACTTTTTGGTCACATAATTGTTTTTTTTTGTTTTCTTTTAAACAGCTGTCATGATAGTCAGTAAATAATTAGTTTAATTACATAATACTATACTAGTAGCATACTAACTTTAAAAAAAAAAAAAAAAAAAAAGTTTCAAATCGAATCTACCTATTTGAGCTGGGAAAAAGTATCGATATTAACCGCTACGTATCGATACGCAACAACATCGGATAGTATCGATACTCTTTGGCGTAACCGATACGTATTGGTTATATCGGCTGCTATCATCACTAATAATAGTTATTAGTAAAAGCTTATTTTTTATAAACATTAGAGCAGTATGAGCGGTAAAGCACTGGACTGGTAGTGGTACTCAAGTTCCAGTTATCCCTGGAGTATCTCAAGCAATCGTTCATTTGAACGCATTTCTGGAGGAAAAAATATTGAAATAGGACAATCCGCAGACGTGGTCAAGTATGGGACTGATTATAAAGATTGCGAGCCTTTCAAAAAACTTGCTTTGAAGTACCTGATCGTCCCAGCATCTTCAGTACCGTCGGAGAGGGTGCATTCTACAGCGGGCACCACCATAACCGACAAAAGAGCCTCTTTATGTCCCGAGATGGCGGAAATTTTTCAAAACCCGGCCGTAATCAAATTTTATATCAATTATTTTTATCTGCAATGTCGCTTGAATGGAATAAAATGCCTTTTTCTCGTAAGAAAATAGTATCTTCTCGTGACAGTAAGAAATTAACTTTAAGGTTCCCGCCTAAGTTCAGCGGAGGGGGAAGTAACCGATATCTATCCGATACGTATCGACACTTTTCTAAAAATATCGATTCGTATCGATACGTTTTCTAACCGATTTTACCCAACTCTACTACCTATTATGCCGCCAAGTGCACTTCGCCACAAGAAACAGCACCATACCAATATGGTGCCACCTCCGTGCTTCATGGTTTATTTTGTATGCCAAACATGAAATTGTTGACTTATCGGTCAGCGAACGTTTCCTTTCGTATCGTAACCAAACAAAAACTTTGATTCGTCACTCTAGTGCAGCGGTGGGCACTTAGACGGCACGCGTGCCAAAGAGCTTTCACACGTACGAGAAAAGAGCTTTTTACCGTAAAAGCTCGTCTCGTACGTGTGAGCTAGTTTTACAATGGAACGCAAAGCAGAGCCGCATGGCAAGACACAAAAGAATAAAACTCGATGATATTGTCGAATTATTTGTCCATTTTACCTCGGTTTTTGCGAAAGCTCTTTTTTGTTTACGCACACAGGCACAAAAATTGCATTAGTAGTTTTGCCCACCGCTGCTCTAGTGAAATGTAACTAGGGGTGGGATACTATCGATGGCAGTATCGATAGTTTCATTTTACGAATACTATCGATGGTTTTGTTCGATATATCGATAGTATACTTTTGTATATAAAAAACTATTTTGACAGATCAATGGACAAAAAATTAGCAACATTTCAAAAAGAATACAAAACCAGTGGTAACACGTTGAACCTTTTTGACCATCCGAATCTTTTAGAAATTCCGAATTCCCAAAAGTAGTAGTCGATAGTATCGGTAGTTTCAACTATCGAAGTCTAAACTATCGAGTGGTGGCACTATCGATAGTATCCCACTTTTTTTGATAAAACTATCGGTAGTTTCAACTATCGAAGTCTAAACTCTCCGAGTGGTGGCACTATCAATAGTATCCCACCTCAAAGTGTAACTATTTTTTTTTCACCCTATGATCACGCCAGGTTTTATGAACCAAAGGACTGTTTTTCCTTATCTGAAACTTGGCTTGTATGATCAGAACCGGTACCGTTTAGCCAATGTCGCGTTTCGATTGTCGGCACTGATGAGGTTTATTGAAGTGACCCACAGTAGGAATAAAAGTCACCGCAACTCTTTAAATTTGTATTAGCACCAATAATTAGTCAATATTTCATTTTAAAATAGTTCTATCCTTCTTTCAAAATAGTTTCGCCGATTATACATAAATCGAGTTTAGTATTTATTTTCGAAATTTCGTTTTCAAGCCTATTAGTACGGTAAACGAAGGCGCAAAAATGACTGATGATTGCTGGAAAAAAAAACTTAGTTAATGAAACTTTCAGAGATTTTTAAATCTGAATACAAAAGCTCGGTTTTAGACTTAGAACAGAGTCCCAAACAATCCCTGAAAGATTTATCAACTAAGTATTTTTTTCAAGCTCAAAGTCTTCGTTTACTGTACTATATTATTTCTACAAGGAGTACGGTTTAAGTGTTCATTCGCACATCGAATTTAACCTTTCGTTTTAATTATAGTTTCCAATATGAATTTTTAGTTTTATAAACATTATTTTTTTTTTAAGCTTTTAGTTCTCCAATTACTTAAATCAGTATCACTGCCGTCCCCTTCACTGGAAGAAGAACCTTCGACTGTTTGCAAAAATTTTTTGCTTTTTTGAGTCTGTAAAAGTTTATCTTTTTTAAGATTAATCCTTATAAATCTGTTCCAATTTTCCATTTGCTCATCTATTTCTTTCAGTTGCCGTTTAATGCTTATATTCTCTTGCTCATCAGCTATTATAATGTTAGAGACGGAAGCAGCTGCTTTAATTTCACGCTGAAACCGAATCCATTCCTCATCGTCTTTATTTTCTACAGTACTCGTATTGTTGGACTTTTCAATGTCAAAAAACTTTTCAGGTAATACATCGGATGGTATAGGTGTTACAGGTGCATTAACAAGTTGACGTAGAGCAAGAGAATCCTCTTTAACCATTTCCACTTGCTCCAGAATTGACCTTAGTTTTGGATTCGAAGACGGTAACTCATCACTCAAATTTTGCGATTTTTGCAAGTTTATTTGTTTTGCTAGATCCAATGAACGCTTATGCTGTTTAGAATTCACATGCACTTTCCACAAGTTTGATGATTTAACGGGGACCCGGCACATAATGCATGTTAAGTTGCCTGCAGAGTCATATGTGTAATGGAAGTTAAGAAAACCAAAATAGTTATTGTAAATGAATTTGTGCATCAACATACATATGTATGGATGAATATATATGCTTTTGTACACATTTATACATTCATAAGTGGCTTATGCACAAGTATTAAACTTTTTTGTAAAGGATATTTGGCTATAGGCGAATCCACCTTTGAAGATTGTGACTTCGGAACATTCAATTTCTGAATATGTCTACGAATAATTAAATTCGATTTTTTTATGTGATGTTCCATTTTTAAGTTCAAAGTTTGTACTGTATTGTATACCAAATAAAAACAATTGCATGTTAGATATGAGTGTACTCATGTTAAAATACCAGCTATCGAACTTAATATAAATCGATTTAAAAATTCGCCAAATCTTTTTCGCCATGCATGAAACGATTGGTTGTACGATTTTGTTGCTTATTGAAAATTTAAAAATTTTTAATTACGATAAATAAAAATGTTCTAATTTACAACAAATTAAATTGTTTTAATTTTTAACAGGCAATCAAATTGTGCAGCCAATCTTATAGTGCATGGCTAGTTTTTATTAAAGTATAAAGTATCGATATGTTTGTTTTTGAAATCGAAGTGTGCAATAGGTTCTTTTAAAAGCGCTTGGTATTTTTTAATAAATTGGTTATCTTTTATTTTTCTTGCAAGTTGACGTGTCTAGCCGGTATTTTTAGAGCTACGTGTAATTTTCGGCTTAAAAATTATCTCTAGTCCGTTTCGACATGAATCGAGCACCGAAGCTTTTAAATTCTAAGGTTGCCGGCTACAGCAGCCTTATTACCTTTGCGGTCTTACTTATCGCCTGGATCGCTGGCTTTTCTTCACGTCTTTTTGCGGTCATACGATTCGAGTCAATCATTCACGAGTTTGATCCATGGTTCAACTACCGGGCTACGGCATACATGGTGCAACATGGCTGGTATAAATTTTTAAATTGGTTTGATGAGCGTGCTTGGTATCCATTGGGTCGCATAGTCGGTGGAACGGTTTACCCTGGATTGATGATAACTTCTGGAGGAATTCATTACATTTTGCAACTACTTAATATTCCAGTGCATATACGTGACATATGTGTGTTTCTGGCTCCAGTTTTCAGCGGACTCACCTCAATTTCGACCTATTTATTAACAAAAGAGCTGTGGTCACCCGGCGCTGGTTTGTTTGCAGCTAGTTTCATAGCTATTGTACCCGGATACATCAGCCGTTCAGTAGCTGGCTCCTACGATAATGAAGGCATTGCCATATTCGCACTTCAATTCACATATTTTTTGTGGGTGCGCTCTGTTAAAACTGGCTCCGTGTTTTGGTCGGCCGGTGCAGCGATATCATACTTTTACATGGTCTCTGCCTGGGGTGGATACGTGTTTATAATTAATTTGATTCCCCTTCATGTATTTGTACTATTAATAATGGGGCGTTACTCACCACGATTGCTAACCAGCTACAGCACCTTCTACATACTCGGACTGCTCTTCTCAATGCAGATACCATTTGTCGGATTCCAGCCAATTCGTACAAGTGAACATATGGCGGCCCTGGGTGTCTTTGTGCTTATTATGGCCGTTGCAACTTTGCGGCACCTTCAATCAGTATTATCGCGACATGACTTCAGAAAATTATTTATTGTCGGAGGCTTGTTGGCAGCTGTATCTGTGTTTGTTGCTGTGGTTGTTTTGACTATGTTAGGTGTTGTTGCCCCATGGAGTGGCAGGTTCTACTCGCTTTGGGACACAGGTTATGCAAAAATTCACATTCCTATTATCGCGTCAGTATCCGAGCATCAGCCAACCACTTGGTTTTCCTTCTTTTTCGACTTGCACATTCTTGTATGTGCATTTCCTGTTGGTGTCTGGTACTGCATTAAGCAAATAAACGACGAACGAGTGTTTATAGTTCTTTATGCTATAAGTGCTGTGTACTTTGCCGGTGTTATGGTGCGCTTAATGCTTACGCTTACACCTGTGGTGTGCATGCTTGCTGGAGTCGCGTTTTCTGGCCTTTTGGATGTATTTCTACAAGAGGATGCATCGAAAAAGTTGGGCAATTTGACGCACTCTACCTCTGAAATTGACGACAGTGAAGAATCAATAGAAAAGAAGACGTTATATGATAAAGTAAGTTAAATTGTTTTAATTGGGTATCCCAAGAGAGTATTAAATAAATTCAATTATATTAAATGGCTATATACTGTTTGATAATAATTTTGTTTACTTCCAGGCTGGAAAGCTCAAACATCGCACCAAACACGATATGTCACATGAAAATGGCATAAGCTCAAATTTAAAAAGCATAGTAATTTTGGCTATTTTGATGATATTGATGATGTTTGCTGTACATTGCACATGGGTAACTAGCAATGCTTATTCGAGCCCTTCTATAGTGCTCGCTTTTCACAATAGCCAAGATGGGTATGATCAAGTTTACCTACTTTCAGTAAATACGATATGTTATTAAAAAAAACCTTTTCAAATATATATTTACAGATCACGGAATATCTTGGATGATTTTCGGGAAGCCTATTATTGGCTGTCTCAGAATACTGCAGATGATGCTCGTGTAATGTCATGGTGGGACTACGGCTATCAAATAGCTGGCATGGCTAATAGAACAACGTTAGTTGATAATAATACTTGGAACAATAGTCACATTGCGTTAGTAGGAAAAGCAATGTCATCTACTGAGGAAAAATCATACGAAATAATGACTTCTCTCGATGTGGACTATGTCCTTGTCATTTTTGGTGGAGTAATTGGTTATTCAGGCGATGATATCAACAAGTTTCTGTGGATGGTCAGAATTGCCGAAGGAGAGCATCCAAAGGATATCAAAGAAAGCGATTTCTTTACAGATCGTGGTGAATTTAGAGTTGATGCAGAAGGCGCTCCTGCTTTACTTAACTGCCTTATGTATAAACTAAGCTATTATCGATTTGGAGAACTGAAATTGGACTACAGGTAAGATTATTTATTTATATAAAGTTAGTTTTAATTTAAATCTCTTAAGACGGCTTACAATAGAGAGCCATATTTGCCAGGGCCTTTACCTAAGTGTCAAGTCTAACTATTGGTATTGTATTTGATCTATTAGGGGTCCTTCGGGTTATGATCGTACCCGAAATGCTGTAATTGGCAATAAGGACTTTGATTTGACGTATCTTGAGGAGGCTTACACCACAGAACATTGGCTGGTTCGTATCTACCGCGTAAAGAAACCTTACGAGTTTAATAGGCCAGCTTTAAAAACTAAGGAAAGACTTATTCCTCCATCAAACTTTATATCTAGAAAGGTATTATTTGAACGGCTTTAACAGTATTTAAACTAAAATTACAAATCATACAATTTTTCAGAACTCCAAACGTCGTAAGGGATACATCCGCAACCGCCCTACTGTTGTCAAGGGTAAAAGAACACTAAAATAAATTAGTACACACTAAGTAGTAAAACCTTAACTACAATAAATTTTAATAAAAATGTTTTAAATTTGCCTTGACAATACTACGTTCGTGTGACACAGTTACGTGCATTACCGATTTCACACAAAATAATTTTTTTTTTGATTTTTATGAAAACTTATTTTATGTTAAAAATGGTAAGTCTAATGCTTCAAGACGCCCCTTTTATAGTTTTTAAATAGGTGCAATTTATCCCAAATTGATCTAACGCTTGTTCACCACTCGTGCTTTCTGCATAAAAACAATATATGCTGAAAATTCTTATGCTTGGATGGAAATTCATGCTTAAATGTATTAATTTAAGGCCCCCTCTAAAAACTGCAAAAATATTTCATGTCACTTTCAATTATATGCATACTAGAGGCTCTGCGCCCCTGCCTGCTATGCACAACAAAAACCGCTATACCTTTGGTAGGGAGGTACTTAATAGTAGGTAGACGATTCGGTGCGTTTTTTTTTCTTCAATCCTCTCAAATCACGAACCAAGCATTAATTTATTTTGATGGAAAAATAAAAACTCCAAACTTTGACACTTGGGATGAATTATCTAAAACTATGAAAAGTTTTTCTTTAATTTTCAATATATGTAGCTCATACGCCAAGTTTAAGTCGATTTGATGAAAAAATTCGCCGCATGAACTGCTGACTATCTTGCAAAATAATACAATGCCAAGATTATGCCGATGAACTGACCTAACAGTTTTTTGAAGACACTTTCTGTGATAAAGTACGAATATGTCTAGTGATTGATTGGAAACCGTAGTAGTACCATACTAGAAAGAACAAACAACCGAGTATGCGCCAACTTCGTTTTTATTTTCCATACTAACACCTCTATATTTAATTAATTGCAACAATTTTGGCATCAATCGAAAGTCGGCAACTACTTCCCGCCAATTTGCAAATGCCAGGGCCGTCATTAATGACCTGACTTCACGAGCGTGCCAAATTTGCATGGTTATCAAAATACTCGAAAAAAAAACCTGTTTTATTCTAATTGAAGTATCTAGTTTTAAAATTCATTTTCCAAAAATATTTGCATAAAATTTTGGATTTTATGTCGCAATGGAAGCAATCCATTTGCGTGCCCAAGAAAATTTACTTAAGCATTTCCTATTTGGCACTAGCTGGCTTTGATTGTTAAATTGTTATCCCGTAGCTTTCTTGTTCATGCAGAACACTGTCCATTAACCTTCGAAACGTTTGAGATGCGTTGCACAAACCGTACAGAGCTCGAATAACCTAAACAGGGTGGTTATTGCCGTCTTAGGAATGTGTTCAGTTCGACTCAAATGTGATAAATAACTCCTGCATAGCAATTACTGAAAATATCTTAATAATACTAGTGGCGTCTATGCAAGGTTACAAGTCTTTGTTAGACATATTCCATATTCTACCATATATGCAAATTCTTTTTAACGGTAACTAGAGAAGTCGTTACAGACTGTCTCTACGTCCGTATGAACCCTTACACATTAGAGATGATAAGACATATTCCACATTCTGCCATGTATGCCAATTCTTTCTTTGCAGCTGCTAGCTTGTCTCCTATGCGGTCTTTAGAAAGTGCGTTACGTTCGTATGAGATGGTGCGAATTGCTGCGTAAAGATTTAGGTTGTGTGATTGTTTGGCTTGCGCAGGTAAAGCTGATACATCGGCTCCTGTGCCGATGACAAAGTTATCCATGTTGGAACAAGCGATCTGCATTTTTCGCTTTACTTTCAAACTGGAGAGTTGCTATTGTAGTGGTGTGTTAGTTGGTTCTTACATTGACTTATCTGGCGGCGCTGTTGAAATTGTATTTGTCAGTCCAAAACCACCAACATCGAGAATTTTATGAACCAGTAAACGCTGCATCTAGAGAGATATGAATGAATAGCGCTGACTCTGCAGTGCGTCTGTTCACCCAAGTTGTTGTCTGAATTTTTTGGCACCAATGTCATGTTGCAATTTTTTTGACAAGTTCTAAAATAATGTGTGTGAGTCTGCACCGGCGAATTGTAAAGAAGTCGTTATAGACAAGTACGTCTGTCTGTACGTCCGAGATGATTAGAAATCGAGAAACAAAACTTATTATTTCACGGGAAACAGGTTAAGTGGTATACAGACAGATATTTGAGTAAGAAAGGCATCGGACTGGGAGTTAAGTGAGGACAATGGAATAAAGTCTCCTTTAGATGAATCGCAGGATGGAGAGGAGCTGGCGAGATGCGGTGCTTCGAAACCATTAATAGGGCTTGAACTTTCCTGAGGTATTGGCACAGTGACCACTAACAGCTACTTAGAGAATAGCAATGCTTTAGACGAGAATCAGAGTCGGCATGGCTGGCATACGGATAACCAACCAACCTTATAACAAGCATTTTCTGACTGGGCTGCTTACAGGACACTGCAGACTCTGGAATCTCAGGAGCAATATGTCATCGTGAATTCGAACACATTCAGTTTTGTGAGATTTGAGCACAATAGATCAATCGGGTCGCAGTTCAGATTTCCCAAAATATTATATAATTATTGTCACTATAGCATGAAGACAACATAGGTCCGATCAACCGGAAAATTGATTTAAGAGCATAACTCGTTTGTTAATGAAGATATCTTTACCAAATTCGGCAATTAAAAGATTTTGTTTGTTATAAAGGTACAAGATGTCGTTATTAGCCCAACAATATCCTTTACCAAATTGGGCGTGTGAGTCTCAAAACACGCCTACAACCTTACTACAATGCAAAAATTCCACTCACTGTTGGGCACCTAATCGACTGCTACCAATTTTTTTAAGTGAAATTTATTTGGTGCGGTAAAACGTTTGAAAATCAAACAGAAATTAATCGTTAAGTAAATATTAAATGTACTTATGTACCTAAGCTTTAGAAATGTTATATTTGTGTTTTAAATACTTTAGTAGTTCATAAATGATTGAGTTTTTTGTATGCTAGTATAAATAGGTGTGTTGAGTCAGTTGGTTTGGTTAAAGATAAGTCGGAACGATGACGGAAACTGTAAGATGGCTTTTGACGGGAGAGGAAATCCAAACGAAACTAAAAAGTGATGTCGGTACAACAAACAACACGGGATCAACACTTTTTGATATGACAAGAAATCTGTATGAAGTCGTAGGATCAGAAGAAAACAGATCCCAAAATGGTGATTTAATTGAAAAGCACGACCAGGTAAATCTTTTACACACAAGCTTAACACCTACTATAGAACATTTTTGGGTCAACTGTACCCAGCGACCAATAAATAATTCATACCTAAAAAAACCTAATTTGGATTTTATTTTATTTTCAGTTTTATAGAGACCACAAATTACTGCTTATACTTTTTAGAGTCTTAGCTGTCATGCCTGTAGAACGTTCGGAGCCGGGTCGAATAACTTTTTCATGGTGGTCTATAGCTACATTATACGCAATATTATTTTGGTCATTTATGACAGTCGTAGTAATCATCGTTGGGAAAGAACGACTTTATATATTGCATACAACTAAGCAATTTGATGAATATATTTATGCTATTTTATTTGTAATATTTTTAGTTCCTCATTTTTGGATTCCGTTTGTTGGCTGGGGGGTAGCGAAGGAAGTTGCAACTTATAAGTCGTCTTGGGGGATATACCAGGTAATCAACTGAATCCGAATCCGAGCTCCAAAAACTCCAGCGCATGAGGTTTTTGAGACAACCTCCAAAATACCTCGTTTGCATACTTAACATACTTGTGTTATATTAACAAGGGCGCTTATTCATCTGTATCTGTATACAGAAATTTAAGCGAATTCTGTTTTACTAGACGAGTTAGGCATTACTTAGAAGTTCAGGGCCCGCTTAGTTTTAAGTATATCATAATAATTTTGAGATAATAATTTTAATCGTTATTATTTTTTTTGTTACAGTTTAGGTTTTATAATGTGACAGGTACTTCATTAGTATTTCCACGACTCAAAAATTTGATAGTTTTTATATCTATTGGTTGCTTGTTGGTAGCAGTTTTATTTCTACTCACTTTATCGATACTTCTAGAAGGTAAGTTAAACATCAACTTAACATTTTTTAAATTAACTCAACAAAAAAATATTTTTGTTGAATATTTGTCGCAGTCAATTTTAAGGTTAAATCTGATATAAACACAAGTTGCATGGGATAAAAAAATTTGCCTACTGGCTTATAAGTGTGTATTCGAATTGTAAATTTAGCACCACTGGGTTAGAGGCTTCTATAAAATCTTCTTTCAATTGAGCATAAGTATCTAGATAATTATCAATCTTCTTTACAGGGTTTCCTCTTTGGCATACTATAGCGTATTACCATATTATCACTATGATAAATATGAACTGTGCTCTTTGGTACATAAACACAAGAGCTATTATTTCAGCATCATCTGCATTGGCAACATGTTTTCGAAAGGTATGGTTATATTAAAGTACTGAGATTGTTTTCAATTGTGAAATTATAATTTATGCAGGTAATTGCCAGCGATTGTTGTGCAAATACAATTTCGCAATACCGTTGGCTATGGCTGAACCTAATTGAATTACTGCAGATGCTAGGAAATGCTTATTCAAGAACGTATTCAACTTTATGTATTTTTATGTAAGCATTGTACATGTGCACATGTAACCAAAGAATCTCAGCTGTAATTGTTTTATGGCTTTTAATTGTATTTTTTTCTAGTTTCGTTAACATTGTAATTGCAGTCTATGGAGCATTCGCTGAAATTGTTGACCACAATGACACATCTATTATTTCTTATAAGGAAGTCGGTTTAATAGTAGCCGTTGCCTATAGCGCTACGCTTTTATTGATCATCTGTAATTGTGCACACCACGCTACCTTGGCAGTGGCAAAGGGAATCCAAAACTCTCTACTTTCGGCAGATTTAAGATATGCCAACCTAGCTACAAAAAATGAAATTGACTTTTTCATTGTTGCTATTGAACTTACACCGGCCATAGTTAGTTTAAAAGGTTATGTAAATGTCAATCGAAAGCTGTTATCATCGGTAAGAAGTTTTAATATTTTGTCATTATAATATTCAAATATTTATGTACTTGCTTTTCAGTCTATAGCAACAATAACCATTTATCTCTTAGTCCTAATTCAATTTAAATTTACGCTTGATCGAATAACTTAAATTGTTAAAAAAAATTATTATAAACTTATTTAGATAAATTCGTAGTTGCACATAAAAATTTCATAAAAAAATAAAGACTTCGGAGTGAAGAACTTTATTCAGTAATATCGATTTATATTAAGCTGTTAAGCCAACAAATTTTGCCTGTAGACTTATGCGATGCCAACTCATCTCGCTAGGCACCTTAAAACGACAACGGCCAGCTCTTCTTTTTACGAACTTCCACAACTTCATATAGGGCCGCCGAAAGACGTCGACGAATTTAATTGTTTAATGCTACAGGCCCGGGGAAAAACCCATCAACAGCTGCTAGGATGTATCTGTACTGCTTGTACGACGCATCCATGGGATCCAAATGGTCAATGTGAAGCGTGTTAGTTCCTGCTTATTACTGTAAATAATACAATTTATACAATTTGCGATCTAAATGCGGAATCCTAAATATTTTAGCACTACTTCACACAAGGGATCTACAGAAATATTGTTTTCATTTCCATCATCCCACAATAAGTTGTATCCATGCTTCTCAGATATCATACGATATTTTTTAAAGATGTGACAAACCTGTTGATCTGTTTCCAACAACAACAAAGGAAAAAAAATGTGATACAGTCGAGTATTATTGTAATACCCCAAAAAAACATAAAGTCTACTTTAATAGAACCTGCAGCTAAAGTAGCTATGTATTAGATCGATTTGTATTATTTTATTGCTGCGAAAATGAAATAATTGCAGAAAAACCCCCCAATTTTCCAATTCGCATCTATTTTTACTCTTTTACTTGCGTTAACTCCAACAACAAGTAATTATGTCTAATTCACTTAATTTCGCATAAAAAAGCCACAACCTTTTTACTTGCGCAAATACAATTTGATTATTTTACATTTGGCGCTCTTCTTTTTTTTTTAGCGAGTATAAGGTAACTAGTTGCTTTTCATATCATGAAATGGCAAAAAAATGACAAATGCGAGCAGTGCTGAAAAGGCAGCGAATTACAATATTGTGCAACACTTTCTCAACAAGTCAACTAGTGTTGGGTCGCTCATGAGTGAGTGAGGAAAAATGAGCAACTCACTAAAGTGAGCAAGTGAGTCAACTCAGCAAAGTTGTTCTTTTTGGCTCAGTTGCTCACTACTCACTTGCTCTGTGGCGTGAAGTTGCCACATTCATTTTTGTTTTCAAACGAACAGAATATAAAATTTGTCTTATAACTGAATTAAAAATTTTTCATGTAAGGTTCCAGAACGACACATATTGCACCAGCGAAAATCAACATCTTATTATAAAAGTCATTGAAAAACTTTACCAAACAACAGCATTTTTTATTTATTTTTTAAGTTTATTTCTCTATAAACAAAAATTGTGTTCAAAGTAACTGGCGAATATTTGAATTTATCGATTATTTAACTGCTGAGAATAAACAGCTGAGCTGAGTGAGTAACTGAGCAAGTGAGCAAGACTGCTCACTGAGTGAGCAACTGAGCAGAGAGAGAGAGAGACTCAGCAATATTGCGTATAGATTGATCTAGGTATATCGGGATGCTAAAATATGGCACTATATACATTTATGTCTTTAAATCAATATTATCGAATGTGTCTAAAAATTCCTTAAATTTTATTTGCATCTTATTATATTTTTTTTAAAATCAGTGTATTAATAAATCAAGTTTTTTTACTGGCTATTAACAATAAATGTTCAACATTTTCGAAGCTTTTGCTTTTTCTAATAATTTTGAGCACCCAATTTAAAATGTTCCGACTGTTTATAAGTTACGTTGATATTAAAGTTTGAAGCCATACTTTTCAAACCATGCTAGTCCATTTGCCGTTGAAGATTTAGGCTTGTATTCACACCCAATCCAGTCTTCATAGCCAAATTCCTTTAATTTTTCAAATATGTAGTTATAATCAAGTTCTCCTGATGTGTCCGGCTCATTTCTATGTGGTACTTGAGCTATTTGAAAATGTCCAATGAAGCTTTTATATTCGTCTAATGTCTTTGTAATGTTTCCACGTATATGTTGCAGATGATAAAAATCTATCATTAGCTTTATATTTGCGCCGCTTAGCTCAATCAAAACTTCATGTGCTGTCAATAAAAAATAAATGTTAATCAAAACTGAATTTGAAATAAGTAAATTAAAATGAATGATACTTATGTACCCTGTACTTTCCTTATTTTTTAGTGTTCATCCGATTTAAACACGGGTTTGAAACAGATGTTGAAAACGATTATGGAATTCAAAAAAAAAAAGCTATTCATCAAAACAGCTTAAAAGTGAATTTGCAAAACAAATTTATTTAAGTATGCAGAAATAAATTTTTTTTGGGATAAATGGTAAAAACCCTAAAATTAACCCATTTTAAAGTCCAGCTCACTCCATACTAGCTTATTAGTATTAGGGCATTAAAAAAGGATACATACACTCAGCATACCACAAAAAGGATTTTAAGTGACGTGTGTAGTGTCCAAACATAAATAAGGATATTTTTTTTTCTTTTGCCATCCTCATCATATTGGTACACACTAGATGGGATCGGCACGGGAATACAAAAATACTGCCGGGTTCCAAAAATTTTTAATCCATTATATTTTTTTTTTTTCCTAATTTTACGAATATTCCTAAAGTGCTGAACCTATAGTTTATGAATACACTTTGTGATTAAGAGAACAAAGTTTGCGGGGATAGGGACGGGCGAGATAAATTAAAAATTTTGGGACGAGTTTAATTTTCTTCTCCGTTCCCATCTCCAGCATATACTTTATAAGCATTGATAGCTAAAAAAATTGTACTCTCATACCTTTTTCAAATGAGTTTAAAAAATACGACGAAATTGCATATTTGTTAATTGGTTCAATAACACCGATAATATTGCTCTTTTTTAAAATATCAGAGGCAATTTGTAAATTTGACTTGTATACTTGCAAGTGATCGTTATAACGCCCATTTTGTATAATACCGGCCATCAAATGAATTCTGAAAAATAAAAATATAAGTTAATTTTATTTTATTCGTTTAATATATGTATACTTACTTTTTGCAATTAACTTGTTTTGCAAAATCAATAGTTTCATCTAACTGCGTCTTAAACAAATGTTCTGCACCGGGTATACTTGTCGAACCAAACTTTAGATCTTCGGAATTTTTATCTAAAAAACATGAATTTACATTTGATGTTCAGTAGGGACAGAAATAGAATAGCCATTATCTTTATTATGCTATGACCCTTACAGATCAGTTTTACAGTTATATTTATATTTCTATTGATACACCGCATCAATTAACTCAATTTTTTTACCTAGTGAATTTAACTATAACTATACCTAAAGTGTTTAACTTTTTTTAACTGCTATTATCTATTTTAATATTTTTACAATTTATATCAATGCAATTTCTTGTTGCTGTGCTATTTTTGTTTTTGATTTAGTCGCTCAACTTGTTGTTGCTTATCTTCTCAGTGCGTGCTTTTTGTTTTTGATCTCGCGTGCGTCGCTTTGTACTTTCCGTTTTGTGCTGTGCTCGCCAACCGTCTTTTGTTGTTGCGTGCACTAACTGTATAACAGTTCCGCGTCAATTTCGATCTGAGCGTAATTTGTGCATCTATTATACAACTGCTGAGTGCATTTTTAGGACGCATATACACTGTCTGTCTGCTGCATCTTTTGTAAATAATCATCGCTTCTGATTATACAGCCATGAGTGACCTAAAGATTTGTTGTTATCCATCTTGTAAATGGAGCGGTATACAAACCGAAGCCTATGTTGCATGCTGGATGTGCGACAATATAGCTCATTTAAAATGTGCCGGTCTGACCGGCCGTGTTTATGACTGCATACGTGAGGGCAAAGGCCTAAACTGGACCTGCACAACTTGTCGTTCCGCTTAAATGGAGATGAAAGCCTTCATGCGCCAGACCAAACTGGGATTTGATGACCTTTATAAGGATTTTCGTTCTCTATAAGATAAGTTTTCTTCAATTTCAAGTATGTTTGGCAATTTGCAGCTTATGAGAGTTTCACCTAAGCGCAAAAAGGCAAACCTACCAGCCATTGAACCAACTTTAATAAACTCTAACCTAGCAGGGCTGGACTCGCTTATATCTCCCCGTCGACCAAGCTTATTTCGTTTGCTACACCTATACCAGTTTCTTCAGCCGCTGCTGGTGACACGGCTAGTGCTGTTGCTGTCGACACTTTGACCAGTTTGACTGTAGGCTCTACAGCTCTTACTGTTTCTGTTGAGTCTGCCACTACGGACTGCGCCACTAACAGGGTGACTGATGCGCCGTCCTCTGTCATAATTTTGAGTGGAGTCCCTATACCCGCCGCCCCGTCAACTGCCGACCCTTCGAATTCATTGGTTGGTGTGGCTCATAAAAAGTCAATCTTCGTCTCCAGGCTAATGCCACCGGCAACAGAAAATTGCATTAAACAATTCGTTTGCGAGAAGCTTAATATTTCTCCGAATGAAATTGAAGTATTTAAGTTCAATTTTAAGTATAAGCGCGATATCTCTTCGTTTAAGGTTAGTGTCCCCGACTCTCTTTTCTGCTATACTTAATCCTTCATTTTGGACTACTCATACTTTAGTGCAAGAGTTTATTAAAAAAACAAAAAAGACTTTAGCATCTAATGTAGCTTCCTCCATACGTGTAGTTAACACAGCTTCAAAAAACTAAATTCTGTCCTTACCATTCAATATCAGAATGTTCGTGGTCTCCTCTCTAAACTTAGTAGACTTTTCACTAATAGCGTAGATTTTGATTCTGATGTTATTGCTTTCTCCGAAACCTGGCTTAATGCGTCTGTCTATGATTTTGAGATTTTTGTTAACTCCTATATAACCTACAGGCTTGACCGGTCTCCCGGTCGTGGTGGTGGTGTACTCATTGCTTTAAAAGTAGCCTTAGAATCTCATTTACTATCTCTAAATTTTCCAATAAGCATTGAGTTCATTGCGGTAAAAGTGTTTTATAATAATTCCTATATCTATTTTACTTGTTCCTATATACCCCCCTGCTCCGACTTAAGTGTATATCAGAATCATCTCACTGCCATTCGTATGGTGGCTGATTCTGTTGGTACTCGGGATCAACTTGTTATCTTAGGCGACTTTAATCTGCCTACATTGTCTTGGCTTAGTTCGGTCAATTCTAGTTTTCTTTTTCCTTCTGGTTATCATGAGTTTGTTACAGGACTGATTGATATCTCTCTCAGCCAAATAAATTTTATACATAATTGCTCAAATAGAATGCTTGACCTCGTTTTTGTCAATGATAATTCTGATTTTGAAATTTCTAGGGTCTGTCCGCTCTCCGTACCCGAGGATCCGTACCATCCGACATTACAAATCACCTTAAAATTTAATGGTCTCTACCGAAATCAGCCTCATGATCATGCTCCTCGGTATCGCTGCTTTCGCAAGTCTAATTTTGTCGGTCTTAATAAATTTTTGTCCGAAATTAACTGGTTGCCTTTGTTGTCTACTTTGAACTTTCCGTTTCCAATTTCTATCGGGTTTTATACGCTGCTTTTGATCTCTTTGTCCCTTATTCTGTCCCGGCTCCTTCTTTAAAGCCGCCTTGGTTTACTACTAGTCTGTCCTCTTTAAAAAACCGCAAGTCTTCTTCTTACAAAAAATTTAAGAAATCTGGATCTCCTGTTGACTTTTATAAGTTTTCTATTTTACGCAGCAAGTTCGTTCTTCTAAACAGAATTTGCTTTGTTAATTCTAAACGTAAATCTTCCTTATTTCCTGCATCGCTATATTTCAAAAATGTAAGCTCTACTAACAATTCAGAAATCGCCGACCTGTTTGCGAAATTTTTTCAAACCAAACCTATTCTGCCAACCCTAATAGCATTGACCTTAAATATCCCTATAACCTACCACATTCAAATCTTATTGCTTATCCAGAAATCTTTGAAACCGCTGTTTTGCAATCCCTTCTGTCCATTAAATCATCCTTCTCCGCTGGCCCCGATGCCATTCCTAGTTGCGTCTTAAAGCATTGTGCTCACTCTCTTTCTACGCCATTATCTGTTCTTTTCCGCACTTCATTAAAATATTCTTATCTTCCGGCCATCTGGAATGAATCCTTCATTATCCCTATTCATAAAAAAGCTTCCAAGTCCAACATTGAGAACTACCGCGGTATTGCCAAGCTTTCATCAATTTCAAAAGTTTTTGAAAGGATTGTAACTTCACAATTGCAACACTACTGTCGTTCTTTAATGTCGGATTCCCAACATGGGTTTGTAAAACGTCGGTCCACTTCTACTAACCTTTCAGAACTTTCATCTCTTATTAATCATGGTTTGACAGAAAAAAAGCAAACTGATGTGATTTATACTGACTTTAGCAAAGCATTTGACTCGGTAAACCATAGTCTTCTCCTTGTTAAACTGTCTCGTCTGGGGTTTCCTTCTTGTCTTTTAAATTAGATATCGTCCTATTTATCCAACCGAGTCCAGAAGGTAGTTTTTAAAGGTTGCGAATCTACAGAAATTAATGTCACGTCAGGGGTAATTCAAGGTAGCCATCTAGGCCCTCTTCTTTTTAACTTATTTTTAAATGATCTCCCTCAAGTAATCTCATCTTCTCACATTCTTATGTATGCGGATGATGTTAAACTCTGTATGTCCTACTCCGATAATAATAAATACTTACTTCTTCAGCATGATTTTGATAATATGCAATCTTGGTGCAATATCAACCAACTCTTTCTCAACAAGACAAAATGTAACGTTATGACATTTTATCGTTCTGCTCCTTATTTGGCTACTTACTCTTTAGAATGTTCTACCTTAGAACGCATCGAGAGTGTGTCTGACCTTGGTGTTTTGTTTAATCATAACCTTAAATTTAATAATCATATTTGCAACATCGTGAATAAAGCTAGAGGTGTTCTTGCTTTTATTAAGCGTTGGTCTAAAGAGTTTAACGACCCTTACACAACCAAACTTCTTTATATTTCTCTTGTCCGTCCAATTTTGGAATATTGTTCCTGCGTTTGGAGCCCTCAATACCACCTTTATCAGGACATGATTGAGTCCGTACAAAAGCAATTTCTCCTTTTTGCACTTCGTGGCTTAAACTGGGACCCAAATATCCGACTGCCGCCATATTCTGATAGACTTCGCCTTATAAAGTTGCCTTCCTTAAATCATCGCAGAACATGCCACGGCGTTTTATTCTTACATAAACTGTTACTCGGCCTTATCGATTCCAATGTACTTCTTAGCAAAGTTACTTTTGTCATACTATCCAGAGTAACTCGTAATTTTCGACCCTTAGCCTTGCAATTTTGTAGATCTAATTATGCTTTGCACGATTCTTTCCGTGTCTTATGCTCTAACTATAATAACTTTTACAATTTCCTCTCTTTCGAACGGTCTATTCAATCTATCACTTCTTCTATCTTAAGTCACCTTGACTTGCCACTTCGAGCATCCTTGACCAATCCTATATTATGAGTCACCCACTTGGTCAACGGCGATCCATTGGCTCTTTTTGTGATATAATGTTTCATTTTTATCTTGCTTCCTTGTTTTAACTTTTATATTGTAAATCCAAGTGTCTGGCCAGTTCTTGATGTGAGTTGGTGCATATCATTAAAAAGTTCACCCATCGGGCTAGAGACGCGGATTAGTTCATATCAATTCCCTCGCTCTATTTTCTTTTCTAAATAAATTATACTTTTTTTATAATATAAGGTCAACTGAACTTAGTTGTATCCCTCAAATAAAATAAATAAATAAATAAAATTTGAGTTCTGTTTGACAGGCCCTATGTACTCGTTGACGGATAATACGATTAATTCGTCTTATAGCTCAAAAAGTTAATTGTTCTATGAAACTTTCATTTCAAAACATTAAAACCTTTAGAACAAAATGGGGATTTGAGTACATTGATTTCCACGTTGACATCATTGTTCGTATGGAAAGTGGTGCCAAAGTAGAGTGTACCTTTTACTTGAAGAAATCGTATAATCAGTCTTGCTCTCATTCACCGGCAGACCCGCTCCGACAGATAGACTTTTAACCACATTCTACGGTAATATCTCGCTAGTCTCTTCTTCTTCAAGTTTGTTCAGGGTTATTAAGAAATACTCTCACAACAAAGTTAAATTTAGTTATATTCTATACTAGGCATTCACCAGCCCAAACAAGCTCTAAGCCGTCAATGTTGCATTCATGTGCGTATTCCTAATCCTGAGGTTACGTCTGAATATCTAATCGGTGAAAGTCTTCAATAAAAAGCAAATCGGAAAAATTCCATGCACATCGGAAAACACGCCAATCATCCTTAAATTTCAAAGACCGTTTATGAGGAACCAATAATAAGATCAGACGTGACGCAAAGCGACTGTTACAAAGAGCACGATTAGTGCGAGAATGCTATCAGGAGATAAGAAGGGATTAGATGTGACATTTCAGGAAAAAAGACATGGCCAGTTGTTCAAGATTAGCATTGAGCTAATATCTAGCAGCTTGTTTACGGAACTTGGCCGATAACCACACAAAATAAACCGACTTTCGGATACAAAGGTCAGGCCATGTTTCTATGTTTTTGGGGTCGCTGAATCCGAATTCGAGATCAAATAAACCCCAGCCCGTCAGAGTTCTGACATTACGTGAAAAAACCCCATAAAGCGGTTTTTTTTTTGTATTTTGATGTAGATGGTGACCACACATATGGACAAGGTAGAAAGTACCTTCTTGCTATTGATAGCGTGTAAGGTTTAAAATAGAACAAAAGACGGCGTACGTTAAAGTCGGGCGCGGACGACTTTGGGATACCCTGTACCACTGCTTGCAATAAAATCCGGTGAATTGCTTAAGAACACCAAAAGACATTTGATTGTCAAATTAGATGACGATACCTTCATAAACAACCAAAAACAGACGAATTTTGAACCAAAAATGTTTTTTTGACCGATCGTTCCTATGGGAGCTGTATGATATAGTCAACCGATTTTGATCAAATTTGGTACAATGTTGAAGATCTCTAAAAAACTTACGATTGCCAAATTTGGTTACAATATCTTTACAAACAAACGAAACACAACGAATTTTGTATAAAAAGCGTTTTTTTGACAGATTCTTCCTATGGGAGCTATATGATATAGTCAACCGATTTTAATCAAATTTGGTACAGTGTGGAAGATCTCTAAAAAACTTCTGAATGCCAAATTTGGTTACAATATCTTCAAAAACAAACGAAACCCAACAAATTTTGCACAAAAAGCGTTTTTTTGACCGATTGGTCCTATGGGAGCTATATGATATAGTCAACCGATTTTGATAAAATTTGGTACAGTGTTGAAGATCTCTTAAAAACTTTCGAATGCCAAATTTGGTTACGATATCTTTATAAACAAACGAATTATTTATCTAAAACTTTTACGGTTTTTCGAGGTCTTTTGAAACACCCCTATGGGAGCTATATAATATATCCCCGATATCCAAAATATAAAATAAACTTGCATCCCCTGACATTAATCTGAAAATTTGGTTGCTCTAGCTCTTACCATCTCTGAGATCTAGGCGTTCATACAGATAGACAGACGGACATGGGTATACCGACTTCTCTACTCAACCCGATCATACTTTGGGTAACTTTGGGGGTCTCCGACGTCTCCTTCTGTATGTAACATACATTTTCGGCTTGCACAAACTTAATATACCCTTTGTCCCATACGGTACAGGGTATAAAAACTCTCTTCAATTTACATACCATATTTTCTTCGGAAGTTTTAATTTAAAACATCTTTACTAAATTAAATATTGGTTACAATTTAATGCACTGTATTAGTTTTAGCTGAGGGGAAAACTTAAAACGCAAAATATTGAATGCAAATTAAAGTACAAAATGTATTTCAACTTTGCTAATATATTACAATAGTTAACCTTGTGTACCTTCTCTACTCAGGATTGTAATTATCTTACAGTTTTTACATATTGGGAAAATGTACAGCTCGTCCAAATAGAATTACATGTATGCATTATTGTTATTGAAAAATCAAAAATTGATAATTTACTTTTAAAAGTTTTAAAAGAAAAAAGATTGAAAAAATCTTTGTTTTTATTCCAAAAAATGTATATACCATCCCAGGAAAATACGAAATCGCGTGCATGCGATATAAATAAATTAGTACGTAAGTTTTGCTCATTATCAACGAGTATAAAACAAACCAAAAAATACATTTTTTATTTATTAAGAACAAATTTTTAAAAGCATGCAAATTGTCTTCTTATACCCATACGTCCCCTTTGCACACGAACAAACAAACCACAAGAACTCACACGACCCGATCAGTGAATAAACATATGTACGTTTAAAACTATTTTCCTTTCGGTCAAATACGGGGGTGCCACAGAAATCGTTAACGCTTTTGGCAACGGTTTGAAACCAAATCGTTAAAAGGTGCCACAGAAATCTCAAAGATTTCATTTTTCGAACAATTAATTTCGAATGTTTACGCTTTTGCAAGAATGGCAGCAAAGGGTTGCTACTTTGCAAAAATTATTTTAGAACATTTAGACACTCATTTAAAAAAATGTTTATTAACAGTGATCCAATAAAGTTTATTCTTTATTACATTAAGCGATAATTGTCAGCATATTTTGCATCATTTTAATTTCCATTTGTACAAAATAAATTTAAATAAAGTTTGAATATTTGTACCGCCCAATACAAGAGTTTGTATGGCAACCCTACGGGTCAACAGCTGTCCTCAGCGTAGTGAATGGCAAATTTCGTTTGTTTACATTTGCAAATTTGCACGAAAATAGAAAATAATTTTTAAAATGCCACTTGCAGGATTGCTAGCCATTGATGCCTTAAAAAAACACACGCACACATATGGACGAAGAAAAGGTGGAGCGAAGGTGTCGAAGAACCTCTAGATCGCTTCAAGGCTGTCATACAGTCCAGCAAAGGTTGCAACAATTATGTATGCTGTGCACTGCGTTTAACAAATGAAGTGAAATTTGGATACAAAACACACACACGCAAATGCTATTGAAAATTGTAATGCTAATTGTGCCCTTGCAGTAGATGGATTTAGTATTTTCGATGCACTCGCCAATTATTTAAAACGACGCTTTTATTTATTGAATATGTTACTTCATTTATTAAAATCATATGCTGTTGTGGCTTTTTTCTCCTTAGGTTGCGCTACTGATATTTTAATTTTAAACCTTAACTGCTAAACTATTGACATTCAAAACCTTGCCTAACAGCCCTACATTGCCACCTTAGGAGAAAAAGGTGCATAGCAATTATTTATTCAATTATGCATTAAATTCGGCGCACTTCATAACGACAAATTAGTTTAAATAAAAAAAGCGATTTTTTAACTTTCATTTAACATCAAAAACATCTATTAGTATGCTAAAATAATCACTTCGAATTATTATTATTTAGTACAGCAACTAGGTGGCAACTCCTTGCAACGAAAAGATTTTGCACGTTGACACAGAATGGCAAATGTACCAAAGATTTTAATAAAGATTTCGAAAAAATAAAAATCATGAATTAAAACATTAAATTTGTCAAAACATAAAGGTACAGAAAACTCAGAAATTAAACACACTTTCCAAATAAGTAATACTTTCATTGAATAAATTAGTTTTTATTGGTGAATTTAATCAAATCTCAAGCAATTTTGTCGAAGATTTTGAAACCGTTGCGAATCATGTCTGTGGCACCAAGAATCGGAATGGCAACGAAATTGCAACGAAATGGTTTTCTGTGGCACCCCCGATACACAGAAAACACCTCCCATGCCCGCCAGCCCCTTAATTCCATACTCATGCACACGAACACACTCACGTGTACTAGTTTCCCGCAAATAAATGTGAAGGAAGAGCCAAAACGAAATATGCAACACAGCACTATGTACATATCTACTTTTATACTCGTAGTTATTATCTTATAATTAAAGAGAGTACATATGTATGTGAATAACAAGGTATTTAGTTAAAAATATAACGTTATTGAGCAATGAAGTACTTAATGTACTAGTATTTACTTAAAAATTTTTAAATATCACTTCTCTTATCAGGTTGCAGATAAGAAACCATAAAGATTTAACTAACTTTGAAGCGCCGAACATTGCATACTCTAGAAGCTGTTTCTCTATAATTTGAGTAGACCGAATAAAAAGTGACTTTCTGTTGTAAAGGTTTTTGTCAATTTTCGCATATAGTATGTGCGTCTATTGACGCCCCCAGGTGTTCAGTGCCGCCACTCTAGGAATGCACCCATGGAAGGTTGTCGATTATAGGTAATCGTAATATAATGGAAAAGAAGTCCGCGAAGCTAAGCTAAAACTGAAAAGTTCAAAATAATGAATTTGATCTTCTCTATGAAGGCTATAACCTACTATATTTATATAGTTCGTGCAAATGTATGTAACGGGTAGAAGGAGGCGTGGTAGACCTCGTAAGGTATATATATTCTTGACCAGTATCAACAGCTGAGTCGATATAGCCATGTCTGTCTGTCCGTATGAGTAAAAGGATCTTAGAGATAGGAGAATTTCGTGGTTTCGCAGACTTAAGACTTAAGAGTTTAGAAGTGCAGAGCATAAGCGGTATACACGGCGTAGATCGCAGAGGAGACAGGTTGCAGAAGTTAGACGAGAAGAGCAAGATGTAAACACTACAAGCAGATCGCAAAGTTTTAAAGTACAGGGTATTTTAAAGTCGGGCTCTTTTACTTCATAAATTAAAACTAAAATAAAATGAAAATCCAAACAACTGACGGACACTGCTACGTTGGACTACCACATTTTTGCAGGGTCTCCTTTGCTTAACAAATATCACGGCAGAATCAAAAAACCTGCTCTGGTAGGGTATGTACATGTCAGGCCTGACGAGAGGGGGGTGGGAAAGGAGATTCTCCCCGGGCCCGGTCTAATTATTGTCGTACTGTCTTGATTCAAGCTGAAGGTGTAATAGAGGAGCCGGTACCTTTTTCCCCGGATTTTCTCTCTACGGCCCTGGTACATGTGTATAGTTTTGTGTGGTTGAACTTATTAAATCTCAACATTTTAAGCTCCAACAAGAATAAGATACATATAATTTAAAGCAAAGGATCCCTATTTTATGCACTTACCAAAAGCTAGGTTAATAAGAGAAATAACCATGCCGGTATCTGCAGTTGCATTTACAACTTCTTGTATTTCTCCTGTGGGGTAAGGTATCTCTACTGCCCGAAATCCATGCTGATGGGCCAATTTTATTCGTTCCGTAATAGACGAGGACGTTTCGGTGAAAAGAAAATTCAAATTTGCCGCAAATTTTAAAGCCATCCTTTTTAGAAGTACTTCACACTACGTTGTAACAAAAATTACTGATTGAAGTAGACAAAGAAAGAAATTCACTATTTAGCGCATCGCAGTGCAACAGTGTGCGATGACGTAGTTGTTGACCAGCACATTGCAAAATTAAATTGAATCTTATTGTTATTATTTGATTTTTTCATATTAAATTATTAATATTCGATTTAAGTAATAACTTTTTTTTATAAATTTAAATTTGGGGCAATAAGTGTCGAAATAAAATTTATCGTTGTTACGTGTATAAATGTATTCTTTTAAAATCAATTTTGATTTTTGCATGGGAGCATTAGCAAAACAAATTCACATATAAATATAATGTTTCTAAATTAATTGATAAAACAAAGTTTTGTCTTAACATGCTAATTTAATTTCAAAAAGTTTATAAAAATATGGTTTCATAGTGCAGATAGTGCTTGTCATTGATGTATTTGTCAACACTTGAAATTCAGGCATTTTTAGTACTTTTTCTATAACATTTTGCTTTATTCATTTATCGCCATTAAAAGTTGTTGATAGTGGTGTGTACTAGAGTTAAATTAACCTGTAAATAATTCATGTTTAAAGTTAAAGTGTTCAATGCAAATAATTTATTCAAATTTCTTATAAATTTTAATATTGGCTTTTTGTAATAAATACAACGCGACATCTATTTGTGGTATCTGTCTTCGTTTTTGTGCAACGGTGTAGCCAAGGCGTACTTACAAAATCAAAACTAGCTTAATAAGAATAAAGAAACATACATTCCTTTGTGAGGTATTAGAGGCACTACCAGCATGTTTAGTATTAGTGAGTTATGCTGCATGTTTTGCTGCCCACCTTGCCCGGGTCCTATTGCTGCAAAATTGGCTTTTCAGCCTCCTGAGCCGACATACAAATTAACTCCAGCTGATGACACAAACATAAAATACAATTTACATCTCTTCGACCGAGCCGAGTGGCAATATTCCGAACGTGAAAAGTCAAAAGTGGAAGCTTTCTTTACTCGCACATCTCGTGGCAACTTGATAACTTGTATTTACGTTCGTTGTAGTAAGAATGCAAAATACACATTACTCTTTTCTCATGGCAATGCTGTTGATTTGGGTCAGATGAGTAGCTTCTACTTGACACTCGGATCACAAATTAATTGCAATATATTTGGCTATGACTATTCGGGGTATGGCATGAGCGGAGGAAAACCATCGGAAAAGAATCTGTATGCGGACATTGAGGCCGCCTGGCAAGCAATGCGCACAAGGTACATTTAATATTATTATTTTTATGATAATTTATAAAATTTATAATTTGCTTTTTTAGATTAAATATAAGTCCAGAAACAATTATATTGTACGGCCAAAGTATAGGAACTGTGCCAACAGTTGATTTAGCAACACGCCACGAAGTCGGTGCGGTAATCCTTCATTCGCCCTTAATGTCGGGACTAAGAGTTGTTTTCAGAAACACAAAACGTACTTGGTTTTTTGACGCTTTTCCCAGGTAAAATTGCACAAACAACATTCTCTTGACGCTATATTTAAATTTTTTTTTTTTCATTTTAAAAAAGCATTGATAAGGTTGCCAAAGTGAAATCCCCTGTTTTAGTTATACATGGAACCGATGATGAAGTAATCGACTTCTCTCATGGGATTGGCATTTTTGAACGGTGCCCTAAGACTGTGGAGCCATTTTGGGTGGAAGTAAGTTAAAGCTAAATGAATTGACATAAACATTGTTCTGTTAGGTACTCTATGTTAGATACAATTACATTGCAAGACTTGTATAAAGAATAAGAAAAAGGAAATAATAACAAAATTTTTATAGTGCCACTACCGATATAGTGGTGTCGAAACCGTGAAATTTGGTCGAGATTTCATTTTCCAATGACTAAGGATACTTTAATATAAACATATTGTAACACCTTAACTCAAAGTAATTCTTGGTTTTTTTTTTTATTTTTAGGGAGCTGGACACAATGACGTAGAACTGCATCCTCAATATTATGAACGATTGAGAAAATTTTTGACAGTGGAGCTTATCAAATGACAATTAAAGAGTACAGCAGATGGAGGAGCTGTAAGCAATGCTTCTGCTGGGGTCACTAATTCACATACTACGGCTCTAAGCTCAAAGCCTCCTACTGCATCAACATCGGCAGGACAGGAATCTATTTGCAATGCAGAATCAAATAAAAAAGAGGACAATGATGGTTGGTATTTCAAAATCAAATATAGTAATATATAACAATAACAAGTTAAGTGGGTACATATATTTTAAAATCTAGCATTAGTCTGGACTACTAAGGTCTAGTTTTTAAGACGTGTTTTGTCAAATTTTATTATTTTATTGTGTCTTAGGTTATTGGGGGAAAAGAGTCATTGACAAAATATATATTATATTTCTCTCTCATTACCACATAAGTTCTGCAAAGAGTTAAGACTTTTGGAGGGAAACAAGAAAAAAATGTACTTTTCGATTGTGTTTTAAAAAAAAAGTTTTATGACAATCTTGTTTACCTCCTACACTTATAAAATTGATAAATTTATATTTGTATGCTTTTATGCTAAACGTTAAAACAAATACCGATTGGTCTACATTTATAGACATTTATAAATATTAACTTAAATCTTGATAGTATTTTACTTCTCCATTATCAATAATTAATATTAATTTTTGTTTTAGGTGCTTCAAATTCAAGCTCAACTTCTGCGAAAGCTCACTCGGAGAAATTTCTTTAGCAAAAAATGGCGGGCTCTAATTCCGCAGCCCAAACACATTTATCTCCAACATTCTATCATAGTGACACTAAACGTCGTAAAAACAAAAAAGATGAACCTCAAAAAGAAAAAGATGCAACCCCTATTGCAGCGTCTTCACCACAGTCTATATTGTATAAAAATGGGAAACCCGATCATTTTATTACTATTGAGCGAATGCAATTACAAAGCACAGCACGCACGCTTCCGTTACATTCTCCTCATTCGCCGTTACACCCAAGTTCATATCCAAATAAGCAGCAAAATAAGCTTTCTAGCAGATACATTAACAATAAAATACCACCACAGATAAACAGTAAGTTGTATAGCCCTCAGACAACCAATTGTATGGAGTACCACAAAAAAGAAGTGTGCAAATCCGCATCAAAAAACATGATCTGTAGCTGTGAGATTTTATTTGAATCTACTGAATCCAAATTAAATAAAAATATTTCAGATGATATCGTCGTTCCAAATTTAGATAATGGCAAACGACTAATTTCCATAAGGAATGCTGCTACAAGCCCTACACTCTTCAACCGTAAAGCAATCAAACAAACAAGCATGCGTTTTCAAAATGTAAATCAAACGGCAGATACCTTTGGTACATACTCACATACTGTCTTTTGGGACTCTTCTGAAAAATCGGAATTGAGTGATTTAAAACAACCAAAAAATAGGTGTACAGACTACCAAACTACCGTGCTTACAGACGAAAGCAAAATGCCATGTGTTAAGATAGGTGCTACAATTAGAGACAATGATATACATGAACAAACATATAAAATTTGTAAATCAGAGCAAACTTCCCCTAATATTTTGGACATAGATAAGTCAAAATTCGGATTTAACAAAAATAACAGAAGTACTGGTAGTTTATTTTATATACCTTCGGATCCATGGATAAAAAAGCCACGTGAGACATCAAGCCGCCCTTCGAAAATAGTCCATAATGCAGATGATCCTTGGGTTAGACGTAAAATAGAGGGTGCTTTTGCAACGTCGCGTTCTCCAAAGAAAATCCAATTTCGTCAAGTCAAATCGTTTGGTTCTTCCGGAGCTGATTTCTTAGCTTCCACAAGTAGGAAGTCAAATTATCTGCGCCCACAAATACAGCGATGCAAAACATCGTTGGAGAATGAAGATCCCGCTTTTGAGACGGAATTTTTCATGCTATCTTCATCAAACTCGCCACATTTATTGACCACTCCTGGGGATGTCATACCTTCCTTACAAGAGACAGAATCGCATAGTTTGATGACATCAAAATCTGCCAGTTTTTCCCCCGCTAGAACAAAAAATTCTAAAAATCCGTTTACTGATTATAGTAAAGAATTGCCCTTGTCACAGCAATATCAACCAACTTCTCATAATAAGCGTATCGAGCCAATATTACAAAACAATATTTCAAGCCGTAATCTTTTAAATGTTTGCAATCCCAATCTATTGCAAGCAAGGCATAGCTTTTCAGCAAGTTCAAAGACGTCAAAAGACGAACTGCAGCTCAATATTCGTCGGTTATCTGACCAAATGCGTCGATTACCATTTGGCGATACCGTACAATTATCTTTAAGTGACTGCAATGTGAGCAATATCGCACATCCAATGTACGATCCTACCCAGCAAAGTTATATAGTAAATTTAAGCGTGTCACAAAAAAATATACACACCGACGGTACACAAGGGTTTCAAGAAAATAATGGAGCAGATGTGCCGAACAAAAGTAAGGCATCTGACTTGCAATCATTAACAATTACTGTTTCTGCAGATCGTACCAAGAAATCACAGACCTATGCTACCAACCATAAGGCTGACCCACTTTTAGAAACCACATGCTAAATGTTTCATTCAAAGCTGCCAATATCTTAAAAAATACTGGTATACAAACATACACATACTTCGAATCAAAATATTAAAAAATTTACTTATAGGAAAAAATTTAAAACCTTCATGTAATTTAAGCGTGACTTTTTTACAGTAATTTTGCATTTATAAACAATATTCTATATATACAATTCATAAATATACATGTGCCCAAAATAAAACAAAATCTGTAATGAATTGATTAAGTTTTAGGTATTATTTAGTAGCATCATAAATAATACAGGTTATAAATTTAATGATGATATTTGGAGCAAGATTTTCATGCCAGACTATAATTCTATATAATCTTACCCGAAAAAATTAGAAAATCATGTTCCAAAAATCGTTTTGACCTGTGTAATCAATAATATACATATAAAATAACATATTATTTCATTGTATTAATGTCATTAATGTACGTTAATTTTATTGTTTAATAAAGTCTAATAATGATCTAGTAATTTATTATTTTTATTACCGTAACAGTATCACAAATATTTTCTGCTATATATTTTGACCAACACAAAAATCATCGATTATTTTTTTTTGTTGTAAAAATCGTTGCAGTAAGACATGGAACTTCTAGGAACTCTAGGTTTGTGCGACGTACTATATAACAGACAGTAGGAGGCGTCGCATACCATAAGATTTTTATATCAAAATGCCAGTCTGGCAGATGCGTATAATCCTTCTTCAGGTCAAACTTGTGGAATTGTGTTGATATCTGTTTTCCATTTCCTCCATAATCATTTTTAGCGGTTTTTTGTTATGGTGTCAAATATTTGGATATGAAACTCGACGGAGCTTCTCGCCGTGGTTATATGCATCTGTGTGTCAAAAATGAATAAAACCGGAAAATAAAACAATAATTATAGGTTGAACGAACTTTTTTTTTAGTTTATGAGTTGAGATGCTTAGTTTGTTTTTCGTCTTTCCAGATTTTGTTTACACTTGTTAATTATATAAATGTACAAAGATATAACAAGTTAGGACAGACTCCTTGATCAGCGTGAACAACCGAATCAATATAGCTTTGTCTTTATAAGCAAAAGGATCTCATAGATTATAAGAGAATCATAAATTTTACCAAAATTTATACTTTTTTACTAATAACAGTATCGGATGCAAACGATCACGAATTATAGGTAGAAATGTGTTGTTTGAAAAAATTACAAAATTTTATGGGCGGCATATCTCGAAACCGGTATAGGTAAGGCCGTAAAGCTGGCTAGTGTGTAAGACAGTAAGTAAATCTAGAGTTTCATCTGGAAAAAAATACTTAATGGATGAAACTTTCAGGGATTGTTAGGGACCTTGTTCTAAGTCTAAAACCGAGTTTTTGTATTTGTGGGTATGGGGCGTGACACCGCCCCCTGACAATATATGTGGCTACGATTCTTAAGAACACCAAAAGACATTTGATTGCCAAATTAGATTACGATACCTTCATAAACAAACAAAAACAGACGAATTTTTAACCAAAAATGTTTTTTTGACCGATCGTTCCTATGGGAGCTATATGATATAGCCAACCGATTTCGATCAAATTTGGTACAGTGCTTGGGTACTCTAAGCTTCTGAATGCCAAATTTGGTTCCTATATCTTAACAGACAAACGAAACACAACGAATTTTGTAAAAAAAAGGTTTTTTTGACCGATTGGTCCTATGGGAACTATATGATATAGTCAACCGATTTTGATAAAATTTGGTTAAGATATCTTCATAAGCAAACGAATTATCCATCTAAAACTTTTTGTCTTTTTTCGAGGTCCTCTGAAACACCCCTATGGGAGCTTTTGTTGCGTATATTACCTGTCGTATTTAAATATTATATTTATCCGGCTCGAACGACCGGATTTGTCATTTATTTTCCAAAGACGGTGTTGTATTTTCTTAATATTTTTATTAAGCCATATATTTAGTGGAAACTTAAAATTGTACAAAATTAAATTGCGCTGCTTGCGCGTCAACCATTTACCACAGCAATTCAACAACAACAACTTGTCTCCCCTGACATAATAGCGCATCTAATCTGAAAATTTAGTTGCTCTAGCTCTAACCATCTCTGAGATCTAGGCGTTCATACAGATAGACGGACAGACGGACATGAGTATATCGACTTCTCTAGTCACCCTGATTATACTTTAGGTAACTTTGGGCGGTCTCCGACGTCTCCTTCTGTATGTTATATACAATTTCGGCTTGCACAAACTTAATATACCCTTTGTACCATACGGTGCAGGGTATAATTACAAAAGCAAAATACACGCAGTTTCGCCTAACTCGACTATGACTATGACTTCGGTATTTGAGAGAGGAAGCAGACTATGAGAGATATTTTTTTATTAGTATTGCCACTCCTCCCCCCATATTATCTTGGCGGTCATTCCGATAACAATGATAGTTACAAAATTTTATTGAAACATCGCTTTTAAGCCAAGTTTCGGAAATTAGGCAAATGTGAATATTTTTACAACGAAGAAAATCATACAATTCACCTTTTTTTTTTCGGACGCCTCTAGCGTTCCAAGTTACTATAGAACTTTTATCAGACATTATGTTAGAAAGTTAAGAGCTAGGGAGGTTATTACCTCCAACTGGTCTGCTTTAGATTTACAATTTTTCAGATTTTTAATTAACTCAAATGTTATATTTTTTATTTCTGCTATTGAAAAGAGGTCATCACTCCGTTTTTGAGAGTAATTCGGTGCAGGCCATATTGGAGTTTCTGGTGCTATAACGTGTTCCTGAAGCTTAGGAAAAGCGCTAAGACTGCTTAAACGTGGACTTGTTGCATACTGCCTGACTTTAGGTGCAGTAAACTTATTTTGGTTTCTTTCTCTGAATGTAAGATAACTTATCCTGTTAGGACAGTCGCGAGAGCTGGATTTGTGCGGGCCATTGCAGTTGGCACATTTTATTGTCGAATTTTTCTGGCACTCAGTCGTTTTGTGGCTTCCGGCACAGTTTGCGCAATAAGATTTAACTGCGCAGTGGCTTGAACCATGCCCGAACATTTGGCAGTTATAGCACTGCGTGATTTTGTTACTCCTTTGCTTTTGGTGCTCCCACTTGACCCTGACGTACTCGATGACAGAGTACGCTTAAGCTCAGCAAGAGTGATGGTTTTGTTAACAAAGTAAACCACATGGATGATGAAATTACTGTTGTTAGCCCTTTTCCTGATAACACATTTGACGTCTGTGCATTTCAGTGATGCCAATTTAGCCTTTTTCCGGATAGATTTGTCCTGTTTTTGACTGCTTCAGCCGGAAAAAATATCAAACAGCCCCTATCCGGAAATCTAGCCTTTTTTTTGCTTTGTTTAGCAGTTTCAGCCTTTTTTTTTTTTGAATGGATTTGTATAGATATAATGGAACTACAACCATGTGGCATCGCTTTTATATACTTTGATATCGAATTCAAGAGTTTTATCGTTATCAATTACATGTGTCAGCACTAAAGTATAATTGCACCATTTTAAAATAACACGCAACATGCCGAAGGAAGTTTGCAAACAAAAGTTTCGCGATTCATGGTTGCATCAACCAGATTTTAAAAATTGGATGTGCCGCGATCAAAATGATAACAACAAAGCGCTTACAGGAAGTTGTATCAGTCCATAAATAATGACGAGGAAGAGAAAAGGGTATTACGTTTATTTTGTGTATATGTGTTTTAATATTGTTAATGGTTTATTACAGAACATAGTGTTTGTTTCGTGTACTAACTACTTACTAAAATTCGCTTTTGTTGTTGTCCCAATGTGTAATATATGTGTAGTACAGCCAAATGAATACAAGAAGTTACAACTAGTATATTTATGTATATATCTCTCTAGGTTCCTCTTAAAATTCCAAGAGTTTGCGATACTAGGTGGCTTTCAATATCTCTACTTAATATTTTTAAAGCCAATTTTAGAAGAAATGCAACGAATCAACAAAAACTTTCAATCCAAAAACCCCAACCCAACAAAACTGTTGGGAGATTTAATTATGAGTATCAACTCGCTAAAATCAAAAGTTATTCCCCCCGATGTAGAAGTAGACATATTTAAACAAGATTTTGAGATGTTCGTAAAAAGCGATCTGTATTTGGGTTACGAATTTGAGACAACAATTAAAAACTTGAAGGAAAAAATTGATGAAAATGCGGAAAAAACCATTCGCTTAAATTGTACCGCTTTCGTTTTGGAACTTATAAAGCAGCTCAAACAAAGGTATAGAAACTTCTGTTGCGTCAACTTCTGAATTATTTTGTATTTTATTTTTAGGTTGCCGGATAACTTTGAAATTTTAAAGAATATTAATCAATTTTCCGTAGAAAACATCCTTCGATCGAAAAAAGAGCCAATTACCGAAATATTTGAGCTTTTTAAAGTCAAAAACGAAGAGATTGACAAAATGTTAACGCAATATGCTAGCATTCATTTGGTAAAATGGGAAAATATTGATTGTACCATTAAATTTTGGCCCGAGGCTAGAAAATATAAGGACTCAGCAGGCAACAGGCCATTTTTTGAATTGGTATCATTTGCTTTAAGTTTATTGTCGTTGCCCTGGTCGAACGCAGAAGTTGAAAGAGTCTTTAGTCAGGTTAATTTGGTAAAAACCAAAGTAAGAAACCGATTGCAAACAGAGACGTTGATTGCAATTTTATCCATCAGGTAATTCTATTCACCTAAATACTGATTTAATTATATATATATATCAAATCTAATACAATTTCCTCTTCTTATTAGATTCGGATTACGCCGCCACGGCTTGTGCTGCTCAAATTACCAGCTGCCCGAAAAATATTTAAAATTAATAGGCACAAATTCAATATACGAAAAAGAAAAAGATGTACAGGATGGTGCTATCATAGACGATGCTGCATGTTAATTAATTTTAATCGATGATATGTAATAAAATTTGAAATTGTAAACATAAAAAACATTTGTCCTGTTTTTTGTCCTTTTTTTAGCCTTTTTTCATTTTTTTAGCCTTTTTTTGGCCTTTTTTCGGGTCGGTTTGGCCTTTTTTTTGGCGAGTAGCTGGCATCACTGGTGCATTTCAAACCCATGCTGTTTAATTGAGTTCGGACCTCTTCTGGCTGGTTACTGTCCAGTCCAATAAGTAGGGCTTTGAACGGCTTTTCGGTTTTCCTGGCATAGGAAAAAAATTCGTGTTTGCCTTGCAGATACTTACAAGCTTTCTGATAATCGTCATCATTATCGCAGTGTGGAGTGTTTAACTCCAATAGAAATTTTCCTTATTGAGTAGTTCTTAACGTTTAATGTTTTACAAATTTCATGTAACGGCTGTGTTGAACATTTAATCACCGTAATTTGTGGAACGTAAACTTTAGTTTTGTTAGCAATGGGATCAGATTCATTGTCATTTTCACTATCCGATATAATATTATCAGCAAGAGTTTGTAATGGCGAATAATAATTGCTATCAGAGGTTTTTCTCTGACCTGTGTTTATTTTTAGAAATTTTTTTGAAATAGGCGGCGACATACTGTTGCCGCTTTTGCTTACTGTTCTTTTTATTTTGCTTATTTTGCAATTTTGTTCTAGAAGCTTCTGGAGTTTCAAATACAGGGTTGTTTGTCAGTGAAGTCTCAAAAATTTTGTGGTGTCACTGCACTGTACTAGATTGCTGTTTTGTTTATTTCAAATTTATTTTGTTCAAAATATATATAAATACATAAATACTTGTATTCACTGTTACGAATGCGATGTTGCCACGAAGGTGGACTTGTCCATAGATTTTATAAATTTTATTATAACTTTTTATATTAGCCAACCGTACGCGTCAGAGCTGCCAACTCGACTGATTTGAAGTTCATTTGTCGAAATTGCAGTTAAAAGTTGCGTTGCATTTTGTGAAGTATTACGATCAATCCACGTTTTTACTTTTTCTAACGCCTAAATAACAGCTGTTACTGTCAGTTTGTCTTTCTTTTGCTCAGTGGAAAAATGTTTCAATTGATCCGATAATACCCAATGCGTTTTTTATTCCAGAAACTTCGCAAGCGGCATTAACAGCCAAATTGAAGCTATGTGCAGCGCAATGTACATAAATTGCCAGGGGGAAGAACGATTTCAGAGAGAGAGCCTGTGCACCACTAAATTTGCCACTCATTGCTGTAGCTCCGTCGAATCCTTGACCATACATGAATGAGAAGTCGACGCCGACATCGCGTAAATAGTTACATATTGAATTCGTCAAACCTTCTCCAGAAACGTTGGTAACTGGCTCAAATCCGAGAAAATCTACGCAAATATTAATTTTTAAGTCTAAGTACTGAATGCAAATAGAAAATTATTCTATGCTTGATATATCGGTCGATTCATCTGCTTCTTTTTTAGCCTAAAACAGAGAATCCATTCAATCAATTTATGACATGCATATATCAAATTCATTTTGAATTGTTTTGCTCAAATAAGAGGCATTTTGTGGCAACGACATAATATTTTTTTTTTTTTTTAAAAAGCACGTAAATTCCCTTTGTTTGACTTTCCTCTCCCATCAGCTTCGTTGTTAGAGCTCTCATCTTGATGCAAAGGTCCGTCGTCCCTATGAACGCGACGAGCAGTTCCTTGTCTTTCACACAAAACAAACGCGCTTACAATAGGATTCAGTCTTTCATAATCTCTTCTAACTTTTCCTTTTTGCTGGTCAAGGTGCAGATCAATCGGTTTATATTTTGCAAGGTATTCCGACACCGAAAATACATTTTTTATTGTGGAACAACACTTATTAAAATGAAGGGAATTTTTTTTAACCAGTCCGGGTCAATTTGGACCGCCCCTAAGACGAAATCCTGGATCCGCCACTGCTTAAGGTAAATATACAGAAATAATAAATTTAACTCTTACACGAATAGGTTGCTCTGCAATCTTCACAACACCGCAGGAACAGCAGAACTTCAGCAGCACCAACGACAGTGGCTACAATAGGATAGATATAACAAAAAGGCCACATATTTGGGCATCCGAGATGTTTGAGGGTTGTCAGTCCTGGGACAGGTGTACGAAACCTGAATCGACTCCGGTATGTTAAACCGGATGCCGTAAGAGTTGCAAGAGTCCTCTCTCCGATCCTGCTTAACTACTACCTCTCCAAGATGCCCACCCCACCAGAAGGGCTTTATATAGTTTCGTATGCCGATATTATTCAATACTAGCTTTTTATCGCGACGTACAGATAGTTGAATACAATCCCAATGAGAAATATTCCCCGATGCTTGGTGACGTCTTCGACAATCTCTTCTATTTTACCAAACATTCGGAAGGAATAGCCAATAAATCCCATGGTAGCAACTGGATCTTTAAAGCCTTAGATAGTATCCTAACCACAGCATTCTTATGCGTCCCTTTGCCGAGACACCCATATCTGTCCGACTTGACATCCGCAGCGAGCTACCTGATATTTCAAATGTAGCTCAATCATCCATCCCCATCAAGAACAGACTGTAAATTATCCACACGGAATTTCATTTCAAACTCAAGACCTGACCCAATAGGCATCAAAACTCCCACTATCGACCCAGCTAAGAACTGCCTTTTGCCCGTAAATAAGTAAAAGCTTTTAGCTTTCAACCCTAAGTCCACCAACATTGACGCTGACCGTCCAAGAATTTCGTATAGAGAACAGGGGCATCAAATAAAGTCTACTGGTATAAAGGTTTATCTATAGACGCCTATACATATTATTGCTCTTACATATCGCCTGAAGACCGTCGTCAGGTATCACGTTCTTGTAGATAGGAGATGGGTCAGGATTAAACGCAAGCATTCATTGCCAGGGCTCTACAAAAACAACTCCATTAGGGTTCCTGCCATCAGGATGGCCTTAGTGGAGAACATTAGTCTCAGTCGCAGTGCTGTATTTCATGCCTTCCAAGGTTGTTAATAATAATAAAATTTTTGGAAGTGCGCTATCACTCATAATTCGGTTGTCACCAGTTGTGGAGAAGGGTAAATCCCTAAAGATACTAATGCTTAACATAAAGGGTTGTTGTAAGCACCTAGTGCATTTTTGAAAGGAACCCAGCCAGGCTGACTATCGGTATGGGTCGCATGACACCTTAGTCCAGCTTTTACATTTATCAAGTTAGTTATTCTACATCTGCTTGTATTTTACCTTTTGTTTATACTCTCAATAGAGCATTTTTAAGTTCTTCTTGATATGAGTCATGCGCACACCCATCCGTACAAAATTGCTGATTGGCTATTCTTAAGTAGTCTTTTGTGAGCGCAATAAGAAAGGGAAAGTTGACATTTTCATATCCACCCTACCCCGTGTACCGACTGTCTGTAAGCCTGCAGTTCTGCCAAATTAGCTTTGATAAATTCCTAAACAGCCGACCAATTTAAATTTTTTACTTGCCTTGCATAAAGTGTCATTGTCGTCGTTGCTTTAAATTTTTTCTGTGTGGCATCCAGAAGAAAATGGGAAGACATCCTAAAGTTTTACCCAAAATGGTCAAGCACCAAATAAATTTATTAAGCCATGTCTCTGTATTCGTTATCTGCACGAACTTTTTCACAGCTTGCGTCTAATGCAGTCTTACCCAGATTAGCCAACTTCTGTTATGCAGCTTATTCCCATATATTGGATTTGCAAATGTAGAAATATGTTTCATTTTTTATTTATTTGAGATAAGCTTTTTGGACCCTTCCTACTTAATATGTATGAATTATTCATGTGTCAAAGCAGCAATAGATCGTTGGGTGACCCAGCGAGAAAAAAAATTCAAGTGAAATTGTAGCTAGATACAGCCTTCCTTAATAATTTAATAACAATCAGTTGTGTATAGGAACCATTGACCATTATTTTGAAATACTTCTAATTCACAAATATTATACATATGTATACACTCAATTCTGTTTTTACACGGTCTTTTTTTAAATGGTTTTAATACAACTCGCTCTAGAACAGCTGTGGGCAAAACTACTAATGCAATTTTTTGTGCCTGTGTGTATAAACAAAAAAGAGCTTTCGCAAAGATCGACGTACAATGGGACAAATGAGTATTTTAATGGCCTACAAAAACAAAATACATATATGCAGATTGCGTATTGTTTCGTGTTTTGCTATGTGGCTCTGCTTTGCGTTCCATTGTTAAACTAGCTCACATGCATGGTATAATAAGTAAGGTAGAGTAATAGAGAGTTTATTAAGATCATAAATTTTGTGAGAGTAAGAAAAGTGAGAGAGAGAGAGAGAGAAGCAAGCAAAAATACTATGTTGTATTTACACATAGCATACACGTGCATGTGTATGCTTGCATATGCTGCAAATAAAAATATTCACGCAATAAATAAAACAACAAATCTTGTGTTTGCACACATACACATGTACTGCGTGCTTTAGCTGAAAAAGAAATCATGCGCATCGCCAACCTACCACATCAACAGTCGCAACAAGACTGAAAAATATGATCTTCGTGTGAGCGAGCGCACTCTCTATTACTCTACCATGTTAATTATACCATGGCTCACATGCAAGGGACGAGCTTTTACGATAAAAAGCTCTTTCTCATACGTGTGAAATAGGGATGTTCGATACCAGAAAAAAATATCCAATCGAAGTATTGAGTATTCCAAAAAACTCGATACCGATTCGATTCGATTCTCCCAAATATGAAATCGATATCGACGGTATCGGTATCGACTTTTTAACGTTATTTTAAAAACAGAATTAAAAAAAATGGAGGCTCGACAAAGAAACAAAAATTTTCTAATGTTAATAATAAATTGAGATAGGGGTTATAAAATCAAATTGAGAATGATATAAACTTTTTCTTAATTAAATTTTTTTCGCATATTTTTTTTTTGGTTGATTGTTTATTAATGTAATTCCATAAAAAGCTTATATTTAACTAACAAAATAATTATTATCTAAAAATAACAGTACACACTGCATCTTTAAAGATTTCTCATCGCATGGGCAACCACCATAAAGGAACTTTTTTCAAAATAAATTTCAAGCGCCAAATGTAAAACGAAATTTGGCTCGATACCGATACTAAGCAAATTGGTATCCGATCGACGATTAATCGAGAACCAAAATATCGGGATCGAATATTCAGTATATCACTCAATGCCAATGCAAATTACAAAAACAATTTCGCGAGTTCTCTCCCTTACACTCTTTGCTCTGAGCTCATGAGCACAGAAACAACCCTTGTTGTTGCCCGCCCACTGATTTTCACTGTAATTTTGTTGTTGTTTTTCGTTTGTGCTCTCTCAGCTCTTGCACTTAAAAAAAAGGTTGTAGGATTGATCGCGGACACGAAATTTTTGTACACCATGTGTTAAATGTGAGAAATAAGGCATAGCTTGCAAAGAAAAAAGAGTTACAACGAAAAACAAAACATTTATATGGTAGGTAGGTAAGGGCGGCTGCTGGCTTGAAAAGCGAGCACACTTAGGCCTAGACTGGCCCGTTGTGAAACCGCGATCTCTCTTTAACCCTTCTACTGAGATGGCCGCTAAAAGGATTCCCATCCCGTTGCTGCAATGTAATTTGCGATCCTCTTCGGACTTATGGATGCTAGCTCCGCTAGGTTATGAAGGAAGTAGTTTCCCAGGTGCTTATTCCTACGTCTACTAAGAGCCTCACAGGAACAGAAGAAGTGCTCTACTGATTCAACTTCTTCTTCGTCTTTGCAGCTTCTGCAAAAGTCATGGCTCGGAACGTTCATTCTGGTCGCATGTGTCCCGACAAGCCAGTGTCCAGTGATCGCTCTGACAACTGCCGAACACTGCGACCGTTTGAGTTCACAGAGCCTTATGGTTCGTTTTGGGTTGATTTTAGGCCATATTTGGAACTAATTGTGCAATGGGGTGTATTATACCACAGCCTTTGTACGTGGGAGCGAAATTTTTCCCTAGTTAGTAGCTTGAAAGTGGCCATTGGCATACGAATATCCTCCTTATCCGGTAGGAGGGTAGAGGTCGTGCCCTGTTATATTTTGGTGTCCTGGCACCCAAATGAGGCTAATAACAAAGTGCTGTGCCATCTCTTGAATAGATTTGCGGCAGTTGTTGACTGTCATCGAGTTGGAGGATAGTGCTCGAAGTGACTTTATGGCTGCCTAGCTATCGGAATATATATTTATCAAACCGGTTTCTAGGCCGGTTTTGCGTAAGCAGATCAAAGCCTTTTTAATGGTAAGGATCTCTGCTTGAAAAACGCTACAGTGGTCCGGAAGTCGGAAAGACTGCCGAATGTTTAGTTCCTCGGAGTAGACTCCTCCCCCAACATGGGTGTTGAGCTTGGAGCCATCAGTGAAGAAATTAATACGGTCACTTTGACCTTGCCGAGTTTCCAACCACGATTCCCTAGAGGGGATATCGGTGGTGAATAAAGTAGATGAGTGCTCTAGGGGAGTGTAGTAATCTGTCATTAACACATTTGTGTCTTCTTTTAAAATGGACGAGTGCCCATATCCCGAGACTGCCCAGCATTTAGCGTCTTTCAGGCGTCTCGATGTTAGAATGGCAATTTCTTTTGCCATTATGAGAATGGGAGGAATATTGGTGATAGCGTTTAACGCTTCACTAGAGGTTGTTTTAAGGGCACCTGTGATGCATAATTGTGCTGTTCTCTGCACCTTATTTAGTTTTTTAAGCCTAGACTTGGTGGTAAGGGCTGGCCACCAGGTAGATACTGCATACAGCACTATGGGCCCAACTATGGCCGTGTATATCCAACGAACTATATGTGGGGACATACCCCATTTGAGTCCTATTGTTCTCTTACAGGCGAAGAGTGCAGTATTAGCCTTCTGCACTCTGTCTGCGATATTGAGATTCCAATTAAGTTTCTTGTCTAGTACAAGCCCCAAGTATCTTGCACTGTCGCTAAAGGACAAGACGGAATCGTTTAATTTGGGAGGAGATAGACTAGGGATCTTATACTTCCTTGAAAAGAGGATAAGCTCAGTTTTTGCAGGGTTAACGCTTAACCCGCTTTCAGTTGTCCAGAGTGACAGCTCTTTGAGTTTTAGTGTCATGCGGTCACAAAGGGAATTTGGGAATTTTCCATTCAACATTATAACCACATCATCCGCGTAGGCAACAACTTTGCAACCTCCTCCTTCCATGCGGCGTAGCATCAAGTTGACTGCTACGTTCCACAGAAGAGGAGATAGCAATCCCCCCTGAGGAGTACCTCTACTCACGTGCCTATAGATAGGAGACGTGCCAAGTGAAGAGGTCACCGTTCTGCTCAGTAGCAGCTGGCTAATTAACTTCACAAGACAGTCATCTACCTCTAGACACATAAGGGCATTGGTTATCGCCTTGGGATCGATGTAGTTGAAAGCTCCTTCTATGTCTAAGAAGGCAGCAATAGCATATTCCTTGTTGTATAAGGATTTTTCTATGGTCGATATGACAGAGTGAAGTGCGGTTTCTGTCGATCTTCCTTTGCAATATGCGTGCTACGATTCAGATAAAAGTTTGGAGTCAATTGACGTTCTTAGGTATAACCCTATCAATCTTTCCAAAGTTTTTAAGAGCAACGACGACAAGCTTATGGGTCTTAAATCTTTTGGGACCGTATGTGATGCTTTACCCGCCTTGGGTATAAAGACCACTTTCGACATTAGCCATGAATATGGCAGTAATATTGGTGAAAATGGCTTTTAGCCACAAGACTACCAGGTCCCCACCGTGCTGTAACTGGGCTGGTATTATCCCGTCAGGACCTGGAGATTTATAGGGGTCAAAGCTATTTATGGCCCATTTGATATTGGAGTCTGTGATGATGTCATCCAATACGTTTACCGGAAGGTGAGAAAGGCTGCACGTTTGTGTAACCGTTGTGCTGCCCGGGAAGTGCGTATCTAAGAGTAACTTTAATGACTCTTCGCTGGAATCTGTCCAGGAGTCATCAGGTTTCTTGAGATAGCCTAAATTAGTGGGTGTTTTCGAAAATAATTTGCGAAGCCTTGCAGCTTCCGAGGAGGATTTGATTTCAGAGCAAAATCTTCTCCACTCGTCTCGCTTAGCTTGTCTAATTATTTTCTTGTATTGTGCTAAGGTTTGTTTATAATCTGCCCAGCTATGCTCAGTTTAGTCTCTTTGCCTTGTTAAAAAGCGTCCGACAACTTGCTCTGAGGGTGTCTATTTCCGGTTTCCACCATGGTGGTTTCCTTTTTCCCCTTGGCTTGCTTTTTGGACAGGATGCTATATATGATCTATTGCACCCTTCCGTAAAGGTTTTTATAAGGAGCTCAAGCTACTCGTTTGAAGGAAGAGTCCCCTCCGGGGGGATTGTAAGGGTCTGATTTCACTTTACCTTGAAGGCTTTCCAGTTGGCTCTACGGGGGCTGGAGTGGATATAGATAATTGTGTTTCAATGTATCTATGATCTGGGAAGGAGTGCTCTTTCGAGATTCTCCAATTAGTGACTTGGTCATATAAAGAGTTTGAGATAAAATTTAGGTCGATGACCTCTTCTCTATCTTTGATTACAAATGTGGGATTATTTTCCAGGAGATATTCAAAAAGTAACTCACCCCTTTCGTTTGTGTTTGAGCTCCCCCATATTCCATGGTGAGCATTTGCATCGCAGCCGATCAGTAGGCCAGTGCAATCCGAATCGATTTGGTCTGGAGCTCCAGACTAACCAATGTGGTATCACAATCGCTGTAATTATAAAGCAAAAATACACTAAGGTGCTTTTTTGCCAAAATGCATGAACGGATTTTACCTTCTTCTGGGGCTACCAATAACCTATAGTTTGGTGTGCTGAGTCCAGAAACCCTGCTGGCCACAATCCACGGTTCCTGGATCAGCACCAGATCAACTTCGCCTCCAGCCAGGCGAAGCATGAGTGCAGCAGTCGCTGCCTTACAGTGATGGAGGTTTATCTGCAAGATTCTCAGAGACATTTTGCGGGTTCACCTCCATCACCGTAACGTCGGCATCTGTGTCGTCGCTGATGTCTTCAGCGGAGTCCTCACTCTCCTGACACAGTGCCTCCAAACCGCGAAGCAATGACGCGTCGGACATCACCGACTCGCAGTCATCCACTTCGGGATCCTTTTCTGGCTCTTCCGTTTCAGCGGCCAGAGCTATCTCCAACTCCTGTTGGTTCTTTGTCTGCCTGGCGTCCGACTTATAGATACGGATCTGCACCGAGCTAAAACCGAAGTTTAGCTCTCCGTGCTTCTCCTCTATCGGCACCAGCGACTCTTTGTTGATTACCAGAATGATCCTCCTCATTGGCGTTTCTGATTCCTCCACCTTCACAACCTTCCAGTCAGCGGATGGAAGGTGGGGATTGCAACGCTGCAGCATCTTGAGGATCTTCTCCGGCTCCTTAAAGGAAGCCGGGATCCACATAATAGCCCGAGGTCTACTAGGTACGACCTTCCAGTCTACTGCGACTAGTTTGGCGCCCGAGTAAACGTCGCCCACTCTTAAAACGGCCGCTTTGTATAGCTCTGCCGATCTGACTCCTTCACAGGCAATCACTTAAACAGTGGCCTGGTACCACCCTACGTCCTTGCAGACTGGTGGCGGGCCTGGATCTGCCTCCAGAGCCTCGAAGCAGCTTACAGCCAGTGCTGCCTCTACCCACTTCCATTGGTTCCTGGGGATCCTGCCGTCCGGATTTCCCTGGTCCAAGACCCCCAGAAGGATTTTCTCCTTTGCCATCTCGGCAAAGCTTCTGTTCGCTACTACTTGAGCGTTCGCCCTTGCTCTCTTAGGAGCATTGGGCATTATGGCCTCTTGCGACCGTTGCCGCTTAGGCTTATTATGCCTTGCATCCTCCTTTCTTCAAAGGACAAAATTCGGCAGGACAGACTTCGCACACAGTACCTTTCTCAGAAATTCGGCCGATGGGGTCGAGATATTCGACGTCGCCTGTCGTTTTAGTATTTGGGCTGCATTTTTGCGGTCCGCATACCTTTCCAATTTGGCCTTGCTGGTGGAGGACCTCTCTACCTCCCCCGCACCCGACTGAGAGACAGCTGTGCTTGTTGTAGCACCTTGCTGTCTACTCAGGGTGACGGGAGCCTTCGAGGTGCCTGCCACATTGCACTTGGCCGCGGGGCGTTGGGGCACAGTTGCCTTATTTTTCGCCGGAGTGGAGCTGATCTTGGGTCAAGTGACCTCTGTTTTCGAGCTCATCGTTGGTGTTGGTTGTGTAGGGACGACGCTAGGTCCAGTGACCACTGCGTTCGCCCCCATTGTAGGACCTTCGGTCCCTTCCGGTTTTGTAAGAGTACCGGTCTCTTTTTGTTTTTTATGATTTATATTTATTGTAGTCATAGTTGGTCCCACGAGTGGCGGAGAAGTGGTGGTCCACCTGCGCAGAGATCCGCAATACGCAGGCAAGGCTAGCTAATCCGGAGGGCGCCAGGTATCCAGATGCCCCGTTTGCGACTGGGCTATTTTTGAAAAGGGCTTCCAGCCAGGTTGAACATTTATATGAGTATATACTATTTTTGGCAGTTTACATAATAACATGAAAAAACGGTTTGCTTTAGATGTGTTAGTGCTTTTCTTTCATATGTATTGGGGTTTGCTCTTCCATAAGCAGCCTTTGGACACCCCTGATTTAGTTCATGTCTTTTTTTACACGGTTTTTTCTGGAACGTATCTACCGTGTAAAAACAGAATTAGGTGTAACACCAGCGGTGAGCAAAACTACTAATGCAATTTTCGAGGTACAATGGAAAAAATGTTGTTTTTATTATATTTTATTTTGGATCAAAAAATTGAAAAGACTGAAAAATTCATCTTTTAATTTTGCATATTTTTCGGAATTAATATATTTTCAAAAGACATAATGTAAGAAAATTAATTGATTATGAAGAAGTCGCAATTTTCTTTTAAAATTATGCACGTCACGGATCAATTTAAAAATATTTTTGTTTTTTCCCTGAAGGTCAAAATTTAAAGGTTCAAAAATTTTTATGTCATTTTTTCTGCGTTCCGTCCCTTTGAAAGGTCCCTCGCACATACGTGTTGAGCTTTTACGTTAAAAAGCTTTCATCTCGTACGTGTGAAAAACTGCTGCTTTAAACAAACAAGTATTTCATTTAGAAGTTATGCGCGTAATACAAAGAGATATTTAGAAGCTCACATTAAGTAGTAAATAGAGTATAAATACAAAAATTTTGCACACAATTTGAGCCTCATGTATTCCAAAATCAAACTGCATTGTGCGAAAGTATACCGCATATAGCATTACTGGAAATAACCCGGAAGAAGCTTGCATCTACGCTCCATAAAGTTCGAATCCCTTCCAATGGCAATGTGGATGAATGTTTTACAAAAAAAACAACAATGAAAATTAGAAATACAGGGTGGACCATCTACATGTAACCCATGTGATTCTTAAATAAAATTTTTTAGGAAAAGACAATTTAATTTTTTTTGAACAGGAGATAAATATCAATCATCTTTTAAATATTATTTCCTGCTGACAAAATGTGCTCTTTTCACGGAATTTTTCATCACTTTCTCTAGCATAGCTCTCGGTATTGCCGCTAATTCACGTTCAACATTTGCTTTAAGTTAAGCCAAAGTCCTTGGCTTGTTGATGTACATTTTGGATTTTAAGAATCCGCATAGAAGTCGGGCGGCATCAGATCGGGCGAACGCGGTGGCCAGTCAAAATTTTTGGATATCAAGCGACCAGGGCAAAACTGTCCGTATGCAACCCGACGCGGTTTGTCCTTTGGCTCGATTTTGTTCGTTACTCGTATTTTATATGGGAATAAATTCAAAACGTCATGGATTATGCGTCGGCGAGTGGATCTTGGGATGTTGGGATCGACGTCGACTCGATGTTTCCGGAGAAACATCCTGCAGCCCATTTGTTTACCATGGTCTTAATTGTGGACCAACCAATACCCTGTCATGCTAGATCATCAGCGATCGCGTTTCCATCCGTTCTTGAGTGTCCAGGTCCCCAACATAGCACGACTCTGTTTATGGAAGACAGGAGTTGTAGGTAATTATGGCATTCTTTAACAATCCTGGAGGAGATGCTCCATGATGATAGTGCCCTGATAGCAGCTTGGCTATCTGAATAAATAAAAAATGTTTGCTCCCCTAGTTCCCTTATGAAGGATACTGTGGGCGCAGATCTCTATGGCATGATACTCTGCTTGAAAGACGCTGGGCCAAATACCGCCAAATCCGTGAACCATTATTGCCCCCGGAGGTTTCAACAGGGGCTGCCTTCAGCCCAAGACTTGGGAAAAGAGATCTAACTTTCTTGTTGTAAAAAAATTCTGATCTCGATACGTAGTAGACTCTGCATGGCTGACTTTTTGATGAAAATGTGCAATGGTGAAAGTCCAAGGACTGACTCCATGACAGCTGTTGGACAGGTACGCATACTGATCTTTGAAGCTTTCTGGAATTTTTGATGGCCACATTTTGCTGCGTCTTGGGACACCACACAAGGGCTGCATATGTGACGATCGGCCATAATATTAGGGCTGAAGCCCCATGTACTACCGAACAATTTCCTATAAGCCCACAGAGCTCGAGTAGCTTTGAAGAGCACTTGTTCTAAGTGGGAGTTCCAATTGAGTCGTTTGCTAGGACCACTCCTAGATATTTGACCTGGTCTGAATACTTCACCTCAGTGTTATTTATAACAAGGTTCCGAAGCTTCATGCAGTATCTCTTCGTGAAGGAAACAATCACAGCTTTCTGGGATTCGCTTAGACACCAGTTCATGGTTATTTGTAGAGCAATATCCAATATCTCTATGATAGTGTTCTCATATTTACCCGTCATTATGATAGCCAGGTCATCTGCGTAGCCGAAGACTTTACAACCAAGCATTGTCAGACTAGTTAAGAGTTCATCGATCACGAGGGACTGTGCAGGGGAGATAACACACCTCCTTGTGGACAACACCTCTTATGCCGACTGTAGTACCATCTAGAGATGAAGTTATGTCCCTCTTTCGGAGCATGGATTCGATCCATGCGATCACGTGTGTTTCAATGTTTCTACGTGCCAACGCTTTAGAGATAGAACCGAAGTCAGTATTGTCGAAAGCTCCCACGACATCCAGGAATGCACACAAAGCCATGTTCTTGGAGTCAAAAGCTTTTTCAATCTTTCTGACTAGGCGGCGTAAGGCAACCTCTGTTGAATTTTCCTTCGAGTAGGCTACTGTTTTCAGAAGAGAGGCTTGACTGATTGGTCTGTACGACTTGGGCTTATCTATTGGCCTATTGCCAGATTTGGGGATGAAGACCACCCGCACTCTCCTCCAAGAGTGAAGTATGTATCCCCTATCAAAGCTTGCTCTAAACAGACGAATCAGTGGGTTCAGGATGAAATCCGGGCATTTCTGGAGAAGTTCTGGAAAAATTCCGTCCACGTGCCTTGAAAGTTTCAAAGGACTTCCGACTTTGCCGGCATCAAATATAGTGCCAGATATTCTGGCAGCTCTGCGCAAATTTGGCTCGATCCAATCTGAGAGTTGGGCATCTCGTTGCAAATTGACGAGCCTGGAAAGTGAGTTTGGAGTAAGAGCTCCAATGTTGCCTGATGTAAAGTGGTCTGAAGTGAAGGAGCTATCACTCCTACTCAACAGACCAACCCCGTTTGAGGATTCTTTGGCCATGACTCGTTGAAGCCTAGCCGCTTCTGTTAGGTTTTTGGACATTATTGCAGAAGTTCTTCCACGTTTCCCTTCTAGAATTTCTAATGTTCTTGTTGTAGTCAGTGAGAGGAGCCTTGTACTCATCCCACTGTTTGGTTTTCCTAGCATTATTGAAGAGTCTCCAGACAGTTTTCCTTTTAGCCGTTAGGTTGGCGTTCCACAAGGGAACCTCACGTTTCGACCGGTAAGAACGCTCAACCGTACTGGCTTGGAAAAAGGAGATCAGTACGTCTTCAAGCTGGTTAGCAGCCAAGTCAATCTAGTCTACCGAAATGACGTTGGAGACTAAGGAGTCGGACGCATGTTCGACTAGTGTCTGAAACTCCTTCTGCCTTAACTCTAACTGCCCCGGTATATGTAAGAAGTTTTAGAATAAATACTTGTTGCAAGATTAAATTTTATTTATTTTTTTTAAACGTTCATTCTCTTTGCAAAAGAGAAAAACAATTCGATGCGGTCGAGAACAAAGTTAATTCCTCTTATTTGTTCATAATTTCAAAACTTTATAACCTACTTAACTGACCGACAGAAAGATGTAATGACAAATTTTGAAAGTAAAATCAAAAACCACAAAATACTTTTAAAAAGTTCGAATACGGCCTTAGACAATAACAAAAATTTCAAAGTAAACAATTATTTGTTTTGACACTTCATTTCGCTACTTGACTATTTTTATATTTCCCTCTAAGCCGTAGACGATGCCAAATTTTCAAAGTAAATAAAAATTGGTTTTGACACCTCATTTCGTTATGTGCAAATTTTTACCATTTTTGACTATGTTATAACAAACAAATATTTTACCAGCTAGACAAAACATTATTTTAAAGCCTGAAGATTCATTGCAGAAGTTGATATTCAAATGTCCGCCTGTTCGATTGTATAAACGGTTAGATCTCAGAGATGGTAAGAGATAGAGCAAACAAACTTTGGATTTATATGCCTTATTATGTCACGGGAAACAAGTTTATTCTACTTTTTCGATATCGGTATATAAAATTATACATATTAGCGTATAACGGAGCAAATTTATCAAAATCTGTTGACTGTATCATACAGTAGGACCGATCGGTCGATAAGGCGATTTAGGTCATAATTCGTTTGTTTTGCGCTTGTTTATGAAGATTTTTTTAGAGTTCTTAAGCACTGTATCAAGTTTTATCAAAATTGGTCGAATTTATCATGTAGCCCCCCCCCACCACCATGTAGGTTCGATCGGTCAAAAAAAAAGTTCGGTGCAAAATTAGTTGTGTTTCGTTTGTTTATGAAGATATCGTGTTTGGTCGTGTTTGGTGGTGTTTGTTTTTAGAAAAACATTAAGAATTCGTGATTCAACAAATATGCCCTGTTGCTAGCTTCTCTAATACTGATTCGACGATTCCTTCATAACTATCTTTTTCACTGTCTTTCATCGGATGTTGGCGTGATGTAGCGTCCATGGCGGGCAATAATATTAACATATTTTCTGCATTTTATTTTTCTCATGGGAGATGTCGTCGTTTTTTTGAACATTTTTTAAATGTATTCGAGCACATGTTAACTCTAACTAACCTTTATATCTGCCACAAAAAAACTAAAAATTGCAAAATGTCTAATTATGTCAAAAAATTTTGGTAACATGTTTTAAACATAGAATAAAAAACGAAAATCGAAATTTGACCTTTTTTTAAGTTTTCCTTTGATTTCGTAAAATATTAAAATGCCGAATTTGGCATTTCCCGCCGAGCTTTTATCATGCGGTGCAAGCCAATCAAAATCATCAGGGATGCTTATTTAAAATGTTCGTATATACTGCTAAAAGGGGCATCTATTGTGGGCACTGTAGAAGCTTAAAAGTTAAATGCATAAAAATCCAGCTTATAATATTATACATAGTTTTATTTGTCATATAATTAACGTTAACATTTTTTTCTAAGGTTGGTAGAAATATTTATAGGCTAGTTAGGCGAACTAAAAAAATTGGATTCTTTTTGATGACAATGATAAAATTGATTTAATTTGGCATACATAATGTTTAAAAAAAATCAGTCGTTAAAAATCACTGGAAATAATTACCATTGGTATCTTTACATAATCTTGTTGTTAGGTTTTTCGATATTAAGAAATTCGAATGTATGTATTAAAAAAACATATATAATAAAAACAATATTTTTTTAATTGAGAAGTTGTTAGAGCTTAATGTTTAATTATTGTATTATTAAATTCAGACTCTATTTATATAAACTTATAATGTTAAGTTGAGGAATTATGTATTTATTTTCTATATTGTACTACCTATGTACATAATAAATATTTATTTATGCATAATGGCGATTTAACCACAAACTGTAATATCACAAAAATTTACTTAGTAGTTTTAAAATACTGATAAGGGTCCAATATAATAATCCAGGAGTTGTTTTTGCAATTGCGCCTGCTGATGACTAGATTCCACAGAATTTGAATGTTGACTGCCGTAAAAAAATGGTGCGAGTGGTGGTGGACAAAACTGATACTGACACAATAATTGGTTTAAACCTAAAGGTAACCATTGATGAGTTTCGCAAATATCTTCTTGAATCTCACAGTTTTGATTGCAAACGCGGCTGATATTAAATTGATTATCATCAGCATGTCGTGTATCCACATTTGTATCGGGAGCTATTAAACTTTCAATAGTGAATGCGCGCTTAGGTCGAGTAGGAACTACATCGTGTGATTCAGGCACTGCAGACGACACCGACGGCACTCTTGAATATTGAATAAATTGCTCTGTATAGGGTGTTCCAGATTCAGTTGCTATTATACCGCCTTGTGACTGAGTAATAAAATCCCAGTGCGTTACAGGTTCGTAAATTTGATCCTTAACTATTTTACGATATGCAGACACACCCGCCAGCTTGCAATTGAACAGATCTTTTTCAAGTTGTTTGACGCGAAAACGCTTACGACGCCGTAACAAACTTCCGTTCTCAAACATATCGAATGCCTTGGGATGAAGAGTCCAGTAGGAGCCCTTGCCAGCCCTACTCACACTTCGGGGAACTTTTATAAAACAGTCGTTAAAACTCAAATTATGTCGCAGCGAGTTTTGCCATTTTTGCGTATTTTTTTGATAATAAGGAAATTGTTCCATAATAAAGCGATATATTTCACTCAACGGTAGCATTCGTTGCGGCGAATGCATTATAGCCATAGCTGTTAATGATATATATGAATAGGGCGGTTTCTGGTCACCGTAGGTTATTTTTAACGGACGTGGCATTATGGCGTTTCTTTAACTATTTATTTATTTGAATTAAAAGTTTCGTTACGCACGAATGATTTTATTTGACGATGTTTTCACGACGAAACGAACGATGAGAATCAACTCTAAAATTAAGCAACGGGGTGTTATATTCTGCAAAGTATGCGCAACTCGCAACTAAGAGTGGGGAATACAGCTGCTGGTGTGGTGGAAACTTAAGCACATGGTGGAAAGGAAAACGGAGCAATACGGACTCACATATTTTATGTCTCGTTCGCACTTGCGCAAGCCGAAGCTAAGCTAGCCATCTGCATAGTAGTTGGCCTTTTCTACTCTATGCACCAATAAAATATAGGAGGTGTTTGTAGTTTCCAATGTTGGAATGAAATGAGAAAAAATGCATGGGCAAAGAAAATCAAATAAAATAAATAAAAATTAATTTTTAGCTTCTGCCAATTTAAAAAACATTAACTGAGTAAATATCAAAGTAAATAATCTATTTAACAACATTTCAAGATTGTTGGCAATGCTCGCATCTGCTGTAATAAATTTTATCAAAGAACCTGCTTAAAGATTCTAAACAATAGCAAGGTGATAGTAGTTTTGTCATCATATTTATCAGAAATATGTACATACATATGTGCATATGTATAAGGAGGCGTTGAGACCATTTGCTCTTTTAACAAAATGCATATGTGCTTACACTTTTACAACTTTCTCAAAATACGAGGAAATATCATATTATTTTTTAGGTAGATAAATTTGGAAATTCGCTGAAGTAAAATATATTTATGTAATTCTGAGAAAGTTATGTAAATTAAAAAAAAATTGCGAGGGTCATATTTTAGCAACGTAATAAGTTAAAAAAAAGTAGTCCGAAAATGTTTTACTGCCGGATAATTACCAAAAAGGCATTTCGCTCGCTGCTTCCAATATTATTGACGCGCTATTGTCATCCCAGGTAACAATTTTAAAAGAAATGACCAGGCGGAAAAAAACAAATTTTTTTTTTATGCTGTATGTATTACATCAAACGCATTTACTACGAGTTTTTAGCTCAATATATATATATAGTTTACAATAACTATAAAAGAAACAAATTTTTAATAGAAATATAGGAAGAGAAAGAATTCTAAAAGTTTATAATTTACAAAATAAAAAAACACATATTTTAAAATATAGGTATGAAGAAAAAAAAGAATTTGTTTGCTTAGCTAATAAACCGTCATATAACAATTTGAAGTAGATTTGATTATACAGCTTGCATAATTTGTAAAAACTTAAGGTTGAGAGGCCAACTATTGAAGCGGCTATACGTCGGCACAACTATTTTGGGAAAAATATTGATTTCTTTGAAAAATGTATAGTTTTAAATAAACGGCGTAGGCAATCGATCAAAAAAGTTTCACAAAAACATATTTTCTTCGAATTTTTTTATTATTATCTAATATCTAAGGTCCACGATTTACTAAATCCTTTCTGAAAGAGTCAAAGTGGAAGTGTTTGGAACTTCCAATCACTTGTTGTGGTTAACTGCTTTTATAAGCAAAAAAGCCAATCACAATATAAAAGCACCAACAGGGAAACTAAATTTTTTTATTTATTTATTGAATATGCTTTAATAATATCTAGGATCATAGGTATTCGACTTTTCTTCGAAAGAGATAACGTTCGATAAAAGCTTTTCAAAGACCAACCATAAACAATTGAAAATAATTTTTTTTTCATTACTATTAATAATAATTTTAGATAAACTATTAAACTATTAAGTATAGTTTGTGCTGGAACCCTCTTGAGCTCTTCGTTAACATTTTTTATTTTTTTTTTTGCGGATCAACAATACGATGGGTTAAAAGATGGTAAGAGCCTATACCGACCAAACTTTCGGTAAACGTCTCTAATAATGTCACAGGCAACAAATTTATTTTATTGTTATGATATCGGCTTTATATTATACAGCTCCCATAGGGATATTATGCACGGCCCAAAAAAGCCAAAAGTTTTTTTTTAAGATATCGTATCCAAATTCGGCGTTCGCAAGTTTTTTAGAGTTTCTAAGCATTCTATAACATTTAATTAAATCGGTTGACTATATCATACAGCCCCTATAGGACCGATAGTCCGAAAAAAAACTTTAAGATCACAATTCGTTTGTTTATGAAGTTATCGTACCCGTTGCCATTTTTATACCCAGTAGCTTATGGTACAAAGGGTATATTAAGTTTGTGCAAGCCGAAATTATATATAACATACAGAATGAGTCGTCGGAGACCCCCCAAAGTTACCTAAAGTTTGATCAGGGTGACTAGACAAGTCGACATACATACCTATGTCCGTCTGTCTGTCTGTCAGTCTGTATGAACGCCAAGAACTCAGAGATGATAAGAGCTAGAGCAACCAAACTTTCATATTACATGCCAAGTTAATTGTATTTTTTTGATATAGCTCCCCCAAAAGACCTAAAAAAATAAAACAAAAGTCTTATATGGAAAATTCGTTTGTTTATAAAGATATCGCAACCAAATTTGGCATTCGGAAATTTTTAGAGTTCTCAACCACTTAATCAAAGTTCAACAAAATCGGTTGACTATGTCATATAGCCCCCATAGGACCGACCGGTCCAAAAAACGTTTTTAGGGCATAATTCGTTTGTTTGTTTTTTGCTTGTTTCTGAAAATATCGTAACCAAACTTTGTAATCAAATATCATATGGAGTTCTTACGAAATAAAGTGGTCCGCATGCGACTTTATCGTACGCCATCTTTTTATTTGCAGCAAACCTCGTATCAAATCAAGACATTTCAACAACTTTTTTTAAATTAGCGATAAAATTAGATTTAGATAGATAGAACTGTTTGAAAAACTAACAGATAGGTTCATAGATAAGCACTTATGCTAATCGATACTATTAAAAGTTAGTGGATACTACGATTACCATTAAATGCACCATCACCAAATAAACCACTTCCTCATTTACAGAAATAACAGATTTTTATGTTTTCTCTTTCTTTTTAAAGAATTATCATTCATTTGATATTTAATCGGAATTTTCGACGAGGAAGATTCGCTATTCACTTACTTTCCACAATATATACCATATATTCTTGTCTGCTCAAGAATGATTAGCTGATTTGCTATTGCCATGTGAGTCAGTTTGTCTGTTCGCCTATCTGTTCGAACAAGGAATCTCGGAGCACGTAAAAGCTAGAGAACCAAATTTTATGTAAAGATGTGTATTATCTGCAGTCATAACAAATTTGGGATTTGGATATTGCTTTTTGAGGATACCAGCCCCCAGTCTACCTATACGGACCTTTCTTTTTTCCTAAACGATCGGTTAAGATTTCAGGAATTACAGCCAAAAATTACCAAATTGGAACTCCTTAATAACGATCAGCGTCGACTTGTGTGCTGATAAAGCCAAACCCGTTTGTCCGATAAATACATAGATGTCGGAAACCAAAAGATACTAATTGTCTGACCCGTTTTCTCTTAGAAAAATAGCGCTGTATGAACTCAAACTACTAAAGGAATTCCTAGCAAATTTGTATGTCCTACAAGAGTTCAAAAGATAAACATAGGGGGTAATACGTCCCAGATGAAAATGATATTAACCATTAGTTTGCTGCAAAGTAAACTAAAGCTCTATATCTTTGATTGAGAGCACTTTTTAGTTCTTAGGAAGGATGCGCGATTAGCCGATTCATATGGATGTATAAACCGATTTCTTGGAAGGATTTTGTTACATATAAATATTTGTATAAATTAAGGCTAAGATAATCTATGTCTCTAACAATTCCTATACAAGATGAACGACCCTTGTTTATTAAAAGAAAACAATAAAACGTTTTAAGGATTGATGTGAAGAAACTTTTACTAAACGCACATACACTCATGTATGTATTCATACATACATTCATACAGAAACTATTGTGTGAAGTAATAACATGGTAACATGGAAGCACGATGTCGATTTCATTTTAGCAAACACGGTTCTACGCAGAGTTTTAAGCAAAAAGTAGATCTTTAGCTGCTTCGTTAATTCACCGCCTGTATTTATTACTCTTATGTGTTGGCATTTCGGCTGCTTCTTATTCGTATCGTTTTATAAGGTGTTTGAAAGCAACAAGCCGCCAATTTATTGAAGGGAAACACACTAATTTGAAGAGATGAGTTGTGTTTACCCTAAGGATGCATATGAATCTTGCAGAGCTACATTTTTTCTTGCTTTACCTACTGCATAAACAAGTTAAAATTTAGTGCCCGGTTGGAATTTTACTGAGCTTGCATATGCTAACCATGTAATAAGTTTTTTAAAGTAATGACTGGCTGCGTGTTATCGTTTCGTATATTATAATAAACAGGGTGATGACCAACTTTTGGATATAATATTAGACCTGACTAAATTTTCTACCATGTCCCAGTTGTAAACTATTGGCGAACTATCAGCCCATGTTCATCGCTATAGTGTCGACGAGGTGAGAACGAACAGCACCAAAAATATTTTTTTTTCGCTTCATATCATTCACGGTTGAGTCGAAACAAAATGATCAACCACATCCTGTGGTTTAGTTCAGTGAGCATGTCGTTTGGCCTTGTTACTATTACTGTATTTGTATGATCTACATTGAAGGCTTTGTTAATGAATGGATAGGTGGGCCAGTCCAGAGTTAATGTTTTCTTGCTTGTTTCACTTCACATTGAATCGAAATCAAATTAAAGTTAGTGGTCTTTCTGTTTTTTTTTGTACTTCTATATGTATGTACGAATACATACATGCATACACATTCATACATATGTACATATGTAGGTAGACGAAGGCGGAACACATTGTATATTTTGCAATTTGAACAGCCGCAAGTTGCGGCATCCAGTCTTTTATGGTTCGTACGTGTAAGTGCGATTGTGTGAGTGTTTATGTGTGTTTATGTGTACAATAAAAGGAGTGTTCGGACATCAGACTAACAAACGGACCGTGCTCAAGCAGCACAGAGCCAAACCGCTTCGATGGAAGCCATAATGACTTGAGCTTCTTTCTACGAACCAAGAAATGACTACCAATTTGAAAATGCCGCTTTTGACTTGCGAGACAGTGTGGCGATGTGCTGCGGCTCGATCAAGAAGGTGCTCCTTTTTGCAACTGAGAAGGTGCAGACACAGAGGGTAAACAGGGCATTTAAAACCCATGATAACTTCTGCGATGTAGTTACGGGAAAACTTTTTTTTTGCATTCTTTCACATTGTTTTCCTTATTATACGCTTTTTTTTACCTTCACCTGGATGTACCATAGTACATGTAACTACCCGACTATAAAATAATTTTGCAGTCTACAGCAATATTAACAATAATTTTTGGAGCATAGGGATAACCAACTTTTAAAAACACACGCTCTAAATTCGAACTCATCAGGAGTAAAAAAAAATAAGTCCCCAATTTCACAGGTTATATTTATATACACGGCCGGCTCAAGGTGCATTGGCGCCCTAGGTCTTTTGTGTACCTACAATGTATTGCCTAAATTGTATCTTCATGTTAGCTTAAAATTTATTTCTTATTTGCTTAATTATTTTTATATTATTCTTTCGAATATTTATACCCTGTACCTTATGGTACAAAGGGTTTATTAAGTTTGTGCAAGGCGAAAATGTATGTAACATACAGAAGGAGTAGTCGAAGTCCCCCCAAAGTTACCTAAAATATGTCCGGGGTGACTAGAGAAGTCGATATAGCCATGTCCGTCTGTATGAAGACCTATATTTCAGAGATGGTAATGGGTAGAATCCAATCTTTCAGATTAGATCCCTTAATATCCTAACGAGACAAGTTTATTTTATTTTTTTTGACATCGGTGTTATATTATATAGCTTCCATAGAGGTGTTTCAGAGGGCCTCGAAAAAAAACAAAGATTCTTAGATGGATAATTCGTTTGTTTATGAAGATATCGTAACCAAATTTGGCATTTGAACGTTTTTTAGAGTTCCCAAGCACTGTAAAAAATTTGATCAAAATCGGTTGACTATATCATATAGCTCCCATAGGACCGATCGGTCGAAAAACGTGTTTGGTGCAATACTCGATATGTTTTGTTTGTTTATGAAGATATCGTAACCAAATTTTGCAAATAAAATATCTTTTGCAGTTCTTTAGCAATATATCGGATTTAAAACTTTAACGTACGCCATCTTTTTTTTATATTGAGTTACTGCCGATTTTACGAAGAACAAAAAAGCAAGTTCTTCTTTTGATATTGGCCCCCCTTTCCACAATACAATTTTGCGGACACAGAGTTTATGTCGCAGACCTTCATTTTTTGAAAATACATCTTCGGATGCAAATTTGGAACTTCGATTATGCAATGAAGGAACCCCCACTAAAAACAAGCTAATCTATTCCTAATTGGATCGAATTCGGTGCATTTTTTTATTTGTTTGCTGTGATGGTACAGAGTACCAGAGAGTGCGTCTGCGCCCGACTTTACGTCCATAATTTGTATACCCTATACATGTAAGGTTCAAAGGGTATATTAACTTTGGGCAAGCCGAAAATATATGCAACATGGAGAAGGAGACACCTGAGAACCTCAAAATTACTTCTTATCGGTTTACTATTTCATGTGCCCCATAATTCGTTTAGTAAGCTAGGCGTGTCAGATCCCATAAAGTATATATATTCATGATCAGCATCAACAGACGAGTCGATATCCATCTGCCCGTTTGTTTGTCCATATAAACAAAAGAATGTCAGAGCCTTTAAGCGCTATAGAAACCAAAACCGGCATGTAGGCACAAATAAAAAAATTCGTTTTAGTTTGTAGGGATACCATCTCCTACGTCCACCGAAGCAGTTTTTTTTCTGTTTACTCCAAAACCGTTTCATGTACCAATTTAAATTAAAAATAATAAATTATGTTACACCCATTTTATGCACATAACCTGACGAAAGTCGATAGGTATAAAAAGGTGCATAGGCCATGCTTCCTGTCAGTTTCATAATGCTAACTACTCTTGGCATTATGTGCCCTTAAAGTTTTATTATTACTTATTATTGACGTGTTCTTAAATACATACAATGGTGATTATAAATTCATGAACTTAGCCTATTTACAAAGTCTTCCAAGTTTCTCTATTTCGTGCAATATATCTCAACTCGTTAAAGGATTTGGATGGTTCAGTGTGTATAGTTCGCCTCCATGTAGTTTTTGGTCGCCCTCTTCTCATACCGGCCGGATTCCACTCCAAAGCCGCATGTGCATTGTTGTTCTGCTCTTTCCGCAGCGTGTGTCTCATCCCATACTTCCTTTTCTTTATGTCGTTGGCAATACCATTTTCATTTGTGACTTTCCAGAGCCTTTGATTTAAAATTTTTCTGGGCCAAAAGACACCCATAATTCGGCGTAGACCTCGGTTAATGAAGCATTGAAGCTTGTGTATGATGGCTTTTGTGGTGTGCCAAGTTTCGCTGCCGTAGAGAAGTACGGTTTTTACACAAGCGTTGAATATTTTTAGCTTAGTTGCTCGTCTGATGGTTGCCGATTTCCAAATTCGCCAGAGCGAGGCGTAAGCTTGTTTGGCTTTTTGAAGGCGTCTGTTTACATCCGATATAGTTCCACCGTCTGGTGTGATTTTACTGCCGAGGCATTCAAGTTCGTTTGTATCGGATAAAACAGAATTTCCGATGGCAAATGGAGTTTGGTTGTGGGTGTTTATGCGCATGGTAAAAGATTTGCTACTATTAATAAATAAGCCAGCTTTGCTGGAGGCCGCATTCATTGTGACTAGCGGAGAGCAGCACAACGGGTTCAGCATATTTTAGATTACTTCATTCAGCTTCCATTGAATGCCGCACCTGTTAGTACTTATCTCAGATGCATCGAAGATCATATCCAGAGCTGTAATAAATAAAAGTGGAGATAATGCACAACCCTGTTTTACACCTGAAGCAGTTGGGAATGGGTCGCTTAATAAGCCTTCGTGAAGCACCCTGCTCCACGCGCCATCATATGCGTTTTTGATTATGTCAATTAGTTTGGCTGGGATTCCCCGGGCATCAAAAGTTTTCTTATCATCAACGAAAGCAGTATCGAGATACCTCGCCAATGGGTGAATTTTCTGCTATATCCTTTTTTTTTTGGTATTTTAACTATTATTGACTCTTTCCATTCATTTGGTATAGTTTCCGCTGTCCAGATTTGCTCGCACAAATGGAGAAGTATGTCGGCCATGCCCAAAGGGTCCACCTGAAAAAACTCTACAGGAATACCTTCCGCACCGGCAGCTTTCTCGCGTTCAAGCAATGTGATGGCATTGCTTGGTTCTTGCACATCTGGACATCTTGAGCTGATGCGCCTGTTAACCGGTCTGCGTCTGTGAGTTTGTGGAAGTTCGGGGTTCCCTTCTAGAGTGACGTTCAGGGTCCTTTCGAAGTACGTTTGCCAGATTTTTAGTTGTTCGTTCTCATCTGTAAATAAGGTACCATTTTCATCCTTAATGGGTAATTTGTTCGCCGTGCTCCTTTGTCCGCTCAGTTTTCGAGTTATGCCAAAAAGCCTTCGCCCATTTCATCGAAGTATTTCTGCTTGTCTCTTTTTGTTTGCTTTTTGATACGTTTACTCAGTGCACTCACTGTATTCGAGTTCCAGTCTTTCTTTGCGGCGAGAACTGTGAGTACCGAATATCTGTAGTTTTAGGTTTCTCCGTTGTTCGATTAATTGCCAAGAGTCTTGCGTCAGTCCGTGTATATCTTGGAATTGACGTTTTGCATTGATATTTTGAGCGTTCACCGGGTCCATCCTTCTTAATCTGTTGGCTACTATGCTGCGCGTGTTGTTGTTCTTTAATTTCTCTACGTCGAATTTTTGGGTCGAAGTTTTTACATATTTCCAGTAGAAGCTCACCATTCTCTGTTCTGCGACAATGCTCCTGTTTCCCCAAAATAGAGTTGCAAAATGTGTTTTCGTGCCCCAGTTTTGCGTTGAAGTCGCCCATAAGCATGATAACATCGTTTTGTGGTACTGCAAGTAGAATTCTTCTTTGTTATTTTCTTGGCTATCATCAGTAGGAGCGTAGCACTAAATGACTGAAAATACCTTTCCTGCTTATTAGTGTTTTGATGACAGTACTTCTCAAGTAAAAGCCAACAAGAGCTCTCGGAGCAAAGAGAGCCAAGGCGTTCCCACCGTTGATCATCATCATATTACAGCTATGATTTAGCTTTGGCCTTTCGAACAATATTTCTCCAATAATCTCTATCCTTTGCAGCTTCGTCTCAGTTCAGGACTTTTAATTTTTCCAAGTCATCATTCACTTCATTTATCCAGCGTGCTCGGGGTCGTCCAACTACTCTTCTTCCGTCTAGTTGATTGAAGCAAGTTTTTTTCAAAATTGGGTTTCGCGTTCTCGCAACACGTCCAGCCTACCTAAGTCTTTGTGAATTGACATAAGCATCTAGAGTAATGTCGTTAAATTTCTCACGCAGCTCTTCGTTGGTGCGCACGCGGTAATTATTAGCATCTATCCATATCGGGTGGATATCGGTAGCATAGTGGTAGAGTACTCGCTTTGCAACCCGATCGTCGGTGGTTGGATTCCCCGCAGTAGCACTGGTGCATTTGCCTAGCACTGGAATCGCTACCTCAAAGACGCTATTTGCCCAAGAAAATCTCTATTAATTCAAGACACCGCCGTTCGGATTCGGCTATAAGCGGTAGGTTCCTGTTCTCTTCGAACAGTTATTAATAGAGATCCCCATGCTCCGCAGGGAAATTATTATTATTATCCTTATCGGTACAAGAATTCTTCGTAAAAATTTTATCTCTGTTTTCTCTAGGCGGCCTATATCTGATTTCCTCAGAGTCCACGTCTCACATACGAACGTTAATATTGGTCGGATCATTGTTTTATACATATATCCGGAGCTTTAGGGTTCTATTGAGAAGGCGTGACTTGAGCAACGTTGAAAGCGACAAAAATTTTGAGTTCGCAGACTTAATTCTTTCTCTGATATCATTTAAGTAGTTGTTCGTGGAGTTGATGTACGAACCAAGATATTTAAACTGGTCGATAACTTCGAAGTTACACTCTTCTATGGTTATATGTTGTCCAAAGCGCAGAATCCAGTTCGAATTTCCAGCTTGAAGAATTTTTGTTTTACTTTCATTTTTTTGCCTGTTTTTCAAACTTCACAAAGGCTTCTTTCATAGATATCACTGAGCTGCCGATAATATCCTTGTCATCCGCATAAGCGAGAAGTAGTGCCCAATATCGGATCAGTGGTTCGTAGTTCTGCGTTCCTTAGTATTTGTTCAAACGTGAGGATAAAAAGTTCTGTGCTTAAGCTATCACCATACCTCACTCAAGAGCTTGTTTCAAAAGTTTGCGAGAGTTCATTTTGAATACGTATCACATTTTGGCTTCCATTTGTTGCCATTTTCGATAACTGTTTTAGTTTGCACGGTATGCCTAAATTCTTCATTGAGTTCCCAATAAATTATAAATAAATAATATAAATAAATAAATATTAAGTTTGTGCAAGCCGAAAATGAATGTAACATACAGAAGGAGACGTCGGAGACCACCCAAAGTTACCCAAAGTATGATCATACCTATGTCCCTTTCTGATAATTATTGTCCTACGGGAGAAAAGTTTATTTTATTTTTTCGATATCAGGTTTATATTATATAGCTCCCATAGGGGTGTTTCAGATGACCTCGAAAAAAACAAAAAGTTTTAGATGGATAATTAATTTCTTTAAGAAAATATCACCAAATTTGGTATTTGAAAGTTTTTTAGAGTTCCCAAGCACTGTACCTAATTTGATAAAAATCGGTCGACAATATCATATAGCTCCCATAGGACGGATCGGTCAAAACAACGTTTTTTGTGCAAAATTCGTCTGTTTTTCGCTTGTTTATGAAGATATCGTAACCAAATTTGGCAATCAAATGTCTTTTGGAGTTCTTAATCAATGTACCGGATTTGATTGCGATGTGCGACCGACTTTAACGTAAGTTAATGTTTTTAAGTTAACCATTTCGATCAAGGCTGAAGCTGGGCGCTGTTTAGTGTAATAGCTGCGCTTTCGAGTTATTTGGTTACGAAGGTTATGCGGTTATACTCCTCTGCATTGACTTTAATACTCCATTTTTCATACTGTTTCTGTCGAATAAGTGGTTACCGAAGTATTGCAAAAAATTCGTTTGGATCCTTGCTTAAATAATAAGTTTTGCTCTCTATATGGACATACGGTGGCACAGCGGCTCGTTTTCCAAAAAAAAATTCATGGATGCGTTTGGTAAAAAAAATGAAGGCATGCATTTTTTAAAATCGAGTGAAAACTTTAAAAGATATAAGTAAAACCAGGTATATTGAAGTATTTATTTACTAAATGCTAATGCCTTGAAGTTTAAAGAATAAATAATAATATATCACTCGCACAGTACATAAGTACGTGTTCGACGGGCTTCGGGATTTGCGCCAATTGGCTTCAGCGCCTCAATATACAGTTTAGAACTGCAGAACAAGGGGGACTTACATGGCGTAGACCACATAGCAGACAGGTTGCAGAAGTCAAAGGCACAGAGAAAACTTACAGAACTTGCATAGAACACAGCTCAGAGAAAACTTAAAACGAAGGGTTTCACTCATCCTTCCAGTCCTCTTATAAGGCCTGGACGTTAACACAGTCGGATGCAGCTGCACTTGGGGTGTTCGAGATATAAGATTCCTCGCAAGATCTTCGGTCCCGTCTACTTTGTTGATCATTATCGTGCTCGATGGAACGATGAGCTATACGGCAATATTGACGTAGGGAAGCGAATAAACATTCAGCGACTTCGCTGGCTGGGTTATGTAGTGCGTATGGACGCGGAGACTCCAGCTCAAAAGGTGTTCAATGCGGTAGTTGGCGGTCAGCAGTGGCTGAAGCTCTCTCAGCCCTTGGTGTTATCGACTGGGATTTAGAAAAAGTGTACGGAGAGCTACACAAAAATAGTTAGGTCAGAGTTGAGAAACTTTAGTAGAAGAGGAAGAATCGATCAATATATGAAAAAAAACTACAACAATTTCCTTGCGAAAGCATGTACCTCTGTAGAGAAGAAGAAAGATATGGCTATGATAAGGCACACATGCGTTAGTACAGGGTATTTTAAAGTCGGTCAGGACCGACTATAGCATTCATGCCTGCTACAGAATGAACATTATGGAAATAAAGAACAGAACGGGGTATATTATGGTCCGTATGATCTGAATTGAATAACGAAGACCGTACGGGGGTTGGAGTGTGGAGAATGCAGGGGGCGGAGCCCCCTTGTCCTTAGTTTGTGGAGATACCACGCCCAGTCCCCAGCAGCACTTTTTGACCAATTACTCAAAAGCCTTTTTATATAGTTAAAACTTGCCTGCCACATATCTTCCTTTTTTTGTTGCCCATCCGTGAAAGTAACTTTTATTTATATGCTAACAGATTTCGATCAAATTTGAGCAGTGATATTTTTATATATAAAATCAAAAAAAAAATCGTATTATCGACTAACCGGTCCTATGGAGGCTGTACAATATAGTCAACAGATTTTAAATAAATTTGAGACAGTGCTTGGAAACTCTAAAAGACTTTACTTACAATATTTTTAGAGCCCAAATCTAAAATTTTTCGTTTTCATCGAAGTGCTCTATAATACCCCTATTGGAGCTATATAATATAAGCCCCGTATAGAAAAAATGCAAAAAACTTATTACCCATGTCATAATAAGGGTTTGGTTGCTCTAGCTCTAACTGGGTAACTTTGGGGATTTATGGCGTTACGAGTTACGGCAAAACCTCTCTGGAGAAAGAAGGTGAATATATCGACTCAATTCAACAAACATCGTCATAAACGGAACTTAGGGCATTTTCTGTAAAATTTTGTTTGTAACTCTAGTGGTCACCGAGATAGACATTACATTTTTGAATAATCAACTAATATTATACTACACGTAAACCTCCTTTTGCCTATTACATTTATTGTAATACCTATAATAGTACAAAGCTTTTGTCCTTTCAGGTATAAGAATTAAAAATTCATGTTACACAACTCTTCAGTAAATTTTTCATTATATGGATAATGCTTTTTAAAATTTCTGAGATAATTAATTGGAGTAAAAACAAAGATAGCGATTAAGAAAAAAAAAAATATTTGTGGTTTTCAATTAAAATACAGCGTACATTTTGAGATAAAACTTATTTAAAATTTTTTTTTTTATTATAAAGGGTGAGTAAGGTACAGGGTCTAAAAAAGAAAAGAAATGCTTCTTGGCTAAAAACGTACTTGAACCATGCACGAAATGCAAGTAATGCTTCCAATAAATAACCCAAAACCTGATGAACACGTGACACTTGTGGTTAAAAATTACGAAACGGCAAACTAAAGTAACAAGTGGCCCGGCTTCATTGCGGCTCATTAACTCTTCATGGCAATATATGAAAACAGAGCCAACTGCTCCCAAATGAACTCACTTGCGGTGATTTCGATAGCTGTTGGGTCATTTGTTAGGTCGCATTTTTGGCACTCTATAATATCATCGGCATCCCCGTCTCAAAGTCATCAGCATCCCTTATCCCGTATTCCATTTTCCAAATGGGGCAATGAATTTGTTAATGCCACACATCAGCTAGCGCCCGTTGACGATCCTTTTAAAAGGCAAGCAATATAATGTTGGGCTTTGATTTATGGTATCATTAAGGATTATGAGTCTGGTGTTTGCGTTGTGGATGTTTGGGGTTCAGCATTAAGAAGGCAGCTCACAATTTGTTTTGTTCATATTTAGTTTCTTTAAAACATAATTTATTTATTTATTTATTTATTTATTTACCCTAATATTATAAATGTTCATTTAATAATTAATTACAAAACATAGAGTTTAGCCTTTACAGCTTTACAACTATAATATTTACATTTTAAGCATTAAGTCAAAATATTTGTTATATAAAACATAATTTACATGTTGTACATACCGATATGTATTATGTACATGTATGGTTTAACAATTTCTCTTTTATTTTTCATATACATACATATGTATGTAAAGACAATATATGACATAAACTAAATAGTACATAACATATGCAAATGGGAATTCTTATTTCAAATGATATGACCATAGAATATGTTACTACTAAGTACCATATGTATTTTAACTTTTGTGATGCATGAACATTTTTTGTGTTTTATATCAATGTGGATTTGGCATATGGAAAACAATTTGTTTGTGGCCATTGTTTTCGCATTTTACTTTTTATTGGATTCGTCTTTGATTGACCGACTGAATTTAAAAAAAAAAAAAAAAAATGGAAAATGTGATGGTTTTGTTAATGGATTTCAATAAAGGTATCCAACTGTTAAAAAAGAAACCGCTTGAAAGAATACCTGCTGCGGTAATTTGTTGCCGAAGGCAAAGTCATCACACCTTTATTTGTATACCCTGTACTCAAAAAATGCCTCAAAATGTATATTCACTTTTTGAAAATACATGTAACGATTTTAAAAACAAAAAGCATTTGCAATGCAGTTTTAGATAGATTTTAAGAACTATGTAACATAAACGAATGATAGAAAAATTAAATCTAAGAATAAGGATGTACCACCAGTTTCTAGCACAACAGGGTTGAATACAACAATAGAATGTTACATAAATAAGCCCGAAATTGATGTACCCAGCGTAGTTATTGAACTGCTATTAAAAAGCTCTCATCCATTTTAGGGAAGAAGTAAAGAGCAGGCTATATTTAAGCCTTTTATCTTACCGCTAATCTCCTATCGTAACTGGTTATAATGCTTATAGATTGTGTGTGTGTGTGTGTATATAGATTTTAAAACAAATACAATTAAATAATGAAGCGTTAAAATCTGAATTAATTTCTGAGCGGCATGTTTCATCATTATTTAACTAATTATGTTTGAACACCGACAAATAAGATAAACGATGTAAACACAAATTTGGGAGCAAGCGTAGCGTAAATGTTTGAAATATTAATAAACATCAAAGTTTTTTTTTAACTCTCATGTAATTATATTTTTGATGACTTTGAAGTGAGGAATTGAAGAACCGTAATGGGTTGAAAAAGAAAAACAAAATATGAATAGTACCTATATAATTTTCTCAGAGATTTTTTGTACGTTTTCCAATTTGGAAATAAAAGTTCCAACACACTTAAAAGATCTGTAAGTGCTACGAAATTTGTATCTTATATTTTAGACATAAGAATCCCTATAGCACTGTAGGTTACAATAATATGCCAAGTCACGGAACTTATGGAGTAATTTTTTATATTTGAAGCTCCACCACCGCACTCCCGTTACTTGGTGGCGTTGTTTTAAAAATGTATTCAAAATATTTACCAACTACTCAAGAACTTAATAACTCGTTGTCCTGAGCATCTAACAAAGTTCATATTAAACGAGTTTTTTTTTTATCAACGGCAGCGTCAAACTGAAACTGAAACTGAGAGGATATCGCTTAAGAAAATTAGCCAACTTGAAAAGTATAAAAGACGGATAAATAAAAAAAAAGAAGATGCCGCCGCTTGGTTTGTTTACGGTATGGCCACTATTAAGCGTTGAAAATATTCTTTGCGGTGCGATGGTGTCGATGAACATAATTGGATGGTGGCAGTAATAACACATCTTGGCTGCAACACAAAACCAAACTCCTCTGTACTGCCCGACATTGGCATCATGAGCATCGCATGAGTCGAGCTGCGAACTAGCCATAAAAAGGAATGGAACAATAAGTGTGTTTGGAGCAAGTCGTACTTTACATACTCTTTTCCAGAAGCTCAGCTTCTTGGAGTGTCTTTCCAAAACACTCGGGATAAAAAAACAAAAAAAGATATATTCAATTTTAAACTAATATTACGATTAATGTAAATATCGTACTAAATGCCAGGTCGCCGTTACCAGTGAAAAAATAAAAATGTTGTTTTACGTTTGGATTTATAAAGCATAGGCAAGCTGAGGAAGCATTTCGTATTTCTTCTGAGTGGCGACGGAATGTCTTTTGGTTAAAGCAATTTGATGAATAAGGTTGGTAATCGCTGACGGCTGCTTGAGTTCAACCCAAAGGAATAGGCTCATTGTCTCGCCAAGGTGTTGGTTTCGACTAAAAGAGCCAATTATGTTGAGATCAGTTTAAGACGTTGGTGTGAGTAAAAGGATGTACAATGGTTTCGCTGCTGCATACATATATGTATAAATATATACATATACGTATATTTTTTTGTAAGTATACTTTCGTTATAATTCGGTGTATTCAGATGTTTGTATACACATACATACATAAGTTTATATGTACTTTGTGGACCGTACCTTGTTAGACTGCTGTAATCTATTTTTGTCCTTGGTATACTTACTTTTAATGTTTTTAAGCTCATCCGTTTAATTAAAATAACAAAATACCTTATTGAAGCAAAATTATAGTAAATACTTTAACTTAATTTTACATACATATATGAAATGCAAGTTACATAACATAAAATTCATGTTTTATAAGATTAGCGAATTCAGGTGCCAGGTATGTACATACATACATACATATGTACTTATGTATGCTAAATGGATATGGGCATTTCCAGGATCGAAGTACGCGACATTCGTACGCCTTTAAAGTGCAAAAAAGTGTTTAGTGCAACGATTTTTGGTCTACGATTGCGTACGCGACAAACTTTGAAAATTAATAAAAAAAATTTGGTGTCCCTTTTGCACACTATATTTTTAAGTCACTAAACTTGATATAAATTTGCGTTCACTTGCTTACACCGTCCGCCAGGGACGGATAACAAATGATAGTTTTTGGACAAGTACGCAACATTCAAAAATCGAGGAGTTTAAAATAAAAGATGGCGTACGTTAAAGTCGGGTGCGGACGACTTTGGGATACCCTGTACCACTGCTTGCAATCAAATCCGGTAAATTGCTTAAGAACACCAAAAGACATTTGATTGCCAAATTAGATTATGATACCTTCATAAACAACCAAAAACAGACGAATTTTTAATCAAAAACCTTTTTTCGACCGATCGGCCCTATGGGAGCTATATGATATAGTCAACCGATTTTGATAAAATTTGGTACAGTGTTGAAGATCTCTAAAAAACTTCTGAATGCCAAATTTGGTTACAATATCTTGACAAACAAACGAAACACAACCAATTTTGTACAAAAAGCGTATTTTTCGACCGATCGATCCTATGGGAGCTATATGATATAGTCAACCGATTTTGATCAAATTTGGTACAGTGCTTGGGAACTCTAAAAAACTTCATAATGCCAAATGTGGTTACGGTATGTTCACAAATAAACGAAACACAACGAATTTTGTACAAAACACGATTTTTTGACCGATTGGTCCTATGGGAGCTATATGATATAGTCAACCGATTTTGATCAAATTTGGTACAGTGCTTGGGAACTCTTAAAAACTTATAAATGCCAAATTTGGTTATAATATCTTCACAAACAAACGAAACGCAACGAATTTTGTGCAAAAAACGTTTTTTTGACCGATTGGCCCTATGGGAGCTATATGATATAGTCAACCGATTTTGATCAAATTTGGTACAGTGCTTGGGAACTCTAAAAAACTCCTTAACGCCAAATTTGGTTACAATATCTTCACAAACAAACGAAACACAACGAATTTTGTACATAAAACAAATTTTCGACCGATTGGTCCTATGGGAGCTATATGATATAGTCAACCGATTTTGATAAAATTTGGTACAGTGCTGGGGGTTTCTAAAAAACTTCCGATTGCCAAATTTTGTTATGATATCTTCATAAGCAAACGAATTATCCATCTAAAACTTTTGCTTTTTTTCGAGGTCCTCTGAAACACCCCTATGGGAGCTATATAATGTAGTCCCGATATCAAAAAAATAAAATAAACTTGTCTCCTATGGATAAATAACGGATCTTATCTGAAAGTTTGGTTGCTCTAGCTCTTACCATCTCTGAGATCTAGGCGTTCATACGGACAGACGGACAGACGGTCAGACGGACAGACGGACAGACGGACATGGGTATATCGACTTCTCTAGTCACTCTGATCATACTTTAGGTAACTTTGGGGGGTCTCCGACTTCTCCTTCTGTACGTTACATACATTTTCGGCTTGCACAAACACAATATACCCTTTGTACCATACGGTACAGGGTATAAAAATTAACCGCTAATCGGACATTGCTTAAGCTCAATTGTTTTTTTTTAATGCCTATTTGATGTTGTTAAAAATTTTCAAGAGATGAGAGAAACGTAAACAGTTGTTAAATAGCCTTACCATCTTTAAGAGCAAGCCTTTCTAAAAGTAAATAAAAGCGAGAAAACAATATCTTCACCTCTGAGGCCAATTTTTATAAAACAATAAGACAGAAAAGCTGTAATGACATTATTTTATTAAATATTGGACATTTTTAAAATAAAATTTAAAAAAAAATCAATAGTATTTTCAAATTTAATTTTTTGGTCCTTGTTGACATTTCTGTGGAAAAGTCCATATTCAATATACAGTACAGGGCAAAATTATGAGTACCCCTTAAAAAATTGAGTTTTTTCGACTTTGTCATCATGATTCATAATAAAATGCATATTTTTTCGTTTTTTGATACAAATAAAAATTTATTTACCTACTGGAAGGAAATTCATGTTCATCAAGTAATTTTTTGATGGTCAATTGTCATTATCGTCATACGTCGAAATCTCCAAAATTTTTAATGTTTAAAAGAGTGGTGTTAAAATTTATATTTTTGGAAAATTGGTATAAACAATTAGAAAATGTAACTAAAAATTATTCTACTTTCATCGATCCGACTGTTGGACTACAAAACTTAGTCAAAAAATATTTATGCATTCCTGCCGTTTCTACTGAAAGTGAGAGGATATTCAGTAGAAGTGGCCATATACTTTCGGACAGATGGACCCAACCAAAACCTAGAAATGTGGACATGTTGGTCTTCTGCTACAAAAACGAGCTCCTTGAAGGATAATTTTTTTTATTGTTAATTGTTGAATGGACACTGTTTTTGTATTTTTAAAAGGATCTCCGTTTTACAATGTGATGAATAAAACGTTTCTGTTAAACATTTTTAGATACCCTTCTGATAAGTATTAGAATTTTCCCCACTTGCTCAATGGTATTTATTTAAAGAATATGCCCCTTTTTTGTGTGCCATATTTAACTTTGTGCGATAGTACTATCGATAGTATCCCACCTTTAATGTACATACTTCTATTGACGGCCAATTCTAACGGTCCAGTTAATTGTGAAAGCCATCCTTATGAAACTTTAAGCACTACATTAAACTAAGTACCATACTAGATGTCTGCATGAATGCATTCAAAACGGCGAATGAATAGCTCAGCCTTAAAACATATGCATATTTTTTGGTACCCATTTGAATGAATATAAGTGAATGGTGTACTCACACAAACATGGGTTCCAAAATTGTGAGTAGAGTACTTTTATGGTGTACTACAGTAGTGTACTCTACTATACTCTAGTAAAATACGTTTGAAAAAATTAAAGAGAGCAGAGAGCAGAGAGCGAGAGAGCAGCGATCGTGAGCGTAATGAAATAGATAAAATTAAATAAATGAGTATAGTAAATGCAGCAGGCATGAGCGAGAAAGCATAAATATTTTCTTTGTCAATTTGGGGTGGCTTGCGTGCTTGAGCAGTGTAAAAAGGAAAATGTATACCCTTTCGAAGTAAGGTAACTGCTATGACACTTGTTAGTCATGTTTACATTTACACTAAGAATTGTATGTATAAAATGCGAAAAAGGGTACATTTGTATTGACTTTCAATCTGTTCAACGATTCTTACAGCGTGCACACAAAAACAGAAATGCGTTTTATGTTGTATGTTCTTTGGTTTAACACATAATTTTTTAATATTTGAATAAATATTATTTAACAAATTTTTTACTTCAATTAAAGTAATAGATTGATTTAAAAAAAAAATTATGGTTACACATTATTATTTGCTTTATTGATTTGCAATATGTTTTAAAGAAAAAAAGTCATATATGTAATTTTATAATACCTGTGCATCAGTTCGGGTTTAGGAAAGGCCATGCAACTCCAGAGCAATGCCATCGAATGTTAAACATAATAACAAGTGGATTCGAAAAGAAACTGTATTCTGCAGCAGTATTTCTTGATGTTCAGCAAGCATTTGACCGAGTCTGGCATCCAGGAATATTATATAAAATTAAAAAACTGCTTCCTGCTCCATTTTTCTTGCTGCTTAAATCGTATTTAAGCCATCGATACTTTTATGTTCAAATGGATGGAGAAACATCACAACTATACAGTATACATGCAGGTGTTCCACAGGGTAGTGTTTTGGGTCCTGTCCTCTACACGATATTCACTGCGGATCTTCCTGTTGATGAAAATGTTCAAGTAGCCACCTATGCTGATGATACAGCTATAATTACATCTAAAGAATCAGCGGCGGAAGTATCCCAAGGTATTCAACATGCAATTTTTGAAATAGAGCGATGGCTTAAGACAGGGATGTCCAGGCCCATTGCTCATCTGGCTCTTTTTGTTTTTGTAATGGCTCTTAGGCATAGGCAGCGATGCGCGTGTACATGCACGGCCCTAACTGTATATTACCCAGTGCCAATGCAAATTACAAAAACAATTTCGAGCGTTCTCTCACTTACTCTCTGTTACTCTCTTTGCTATCTGATCTCGTGTGCACAAAAACAACCCTTGCGTATGTTTGTTGTTGGTCCACAGATTTTCAATGTAATTTGTTGTTGCTTTTCGTTTGAGCATGCACTCACAAAAATCGGTATGAGATTCTTTCGCTATTTTTTAGGAAACTTGTTAAATGGGTCTTTTTAAGGCGTTGCTTGCAAACAAAAATAAGTTATGGCCCTGTACCTTACGGTACAAAGGGTATACTAGAATCTAGTCGAAATACGTCACAGCGGCAGAAAATGTTCAATACAAGCGCAAAAAAAAAATGCATATGTATATTTTGCCGACCACTGTACTAGATTAATGCAGATGGTGGCTATAGGTAAAAACATATGAATGGAATATATATTTTTTGGAAAATCCGGTGGTAATAAAACAAACTTGCACGTGGCCATCATAAATAGATATTTTTCGAAAATCCCTTGGAAGAAATTCGCACTTGTATACAATCTTTTTTCTAGTAGTAACAAATGTTAATAGGTACCAAAGGGTGTTTTGCACCCATTGACCAAGTTTAGTAACTTTGCAATTTTTACGCCCCTACCTGCGCAGGTAAAGAGTTACATTGTAATATCTTTAAATTTTACTTTTTAAATCATTTTTATACTGATATTTTCCTTATTTTTCAAATACCCCTTACTCCACAGAGAAATTATGCGAGTTTTATCTATTTTTGGAAGCACATATATTTGTAAATGTGCGTTTTCAAGCTTAAAATTAATTAAAAATAAACTGAGAAATCGATTAACAAACGAACATTTGGAGGCATTATTAAAACTATCATTAACTAAAATAAATATTGATATTGACCAATTTTTAAATTCTTTCTAAGTATACATATGTACGATAACTTTTTTTTCATTATTTTTTACCACTCTTATAAGAATGCACATACAATTTCTTACAGTGCACTCAATAAACCGTAATAACTGTTTACTTTAAATGTGTTAGTGTTTTTCTTTATATGTATTGGTTTTTGCTCTTCCATAAGCAGTGTTTGGACATCCCTGGCTTAAGAAATGGAAGATAAAGGTTAATACTGAGAAGTCGAATCATGTAACATTTGCATTGAGAAGAGGAGATTGTCCGCCAGTATATCTTAATAATATACTAATACAGCATAGAGATTCAGCCAATTATCTTGGGCTCGATTTAAATCGCAGAATCACCTGGACAAGTCATATTAAAAGCAAAGTAAGAAAACTTAACAGAAAAACAAAGAAAATGCATTGGCTGCTTGGTAAAAGGTCGCAGCTAAGTTTAGAGAACAAAGTCCGTCTTTACAAAGCCATCTTGAAGCCTATATGGACTTTTGGTATCCAATTATGGGGCACAGCAAGTCACTCAAACATTGAAATCATTCAACGGTATCAGTCCAAGAAACTAAGACTTGTTGTTGACGCCCCATGGTTTGTATCCAATGAGCAAATTCATAAAGACCAAGATATTCCATACGTTAAGGACGAAATACGAAGACTAAGCACTAGTTACGTAGAAAGGCTACTTAGTCATTCGAATGTTTTGGCAATAGGCCTCTTGGATGATAGCGATACAATACGAAGATTAAAACGCAATCATGTCTTAGACATGCCATATTCAAATTGAGCTTACAGCACTTAAAAAAGCAATAGTTATTACTCATTGGAGTTTAACTATTTCTCCTGTCAATTTATAATTTCCAAAACATTTACTTATTGTCTAAAGGATTGTAAATAAATATAGTTAAAAAAAAAAAAAAAAAAAAAAAAATATATATGTAATTCAAAAAAAAAAATAAAAGTATATAAACGCAAACAAATAAACCAACACCTAATTTTTTAGCTCTAAAACAGATCAAATTAATGTCAATTTAACTGTCTAAGCCAATTTACTACAACAAATACACACAGTTTCCAAAATGTTCATTGCGCCGGCTTTGTTTTCTTTGCTTTCCATTTTTTTGCCGCAACAGCTACTCACGTACATACATATGCATGTATGCTCGTTTTGTACACTACTATACTCAGAGTACTCATAACATTTTGCCTGTGCTTATGTTAAAAAGACACCATACACAAAATACTCACTGTTGGCATGTATACTATAGTAGTATACATTTTTTCTGTAAATTTTTGAGTACGGTATTTGTGAGTACCACATAGTACTATATAGTACTATGTGAGTAGAAGTGAATGTAGCCATGCAGACCTCTATACCATACATACAATACATACAACATCATATAACATAGGTTTAATAGAAAAAAAAATTATAGTTTAAAAAAACTAAAAAAACACGCTTTAATAGTAAACCGAACTAAAAAGTAGAAAATAATTTTGATGTATCAAGAGTTTGTATTACAGCAATAGAAAATTCCGGCAGTCAATTACGACTAATTAATTTGGAATAAGATTAAATTAGAAATTAAATTATTAATAAAACAATTCAATTATAGTAAAAAAAACGTGGGGTGCTTAATATTAAAGGTTACAATTAATTCAGTTGTAGCTGTTTAAAAAATTAAGGTCATTATGAAAATATAGTTAATTGCACCAATTGATACATTCCTTAGGCTTCCGTCCTACGTGTGTCAACGATTTTCGACGCTTGCTAGACTGCATATATCTTAACCTCAAATACGCAAGATCTTTAGAGAAGCCGCCTGTGCTCTACTATAGGAGTGTCTTCCTTCCACTATTCTTTCTCCGGGAAGACTATGACGATTTAGGTAGGATATTGCTATGACGCGAAGTAGATAGAGTGAAAATATTCAGTGTCCCGAATCTCGATGCCCTTCCCGCTGAACTCTTCAGGGTGAACTTGCGTAGCGTAAATTTGTATGAATTTATTATTATTATTATGTATAATGCTGGAAATGTTATAAGAATTACAGGGCAAGCCCTTGAAGCAATGCATAAACATGTATGTATATATTAATGACCGCAAAAGCATCAAATTTGTCAAAGATGTTCCGGTCTACCCGCCTATTTCGTTTATTACGCTCAAAGAATCCTATGTTCCAAATTTGATGGTATTAGCTAATTAAAATATCTGCAATAAGTGAAATTTTGTGGCAGTTGATATGGATGTGGCTGTCTGAAATTGCCACAATGTTACCTACAATATATCTTTTTTTTCATTCGATCTTGCAAACTTTCAAAGCATTATATTTTTAATAGTGTCCAAGTTCTAGGTGTTCATACGGTCGTAGAGCCAGGTAATGCTTAGTTTGGTACTTATATATATATATTTGGTTTATAAAATAGCACAAATAGTGTACCTTTGTTCAAACTTTTTTAAAATAAGAGTAGGCTAGTAGGCGAGTAGGTATGACAAATCGTCTTTCCTCGTCTTATCAATTTTAGTATTTGTATATATACCATTTTAATTTTCTTTTTAAGTCTTCAAACACACAGATTACTTATGTCTTATATAAATTTAAAATAATAAAAATAAATTCGTATCCTTACATGTCAATTATATGGTTATTACCTTTTCGTATGCACTGAATGGTAAGAAGTAGTAACTTACCCATGACATTAAAATAAACAATTATTCCCAAGCTTGTACTATAGTGCCCTAGTGTCAGTGACTCAAGAAAGCTATTTATTTTGTTTTTAGTAGTAGTAATTTCTTTTCAATATCTTTTTGAAGTAAATACCAATGTTCAACCTCCACCTTATTCTAATGTAAATGGTAGTGGCGGTAAATACAGCTTCATACATACATAAATACTATTTACTTGCGCATACTAAGCACGTATGTAACATACATATGTATGTATGTACATATGTATTGTTCATTCGGCCAACACATGTTAGTATAAAGAAGTATAAATGCACTTCGTCACGCAATATCCAGCCTGAGTCCGATGTGGATTGACTGCTTGCCATGCTTACAAATCTGGCTTACATTTTTTTGTATACTCTTTAAATAAGTTCAACAAATGATATCAAAGCAAGTATTAACTACTTTATCTTAAATTAAGAAACGTACTTATTTACATCTGTTAGCCTTTAAGTGTGACAAGTCTGATTACCCGGAGTCCATTATTTACAGTAAATACATTTACATTTAAACAATAGGAGTTTGTAAGAGTATTCAGGAGACAGCCCCTTTGTTCCAGTTTTTTAAGCCATTTAAAGTCATTTTCTTTTGCTTTCCATGCCAATTAATAATGTAAACACTGTTTTCAAAACACACGAAAACATAAACGGGTACATACTCGTACACACGCCTGGGGCCTCTACTACCACTGTTGCTAATATTTAATCATACGAACTCACGTACAAACTAGCCGGCACTGTGTGTGTGTATGCTCCGCTTTGGATACATTTACATATTTACTTGTACAATACAACCAACCAGCACCCTTTGCTTTTGTAATGTCTGCCTGCAGTATGTTGGTTCCAGACAAGGTAAGGTTGACCGGAACCGGGAAGGAATAAGGAATATTATTGAAAGATAAAAATCAATCATGCCAAAGTTACCTTTAAGAACGCAATTTAATACTATTTGTTGTTGTATACAAGCGTATACTTAACGAATGAAAAAAAAACAAAACTGCTTACATTTAAATATTTATCTACATATCAAAAGTTTTTTTTGAATAATGATTTGTTTGTTTGAACTCCTAGATCTCGGGGTAGATCACAAAATGTGAGTAAAGCTTATCAAATCGTGTTAATATTTGCCGCGTTCTGTCGTAGAATCGGGTCGAAAGCACATCAAAGTCTTTCAAGATTAAAGCAATAATGTACGAATTACAGACCCTCTCTCCTCCTCTAAACAGTATTTAAACTTAAACCCCTGTTTTTCCTACACATACCAAACAAACCAAAGAAAATTTAAAATTTTACCTTATTTCGAGAAAATGTAAAATAATTTTAAAATAAAAAAATTTGTTATTGCTTGTTTTGCAACCAGGAAGTTGCCTTGCGACCTTTCGAAAATAAGGAAAGTTTGCGCTTTAATGTACCTTTCAACTACACAAAACCCTATTAACCAAGGGCACATTGTACATATGAAAGAAATTTTATTCCGTTAATCCGACTTGGAAGACAAATTTTGCTAAGCAGCTAAGATCTAAAATATTTTTTCAGTGTATCCTCTTTTACCCTGTACTTTATGTACAAAAGATATATTAAGTTTTCGCAAAAAATAATGAGTGTAGCACCTAAAAGGAAACGAGTAAGATCCCCGCAACCATTATACCGAAATGATCAGGACCACAAAAGGAATCGGCTTAGCCGAGATAAATATTTAATGTAACCCATCCAAGAAAGAAATTTTTTTTAATTGGTCGGGAGCTTCGGTACTTGAACCCAAAAATGGAGAAGCCCCACTAAAAATAATCTATGGTCACCGAAATTATTGTCGTTCAGTAGATGCATTCCAATTAATGCGCCTTAAAAATGAATGCAGTGCTTTGATCAAAATAAAGGGAAGGGTATAGTCCCCGGAGGTTGGCGTGCGAAGCATACAGGGGTCCCCTAGTATATCAGAGAACTCTTCGAAATAAACAAACGTATTAAATTCTTTTTTATACCCTGTACCGAAGGTACAAAGGTAGGCGTGTCAGACCTTTTGTAAATACCATATACTATTATTCAGCATCAACAGCCGAGTCGATATAGCTATGTCTGTCTGCCCGTATGAACAAAAGGGATCTGAGACTTTTAGAAATAGAGATAAAAAAAAACGATGAGCTTTATCTGCTATTGATTTTTGAAATATTTTATTGCGAACTTCGGGAGTTATAGCCAAAAACTACCAAACTCCAAGCCCTTTGCCTAAAAGATCCATAAGAACTACAAAATTTAGGAAAGAAGCTTCGGTAACCATAATCTGTAATTTTTTACCATAATTACGTAAAGTCAAATATTGACTTAGTTTACTGGCTAGGGGGGTGAAATTAGTACATTTTCGACTATAACATCTGTTGTATTTGTCCGATTTTGCTCATTTTTGACACACAGATGCATGTAATCACGACGCATCGCTATGTGCAGTTTGAAATAAAAATATTAAACGGTGTGGCTAAAAACCGCGGGGGAACGGGGGAAGATATTGACACGATTCAACAAACTTCATCTTTTATGGAAATATGCGCATCAGGTCGTAAAGTTTGGTGTATCTAGCTCTTATAGTCTCCGAAATCTAGGTGTTCGTACAGACGGACGGACGGAAGGACGGACATGGCTCGATCGCTACCCGAGGTTATGATAAGCATTTTGGTATAAAGGACTTGGGGTCTGCCACGCCTCCTTCTGTCCGTTACATACATTGCACAAATCTACTTTGGGATACCCTGTACCACCACATTGCAATCAAATCTGGTGCATTGCTTCAGAACTCTAAAAGATATTTATTTGGCAAATGAGGTTACGATATCTTCATAAACACACGAAACAAAATGAATTTTGCACTAAACACATATTTTTGACTATCCTATTGGGGCTATATGATAAAGTCAACCGATTTTGATCAAATTTGGTACAATGCTTGGGATATCTTCATAAACAAACGAAATACAACGATTTTTTTCAGCCGCTTTGTCCTATGGGAGCTATATGATATAGGCAACCGATTCTGATCAAATTTGTTTTAGTGCTTTTAGAACTCCAAAAAACTGCTGAATTCCAACTTTGGTTATGATACCTTCATAAACAATCGAAATATATCGTATTTAATTTTAAAAAAAATTGCTTGGCCGATTGGTCCTATGTGAGCTATACGATATATTCAACTGATTTTGATAAAATTTGGTACAGTGTTGAAGATCTCTAAAAAACTTCCGAATGCCAAATTTGGTTACTATATCTTTATAAACAAACGAATTATCCATCTAAAACTTTTGGTTTTTTACGAGGTCCTCTGAAACACCCTTATGGGAGCTATATATTGTAACTCCGATATCAAAAAAATAAAATAAACTTCCCTCTCAAAGGTTTTAGACATCTTTCGAAAACAATTTCGTATTTCATAGTTCATTTATAACAAGGGTAATCAGGTTAATTTGATTTAATTTTAAACTATTAAATTATAAAAAAATAATTTTTGGATAATTCAAATTTTTTATTCATATTCATAAATAACCCTTTTGTTAATTAGGGTACACAGGACTTTATAGTTAAGTTAGCTTTAAAAGGCTGCTTCGCCAAGGTCCTGGCCTACTTAGACCGTGGAGACAAATAACAGAAAGACTTTTTTCTTACAAAGGCCCAGGCCGGTCATGAACAGAAGAAGTCATTGAATAGAGCGGAGAGTTTGTTTGCATTGGCACCGACTAACCACTGCCCTGTTATGGCACACAGAATAATAATAATAAGCATATATCTCGTCTTATCGATCGGATCTCTGTAACCTTTAATTTAGCTTAATGCTTCAAATGTTTTTTCCTAAGAAGCTTAAAAGTCGACATAGGAATACTATGTAGTTCCCTTTCTTTTCTATGAGAGTTGTTTTATTGCCAGATGCTGCGAGGAGACTCCACCTCCAAATAGTTTCTAGCTTTGAGACATCAGTGAAGGCAAAGATCTTTTCCACTGGTTCAGGCTGGACTAAAGACAATATTTTTCTGTTCGGGGTGTTGGCGTATTCCATTGTTACACAGCAATCAGTTTTCCAAGCATGCGTAGGATTTATGTTGCTGATTTATCTAGTCAATCGCGTATACAGGTGCTGGAAAATAAGTTCTCGCGATGTAATCCTAAATGAAAAATGTACGTTATGAATTCCACCTTGAATCACAATTTAAGGCTGGAGTCCGTTGAGCTACGAAGTAAAAGGCGTGATAGTCAAAAGATATTTACTACTATGTTTCATAGAAGAGGTAGAGTTCTCTATCTTGACGAGTGCCACTACTGATGTACTTGGAAAGACCCGATGAACCAAGCGCAAATACATCCTAATTGTAAGCAAACTCCAGGGACTAAGTAATGTCGCCCGTCAATCCGTCCGTCGTTCCTTCTGTACGATGATCTGTAGATCATATACATACATCTGGAAAACCAAAAGACTTTCTCACACTTCACAAAGTTTTGACATAAAACTTCTCACAAGACGAAGAAGTTCAAAGTGCCGTGTTCGTCGATTCGGTATTGTATGATTGATCCGATCCAATAAAAGTGGCTACTAGTATCACACTTCAAATAACAAAATCAGTTTAGTTATGTAGGGATTAAACAAATCTTTCGACCAACTAATACCTAATGATCATTTAACTAGAACTTAACATAAAACATTACTTCCAGATCCTTAAAGATATTACCACTGCAGACGAGTATGGACAGTTTATTATTGAAAGGAGAAATAACCCTTCACAATGATCCCACATTTTACTCTTATCGCAGCTCAGTTAGAGGTGATTATCTGCAGACAATTAAAGTAACTATTAAGGTCCATCCTTTGGTGTCGGATTACAAATCGCACAAATCGTTCAGACGATAAGTCATTTAATCCATATGATCGTAGGTCTCTCCGTATGAATATACAAATCTATAACCTTATAAAATAGCCGCTCCAAAAAATAAATTTAATTTTGCTTAAATTAATTTTTTTTAAACGCTGTTCAAGTTTTCCTCTAGAAAATAATGTAGCGTACGAAAATTGAATGAAAATATTTAAAGTTATAATAAAAACTCTTAGAAAACATTCGAAAAATATGCATAAATAAGTTGGAGCATAATGGTGTTTTAATCTAAAAATTGAAGCAATTTTTAGCTTTGCAATTACCATCCCCAATCCTTAATCGATTGGAGTATGGAGAACATAGTTTGCCCCCGTTTTACGTTGTTCTCGTTACTTCTAGCCGCATTTTTGTCTTAAAGTAATGATCTTAACGGTAAACGTATATTTTGGGTTTAGAGACTAGAGAGACTAGAGAGGTTTATTTGCCGCAATGTACCTGGAGCCCGGTTTAGTTTACAACTAACAATGCAAATAATGCATGTGCCTGCCAATCCACTCTGTTGTTTGTAGGAACTATTTATCGAATCTGAAAACCAACTCATTTAAAAGAAATAATGCTCTAATTATTGTTTTTGACATTCTTACTTGCAAGTTTTTAATAAATATTACTTTGAAGAATTTTTCTACTTATTAAACTGAAATAGATAAATATCTTAGGTGAATACTTAGTATATATAATATAATTTTTGTTTTTAATTTTTACCTGTACACACAATACTTATTGGTTAATTTAAAGGAAACTATGTATGCACATGCTTGTGGTACGTATTCAGAGGTTACAAAATACATAAAAGTATTAGAGGAACTACGTTTATAAGTAGGAGTATGAGTATTCAGGAAAATTACAAAAAGATTTTTAAATTCAGTTTTAACCAGCGTTCAAATTTGTAATTATACCGTTCTCATACCCGAATTGATTCTATTTTGTGATTCTGCTGGCCGATATGCTTGTGAGGAAGCTGATATCGCAATATTATTATAATAACTAGTGTGCACATTTCCTATGGGTGCTGCCATCATAAGTAGAGGATGGGACACGGCAAGGTCATACGCTGAACTAGAAATGCCTCCAGACTGAATTCTCGCTGGGGCCAAAGCAGAGACATTAACTCCAGCAGCATAGTTCAAAAACGGAAGATGAGCTGCGGCGTTTATTGTGTGAAGAGGTGGAAGTGGTCGCTGCTGCTGATCATCCAAACAGATTGTGGATCTAGCTGGTGATAAACATTCGTCTGTAGAAGTTTGGGGGCAGCGAGAGTTGTCAGCGTAACTGCTGCCACACTCGACTACGTCGATATCAACACGATCATTGCTGTCGTCGTTAAGGCTCTCCTCTGAGACTAAATCTGGTTTGTCAGGTGTAATAAGACTTTCTATTGTAAAGGAGCGCTTCGGTCGATAGCTGCTTATCACGTCTACGTCCATTATGGTTGAACCACGTATGTTAGTTGAGGTAACATCGGGGAGATTTGTATGGACCGAACTGCCTATTGGAGTACTGGCAGACTGAGGGGTTGTCGCAATAAAGCTGTGGGAATTCTGCAGTGGCACTGGCGGTGACACTCCAGGTCGCATACGTGGCAAATGCATGGCCGAATCGGCCATTAGAGGCATCTGAGCCACACCATTCGCAGGGCGGGCAGTAAAAAAGAAACGGTTTAAGTTAGCCAATGCGGTCAACTCTTCATTTAGTAAGTCCTTGTCGTTTTTATGGAGTTTAAACCGTTTTCGACGTCGTAAGAGGCTTCCGTTTTCGAACATATCAAACGCTTGTGGATGTAAGGCCCAGTAAGCACCTTTTCCGGGTCTGTCCGGCCGACGCGGTACCTTGATAAAACAATCATTGAAGCTTAAATTGTGGCGCAAAGAATTTTGCCAGCGTTGAGTATTTTTTCGGTAATATGGAAATCGATCGGTTATAAATTTGTATATGTCGCTGAGAGGTAACATTTTTTCTGGAGAACTCCAAATTGCCATTGCAGTTAGGGATATGTACGAATAGGGTGGCTTCTGGTCGCCGTAGGATTCCCGCGAAGGTCTTGGCATTATTTATACGCGGTGGGTGAGGAAATTTGATTATGTCCGTGTTTGTGTGACAAGCATACAAATAGCACTGCATTCCATTCGACAGGAATATCTATTACGTAGTTATTTAACACACAGTTGGGAAATCCGCACTGCTACGTTATAGTTTTTAATTGTTTTATTTATAATTTAATAACATGTAAAAAATAAATACAATTTGGAGCATAGCCAATTTAATTGCCAATAAGATGCTATATTATGCAAAAAAATTGTATTTGAATTAGTAGTTTTCAACGGCATGGTGAATAACTAATAACGAATATAAGCGATATCGATGGCGATGACGATGGCGACGGTAAAACGATTGCGCGAATTCACGTCAATAATCGGCGTCCAACTACTTGTGATAAGCTGAAGCAACAACACTGAATGTAAAAGCGCTCTCAAAAGGTTGGCCTAACATGGCAAATTACCATTGCAAGCTAAATCCGAATACGAATACTACTAACACGAAGAATACGTTAGCGGCAGCGGCGGAGGCAGCGGTTTTGTGACGGCGGCAGAAGCAAGCAGCAAGCAGCAAGGTAGGCATAACGTAGATAACGACGATAGAGACGGAAAAAACAAATGACGACAACAAACACAAACGGTGCGCACACAATACACAAAACAAAATCACCGTTTCAGCAGACTAACAGACGACGTGTCGGCTATACTACTAAGTGAGCAATGCAATACAACCAACCACAGCGAGCAATGCAATCAAAACATAATCACTCACATCATTGCCCCCGTGCTCTCTCCCAATCACCGCAACGCGAACGCGAATATACATCAACCCTCCGAACTCCGAAACGGCGAAACTTCAAAGAAGAGAGCCAAAGCAAAGAGTCTGAGATTTAGTAAACGAATAAACCAGTCCGACCGGACCAACGTACGACGGCCACGGCTATACCTTTACCTATACCAGTCCATACCAGACCAGATCGAACCAGGGCAACAGGGAATGGAATACAACGGACGGGGCTGACGGGGATGGGACTTTGCGAGTAGAACGAACAAAAACGGAGGGGTCTGCACGATCAACGATCGACAAAAGCGCAGCCGCGACGGCAGTTGGCTGGCGGCCGAATGCGCGCGAGGTGTTGAAAAAGAAAATTACAACCACTTTAGCGATTTACTGATTTTACGTTTTCATAATCTTGTTAGTTAATTTGGCTGGCTGAGCTCAACCTTAACTCTCCTCGCGTGGCTCTGGCTTTTGATTTTGCTATGTATGTATGTATGTGTGCACACTTCTTAACCACACTGCCACTTCATTCAGAGGGCGCGTGTGTATTTTTCTGCTACGTACTCAATATGCTTGTATTTGATCTTATACAGGATGAGTTATAGACAAGCACGCATAAATACACATATGTAGATACATACATACATATGTATGATGTACGCATACACTCGTCTACTTGCAGATTGCAGATGCTAATAATGTCTACAGATCAAAATAGTTTTACTCTTATTAATTTATATTAATAAATTATATAAATATATTATATTATATAAATAAACGACTCCTAAACTGCCATTTATTTTAAGAGACAATTCCTTTGCGCATCCCATCTACGCATCTCTCTAAAGGTTAGTATTTTATACTCCTAGTCTTATGCATACATAAACATGCTCGTTGCCATTTGCCATTGTCACGCCATACGCCATCACTAATTTTTATTTTTATAAAGCTTTCTTACTCGTTCTCACTTTAGTAGTATCCAATGTCCAATGTACGTAAAACAAAATGGGAAGTCTTTTCCACCGCTGTCGGTAACGAGGTAGTCAACAGTGCACAGTGCACGGTGCACGGGACAAGCTAACGATGTGACATAAAACAAGCTTCGAAGGGTACACGGTACACGGAGACCCCTCCACCAAGCTCTAGACATTAAGCATTAAACATTAAGCACTAAAGTGAGATAGCACGATTACGTTGTAGCTACACTATTCCTGCCTTACTCTTATATCAAGCTATGAACGTTCGTTGCTGATTGGTTGGATTATTATTTGTTTGTTTTATTTTTTTTTTTTTTGGGCGGAGCTTTTATTACTCCAAACTCCATATAAAAATGAAATAGTATTCTATTACAGTAGCAGCACTTAAATAATTTGTTGATTTTATCGTTATCCACTCAATTTTGAAAACAAAAATAAATAAGGAGTTATTGAAAGTATAAAAAAATAATAAGAATGGCTATATATTTACGTACATACACAGTATATTCTTCTTTAATTTGTAAGTCCGTTTGTTGCCATTTATACACAATATGTATGTAAATTGAATATTGTTTGGCATAACGGCTTTTATTAAATTAAATGAAATTCTGTGAATTGCTCATTGCACTTTTTTTTTGCTTATGGTGTTTTCTTTTTTGATTATGGCAATATTCCATTAAATTTTCTGCATTTCATTTGATTTTCTTGAATAAAGAATGAATTTTGAGTATTTTATATAAACAAATCATATCATTAATTAAAAAAAAGAGTTTTTCGGTAATTTTCAGTTTATAAACGCATTACGGCCCATACGCAGCATGCAAAATTTCCCAACGGAATTAAAAACTTCATATAAAGTCACGAAAAATTCCGATTAAAAATTTTTGACAAGTGGACGCAGATAACAAAACAAAACAGTGTTGTCTTTTAATTTTAAAAATTCTTAACGTTAGATGGCGCCACTACTTCACTTACACTGGTGGTTCCATCTGAAATAATATGCAATAATTTCCATATGGAAATTTCCGAACTGCGTATGGGTAACAAAAATATTTAAAAACCATTTTTTCATATCTAAGTTTTCAATAGGTCTCTTTAAAAAAAATTGTCGTTTTTAACTCACACTTTCTAAAAAAAAAAAAAATTGTTTTTCTTGTTTAAGCAATTGATTAGTCAAATAATTATACACCCAATTTTGTTTTTACATGGTATTTTTCTACTCGGTTTCGAAATAACAAGGTTAAGAAAAAAATTTGTTTGTACAATTTCATTCTATTTACGATTAAAAAAAACTATTTGATTGCAATTTTAAAGAAATAATAATATATAATAATATATATAATAATAATATTATTATTGTAGTTTGGCAATTGCCCTTTCTAATTTATTTTCAAAGCAGCTTATGGATTTACTTCAAGTCTTTTTTCACACGGTTTTTTCTTTAACGTATCTACCTTGTAAAACAGAATGAGGTGTATTATAAAAATAAATCTTTGTAATTATTTATAAGTATATATAGAGTTCATCTAAAGACCATTACCTAGTGTCTGTTATAGTTTATAATGTATAACTAATAAAATAGAAGACAAAGCTTTAAGTAAATTATTACTACGGCAAATAAAGCAATTGTTATTAATAAATAAAAGGTTTAGTTGGATAAGGAAAAAAAACTGGCCCTAACGATTGACATATTTCGAGAATATACTTTAAATCTAACTAAACTTTATACTAGTACTATTTACGCGTAATTGTGAGGAATAAATTTTATTATTAAGCCACCAATGCTTACAAATATTTTTTTACAGAGCTTTAGGTACATCCCATCAGCCATGAGATAGGGACTAGTCAGTCGTTCAATATTCAATACCGGTTTTATAAAAGCAACTCTAAATCATTGATAAAAGATAGCAATGCCAAAATTGTTTTGAACATAATCAGACTTATCTAAAAACAAAAAGGATTCTGGAGGTACAAATCCACTCTGTAATACGAAGCTTTCATTATATTACTATCTAAGCAAACACAACTTTTCTTATTTTTCTTTTTAAACTAATGATCTAAAAAATGAACTAAAATTATCCATTCTTATTTGCAGAGTTGTATAGCTTTTTGTTTGAGAAAAATTTGTTATACTGATTCTAAGGAGTTCTAAACTGGGAAGTGCATACTCTAAGCTATTTTCTTTTAAAAACACGAATTCTATCCATATTAGACGGAGAAATATTGAACCATATATACTTATGCCTTATACATTAGAACTTTTACCCTTTTATTAGTTCTTTTTCGAGATTTTTAAATTTGTAATGCTCGACTTTATCTGAGATGTTTTCCCAGGTTTTCACATTTGTTGTTATTCCATTTTTTGACAACATACTTTAAGCTTCCAGTTCTCGGTATATTTGCAAATTTCGTCATTGTTTTGCATGTTTTGGTTAATTTTGTCTATTCTATGCATGATATGAAATTATGTTCATTAATTGAAGCTGAAATATATACAATAGGAGAATATGGACTACGCCCTTTTGCAAGCCATTTAAAACATTTAATTTTTTCGCACTTATAGTGTCGTATATGGGTATTTCCACAGAAATGTCAACCAGGGTCAAAAAATACACTGTTAAGAAAAGAGGGATTTTTTTCAACAGTGTAAGTCGAAAATGGGTTAAATTTGATAAGACATTGATTTTACAGCTTTTCTTATTTATTTGCATAAATAATTGGCATGAAAACTGAAGATATTTAGGTTTTTCTTGTTTTTACTACTTTTTGAGTGATTTTCAGTCTAATTTGTTAAGGTTTCTCATTTACTTTTTTCGTTTCACACTTCTCTTGAATTATCACTTTTTGTACACTTAAACATTTATATTTTCTTATTATTAATGTAAATACAAGAATTTTTAAAAATTACTTGAAGAAATTCATAAAACTAAAGAGGTGGAAAAATATGTGGCTGTATATGTAGTGTAAAAGGTAGGATCTGTTAATTTATCATTTCCAATATATTGGCAATAAACTTGCGACTTAGTACGCGACAAAAATATAAGTCGTTTTGCGACTGCATCCATAAAAACGTAAAAATCTTCGAAATAATACAAAATATTTAAAAGCAATTAATTTTTAACTAATGTGAAATATAGTAGCTTTCTTTTACACTTTATTTTGTTAAAATGTATATACTTGTTTTTTTTTTATAAGCTTAAGTCTGATTAAGTACGTGACCATTCAGTACGCGACATATTTTTCCACCTCTTTAGTTTTATGAATTTCTTCAAGTAATTTTTAAAAATTCTTGTATTTACATTAATAATAAGAAAATACAAATTTTTATGTGTACAAAAAGTGATAATTCAAGAGAAGTGTGAAACGAAAAAAGTAAATGAGAAACCTTAACAAATTAGACTGAAAATCACTTTTTGAGTGAGTAGTAAAAACAAGAAAAACATAAATATCTTCAGTTTTCAGGCCAATTATTTATGCAAATAAATAAGAAAAGCAGTAAAATCAATGTCTTATCGAATTTAACCCATTTTCGACTTACACTGTTGAAAAAAATCCCTCTTTTCTTAACAGTGTATTTTTTGACCCTGGTTGACATTTCTGTGGAAATACCCATATACATATGAAATATTTTGCAAATTTGTTAATTACATACATCTAAATGGGATATAAATTTTTTTTTATATGAACTTTTGTCGTTCCGTTCGAAATTTTTCGAACTGCGTATGGGCCTTTATATGTAAGACTGTTATTGAATAACACTAATAAACAAAAGTAAATGATACTTAATTAAGATAGCTGTACCTTCTGACCTTATAGAGTTCGAGGCTTGTGTTATTCTAAAAAGTTACAGAAGTCCGTATTTCTTCCTGGGCTGCTTCATATATGTACATATTTTGGAAATGGACTGCCTTAATGATGACAACATGGTAAAGTTAAGGGCTTTGTTCATGTCAACATCAAAAATGAGTGTTTACCACTGTTTAGCGAATTCAAACGTGGTCGTAGTTCGTTACAGGACGAATCTCGTGAAGGTCATCCAAAATCAGACGTTATCCTAGAAAAGTTTGATGCAGTTCGTGAACTGGTAATGAGAGATCGATTTTTGATCGTGCGATAGAGGCACTCTTCGACATTAGTTTGAGAAGCATCAACACCATTTTTCATGAAAAGTTGGTTTTAAAACAAATATGTATAGCTTAAAAAAAAGGATCGTGTTGTGTTGGTGCAAGGAAATGCTCAAGAAATGTAATTATCACAGTGTATAACATCTATACAGGTGACGAATCGTGGATATGAAAGTAAACAGAAGTCGACCGTGTGGGTGTTTCTAGACGAACCAAATGCAATTGTTCCCATACCTTAAAAACAAACAAAAGCGTTTTTCATCTCCCAAAGATGCAGCTGGTTAGTTCAAAATGCATGTTTCCGAGCTACCTGATACCGAATAGAAAAATGTTTTGACGATTGGTTTAAGCTATGCAAAAGTGTGTACATCTTAAGGGAGACTATTTTGAGAAACAGTAAATGAGTTTTTGATGATAAATAGTTTTTTTTTTCTATTGCACGTAATATGTGTAATAAAGGAGTTTACTTTAATAAAATTATGCTTAACTCGTTCATTCTGCATCAACCATGGAGAATATTGAATCTATACCTTTAGACGGAAATTGAAGTTGTTTTAATAAGTTATCAACACTGAACTATCAATATTAGAGGTATTGCCTAGACGTGAAAAACAGTTTCATTAGGATTATTATTATACTCTGTACCTATAGGTACAAAGGGTATACTAGATTTGCGCAATGAATGCAACGGACAGAAAGAGGCGTGGCATCAATCGGGTAGCGATTGATCCATGTCCGTCTCTCCGTCTGTATGAACACCTAGATTTCGGAGACTATAAGAGCTAACGGTACGAAACTTTACCAGCTCGTGCACATATTTCCTCACACCGTTTAATATTTTCATCTGAAAAAAATGAACAAAATCGGACAAATACAACAAAAGTTATAGTCAAAAATGTGATACAGTCGAGGCGGTGCCCGACAGTGTAATAGCCTGTACCTTTTTTCTTGAAAAAATTCTATTCCTGCATTTTCCTTCTAAGAACTTTCCAAATGGAATTTATTTTTTTTTTCCGAAATTCGATATTTATACCAATAAATTCCGTAAAAATCCGATAAAATTTGGATGTGCGTTTGTTAATTAGGGCCACATGAATAATCTTACCAAAATTGGTGATTGTAGGTCATTTTTTACCATAATTACGTAGAGTCCAATATTAACGCAGTTTATTGGCAAGGGGAGGTGAAATTAGTACTTTTTTGACTATAACATCTGTTGTATTTGTCCGATTTTGCTCATTTTTGACACACAGATGCATGTAATCACGACGCATCGCTATGTTGAGTTTGAGAAATATTAAACGGTGTGGCTAAAAACCGCGAAAATCTACTGCGGGGGAACGGGAGAAGATATTGACATGATTCAACAAACTTCATCTTCTGAGGAAATATGCGCATCAGGTGGTAAAGTTTGGTGTCTGTAGCTCTTATAGTCTCTAAAATCTAGGTCTTCATACAGACGGACGGACGGACGGACATGGCTCAATCGCTACCCGAGGTTATGATAAGCATTTTGGTATAAAGGACTTGGGGTCTGCCACGCCTCCTTCTGTCCGTTACATACATTGCACAAATCTAGTATACCCTTTGTACCTATAGGTACAGGGTATAAAAATGTAAAAATTTTACCTCTCCGTGTTTTCTCCCACACTCCTCAACATATGAACTTGAAACTTACCCCATATACTTTAAATAATTTCTTTGACGTAACTTTCGCTTCTCATCAAAATCTGTACAAACTTACGGAATTTATGGTATAGTAATAAGCTACAGGGTATTACACTGACGGGCACCGCCTCGACTGTATCATTTTTTTTTTTGTGTTGCTTTCAGTGATAAATTAATAAAACAAATTTTATTAGCTGTTCAAAAGATCAAAATACATTGCGTACTTTAAAGTTGAAAAAAACTGTCTTAATGCCAGATTTTTGGTCATAAAAGCGTGATTAAATGGTAGCGCAAGCTTTTGTTGTCAGCTTAAGAATGCCGTTCTTGAATATAAGTTTGCGCAAGCCGAAAATGTACATATCAACATACAGAAGGAGCCGTCGGAGACCCCCAAAGTTACCCAAAGTATGATCAGGGTGACTAGAGAAGTCGATATACCCATGTCCGTCTGTATGAACGCCTAGATCTCAGAGATGGTAAGAGCTAGATCAAAATCGGTTAACTGTATCATATATCCGCCACATGAGCGATCGGCCAAAAAACGTGTTTGGTGTTCTTTTAAAATAAAACTAAAACATCTTGATTTGAGAGATTATTATAATTATTTCAAACTGAAAAAAAAATATTAAAATAAGAATTCTCAGTCTTCAAATAACCAACTAACGTAACGAAAATCTTAATTTTGGATTGAGAACAATCTGGCTTATTTTTTTTTTATATTTATTTTTTTATTGGCAATCAACCGATACAAATTGGTTTATAATCCAATATTGATGAAAAACTATTCGCTACACAAAAAATAAAATTTAGTGTGTGATAGGGCTTAAATTACTATATACATATTTATAGATTTACACAATATTTACAAAAACAAAATTTACCAATAGATTCGACTCAATCTACTAAATATTCAAATAATAAATTATTATGTTATATTATATGAGTCATAATATACAGATACAAAGCACGAGCTATTTTAGCGATTTAGATTATCTGGGGTGCCACAGAAAACCATTTCGTTGCAATTTCGTTGCCATTCCGATTCTTGGTGCCACAGACATGATTCGCAACGGTTTCAAAATCTTCGACAAAATTGCTTGAGATTTGATTAAATTCACCAATATAAACTAATTTATTCAATGGAAGTATTACTTATTTGGAAAGTGTGTTTAATTTCTGAGTTTTCTGTACCTTTATGTTTTGACAAATTTAATGTTTTAATTCATGATTTTCATTTTTGCGAAATCTTTATGAAAATCTTTGTAACATTTGCCATTCTGTGTCAACGTGCAAAATCTTTTCGTGCCAAGGAGTTGCCACCTAGTTGCTGTACTAAATAATAATAATTCGAAGTGATTATTTTAGCATATTAATAGATGTTTTTGATGTGAAATGAAAGTTAAAAAATCGCTTTTTTTTATTTTAACTAATTGGTCGTTATGAAGTGCGCCGAATTTAATGCATAATTAAATAAATAATTGCTGTGCACCTTTTTCTCCTAAGGTGGCAATGTACGGCTGTTAGGCAAGGTTTTGAATGTCTATAGTTTAGCAGTTTAGGTTTAAAATTAAAATATCAGTAGAGCAACCTAAGGAGAAAAAAGCCACAACAGCATATGATTTTAATAAATGAAGTAATATATTCAATAAATAAAAGCGTCGTTTTAAATAATTGGCGAGTGCATCAAAAATACTAAATCCATCTACTGCAAGGGCACAATTAGCATTACAATTTTCAATAGCATTTGCGTGTGTGTGTTTTGTATTCAAATTTCACTTCATTTGTTAAACGCAGTGCACAGCATACATAATTGTTGCAACCTTTGCTGGACTGTATGACAGCCTTGAAGCGATCTAGAGGTTCTTCGACACCTTCGCTCCACCTTTTCTTCGTCCATAGTCCATATGTGTTTTTTTAAGGCATCAAAGGCTAGCAATCCTGCAAGTGGCATTTTAAAAATTATTTTCTATTTTCGTGCAAATTTGCAAATGTAAACAAACGAAATTTTCCATACACTACGCTTAGGACAGCTGTTGACCCGTAGGGTTGCCATACAAACTCTTGTATTGGGCGGTACAAATATTCAAACTTTATTTAAATTTATTTTGTACAAATGGAAATTAAAATGATGCAAAATATGCTGACAATTATCGCTTAATGTAATAAAGAATAAACTTTATTGGATCACTGTTAATAAACATTTATTTAAACGAGTGTCTAAATGTTCTAAAATAATTTTTGCAAAGTAGCAACCCTTTGCTGCCATTCTTGCAAAAGCGTAAACATTCGAAATTAATTGTTCGAAAAATGAAATCTTTGAGATTTCTGTGGCACCTTTTAACGAATTGGTTTCAAACCGTTGCCAAAAGCGTTAGAGATTTCTGTGGCACCCCGGTATATGACGACTTCTGACGTCACATGGGTGGAGACGTTTCAGGCGTCTTCGCGGTCTATGACCGGCCAGGGCGCAAGCGAGAGAATTCTGATGGGATCGTAAGCGATCCGCGTATCGGTCGCTTAGTTTATTTAACAAGTCACCCACAAAAGGAATGCCTAGATCCTTGTGAAGGTTGCAATGGCTTATTTTAAAAACAAAAATAAGACTGCAAAAAGTCGTAAGCTGTGACCAAATTATTATTTTCGGATTTTTTACAATCTTGAAACAAGATTATAAAAATCTTGATAAAATTTTCATGCCGAAAATATTAATTCAATTTTAATGCGTTTTGTTCTTGTTTTAGTTTAAAATTTTAATATGAATTTTTTAATTAAAGACTTTCAATATTATTTTAAAAATTTGTGGTCTTGCCTAAAAATAATACAATATACTTATAATCTTAATGTTTAGTTATGTTTTGAACATTGTTGGTCTTTCTTTAAGAAGAATTATTCTTATTTTAAGATTGCAATTTTATTTTAAAATGAAAAATACAAAAATAAACTGCACCAATATTCCATTTAATTTTATTGACAAAAAAATTTCGTATATAGACTCATAGGAGCCACCATACCTTGCCTACTGCGTTGGATTCAAATATTTTTAATAACAATATGAACAAGGTGCAATTATTCAGCGCCTATTTTGAAATAGAACTTATGTAGTATTTAATGGAGGTACTGTTTAAAACTCCTCCCACCGAGCTGAGCTTTTTACTCAACCATTCAAGCTATCGTGCTATTGGTTGGTTTTATTGGTGGTTATTTATATGTTAGTGAATCCGAAATATTAACTGGAAGAATAACAATCGTTGTAAAATGCGTCGGAAAATTATTCTAGATTTAATTTCTTTAGGCTTCGCGAGATGCCGTATATTTACGATTTTACACAAATTAGATATGTGCTACACAAATATTAATTATTAATTTCAAAACTGACAAAAAAAGTACACCTAAAATATGCACACCGAAGGCCGAAGGTATTGCATGTCCATCATATAAAAAAGAAATATATGATGCGCGTGAATTTGTTTTCCATTGTAAAATATAATTTAATGTCAAAAGTATGAAAATTGAAAAGCGTAACAAATGCTTTACATAAATTCCCTTTTTGTTAGAGAAGCATATTTTTGTTTACAATTTCATTGCCACTGCTCTCCGCACAATTCATTGTATTGTATAATGGCCTCAGTATTTATGTGATGTAATCAAAACCACAATCACAACAAATTTCACGGCATGCAATTTTAACACAACATCACGAATTAGTAACCAGAGGGTGAGATGGGAGTTTAACCCCGGTACCCGAGAAACTCTTTCGTATTTACCAATGCTTTGTCGGTTTTGTTTTGCCAGAAGCCACACCCAGCCGTTTTGAAATTTTTTTTCTTCTTGGTGAAACCATAATAATCAGGACTTCCGATTCTGGATTCTGTGTGAGCTATCAGACGAAGCAATACACGCTTTAACATTATTCGATTCGGTACACGGTTTACAGTTTTAACATTTATCTTTTGTTCGCATCACAGTAGCGGAACTGAAACCTTTTGGTGTAAACACACGTATATACAATTCCTTTTACATTAAGGGGCAATTACATGCAAAAAAAAAAAAAAAACATGCTGTAATCTTTAATCTGGAAAAGTGTAAATATAAAATACTTTTATATATAGTAAGCCAATATGCGGATGCATCGAGTCTCTATCAGTCAATTTTAAAACTGTAAATAAGTATTAACTGGATATACAGATGTATATAAGTCGAAATTCATAGTGAGCACTTAATTAAATTCATTCATCTGGATGGATGACTCAAAAAATTTTTTGAATCTACACTTAATAATAAGTAAAAAAAAAACACGTGCCAGTAAGTTTCAACACAGGACAGTTTTGTAATTAAGGACTTCGACTTCTCACAGTACTCACAACGAGTACAAAGCTCTCTCTCAATTCTGATGGCGGGGCGGACAAAAAACATTTTATTATCCTAACCTAATCTGTGATGGAAATGTTAATGTAAAAATGTGTACATTATAGCTTTAATGTAATGATGAATATGGAAAAGCACATAAAAAATGAAAATAATATGTCCGTAAATTTAACGATCCCCGCCGATGCGAAGCTTATTATTTTAGGTATACATAGGCCTCCCATCGAGCCTTGGGAAAACGGGAATTCCCGTTTTTTCGAGACAGTTCCCGGGTTCCCGTTCTACATGTTCCCTTTCACAGCCATCCTGTGGCCTGAATAAACCTAGAGAGACATTTTGGACTCTGTTCTGAGAGCTGGGATAAGTCATTTAGAAAGTGTGGGCAGTGACAGAAGAGGTGCTCCTTGTCCTGAAGGAGGATGCTGGTAGTTCCTTGTCTTGCCAGTTTGTCCGCAATGCAATTGTTCTCAATATCCCTGTGTCCCGGGACCCAGATGAGGTGTATTGAAAACTATTCTGCCATTTTCTCCAAAGACGAGCGACAATTGTTCACTGACTTTGTGACTTAATAGCCGTCTGGCTATCCGAGTATATACAGATATTTTTATTACCTATTGGTAAGTTTTTTATTGTTGTAAGAGCCTCATGAATTGCCGTGACTTCAGCCTGAAAAACACTGCAGTAATATGGGAGTCGAAACGATTTTCTAACGTTGAGTTCCTCAATGTAGACGCCTCCGCCAACGCCGTCGTCCAACTTGGAACCGGTACAAGAATAGTTATATTTTAAATCTTCAATTATTCCTCTTTCTTTTACAATTTGAATTTTTTATTGACCGTTTTTGAAAATTTTGAGGTGCTTGATAGTAACAAATGCCAGCAAATAAAATTAAAGCTTATTAAACATTTTATACGATCATCAATGGCACAAAAGCAAGTGCACTTAAATAATGTCAATTGAAAAAATTACTAAAAATAATATTAAAACATGTGCAAGAAAAAAACTTAGAAAAACAAACATATAACATTGAAAATTGGCTCTTTTGGGTCCGAGTGCTCTTTCCGTTATTTCTTGCAAGTGGCGCCAGCCGTTTTTTTTAGTAAATTCGGCGCGTCGCCGGCGATCTGCTTGTGCGTGTACACTGAACGAAATTTTGCAACACATTCAAAGGCACAGAAAAGTCATATGATTTTATATGACAATATTAATTTACCAAAAAAATCACTCGGTCTTATAGTTGCCAAATTAACTATATTTACAGAAATTTCTGTACCCTACTCGAGAATCGCTAGTGCGACCGTAACGGGGCTTTTTTTGTTGATGTTGTTGTAGGGCTCATTCCGTTATTTTTCGTGCCCACCGCTGAAAATTTCAAATCTTTTACTTTTCTGTTTATAAACCACTTAATCTAAGCTTTTAATATAACAAATATTTTCGCCTTATGATATAGGAAAGGACTCCAGAATAGCTTTTCTAGGGGCCCCAATATGGCTATGTCCATCGAGCATCATTTTATTTAATTTGTTATTCTTCTTTCTTCTGCTGCTGTGAGTTTTTTGACATTGAAAAGAAACTGTTCTTATAATCGATTGGTAACTTCGGTAGTTATAACCAGAAATTATCCATGTAATGCCCCGGTGGAACGATGTTAAAAAAAAAAAAACGAAAATTTTTTTTAAAAAAATGTATGAAAAACATTGTTTTTTTTTTGTCAAAAGATGGCAAAAATTATAATACATTTTTATAATATTTAATAGAATACATACTTCTTGTTTATATGATGGAAAAAATTAATTTATTTTGTAGGTAGATATAAAAATATTAACAATGCTCAACAAACAATTTTTTAATTTTTTTGCTTTAAATAACGCAATTTCAATAAAAATGTATGGGTTTACATTCAACACAAAAAATTAAACCCTTTAGTTGCAATATCTTCCTAAACAAACAAAACACGCGTAAATTTTGACCCAAAAACGATTTTTTGATAAAATTTGGTAAATAGCTTAGAAATTTTAAAAAACTTACGAACGCTTAATACGGTTACGATATATTCATAAATAAACGAATATGCCATCTAAGACTTTGTTTTTTCGAGGTGCTCTGAAACACACCTAAAACTATGCTAAAAAATATAGCACAACGCCGAAACAAAAAAAACAAAAAAAAAAATTAGTATCTAATCTGAAATTTTGGTTGCTGTAGCTCTTACCATTTTTGAGATCTACGCGGAGATTTATTTGACTTTAGATTTTTAAAGATTGAGGCTACTTCAACGCTGTTGACGTAGTAGTTATCTGCTGGGATGGGCAATATTTGATCAAGTAACGAAACGAAATTATTAACTTCGTTAATAGTAATAGGGTCACTGAGATGACTTGAAAACGAGTGATTTAGACTGAAAGTTTGCGCCAAAGCTTCAGCCTTTTCTTCTGGTGTAAAAATGTGATTTGTATTGTCTAAATGTGTAGGGATATCTGTAATTTTCTTTTTTATGATTTTCGTAAGTTTCCAAAACGGAGAAGAGCCTTTATCAAGCGAAGCCGACAGATTGTTCCAAGATTGGTTACGCAAGTTGAAAATCATTTTGGAAATAATGAGGCTAAGCCACTTAAAAAGGACGTGGTCCGAAGGATTTCTGTATCTTGAACAATAATAATTAACTAGCCTTAGAACAGCCCCAGCTTCTATGACAACAGTTTAAGTCGCCTCCTAGTATTAGGTTTCCTGCTACTCTAGTAAGTTATTCTGTTTTTGCGCGAACTTGTTTTACGCGATTCAAAAAAATCATTCCATTAATTTTTTACGCGATTTAATTTGATTTAACGCGATTTTAAAAAATGCACTAAATAATTTTTAGTAAAAAATAACACCTTAAACACAAAACACTTTAAAGGAAAAACAACTGCTATAGCAGACAATTTTATTAGTTGCGGGAATATCCTAAATATGTTTTTTTTTTAATTTAATACTCCTTTGGCTTTCAATGTGACAACAATAATTGCGCTGCTAATTGTATAAAATAATTTGAAATAACGATATCTTTCAATTTCGTTAAATTTAAGATATAAAAACATAAAAACTTATAAATTTTCCTGGCTTTAATAAACGGTAATTCACAATATGAATTTGAATTTTTATTTTTTTTTTCTTTATTGTATTTTTTTGTTTTTCCTTATTAACAAGCTATTTAAATAAAAAACGATTATTTCATATCATAAACGGATATTCAGGCATGTTCCCGATTTCGAATCCGAGTAAAAGTGTCGGAATCGAAATGAAAGGTGTTCTGGATTTCGATTCCGACAAGAGTCGAATCGTTATGAAAAGTTTAGCTCGCAGCTGTAAAAATGAAAAGTAATTGGCCTAATTTACTTAAATAAATGCATTAATGTCACTGAAATTAATTTTGTATTATTTTTTAAGGGTTTTTAAAAAATTAAAACTGTTCAATTGAAACGATTATGGTTAATTTTCATTAAATATTAGTATTACAAAATTTGTCTATTAAAATTGTGTGTACATGTAAAAACAAAACGAGTGGAATTTAGACATGTTTTGTCTTCGAAAAGTTATGTGTTGTCGTGTTGCACAAATAAAATCGAAGATAATTTTATAAATGGATGGCTTAAAATATGTATATAAAATAAATTGTACATAATTTGTAAATAAGGAAAAAATATTTCTCCTTTAAATAGATGTTGGCAAAAAGAACAAATAAATTATTTATTTCGAACAACTGAAAACTTGTGGCAACTCTACAATGTGAACTTATCGATAGGTGGCCAGTTGGTCAGCTGGCAATTTGGCGCACATTTAAACAAACAACGCTTTTTTGAAGTTACTTTTAATAATAAATTTTTGAAGGGACAAAAAAGGAAGCGCTTAGCGTTAGAGTATAATGCCTGAGCATTATTCCTGGTAAATTTGCAAACACTGACGTTGTCAACTACAGAAACTACGGCTGTAAGAAAGAATTTTACCTGTTCAAACGATGACTTAGAAGTCATCTGCTTGCATCAGATGGAAATAATTAACCGCATGGCCTAAGCATTTGTGAAATGCTTATGGGGAAAAAACATTACAAGAATAATGAGGATATAGCAGAGAAGTAACTGAAGCTGCTTCTCAAAATAGTTTGTTGAATAAAATACAAAAAACAACTTATAAGTTGGCGAAAATTTGTGTGTTATACTTATAAAATTAAAATGCGAACTACAAGCAGCTTAATTTTTTACTACGTTTCCATTTTTAAAAGACGGCTGCTGTATGATGTCGCTGCCATTTAAACAAACATAAACAACACAGCATTTTCTGGTCTGAAAGAAAACGGTTCGAACTCAGTCTAAATCCAGAACACAAATTGTGAAATGCACTCGTTATGACTTTTCAAAATGAGTCGAAATAGGGAACATGCCTGATACTTTTTTTAACGATTATCGTTATCGTATTAACAATGAAAATCTTGGTGCTTGATTTAAATTGCGCTACATAGCAAGGAAATAACTCTCCTGGCCTCTGCATTCCTAGTTACTATTTTCAGTTTGTCTAACATTATGATTCGAATTTACAAGCTAATGAGGTAATAACCTCGAATTGGTCTGCTTTTGACTTACAGTTTTTTAAATTATTAATAAGATCAAATGTAAGGGTTTTATATCCTCAATAGTGAAGAAATCGGATTTCCTTTTAGAGAATTTGCTAGATTTCCCCAGAAGTAAGCTGGCTGGTGGCTGCGTGGAAGTGGCGTACTGGCAAACTTGGGAAGACCTGGCAATGCGTCAGTATTATGAAGTAGAGATGGTTTCATAGGCTTCCGGACTTGTGAATTCGCACGATTTGATTTGAATTGTGACTTCACGTTTAGGTAGTTCAATCTACTTGGGCATTCCGAAAAATTGGATTTTAAATTTGAAACTTTTATTTTCCTGTCAGATTCTAAATTATAAAAGCTTTGTGGCCAGAGCAACGTAGGCCTTCAATCTGAAATCACATTGTTAATAAACTTCGTTCTTCCTTAATAACTCTCAGGAGCATGCATATTAAGGGTGGCCTGCTGTTGTGCCACCTGTTGTGTGACGTTGAACAATACCAACCAACCTTCACTCAGAGGAGTTTACATTAAATAATTGAAAACCATAAATATAAAAAGGAAACTATTTCTGTTAAGTGTCGTATTCGTAAGCGTAATTAGGCTATTGACTTAAAATATCGTTGGCACGCATTCACATTTACTGCCTGAGTTTGCTTTCTGATGCGAGTCACTTTTTACTTGCCGACAACACAGCGGCACGCCCCTGTGTCTTGGCAGCGAACCGCAAAAAAAGGTGTTAGAAAAGGGCGATCAGAAGGTAGAGAAACAGACACATACCTGCATGTGTACCTGCATTCATCCCAGAGATGAAGAGCATGTGTGCTTCTAAATGGATCGATACCTTACGTTTTTGCCATTTATGTTGTTAGTAATGAGTTGATATCTCCAACTGGTGTCTGTGCTGAACTAGTTAACAACATGCTTTCTGTTTTTTACATCCGACAGCTGTTAAATAGACAGTCAGCAATTGACCAGTGGATGCCTTTAATTATATGGTTCCGAATTGTCAGGTGTTTTACACTTCATTAGATCAAATTAACGTTTAAGTGTACCATGCGTTGGGTAGTGGCTCTCAGATCCACATGTTTAAACAAAAATAATATAATTCCCATGTGAATATATTACTTGAACGGAGGTGTGAAAATAAGGTTTCTGTTTCTCATGATTACGCCTATAACCCACAACAATTAATCAAACTTTATTTAATTCAGGTAGCTTTCCAAGGAAAAGAACTAAGTATATATTTATTCTCTTCTGGGATATCGGCACTGTACTTTTTTAAAATACTTTGCAGTGTATCCAGTGATGTGTGGGTTGTTATTGCAATTTGTATCTATTATTTCCAAGGTTCCCAACAGATTTCAATGAAGTGGTCTTCGTCGAGTTTGAAAATGTTGCATAAATAATAATAAAAAATCATCCGATTTGAATAGTAATAACCTTGAAAAATATTTAAGCGCTGCGCTTTTATAAATATGTATATAACGTAACAGTGCTGAATGTTGTTCGAAGCGCAAGCTAATTATAATTTTGGAACTATTTTAGATAATTACATGATTCAAAACATAATTTCATGTATTTTTTCGAGATCCACAACTTTTTGGCTGAAGTGACAAAAACTGCTTTGGTGCTCTCTACCACCTAAAAATATGAACTTTAGAGTATACCTACCATTGCATGAAAAAGCTAAATTTTTTTAAAACTGATATAATTCGAAAAAAATTGACTCAAAGTTTATGTCCTGAAAGCATTAATCAAGAGAATCCTAGTGTGCTTGTAAGGCGCCGAATCTAAAAGGTATGAGAAGATATGTGAATAATCGCAAACAGTATCAATAGGCGGATCTGTTTTGCCGCCACAAACAAAACCAATGTGAAGTAACTAATTTTGGAAACGAAAAATTTTGGCATTTAGGCAAAATGGTTGCCCGTCGGTTTTACAACAATGAGAGATGAGCCGTACGTCTCGGCAAAATCTTCCACACTCAGCTCCGAGAAGTATATATTGGCTCACCAAGAAATTCCGCCTTTTCCTGCGTCTTGCCTGCTTTCGTCGCCTTTTTTTCATCCAAAATTTCAATGGCAATTTAATTCACTATTGAACATTGTTTACACAAAATAATGCAAGAAAGAGACGTTGAAGATAATTCATGTTTGATTTTTCACCTTCAAATCAAATTGTCGCAACAAAATATCGATAAATTTCACATTTCGTTTAGTGACACACTGTTCCCTTTGGAAGCAAAATAAGTTGCATGTTTTGTTTGGGTGCGTTTTTCTTGTCTGCGTAAGGGTCTCTTAGCCCAATAAATACTTTGAAAACGGTCAAAATAAATGTTAAATTCCATATCATTAAGGTCCAAAACCAAAATAGAGCCGCAGGACGAAAAACTAAGCAAAGTCCCATGTTTGCACAAATGGGCCAAGTGTGGTGACAGTACATACTCAACAGTAGAGTACGAAAATAACCGAAACAAAAATTTCTTTTTCGAGTACGAAAGGTGCTCGAGTAAGTGAGCGAATCAAGAATACTTAAGGAATAATCTTTTGCTGGTCGTTTTTTAATTTTGTATGTATTTAATGATAATTTTTTATATACATTTTGTCACAGTAAAATAAGGAAGAGAGAGGCGCCATCGAAACTCGTAGCTGGTGAACACACACGTACGTTTGCATATCGTTTCGTGCGTGTTTCATTAAGAAAGTTATGGAAGAGTACGAAACGAAACAAACGAAAAGTTTTACGAATGATTCGTCCAAAGCTGTTAACTTTTCATTTATTTTGAATCGTTTTGTACGAGGGCAAAACCAAAGATGATCGCAAATTAACAAGCCGTTTTGAGGGTTTTTTTTATTAATTTTTCGAGGACTCGACAGCAATTTGGCAAGTGTTTTCTAATATATCTAACAAAAATCGTCATTTAACATTTTTTTCGCCAATTTGTTTAGTTATGTGCTGTTGAACTGCGTTCTCAGAGCGATTGTTAATGATCCAAATGTCAATCAGCTCTGCATGCGCAAATACATACTTTTCTAGAAAAACGCAATTTTTTCAACAAGTAGCAAAAAGTTTTTTTTTTTAAACATATTTTTTATTAGCAATCAACCGATACTTATAAGGCTATGATCTAATATTGAGAACATAAAATTAATCGCTACACATTAAACATAATTTAGTGTGTGAAGCAAAAATTAGCAAAAACGATTAGTTTCATGATATTCGGTATATTTTGGTTAATTTAAAACTTTTACTTTACAACTTTTAGGACCGCTATGCCCCACAAAAGTACTATTCCACGAAACACAGCTATACATTTTAAGCTTAACATTGACTATACTACAATTTTACATACCTCTACTAACGTTTTCCATCATTTTATTTTTTGTTTTTTTTTGCAAAACTAAGCACTTAAAGTTGTAATACTTTTGCCACCAAATTTACAAGAAGCATGCTATACAAGATCAGCTGACTTTGGGCTTTGGGAGTGCGTCGATAAATCATTTTTGGCGCCAATTTGAAAATTGATTAATTTTTAATCTAACAAAGGCATGGTAAAAGCAAAAATCGGATGAAATTTAAAATTATAAAAAAAATAAAAAAATGAAAAATATATCTTAGTGGTTTGGTTGCTCTAGCACTTGCTATTTCTTTTTGTACCATACGGTACAGGGTATAAATATAAGGTAAGTACCTTGAACGAAATAGTCATCTGTTTCTTAGAAAAATCTTTCATGCGGCAACTAATCAGCTGTAGCAACATAAGACGGTCAATTCGGAATGGTACACAATCAGATGTTTGAGCACTAAAGACAACAAAGTAATACGGCTACCTTTAAAAATTGATTTTTGTTCCCGTCTTCAAAAATTTGTTTAATCGTATGTATATCAATAGCGATTACTACATCTTTAATAATATTAAAAAAAATCCTATCAGATGATAGCAAATAAGTTAATGCTTTACAAACATATCAATGTGTTTCAGTAAGCTTTATCATCCCATAGATTCAACCCAAACCTATCCGTATTCTGTTCTTTTGCGCAATTATAAAATACAATGTGTTTGTCCTGCACTGCACTTTTATCTAGAAAAGAAATAACGCCCCGAAATTTAGATTTTATTTTTTGTGCCATGATATAAATCTTTAATAACATATGCTATGTTCTATAAACATGATTTTTAAATTCTTACAAATTTTTTTGATAGCGACCCCAAACGCTTGATAGTGGTGTTGGAGCAACGTCTACGTTGTTGTCACCAACACTAAACTCCTTATTAAGTTAAACTGATAAGCAGCGGTGGGCACGCCTTGGTTCTTTTTGCTCCGAGTGCTCTTTCCGTTATGTCGTTAAAGTGACGCCCGCCAGACGCACACGAGCATTTACAAAAAAAAACACACAATGTGCGAGTTTTATGGCCCTACTCGAGGATGCTTTGGCGACCGTAACGGGGCTTTTTATTAGTCCTCGCTGACTAAAATTTCGCACAAGTACACTGAGCACAGAAATATAGTTACTTTGGCAACTGTAAGACCGAGTAATTTTTTTTGGTAATTTAAAATTGTCATATAAACTCATATGACTTCGCTGTGTCTTTGAATGTGTTGCAAAATTTTGTTCAGTGTACTCGCACAAGCAATCGATTTCGACTCGAAGAGTTTACAATAACAAATTACACACAATGTGCTCGACTCGCAGCGACTTTATGGTTTTATGGCCCTACTCGAGAATTGCTTGTGGGACCGTAACAGGACTTTTTTCTTGATGTTGTTGTAGGGCTCTTTCCGTTATTTTTCGTGCCCACCGCTGCTGATAAGGATAAACGACCACGAGGGTGCAAATTTCGGTCGGTGGCTTTTAAATTGCGGGTGTAAAGTAATTCGACAAAACACGGCGCATGTTACTTAACAACAAATGGAAACATGTAAGTTGTAATGAAGTTAACCATCTAGGTCTCCAAACTATCCTTTTAGGAAAACGATTAAACATCTCAAGTATGATAATTCATGATAATTCTTTGGAACTTCGTCAATTTGTATGTCGCCACGCAACCCCATTGCCCATTGTCTCTGTATTAAACAAAATTTAGTTTTTCTGCAATGAATTTGTTTTAGCATACGTGACTGCAATAAAATTTATATCATCCAAAGCGATTTCAGCTACAGCTTCAATTAATTTATATTTTACGCTCTATTTCGTCATTTTCAATTCAACATTTCTAATTGTAATGATTATTTGCAGCAATTTGTAAATGTAAACAAACACAAGAAGAGGACGCACAAAATCAAATACGGTTTTTCTGCAATTATTTAATTTTCGCAGCAATAAAATAATACAAATCGATGTAAAACATAGCTACTTTAGCAACAGGTTTAGTTAAAATACATTTTATGCTTTGACTCGGCATTTTCAATTCAACATTTCTAATTTAATTTTCTAATTTAATTATCATTTATCATCACTTACGTTGCCTACCCACTTTGAGTCGAAATGCCTGCTGCATATTCGAGTATATGTGGTAATTGCATTTTCATTTTTATTGCACCATTTTTTACGTGCAATTGTATTTTTGGGGAATGCAAATAAATTGCTCCCATTGCAATTTTGTACACTGCATTTTCTAAACATTTTAATTCGTTTAAAGCACTAAGCATATATACGTATGCCCAACAGGCAATATACAGTATATTTTTTTATCGATTATCGATTTAAAAAATGAAAGGGACTAACAATTATTATCAATATCATCTATGACTATTTTACATATTGCATATTGGTAGCACTTTTGTCATTTGTTAGCAAACCAAATTAGAAAAATATTAAAATGAGCAACTCATTTTTTACCAAGCTGAAAATTTTAGGACTTCATAATGTATTTGAACCCTTCGTGCCACCACACTCTGTCAAATCAACATAACAAGTACGGATTTATATGGAACGTGCAGAATGACGAAATGGACTTGCCCGTGAAAACATTTCCAAATCTACTTGTTATTAAAATTAATAATGACAAGCAGCAGGATATTTTGGGTAGGTCAGCAGGAGAGCCCACTGGCTATGCCTTAACTAACCTGGGCTTAGATAAAATTAGATCCTTATGCTTTTACTCTCTACATTTTATACTCCATAGCCCAACGCAACATCAACGCATTTATTACTCATGGCTCATGGTGACAGCTTTATATATGCTTTAATATGCATAAAAATTTGTGCCATAATTTCTAGAACGCAAAGCGAGTACAGGAGCGCAACTTGGGCATTACCATCACCCCGAGCAATCTAACTTTTTCCTTAGCACTAAAATAACTCTTAGTTAATCGTATCTATTCTGAGTCCCTGGACGCCGCACAGCTAAGTTTCCGTAGTCGCATTGTCTCACCTTTGGACCAGGCTGTTTGGTATGCGGAGCAACTTATTTCAAATCCCCAACTTTTCCGGCACTTGGCGCTATCGCCGAGTCAAGATCAGAGCTAAATCGCGCGCCACTCTCTGGATGTGTTGATGCTGCCCCTGTTGTTTTTGTTAATATTCGTATTTAATGGACAATTATGCAGAAATTATGACTAGTCCAATAACAAATTCCTATTATGTTTATAAAAGTTAATAATACCTATAAAAATGCTGCTTAAAACTTGTCTTCTAAAACTTTTTAATCAGTTTTATGTCTATCTGTAATACAAAATAATGTTTGCCAGAAAGTGACCAAGCGGCGAACACCTCTATTTATTATTTATACTCGTATAAAAGCGAATATTACACCAAATTCAATAGCTTATTGATTTTCTTTTAGATTTTTAAAGGAAATCTTATTATTTTAAGAACGAGAGATTGTTTTTTTTTTTTTTTTTGATATATATTTTTATTGGCAATCAACCGTGACAGATAGGTTATGATCCAATATTGATGATACAAAATTAATCGCTACTCAATAATAAAATTTAGTGTGTTATATCTTAAATTACTAAATACATATTTACACAATATTTACAAAAACAAAATTTACAAATACATTCGACTGAATCTACTAAATATCCAAGAGAGCACATGCCATCGAGATTCTTTTATAGCGTTTTAGATTATATGACGACTTGAGGTGGAGACGTTTCAGGCGTCTTCGCGGTCTATGACCGGCCAGGGCGCAAGCAAGGGTATTGGGTATTGGGTATTCGGGTGGGATCGTAAGCGATCCGCATATCGGTCGCTTAGTTTATTCAACAAGTCACCCACAAATGGAAGTTTGATTTTTTTTCATATTGGAATATATATAGTTTTTTGTCGAGATGAATGTATGGGTGCGATGTTTTAATTGGAATTATCTCTCCATTTAAGGTGAGCGCAGGACTTGGGTCTTTCCTTAACGTAAATAAAACGCTGGAAGATTTGTCACCGTGATGGATATTCCAGCGTTTTGCCCAAATTGCGAATTGCGATAATGTCCAACTGGCAACTGGTCCAACCAACAATTTCTGGTTTGTGTCTAGGGTAGGGTGGTTTGTATCACTACTAAATTTACAATTAACAATTTTAGCATGCATTTCTGTTGGAACCTCTGTTAACTCACTGTTAACCGATCGAACCCGGAAGACGGAAGAGATGCGGAGACTCGTCTAAGCTTTTCAGAAGAGATCTGGAGATTCGACTAAGCTTTTCAGCAAAGATACAAACCTGTTTTTCCATTGGCTGAAATTTTCTAAGCTTTCCAGCAAAGACAAAAACCTAAGAAAACTTCTCTGTGTAAAGCGCCATCTATGAATTCAAGGCATCTTTTTTATTAATAAAAATTTAATAAACTGCTCAAAAAAGAACTAAAGACAAATTATTTTTGATTTCTTTATGTTTGCGCTTTCAGCCCATTAAATAATTTGTAAAAGCGCAACATCTAAGATTGTTAAATATTAACTTCCGTACCTACGGCCAATAGGATCCAAAATCAAAAGAGAAAACTGAAACAACTTCCCATTTACCATTTTGGAACAAATTTTGGAAGATTTTCAGCAGCAGCTAAAAGTATGCAATGATTTTATTGGATTTTATAAAATGTGTACAAAGCGCCATCTATGTTTCAGAGGACCTGAAAAAAAAAACAAATTTTCTTGTTGCTTGCTTTTTCTTTTCCTTTGTAATTAAATCACAATTAGTTGTAAAATTAATTTTAATTGAAACACTTGCACTTTATTACAATTTGTAAATTGTTGTATAAAAGGCAAACACAATTAAATTGACAGTTGCCGCGCAAAATGGGTGGCTCTAACAAGACCCCTCGGCCAAAAAAGTCCGTTGACGAAAGCAGAGAGAAACTCGCAAACGATGAAAAAGTGCGCATATTGCAATACAAACTTCTTTCTGCTATTTATATATATATACTATATACTAAATATACAAGGTGGCGCAAAAGAAATCACCCTATTGGAAGATGCTCTCATTTTTGTAAATGGCCGCCAATATCAAATCTGTTTTGACATTTGTGGACTAGACAGATACAGAATACAAGTGAATAAGCCATGGAGCGATACACTCCCCAAGAACGCGGAATAATTGTGTCTATTTTTTTGCGTAACAATTCGTCTGTGGTGTTGGCGCAGCGCGAATTCCGTCGCCGATTTCCCGGCCGTCCGACACCAACTGCGCAAACACTGCGCCGTTTAGCCACTAATCTTGAAGAGTATGGGACCACACGAGACGTTGCCAAGAGTGGCCGGCCCCGGAGCGCCCGTTCTGCCGAAAATATCGCCGCTGTAGCCGAGGACGTCGAAGTGAGCCCCGAAACATCGACCAGACGACGTGCCACGCAATTGGGCCTCAGCCGGCGGTCCCTGCAACGAATTTTGGTGAAAGATTTGAACATGTTCCCCTACAAAGTTCAGTCCGTGCATCAGCTGCTGCCTGCCGACCGCCAAACGCGCGTAACTTATGCCCAAGCTATCCTCAATCTCGATACCGAAGTGGAAGATTTTTCGACCAAAATCATAATGAGCGATGAGGCTCATTTTCACCTCAGCGGGTACGTGAACAAGCAAAATTATCGCTTCTGGGGAACCGAAAATCCGCGAGTGATGCACGAGGAGCCATTACACCCGCTCAAAGTGACTGCGTGGTGCGCTGTTCACGCTGGAGGAGTCATCGGGCCATTTTTTTCGAGAACGCCGCGGGTCAAACGACAACAGTGGACGGTACGCGCTATAGGGCAATGTTGACCGAGTTTTTTCTGCCCGAACTGGACGAATTAGGACTGGTGGACATGTGGTTCCAACAGGACGGAGCAACAGCACACACTGCACGAGCCACAACCGACATTCTGAAGGCCGCGTTTCCGGGTCGCTTAATTTCGCGTTTTGGCGATTTGCACTGGCCCGCCAGATCGCCCGATTTAACGGTCCCGGACTTCTTTTTATGGGTTTTTTGAAGTCCCGTGTTTACATCAACAAGCCTGAGACCTTGGAAGCCCTCAAGGAAAATATCCGACACGAATGCGAGAATTTATCGCCCGAAACTCTCGCCGAAGTGATGGAAAATGCCATAAAACGAGCCCGTATGGCAATCAATTGTGACGGCGCCCATTTGTCCGATATCATCTTCTCAACTTAACACAATTAATTCTAAAGGTCTAAATAAACATAATCTAAAAACAGAATCGAAGTTTTTCATTTAGAAAAAAAATAAGAGCCAAACAACATCGGATGACTTCTTTTGCGCCACCTTGTATATATGTATGTATGTATTTTAAAAATGATATTTATTAGAGCATTTAAATTCAATATTATTCCGTTTTTGTTTCAGGCCACTATTGAATTATTAGTTTTGGAACCTATTGAATCACCATTTGTTATCAGTTATCAGTTTATAAACAGCAGCCCACCAAAAGAGGATCTTGCAACGCATCATCGTTCTACGCTTCACTTGGATATCATGCACGTTAACTGAGTCGAGGAAACTCAAACATTTGTCATTTAGATAAATGTTGATATTACAATCAAGAAAACATAAACAAAAAAAAACCTGGCCGATGTAAAACAAAAGAAGCGTCAGGGCACAAGGGTACAGAGTGGCTTCAATCAGCAATACTAAATGCTCAATTGGACCCCACAAGTGGTGGCATTATTAAAATCCTGGTTTAGATAAGAAAATGATTGTATTCATTTGACTTTACCGGCCTTCGAGTAGATCAACATTTTTCCGATCATTGGCACACGTTAGTTTTGAGTTTTGAGCATCCAAAATCTAAACTAAAAATTTCATAATTTATTTCTCGCTATTATTATCATCATAATAATCATCAGTTTTGACCACCACTTCTTTAAACACAGAAAAACAGATTGAAAATCCGTAAAAGGAACAAGGAACATTAACCCAAATTCATTAATTTTTATACATGTCCATTAACATATCATGGACGAACCTATCGTATATATCGTCACGCACATATGTATATATGCGGGTAAATATGCCTAATGCCTATCACAGATTACAAATTCTTTTGGCTTATACCTATTGCATATTGCATTTACTAGGTAATCCTTGGAACTGTACGCGTAATTTCAAATGGTTGCTGCAGTCGGAAAAGAGCTGACTGGTGACTGGGATCGTGGGGAACTTTTATGCACTCGTAAATATAAGGAGCGTCAAATGATGTTGGTCATGCATTATAAAGTGGTACGTTTTAGTTTGCGGGTTATTGCAATTGCGATACCGACAAATGCAGCCGTTTTTCCTTGATTTCATCACTTAAGCACTGTAAAAAGTTCGCAACAGCGATAGTTTTTCCGTTTTAAAGATAATCAATGAAAATTATGACATGTGGGTCTTCTCATCTTCATCTTCATCTTGCCAGCAGATGTAACTGTCTTTGGTCTTTGCATTCTTTGGTCTCGATTCTCCTTGTTTTGTCCATTGTTTTAAATGTTGCTTTGTCTTAGGCTTAAAGTGATGGGCACATGTTTCATCCGTTGTTATAAATCGACGCAAAAACTTAGACTTATATTTATTAAAACGTCTCCAAACACATGAACGCCTCACGCTTTTGTTCCACTGTCATCAAATGCACCTTTTTTCAACTCAAAATTTTCCGTTAATATGTACATGCAAAACTTTTTAGAACTTTTTTACCATTTCTGGAGTGGTCATCTCTTTTGGTCGACCACTGTGATTTTCACCTTTCGTCTATTGTTTGTTTGTTTATGAAAATATCGTAATTAAATTTGGTAAACAAATATCTTTTGGAGTTCTGAAGCAATATACCGGATTTGATCACAATGTAGTGGTACAGGGTATCTCAAAGAAGTCTTCCGCGCCCAAATTTAATGTAAGCCATCTTTATTACAAAATTTGTCTATTAAAATTATGTGGACACGCAAAACGAAAACGAGTCTTCTAGATTTAAACAAAACAAATCTTCGAAAAGTAATGTGATGTCGAAGATAATTTCATGAATTCATGGCTTAAAATATATAAATTAAATAAATTGTACAAAGTTTGAAGATAAATAGGGTGTTCACGGTTTGTGTTGAGTTGAGGAGTTGACAAGTTGAGGAAAAAGTCCGCAGGCCAAAGCGTGAACAGCCCTGTTGTTTCATGAGATGAGTTGTTGAGTTTTCTTCTTCTTTCCAGCATTTGTTTACATTTGTAAATTGGTACAATTTACATTAAAATTAAAAAACTTGAATTAAAAATGCCGAGTCAAAGCCTAAAATCTATTTCAATGAAACCTGCAGCTAAAGTAGTTATGTATTACATGGATTTTTATTCTTTTTCTGCAGCGAAAATGAAATAATTGCAGAAAAACCGTATTTGAGTTTGTGCTTGTTCTTCCATGTGTTTGTTTACATTTGTAAGTTGGTACAAATTGCATTAAAATTAAAAAACTTGACTTAAAAATGCAGAGTAAGAACATAAAATCTACTTTAATAGAACCTGTAGCTAAAGTAGCTATGGATTACGCAGATTTTTATTATTTTATTGCTGCAAAATCGAAACAATTGTAGAAAAACCGTATTTGAGTTTGTGCTGCTTCTTCCCTGTGTTTGTTTACTTTTATAAATTGCTGCAAATAATCATTAAAATAAAAATTTTGATTTAAAAATGCCAAGACTGAGCGTAAAGTTTGCTTTGATTGAAATTGTTGCTAAAGTGGCTTTGGCTGAAATTAAGGTTCGTCTGCTAAAACAAATTCATCGTATAAGAACTAAATTTAGTGTAATACAGTGACTATGGGGTTGCGGGACGACGTACAAATTGATGAAGTTTTAGATAATTATGTAGAGGACATGAATGCTATAACACTCTCGCGGCAGGGCGACCACTTCCACATCCCTAAGTCAAACAGTGGCGAACGTTAATGTCTGCGACGTCCCTGCACAAATCTCTAATACGACATGTAAAATTTGCAAATAGAATACTGCTTGGTGATACTAACATTCCAATACTCGAAGGGTCTCACTTTTTGTGTAACTATTTCAAATAATACTATACTAATACAATTTCTCTTTGTAAATTTTAGTTTTAAGATAATTTTATAGATAACCCTTTCGTTGCCCTTATTTGATTGTCGTTGCCAGAAATCAGTCTTTTTTGAATCTAGGGATAAGATATATTGATAATAGGTGTGCATTCTGTTATCATCAAAGAAGTTTACGCATCTTCAAGGCTTTATCTATATTACAAAAGTTTATTAAATCTCCGACAAGATATCTTTTCGATTTTGAGTTTGTGTTTGAGAAATACAATAGTTTTGCTATCAAAATAAATGGATCTAAATATATAATATATATATATTTTTTGTAAGAAAAATAATATGAAGTCTTGAAATGTTAGCTGTGTTATTTGACGACTCTAGTTTGAGCAACAAAAATGTTTATTATATATTAATGACAATGTTAAGTTATGCTCCTAGGAAATCGCAAAGCAATCCAAACTGCTGCCCGTTGTCGAAGTACTTATTGGGCTTTAGGTTTAACAATAGGTACATTGGTTTCCATGGATGCGACTAAGTTTTTAATGTACGATGTGGGACTCGTTTGCCGCATCATCCATTTGCACGAGATTTCCAGTAGGCCGCTCTTTTAAACTGTAGAAATGATATTGGCGAGATTGGCTGGTGTGTTAATTTTCAAAGGGCCTCTTGTTGTTTGTTTTTTACCATTCAGTATAATATTTCCATGATTTCATACTTACATTTTTGTGATACACATTTTTTATAGTTGTTGTATTTATATTTTATAAAGAGGCTGCTAACAAAAAAGCATCTGTTGGCAATCTAACTTCAGGGAGGACAGCAAAGAAAGTATTTGAGTGTTGATGTCTTTAAAATATCCTCGTATACAAATGCTAATGACCAACACGTTTCGGTTCGGCTGGAATGTTTATTTATCGTCATCATTATTTGTACTATGAACACATAAAACAGCTGTTCAGCTGCAGCTGTTAAAGATTGGTCAATGGAAACTCCATATTTGATTAATTTTAATTCCAATCTTATTCATGCATTGTAGTTGTTTTTGTGGCTCGCTTGAGATCATATGAGAATAAACCGATTTACTTTTACTTAAATAAGTTCTTAACGAGTTCAATTTATAACAATAGAGTAAAAACTTTGCTAACATTTGCTTATATAAAAATTATACTAATGTAAAACAATAGAGTAGAGCGAGCCGTTTTTATGATAAAAGTATATAAAATACTCAAAAAAAAACTAACAGCAAATACAATTTGACCATAAATTGATCGGTAAAATCGATTGGTTTATTTAAAACTCTAATAGTATTAAGCAAATCTTCTTCTAAATACCATTTATATGGTTATTTTTATGCAGCTGTTTCGAGTTTTTAAACGGAATATAGTTAAAATAACATAGTGCACTAATTTTTGCTGATCATAGCAAACAACATGGTCTCTAAAAGTATTCTAATGAGATGAACAAATTGTACTGATATGTTTATAATACGATGGACTTTACACTTTTTCTGAGTATTCATTCAAACATTCAAAGTACAAAGTTATGACGCATATGTTTTATGCTTTTCTGAAAGAAACCCCAACTAGGGATCCAACTACCTAATCTTATTAAATATTATCGTCTATTTATAAGAAGTTCAACGCAAGTGTCTTATTCAATAGTAAAAACTTATAGGTGCATGTACTGTGAAAAATTGAACATGCTAAATATGAACACCAAGTAAAGATAAAACAAATTTTAAAGTTGTAACATTTATATTTTACAGAGCAGGTAACTTATTTACAATTAAATAAATATATGAATTTGGAAATAAACTTTTTTACATATAGCAGTTTCGAGGTGAACGATTTTAAAACAAGATTTTAATAATATTAGTTAAAAAGTTTGAATGAATATGCAGATAGATAATGTTTTGGGCGTAACATCATTTGTTTTTAGAATTTGAAATAGTAATAATGATATTTGCGTTGAACAGAAAAATAAACCGAGTCTAAACAATAGCAATTTTTTTTAAGTAGGTATGCAAAAACAGGACTACATTTTTTTAAGGATTTCGATAAGTACTTAAATGCACGGCAATTGAGAGCTCCAACTTTTGGTAATGTTTTTTTGTATTGTGCATCAAAATGGAGCAATTAGACGATCAAATTTATTAACGAACTAGATTTTTGTATATCTTAGCTAGTACGATATCATTACTTTAAACCACTTACTTAGGTAAAGCTGGTACCTATTACTTTTGTGCATAATACATATTTTTGTTGAATAGTTTTATTTCTTAATTTTATTATTAGTAGACATATATTGTCTTTAGTTGAGGTTTTAACTCGGGAGGTATCACCGGCGTTGGTTCTGGTTTTCGAGCTACCAAGCGTTTAAATCGTCCACTGAATTGCTTGCGGAATCCTTTAAACCCGTTCTTATCGCTGGACGCTACCAAAAGCTCCTGAAAGATATAACGACACATGAGATAAAATTTATAATTATATATCATACGATTAAAAGCATTAGTTAGGTTAGTTAAAAATACATAAAAACATTTATTTTAGGATTTGAATAGCCCAGGAAATTCGTCGCCGAATTTATATCGTTATATAGTTTTAATCTGTTAAATAACTTTTCATTTTGGAAATACGGAATGCGGTATTTGTGGCCTTTTACATAAATAATAAATAAATAAGAGGTTTGTCCTATGCCCTCTCCCAAGTTTTCCACATCCATTATTAAAAATTAATAACAAGAGAATTTGTGTAGTTCTACAGAGCTGAGTGTACTACCATATTTTCACATTGTTGCTAAGCGGACAGTCCCCTTGATAATTTCCTCTCAGCTCTCAGCTAACAACGCTGACTCTGAGAAAAATGAGAAAACTTGTAGTGGTGAGCACACAATAATAAATATACAGAGAGCACATTTTTTTGTTACGAAAAACTCTCTTTTTGCTTGCACGCGCACACATACTTATATACAAACAAAAGACGACCTTAATAGAGAGCAGAGAGAGAAATTCAGTCGTCGCATTCGTATTCGTATATGTATGATCATTTATGTATTTGTATATCGAGTATAGGTAGCTACGTATATTTTTCAAATTCAAAATAAACATATTTATTTAGGTATATAATATTATTATTTTATTTAGTGCATCACAAAACATTTTAAGTTTTTACTGTTAAGCACTTATGCAATAATATTTTTGCACTTAGGCAATACTCACCACAAAAAGCCATTGAAATAACATACATATGTATGTATGTATGTAGGTATATATAAATACATACATACATGTGTGCCTATGTATATTTTATAATATATTTATATATATGTACATAATACATATGTACATACAAATGTATGTAGTATAAAAGCATTCACATTTTTTGCAAAAACTCAGTCAAGTATTTCCATACGAATTCGAATGCGTCACAACAGTGAATTTCAAGTTTGCATGCATACATACAAATGTAGCAAAAATTAACCATACTATTAACTTGTTTTCATTTAAACAGAAACTTAGTTTGTTTTGAGTCGGAAACGTAAATCTTTTATTTGGGTATTCCTATTTGGCTGTAGAAACCCCAAAGTTATTGGTTGCTTTAAGATTTTTAAATTATGTTGGTAATTAGTTTTCCATTCGCCATTTTCTGAAATAACGTAACGTACATGCAAATATAGATAAAGATACACATATGTATGTATATGCATGGATGTATGTATGAGAAAGTAATCGAGTAACATTTTGGGTTTGTTATCTTTTAAGCCTCATAAATACATTTGGGTATATAACAGAAAGACGATATTTCATGATTAAATTTTATGCACATATGTATGGTTTGGAAGTATTACTAAAAATACAATTTAAGATGTTTTCATTCAAATACATATATGAATATATAAATTTTTTTAAGTTTTGTTCTTACCGGGTTCATGCAATGGTAGATATTTGGCGTTGGCACTTTAGGAGGAAACGTCCATTCGGCTCTATCAGTTTCAGGTACTTCCAAATGGCCAACAATTCTGCTTCCACTGGTGCGAACAAATGTCACACTCTGGTTACCCTTAATGGGATCTATTTGATTGGCCTCTGACACAGCACTTTGTTGCAAATTTTCAGACGCAGAAACTGTCTGAATTCCATTTCTCGCGAAAGATTGCGAGGATCGCTGCTGCTCTTGGACTTCAAAACGGACTGGTGAGACACTTATGGATTCCTCGCGTTTCCGCAATTTACTGCGGACAAGACGCATTGTTAGTGTTCCGGTACTACCGTTGACCATTTCAGGATTCAAGCTTATGTTCAAGCAACCAACACCTTAAATTGATTTCTCTGTATCTATGTATAATTTTAAACTTGGCCTTGTGGGCTACTCCTGACACCTCTTAGCTCTCAGACCAAAAACTCAAAATTCAACACAAATTAAACACCACGGAGGCCATCAACCAAACAGTGAAAAGGTTCCCAGCACACTAATAGCCAGCAAAAGTCAGGTAGAATTCGTGCACAGTTACAGTTTGACTAGAATAAATATCGATTTTCTAAACGTGGGTTGTTATTTGGGTGGCCAATGTCGTTAGCCTATGTTTTTTTTTATTAAGGTGTAGTAAGTACGGTAGGTAGTACGATTTAAACGCGTAGTGGCTCTTTTATTTGTTTTATTTATGGTGTATTTCGACGCCCCGACTTATTGCGCTTCAGGTTGAACAATGAATCAAATTTAGAAAGGAGAGTAGCCTTTCGGCTGCACTAATTGCTAACTGTACGCAACGAGATAGTACATTTGGTTTATTAACTTTATTCTACCTATGATAAAAAGTTATCACGGCTATAATTTATGAGGTATTAAATGTTTTTACGTTTCTCTTGAGTTAAAGTTAAACAGCTATAACAACTTATGTGCTATAATTGTTTTTATTTTATAAAAATGATTTTGACCCGACGAACAAGCACTTTTTGTATTGTGCGTGTACAAACATGTATATTTGTATTCGTAAATTCACAAGACGGAACGGTTGAGCTCACTTTAGTTTCAACGATAAAGTGTATCTGAACAAACTCGAAATACTATTTTGTTTGGTGGGTACTACAGCGAACAGCGAGACGAATGAATCCATACACAAAATAAATGCTCTCTTTAGCTTTTTCGCGCTCTCATGCTCTTTTTCTTACGCAGATACTCATTTGAAGAGATTCGAATTGAAAACATGGTGGATGTTTGTTTGTGTGAGTGAGTAGTGAGTAACTGAGTGAGTATGTTAGATCATTGTAATGTTAAGTTGAAACAGAAATATGTTTATTGTTCTGTATTCTGTATTCTCTAAAAATTTACCGAAAAGAGAGCGCTTTTTGCCAGCAATTAAACAAGTACAAGAACAAGTATAGTAGTACTTTTCGTTTTCTAACATAGTATTTATATACTTATGTATGTATGTTGATGTATATACATATATGTACATATATGCATGTACAAAACATATTTTATTTGAATAATAAAGCATTAGGTACATATGTACCATGTACATATTCTTCACCTGCCAAGGACAAAAATATTTAGTTATAATTTATATACTTACTTTATTGTTACTGCTACTAGTATAATAATAACGCATACTAAAACCATTGCAATTATCACACCACTTATTACATAAAGAAAATCATTGGGCGCATCTGAAACAAGAGAAATATGTACAATTATAAATTGTAAAAAATCATCTTCTGTGTTTCATTTTTCTAAGACACTGTCAGACCAGACAGGCTTTTTGTTTATCCAATACAAATTAAAAAAATGTTATTTGCGACGCATGATTTCGAAGATGACTACCACTTAAAAAGGAAAAGTAGCAAACTGAACATAAATATCCTAAATAGTAGTTTTAAACACTAGTAGTCTTGTACTATGTACATACCCTCTAGTATGCAGTATGCGGTAGTGGTGATACCACCAATGATTCTAACCAGTGAATTCACCAAGCAGTGGTAATGCATATTTTGTTCAAATTTTCGTCTTACTTGTTTATTCGTCTTAGAAAAAAGAACAAAGCAATTAGCAAATTTGTTTTCGCTCTAGTTGTGCGTTTTGTTGTTGTTTTTTTGTTGTTGATCGTGGTGAAATCACTGGTGAACGGTAATGCGGAAGGTTTCGAGGCATTACCGGCAATGACATGCACTTGTTAAATTCATAATCATATTCATTCATTCATGGTATTTGGTGAACTTGGCGGGCATGTATATAGATTTTTCTTACCCAAATGTGATAAAGATGAGAGATCCGAGTCTGAAACGAAAAGTGTTTTTTAATGGCAGTTGAAAGTAAAATTTATTATGCCCACAGTGCAGTGAGTTGTGACATCTAAAAACTTTTACTATTCTTATATGCATTTTAATTATTATGCACAACATTATTATGCAATTACTAAAAATAAAAGAGAAAAGTGCTAGCCACTAGCGCCATCGACCGTTCGAAAACTCTCTGACTTTAAAGATATTTGAACAGAAACCATTAAGCCCCAAGTGTGTAATTTTATCTTCTTAAGTGGTCTTTATATTGAAATGTTTGAAGGTTAAGGCCTATGCGCAGCATGAAATATTTCGCACGGAATCGCAAAACTTCATATAAAAAAAAATATCCCAAATGGGATTTTTTTTTTATATGGTTTATTCATTCCGTGCGAAATTTTTTTGCGTTCTGCGTAGACCCCTTTAAGAGTAAAAATCTTATTGCCTGGTGCTCGGGTGAAGTAATCCAAAAAAAAGGTTTATTTGCATTACACATGAAGCTACGAAGTTTACTTAATATTCTATTGGAAGTCTTTACATTTCGGAATTTATTATTTTTTTGCAAATTTACCCAAAGATGGGAATAATAACTCTCTACCGTGTTTCAAAAATATCTTAAAAAATTAAAAGAAAGCATCCACTATGACCTAGATCTAAATCTAGCGTAGTCTTGGAAGTTCTTTCTCCTGCACCGATGTCATTCAACGTCGGCAAAAGCCACGACCAAACGATTCAAAAGTAAAGCTCTGCGAAACTTTACAAGGTAGCTTTACAGTGGGTCGAAATAAATCGATGACGACTAAAGCGCTGGGACTGAATGATGTAAAACTCTTTTCCCAACCTAAGTTAGGAGGTATTAAGGCAATGCTTATGCTAGCTTCATTAATGCTGCCAATTAGTGCTGGAAGTAACATTGATGTTATATCGATGATTCGATGTTTTTTATTTTTTTCCGATCATCGGTATTTTTATTTCGACTTTCGATTATGGACCAAATCCCATTACGGACAAAATATGGGCAATCAACGGCATCCACGTCGCAGACACTTTTCGCTTTTTTAGAAAGGTTGACTCAATTTTGGCACTGCGACAATATTTTAATGTCGAAAACTTAGATTCAAGCATGTGCCCGTTGAATTACTAGAAGGTAATCTAGTGAGCGACAAGCGGAGTTCGCTTAATGAACCTCGATTTAAGGGGTTTGTACATAATGCATGTGTGAAGGAGTTTTTTGGACTTCGGATTCGGCTGCTCAAAATCCATAAGGGATGCCTTAAGTTTACACCACTTTTTTTTGTGGTCTGTATTATCTTTTGCTTTCGTTGTATAACCTTTTGGATGGTTATTTATTATTTCTTTGCTTATTTTTCTATGAAATGTAATTAATTTTGAAATGTATATCATGGAAATATAGTTATCTCTTGGTTTGTTTGTTAATTGGCCAACATCGATGTTTCTCCAGCACTACTGCCCATTCCCAGCAACCATAGAGGTCGAAAATACTGATTAGGTGGGCGAGATAGGACCTGTTTTTTTTTTTAATATCGGCGTTTTGTTACATTGCTCCATAATTATTTGATTTATGTAAATGTCATTACATTTTTTGAATATCCAGTTCTGTGTAACATAAATTCGGCAATCAAAAAAATTGTCTATTTGATCGTTGTGATAGTGAAGACGATCCAAAGGCGGGCACTACCGACTTTAACGTTCGCCATATTTATATTATAAGGCTAATTGTTTACAACTTTTCAAATGAATAAATAGTTTAAGGCACCAAATCAATTTAATGGCGACAACGCGTCAAATAGATTGAAGGTCAATTATCCTAATTTAGACTATTTCATTTGTCATCACCACGGACCAACAAGTTTCTTGGATAGCAAGAAGTATGATGAAACCCTGGGCAAGTTACATACCAGCCCTTGTCTCTAACTCTGATTTTCCAGGTTAAAAAGATGGCAAATTCATGTGAAACTGGTTTTCCTTGTACATTCCCGATTTAGTTCTGCTCAATAATAAACTAAAGAATTTCTTTATAAGTATATCTATATATATAATAAATATATAAAACACATTCGTGCACTATGTTTTTAATTAAAAAACCCGAAAACGAAGTGTCCGATTTGCTTTGAAATATTTTATTCAGCCGTGTTCCCGATTTCGATTCCGAATAAAGGTGTCGGAATCGAAATGAATGGTGTTCCTGATTTCGATTCCGACAAGAGTCGAATCGTTTTGAAAAGTTTGGCTCGCAGCTGTCGCAATGAAAAGTATTTTGCTTTGTTTAGTTAAATAAATGCATTAATGTCACTTAAAGTAATTTTGTATTATTTTTTAATGTTTTAAGAAAATTTAGATGTGCTCAGTTGAACAAATCAAAGTTAATTTGCATTGAATATATTTATTGCAAAATTAATCTATTAAAATTGTGTGTACATGCAAAACCAAAACGAGTGGAATGAAAGTAAGGTGTTCTGTATTAAAGGCCCCTACGCAGACACGAAAACAGCCACCTAGCAAAAAGACAGACTTATTTTGGTCACGAAAGGAACAGTGTGTCGTGTGTCTCTTGTAACAAAATGTGCAATTTATCGCAATTATTATCGATAACCAGCTGCTTTTTGTTTCCAAATAGCAAATTTTAGCGAAGTTAAACATAAAAACATGAATTATAGTCAACGCTTATTACTTATGCTATTTTGTGTAAACAATGCTATAATAATGACATGCATTGTCATTGGAATGTTGGATGAGGAAAAAAAGCGACGAGAGGAGGCAAAACCCAGGAAAAGGCAGAGTGTTTGGGTGACCCCATATTTAATGCGCAGAGCTGAGTGTGGGTAGACGAATTGAATAGACGTATTTTAACGCACATTAATGTTACAAATTAATTATTTTATTATTATAACTATTTTATCATCCTTTCCCAACGATCCGCAACGATTTTGTCGACCAACCATAAATTTCGCGTCCAAAATAAATAGCTGCACATAAGTTTTGTTTATGGCGCCAAAACCGAACAGCTGTTTTTGCTGAGTGCGCCATCTATGGTTTACTACTGGCATCAAAAAACAAAAAAACACTGAAATTTCCTGATCGTCAGACCGAATTTACCTGCGCTAAACTCCAAACTCCGAGTTCGAAAATGTTAAAAGTACAACAAACGAAATTCGAAATTGCTTTTGCGTTTTGTTTTTTTCGCTTTGGTATTATTTTAGCGTAATTCGGTTAATTTTGTGGAGTATGTCCATTTCAGACTTCTTGTGTGAATTTTGTCTTAATGCATGCAGGTTTATAGTTTATAGATGGTTTTTGGCCAAATATTTTAATTTTATTTCATTAATATGTTATTAATAATAACGTAACAAAACAATTTTTTTTTATAATTTAACTTCTATCTATGTATTAACTATTTATTTTGCAATGTTAGTTTTGACATTTTATATATTTATTTATTTATTTATTTATTTATTTATTTATTTATTTATTTATTTATTTATTTATTTATTTATTTATTTATTTATTTATTTATTTATTTATTTATTTATTTATTTATTTATTTATTTATTTATTTATTTATTTATTTATTTATTTATTTATTTATTTATTTATTTATTTATTTATTTATTTACTTATTTATTTATTTATTTGTGACCAAACGTTTGTGAGCGTTTTTTTTATATGAAGTTTTGTTTATTTTTCGTGTCTGCGTAGGGGCCTTTAGACAAAACAGAACTTCGAAAAGTTATGTGTTGTCGTGTTGCACAAGTAAATTCGAAGATAACTTTATTAATGGATGGCTTAAAATATGTATATAAAATAAATTGTACAAAATTTGTAAATAAAGAAAAAATGTTTCCCTCTTTGAAAAATGTTGGCAAAAAGAAAAATAAATTATTTAGTTTGTTGTTCGAAAACTTGTGGCATCTCTACAATGTGAACTTATCGATAGGTGGCGAGTTGGTCAGCTGGCAATCTGGCGCACATTTAAACAAACAACAATGAGAAACAAGGACAATGACTCGACAAATGCAAGTAAAGGAGATAAAGAAATTTGAGATAAGGAGCAGTCATGCAGTTTACACAAGGATTGAAAGAGTGAGATCATAAGAGAATTTTTATGTCATTGACAATTTTAATGAACCCATTATGCGGATGACCCTTCAATACCCATCAACAGGATTCGGTGGATATATGTTAAAATTATTAAACTCTTAAACTAACAAAAAGGTCAATCAAACTCTCCTCAACCCCTGAAATTGTTAACTCAACTCAATTTTTTTATTTATTTAATTTTTTAAGTCAATATCAACTTACCTGATTCTCTTATATTTGATTTGGTGTCATCATTTTCATTAAAGTCATTTTTAATCCCAATACCTAAAAGAAATAAACTTAATAACGTGATGATAAGTAGCCTATTTTAGCCTCTCTTAAAAATGTAAAAAAAAAGTACAACGTACTTTAAACGCAGACACAACCGAAATTGCTCAAGAAATGTTATCATGTAAAATGGTTTGTAAAATTTATTAGGCGACTTTTTTTTTGAAAATGTCCACGATTTGTTTTTATATATATTTGAAATGTATATATATTTTGATCCACTTGCAGTTTTCAGACGATTATTGGCACGCCATTTTGGGACATCCCTCGCACTTTCCCTAATTTTTAAGAACGCTACAATCGTGCCTGCCCGACTCTAAAATATGCTGTACCAACGCTGTTCACGCAGTTTATAAATTCACTTCTGTTAATTTGGTAAATTTTGGCTAAAACTTCAAAATTTTCCAACCTATTTGAAATTTGCATCCACGGAAGGCAATGTAATAAACACATTTTTAACTTACACTTTTGAAGTGCTGAAAAAATAAAATAAACAAAACTGCCCTTAATACTACTTTTTTGCATAAACTTATAACGGGTTACATTAATTCCCCTTTTCTACTCCGGCAACCTAGGTACCAATTATGCTTTGCATGAGCCATTTAGAGTATTACGTAGGGGCACAGCTTGCCTCCGGGCAAATAAAAATTCCCCCAACGGGTCGGAGTCCGTTTGTTGCTGGTTCAACTTATTTTGCCACTGACCACAATGGGCTATGGGTAGGGGCATAGCTGGTCCTCGGTCTAACGGATCAGTGGCAACCTACCTAATATTAATTATATTATAAGTTTATTATATATTGCCTACAAAAAATTTTATATAAGTTTCTTTTTATTTTAATTCTATTTAATCATCTTTTTTGGAAATAAATAAATAATAAATAAACAAATGATCCTTTTGATTATACGGACAGCCTGACAGAGAGACTGATGGAAATGACTATATCGACTCGGCTGTTGATGCTGATCAAGAATATACAGTTTATTTATTTATTTGACATCGAATCAACTCGCCCGATATATCAAATTAAATTAACGCGTTGACCCGACTTTCTAGAACTGCCGATTTTTTCAGAACATTATTATTTTTTGAAATATTACCATTTTTCAAAAATGGTGGGGCAAGCCCGACCGCCTATGTTTTTGGCTGATTTAGCACAGATATGATCTAAATGTAATGGTTTTTCGATTACAAATCAAAAGAGCATGTTATATTTTACAAATCTGAATGTATTTATTTTAAAATACGGCGTACGTTAAAGTCGGGCGCAGACGATTTTGGGATACCCTGTACCACCACATTGCAATTAAATCCGATATATTGCTTAAGAACTCCAGAAGATATTTCATTTGCCAAATTTGGTTACGATCAATCCATATATATATATATATGATATAGTCAACCTATTTTGACCAAATTTGGCCCAGTACTTGAAACTCTTTAAAACTTTCGAATGTCAAATTTGGTTACGATATCTCCACAAAAAAACGAAACACAATGAATTTTGTGCAAAAAACGTTTTTTTGACCGATCTGTCCTATCGGATCTATATGATATAGTCAAACGATTTTGATCAAATTTAGTACAGTGATTGGGAACTGTAAAAAACCTCCAACTGCCAAATTTGGTTACGATATCTTCATAAACGAATTATTGATCTTAAACTGTTGCGGTTTTTCAAGGCCCTCTGAAACGCCCCTATATAAAATAAACTTGTCTCCCCTGACATAATAACGTATATTATATGAAAATTTTGTTGCTCTAGCTTTTATGATCACTGAGATCTAGGCGTTCATATAGACAGACAGACGTTCATGGGTATATCGTACTCTAGTCACCCTGATCATACCTTAGGTAACTTTGGGGGTCTCCTTCTGTATGTTACATACATTTTCGGCTTGCTCAAACTTAATATACCCTTTGTACCATATGGTACAGGGTATAAAAAGTGGTCGGATTTGCTTCACTGTGTCATTTTTCAAATAAAAAAAAGATGGCGTACGTTAAAGTCTTTGGAATACCCTGTACAGATGAATTTTGCTGAATGCCAACTTTGGTTATGATACCTTCATAAACTAACGAAATTCAACGAATTTTATACAAAAAACATTTTTTTGACCGATCGGTCCTTTGGGAGTTTTATATAGTCAACCGATTTTGATAAAATTTGGTACAGTGCTTGAGTACTATAAAAAACACCCAAATGCCAAATTTGGTTACGATACCTGCATAAACAAACGAATTATCCATCTAAAAGTTTTGTTTATTTTCGAGGTCCTCTGAAACACCCCTATGGGAACTTTATTATGTAACCCCGATATCAAAAAAATAAAATAAACTTGTCTCCTATGGAATAATAAGGGATCTAATCTGAAAGTTTGGTTGCTCTAGCTCTTACCATCTCTGAGATCGACGCGTTCATACAGACGGATATCGGTATATCAACTTCTCTAGTCACCCTGATCATACTTTAGGTAACTTTGGGGGTCTCCGGCGACTCCTTCTATATGTTACATACATTTTCGGTTTGCACAAACTTAATATACCCTTTTGTACCATACGGTACAGGGTATAAAAATTATACGAAATTTCCAACCAATACTTTATATATAGTGTATAAAACACTTACCGTTTTCGATCATTTTATTTTACAAAAATGTGTATTCAAATATACACAAAAATTAAATTGAATATCGTTAAATTATAGTTGTTGCTTGAGCATCTAAACGATTGTCATGCCACCATTTTGGTTATTTTCAATGATCTACGCGACAACACTAATATGCGCTCGATCAGTGTTGCCATTTTTGAGAAATAATGGTAGGTCGGGCGCACTCCCACTGTCGCATTTGCCCCTCCTTATCTTATAATTATGGTGTCTGCCGCACCTACTTCTACATTCTACATTTGGACGAACTTATTATACCTTTGGTAAATGGTATAAAAATAGTATTCTTGCAAGATTTGCTGCTGACTGCCGACTGTTTCGACTGGATGGCTCTTTTAGAATGGGTGTAAGTCACGATATTCACGCACGGGTAAGTGGGATGATATCAACTTAAACCATTCATACATAACTACCCGTACTTATGGTCTCCCACGGCTCCTTCATTGAAAAATTCTATAATCCCCTTGACATTTTGGGTACAGGGTATAATTAATATAAATAAAATTAATTTATACAATTTTGTATCCAAGTCACGTATATGGTACTTGCTGAAATGGCTTTTAATAGTTTTTCCGGGTTTACCTAACTTTATGTTATAATACTTTTTTAACCATTTGGTCAACAAATAATTGGCAGTTTAAGATTTTAAATAACTTTAACACTGCAATTAAATTAACTTTACTCCTTTTAAAACGACATCTCACTATTAATTTTATAGATACCCTTTTTTTTACTATACATATTTAGATATTCGCAGAGCTAAGAACTTTCAATTGGATTGTGGGCTTTGTTTGACGAGTTTACTAAGTTTGGTATAAGGAAATTATAGTCTGCAACTCCTTCTTCTGCCTTATCATTACATTGCACAAATTTAATACGCCTTTGATCTAGTTGGTAAGAGTATAAAGAGATCACATGAAGAAGATGAGCGTCAAAGTACGATATCTTCATAAATAAGTTATGCCTTAAAAATTAGTCTTCGAACGATTAGTCCTTTGGAATACCCTGTACCACTAGCCTGCAATAAAATCCGGTATATTGCTTAAGAACACCAAAATACATTTGAATGCCAAATTTGGTTACGATATCTTCACAAACAAACGAAACACAATAAATTTTGTTCAAAAAACTTATTTTGCCCGATCGGTCCTATGGGAGCTATATGATATAGTCAACCGATTTTGATCAAATTTGATATAGTGCTGAATGCCAAATTTGGTTACGATATCTTCATAAACAAACGAGACACAACAAATTGTGTACAAAAAACGTTTTTTTACCGATCGGCCCTATGGCAGCTATATGATAAAGTCAGTGCTTGGGAACTATAAAAAACTCGCGAATGCCAAATTTGGTTCGATATCTTCATAAACAAACGAATTATCCATCTAAAACTTTTGGTGTTTTAGGAGTAATCTGAAACACCCCTATGGGAGCTATATAATATAACCCCGATATCAAAAATAAAATATTCCTATGGAATAATAAGGGATCTAATCTGAAAGTTTGGTTGCTCTAGCCCTTGCCATCTCTGAGATCTAGGCGTTCATACGAAAGGACAAACAGACAGACGGACGGACAGACAGACTGACAGACGGACTTCGGTATATCGACTTCTCTAGTCACCCTGATCATACTTTAGGTAACTTTGGGGGGGTCTCCGACGTCTCCCTCGATTTCCCTCGTTTTTAAAAAAACATCTTTTCATGCCATTTCACTATTTTTTCCACATTCATTAATTTCAATGTATTGTTCAACCTTTTTTGTACCAAAAATAAAGAAATAAAATGTTTTCGATGAAATTTTAAGGCGGTTTTTATCCTTTTGGGCACTTCCGGATCCACCCCAAAAAAAATCGAAAATCACGAATTTGTCATTTTTTGCCTCTACTAAAAATGTGTTGCCGATTACACTAAAATGAAACTATATGGTTGATGATACTTGAAATAGCCAAACAGTTTCAAGTTGACTTAATTATTTTTTTTTCACCCGGCATGGGTTCGAAGGTAGTGGAACTTCAGAAATTACTTTTAATCAACATTTGTCGTATTCTTTAAAACACATAATATCAAATGAACAACGTGTTATTTCTTTTTAAAAGTTTTGCCCTACCAGGTTGTCATCATTTTATTTAGGTTGTATAAGGTGTCATTTAAGATAGATATTTCCACTTTATCATTTTATTTGTAAAAGAGCTCGTCTTGATTTGCCGGAATCATATGACAATTATACAAATCTATTTTTTAACGTTTATATTTCTTACCTGTACCACTATTTTCATCTTGAAGATGATGTTTGAGATGATGCAAGTGTGCATAAAAGTGATGATGATGTAACACACATGCCAAATCCGTGCAGTTCAGCATGTTAACAGCCAATTAGCCATACATAAAATGCGATCCCTTTTGTAAAAACAATCAGTTCAATATGGAAAAAAAAAATCTCGTTGAGCTTTTTTAATGCATATTCTTCAATGATATTCAGCTTTAAGCTCTTTTTAATAAAATAAATGATATTTATTTTTTATCTTGTTGTTTATATTGATTAAGGCTAGTATTATTTGTAACAGATAAAAGAGTCGATGTAATCACTTTAACATTTTTAAAATACCCTTTTTTATCATTAGCCGGTTCCATTTATCCTATCCGATTAACAGCAGTATTAATTTTTGATTAATGCACTTATAAAAGTAAGGCGTATTACATTAAGTATCTTTTCATTTGAGTTTTCCTTTTTTTTTTTTTTTTTTTTTGTATCTGCATTGACGTTTTTAATCTGATTTTTCTGAAATTTATGTGTACTAACGTTAACAAAAGGCATTTGCGTGTATGAAATGGATTTTCAGATGTATAGATTGACACTTAAGGCCAGGGGTGTCCAGGCCCATTGCTCATCTGGCTCTTTTTGTTTTTGTAATGGCTCTTAGGCATAGGCAGCAATGCGCTTGTACATGCACGGCCCCAGCTGTATATCACTCAATGCCAATGCAAATTACAAAAACAATTTCGCGAGTTCTCTCCCTTACTCTCTTTGCTCTCTGTGCTCATGAGCGCAGAAACAACCCTTGCGTATATTTGTTGTTGGCCCACTGATTTTCACTGTAGTTTTGTTGTTGTTTTTCGTTTGTGCTCTCTGAACTCTTGCACTTAAAAAAAAGGGTATGGGATTGATCGCGGACACGAATTTATTGTGCACCACGTGTTAAATGTGATTATTAAGGCATAGCTTGTAAAGGAAAAATAGTTACAACGAAAAACAAAACATTTATATGAGTATATACTATTTTTGTCAGTGTACATAATAACATGAAAAAACGGTTTGCTTTAGATGTGTTAGTGTTTTTCTTTCATATGTATTGGTGTTTGCTCTTCCATAAGCAGCCTTTGGATACCCCTGCTTTAGGCAAATACTTGCAAAGTGCACCAAAACTAAAATTGTCTTGAGCGACTTGCAAAAAAAGTCTTAACAAAAAGAAGAGAGAAGAGTGCTTTATGCTCTCCTCCATAAGAACGACCCAACAATGTTTATTTGTCCGCATGAGAAATCGCATATATATAGTATGTAGCATATGAGTTCTGTACAGGTACAAGAAAAGTACTTAGGACCTCTCTGATCGATTTGATTTTTTTTGGCAAGTAGAAAGAAGACGATGTTAAAAATTTAACAGATAATCCGGCTAGATGCAACTGCTCGTGGAGCGTTCGAAAAGAAGGTACTCCGTAAAATCTATGAAATTTCGCGCGTTGGCTCTGGGTAAGGGGTCTACAACGGCATCGTAGTCGACCGAATAAAGATCAGGAATAATTTTTACTCCTTTTCGTTTTAATCAATATCGACCTATTTGTATTTGTTAAATTGACAGTAGTTTATTAATTTTTATAAACAATAGGCTTTTCTTCCCTATCACTACATTTACACCCCGACAACCAAAAAAAAAAAAAATATTTGTGAACTTTACATGGGTCGAAAAACCTCCTACACACATGGGCTATGATAATAATAATAATAATATATATCTTTGTAAGAGGATATACATTAATATACTGCTAGTGATCAATAGTACATACACAATTGTAGATTGTCTCCGTGTTTGTTGATAAAAGAAAAAACGAAGAAAAAAAAAAAACTAGATTTTATATTTTAAGTTTGAAACACAATAAAAAAACGAGTTTCCAAATTAGCATTGAATATAAGGCCACGAGACTTGAGCAAATAACGTCCTAAGTTGCCAGACTTAACTGTGGAATTTAAATAAGAGATACACAATATGGAAAGTTTAATTATCGTCTCTGGATAGATGAGGCCTCGCTTTTTTTATGTCACGACTTAACAGAACTAAAATTAAATTTACTAACACATAGCAAACTCACAGCCTAGATAAATTTATTGAGATGCATTTGACGAAACCACATAAGAAAGTATCTAACGCGTAGCTACTCCGCACTAATTCTTGTAATAAGTATACATACAATAAATACAAAGTTAATTTATAAAATACATGAAATGTGTTCACTTTTTAAATATTGCACAGGTTGATACGTGTATGTACATATGTAGGTACAAACATACATTTGTATACACATATGTTTAAATATACATATGTATGTACATACATGCAATGTTTTGTAATTAATACAAGTAGATTGCGATTGTGCTCATTCCCCCGGTTTCGTCCAATGGAGTTCGTCTCGAGTCATAATACACTGATAAATTGGCTTCTCGCGATCTCTGTAGTGGATTTACAAACTGAAAGTACGACTTGAATTTATTGGCATTACACATGTGCACAGACTTTCACGTGTATACATGTGTATGCATGTATGTACATACCTGCAACATACATATGTACATACTATGTTATTGTTGTTGTTGTTTGCTTGGTTTGTATACAAACTTATATACCCTTATATACTGATATGAGTATTATTAAGTTATATTTGAAGTGCTCAAGTTTAAAAAATGTATAATCAATAAACTTCGACAATATACTACGTATTTAAATGGCAATTACTTTTTGTATTTAGCAAACGAGCGTCTAATAGATATGCACATAGTTTTTGTTGTTTATAATAAACTCTTGTTTCTAGCCTATTTATTCGAACTGATAACTTAAAAATTGTATATACGGATTTTTATACATATGTATGTAAGTATGTATAAACGCGTTAAAGGTAGAACGTTTACACAAACGATCTGTAACAAATTGCTGATAATACTTGTAAGTGTATGTATATATGTACATTTAAGCATAAACAGAGTATATATTATTGGTATGGGTTTATCTGCAGGGGGAGGAGACCTCTACGCGCCTCTTCCTCGACCGTTTGTACGACGATTTTCGTGATCGATGAGTACCGGTACCGAGCGCTTGTCGTGATCGATCGCCCGGCTTTAGAAATATGTCAATACGAGGCGAAGACTTGCCGAATACTGATTTTAAATGTAGCTCGAACATTCGAGTCAGCTGTAAATACGGCGCGTATAAGGTGGAACCGGTGTTGCCCGTTGAATAATTTAACGTTGTGTGACCATACATATGCATACTTATGTGTACATACATATATATATAAATATATATATTAACGCATATACATGTATACATATAAATATATAAGTATCACATCTTACGCATTGAACTGCGTTCAATTTTGTTTATAAACACAATCTAATTACCTCTGGATAAATGCACTATTTCTAAGACAAGGAATGTTGTTAACACGTGCGTTTATCAGTTGAAAGACATATTGCAACTTTAACTTTATATGCACAACCTTTATGTTTAGTTATAGTTAATTTGTGACGTATTTTTATACCCTGTACTAAAAAGTACAAAGGGAATAATAAGTTCGAGCAATAACGGGTAGAAGGAGGCGTGGTAGACCCCATAAAGTATATATATTCTTGATTCTTCCCTCTGCCCGTATATGTAAAAGGATCTCAGAGACTATAAGAGCTATGGAGCTGAAATTTTACCAAAAGATGGCATAATAGTCAGGCAGATCAAGTTTTTCGATTTATTTCAATATTTTTTCCCGTTTCCTCGTAGGAGAATTTCGCGGTTTACATCCAAACTTTTTAAATTTTGAAAATCGAGTGAAAAGTGTAAAAGATATATGTAAGTAAAACCAGGTATATTGAAATATTTACCTAAGGCCTAAGGTGACATTAAATTGCAAACACTATTTATGAGAACTAAATGCTAATGCCTTGAAGTTTAAAGTGTTTAAGTGTTCGACGTGTGTTTATGTTTCGGCATTTGCGCCAGTTGGCTTCAGCGCCTAAATATACAAGAATGCCTCACCTGACTGCCATGGTAGTACTTGTTCTCAAAGACATAGGGAAAGTAAAAGGCTAAATAGGCAGAATGCAGATTATATAGAGAGGAAAAGTCTCAAAGAGAGATTATGTCGGATAGCAATCACCGAATAAATGAACAAGTAGCATATAGTCGGCAACATTCAGATCGTAGAAGAAGTATGCGGCTTAGGAATGCAGAGCAGACAGGACTCAGCTTAGAGAAGACTTAGAGTTTAGAACTGCAGAACAAGAGAGTTATACATGGGGTAGATCACAGGGCAGACAGGTTGCACAAGTCAGTCTACAAGAGCAAGTGGTTAATTCTATCCAAAAATCGCATCTCAGAGAAGATCAGGATAGGGATATAAGGCGTGGACGGCTGCGAAGCCAACACATAGAAGTTCAGCGACAAGATATGAAAATTAGAATATTAGATAGAGAAAAAGATGGAGCACTAAATTCGTCAGGATGAAGGTTAAAGAGTTTTAAGGTACAGGGTATTCTCAGTGATGGTAAGAGCTGGAGCAACAAATTTTTCAGATTAGATCCCTTATTATTCCATAGGAGACAAGTTTATTTCATTTTTTGATATCGGGGTTATATTATATAGCTCCCATAGGGGTGTTTCAGAGGACCTCGAAAAAAACCAAATGTTTTAGATGGATAATTTGTTTGTTTATAAAGTTATCGTAACCAAATTTGGCACTCAATAGTTTTTTATAGTCCCAAACACTACCGAATTTGATCAAAATCGGATGACTACATCATATGGCTCCCATAGGACCAATTGGTGAAAAAACATTTTTTGCACAAAATTCGTTGTGTTTTGTTTGTTTATAAAGATATCGTACCCAAATTTCGCAATAAATTGTCTTTTAGAGTGCTTAAGCCATCTTTTCTGATTGATATATTCACGTATCGTAATATATCGATCAACAAATGTATATACATTAGTGTTGGGTTGCTCGTGAGTGAGTGAGCAAAAATGAGCAACTCACTAAAGTGAGCAAGTAGTCAACTCAGCAAAGTTGTTCTTTTTGGCTCAGTTGCTCAATACTCACTTGCTCTGTGGCGTGAAGTTGCCACATTCATTTTTGTTTTCAAACGAACAGGATACAAAATTTGTCTTATAATTGAATTAAAAATTTTTCCTTGTAAGGTTCCAGAACGACACATATTGCACCAGCGAAAATCAACATATTCTTATTATAAAAGTCATTGAAAAACTTTACCAAACATCAGCATTTTTTATTTATTTTTTAAGTTTATTTCTCTATAAACAAAAACTGTGTTCAAAGTAACTGGAGAATATTTAAATTTATTGATAATTTAACTGCTGAGAATAAACAGCTGAGCTGAGTGAGTACCCAGCGGGAAATCATAGAAGCGCTGAGATTTTTAAGCGATGAAACTATCGATTACTCTCCGGCAGTTTTGTGTGCGCTGAAAGTCTCGCTGCTCCCCCGGCAGATTTGTATGCTCAAAAAACATTGCTTAACTGAGTTATTCAGTTTTGAATAATGCAGTTACTTTTCTTCTTTTTATGCTTTGGACGCTTGTTTGTTTTTACCAAAATGATACACAAAATACAAAAACAAACATATGATCTTTACAAGTCACGTTATATTTTCGTCTTGTTTGTTGTACATACTCGTTTGTGTTCGCATACAAAACTCTGATGAAATCAGAATTTAGTTGCTTTTCAATAGTGAAAGTGAGACGTCATATGTAAAACTGTTGTGTGAGTATAAATTACATTTATTTTGTGCCTACATACATACATACAGTTTGTCAATTAAATGTTTGCAAAATGAAAAAAATCACACAAAATCAACTTTAACTTAAAAAGTTATTAACAAAAATTTATTTTTTTTTTTTATTTTTTCTTTTGTAGTATTATTAAGGTAAGTATCAGCTATTAATATGTAAAAAAAAAATTGGAAAAATCGAAATATAACCTAAGGAAAAACAAGCAAAACCAAGAAGCAGCAAATATTGCGCTGTCAATTAAATGTTTGCAAAATGCAAACACAAGGCGAAAATGTCTTTGATTTTTGATGCCTTGGACATGTTAATCCTCGGATATTTTCGCCGATCTTCCTATTTTGCTTTGATTAGAATGGTTTTATTTGGTTGTGCCCTGTTTAACAACTCCCATTTCCAATATTACTCCCAAATTTTGGATGTAGTGTAAGTAAGGGATCTGGGCAAGTACGTCGGTTACTTGGGCGCAATTATACGGCAGTCAGATCCTGCACAGCAACGATTTTTGTTTGTGGTCGATGTGCTAGTATTGCTTTTCGTTTAGTTTAACGTGGTTTTGAGGATCAACAGACCAAACCATCATCGCGCTCCTTGACTATTCGGTTTAAATTGTCCACATAATACTCCTCCGTCATAACATCATTCAAAAAATGCCGTATCTCTCTTCTAATTATTTAATTTTAAGCCAATCAAAAATAGATTTTTCACTGATATTTATGTTGATGTTTTTGCAGGTTGATGTCATTCAACAATTTTTAAATACAGGACACTTACAGCCAATCACTAAGAATTTCCACAGAATTCTTGGAAAAGAAATGTTGCTAGAATATAATTACGATGGCATCAATGGGAAGCAATCATTCAAACTATTTAAAAATCTAAACAAAGTATTATTTGGTGAGTTAGTAATAAATAGTGATGATGTATTTTACTATATTTATATTGTTTGTGTTTTTGCAGATAATGTTAAACGAAATGGTTACACGGAGACGGAGTTTGTAAAAGAAATTCGAGGGGCTTTCCGGGCCCACAAAAATCGATTTCACAAATCGAAATACGATGAAAAAAAGAAAAATGAATTGAAAAACAATCAGCCAAATGAAGTTTCGAAAGATTAAAATAATAATAATTCACAATTTGCTTTATTTGCTAAATTAGAGGTTATAAAAGAATAAAAGTATAATATTGTTTAATTAAATAAATAATTTTTGTATATCTAATAATTTAAAACTGTTTTTATTGATTACAAAGTAACTTACTTTATTAAAAAAGTGGGCAACTGAGTAAGCGCTTACAAGCTGCCTTACTTTTTATACAATAATATATAGCAATGTAAGCGCTTACGACCTTTTATGAAAATTGGGAACGAATGTAAGCGCACACAATATGCATTACTTTTTGAAATAAGTTGACAGCAATGTAAGCGCTTACAATTCTGTATACATGGTAATGCGGAAAGTGGACCGACCACCCCACTTTGGCGGCCATGCCCATATAAAAGTGAGCGACGATGTAAGCCAGAGTCCCATATAGTGAGAAGCGCTTACGACTTCAAAGTAAGCGCTTCGGAAGCGCTAAAGTAAGCTGGATTTTTCCCGCTGGGCAACTGAGCAAGACTGCTCACTCACTTCAAAATGAGCAACTGAGCAAGACTGCTCACTCACTTAAAAATGAGCAACTGAGCTAATAGCCTATTCACACTGGGGCACATCTAACATCTTTTGTCGAAGATGTTACGTATGAATTTGCCGTTCCAAAAATTTCTACATCATTCCAACATCTTGTGGAAATGTTCTTATCTTATTGTGTCACGATGAGAAATTACTACATTGTAATAAACAAAGGCAAATTGTGGCTCATTAAAATATCAGCATATCGTTTTTTGACTTCTCATCCTATGTCAGCACCGCTGACGATACGGCGGTGATTGACATAAGTAAATCTGCAGCTCAAGTTTTAATTTTGTTAAAAAATCAACTTGACAATACGGCGGTGATTGACATAAGTAAATCTGCAGCTCAAGTTTTAATTTTGTTAAAAAATCAACTTGACAATTATGGTGGTTAATAACTCCTACTGCTGGTGACCTTATTTTATTGTAGCACCCATCGAATTGAACAAATAGTTAAAAAAAAACTACATATACATACAAACATTTTTTAAATAATGAATTTACAATTAATTTTAACCCAGTGGCTTTTAGGCATTGGTGTGGTCCAATGGACTCGAAGCACTTTAGCACAACACCAACAAACATCCAAACAGCTCGTGGCTCTTGCATATACTTATGTATGTATGTGTCGTATCGTTTCATTTGCGCAAGTCGCCGATGTTACAAATTATCGGCGCCTGAGGAGTCTACTATGAGTTACTTATTGAGTTATTTTGTTGCACTTACATATGTTAATGTTAAACCACAAGCAGATTTGAGTGAAAATTTATTAGAGCAGGACAAATATGCTGAACGTAGTCCCATGGTAGCTGCTGTAGAGGGAGCGAGAAGGCAGTATGAGCTCGCTACGTGTATGGTCTTTTGAAAAAGAACAAAGAAGCTGTGTGACAGTTCGAGCTTGACCACGATAGCCTACAGCACGGGGAACTCGTTCTTACGCACAGTTTGTTTTATCAAAAACAAAATGGGAAACTCGCTTGAAAATAATCCTGACCCGACATCAGAAGTGGGATCTGTGCCAGCACCTATATTTTCAACGGAGCAGTGGCGAATTATTCGTGAACTGCAAATTCAAAATATGATTGATTTAATGAAAGCAATGCAGTCGTCGACGTGCGTACCGCAGCCGCAAAGCAGAGTTGTCTCGCTGCCTAAATACAATCCTGACGTTACGGGCGTTGATGCGTCGCAATGGTGCATGACTGCTGATATTATATTGTCAGAGCAGCCGCTGGAAGGTAGTGGACTCATTATGGCGCTAAGCAAATCAATGGAGGGCAGCGCTTCGCAGTGTTGACACAAATTTCGTATCCCGGCATCACATGGGAGGAATTTAAAGAATTGTTTATTCAACGCTACGAAAACGAAGAGACGCCAGCCGCCATGTTTTTAAACATGTTCAATAGTCGCCCAAGTGCCGGCGAGTGTCACGCAGTTTACGCTAGTCGCTTGGTGACGTCACTGACAACAAATGAGCGTCGAGGAAATTGCTGTTTCAACTGCGCTTGCGCACATGGCAAATTTTGATAGCCGTTTACAACGAATTATTTTTACTTCGAATGTGCAAACTAGAAGCAAGTTACAACAGGAATTGAAGGCGTTTACATTTGACAAGAAACGTAATGCTAGCCGTGAGGATAGTACTGGACCTGACCATAAAAGGGCCAAGCCGTATACTGGGGTGTGTCATTTCTGTACAAATCCAGGACATAAAATATCAGACTGCAGACTCAAGATGCGACAAAGTGTGGAGATAAAACCGCGACACGAAAAGCCGATTGCGACCTGTTTTCGATGCGGCCAGGTAGGGCATTTTGCTAACCAATGCTCCAATAATGTTAATGTAGCTAAACGGGGAGTGATCCAACATAAGAATGTAAACCAGTGCTTGGTGTCAGAGCCAAAAGGAAGTATGACACATCGAGGTGAGATCCTTCCAATTTGTTTTGACTCTGGAGCGGAATATTCACTAATCAAAGAAAGGATTAGCAATAAGTTATCAGGAAAACGTATTAATAATGTTGTTATCTTAAAAGGCATTGGCGATGCCAATGTATATAGTTGCAGATTTTAAGCAGTGTTGCCATTAACGAACATATTATCGAAATTTTATTTCATGTAGTGCAGAATAATCATTTGCAAAATGACATTGTAATTGGACGTGAAATTTTAAATCAGGGTTTTGATGTTATATTGTCTTCTGAAAAGTTTGAAGTTGTAAAATTTAAATCTGTCAATATTTTTTCAAAACCAGAAGAGTCAGTCTGTTTAAATGATGTTGATACTGAATTGGTTGGTAAAGACAAAGATGAGTTAATTAAATTACTTGAAACATATTCTTCTGCGTTTGTTAAGGGGATTCCCAGCACTCGAGTTACATCAGGAGAAATGAAAATTCGGTTAGTTGACCCTAGTAAGACGGTGCAACGGCGACCATATAGGCTTAGTCCCGATGACAGAGAAACTGTGCGAGCTATATTGAAAGAATTAATGAAAAATGTTCTCCTTATGCGAGCCCTTCGCTGCTTGTCAAGAAGAAAAATGGTTCAGACCGTTTTTGTGTCGATTACAGAGAATTAAATTCAAATACAGTTTCTGACAAGTATCCGTTGCCGCTCATTAATGACCAAATTGCCAGACTTCGTGGTGCAAACTATTTTACGTGCTTAGACATGGCTAGTGGATTTCACCAAATACCAATTCATCCGGATTCTATTGAGTACACTGCTTTTGTAACGCCCGATGGGCAGTATGAGTTTTTGACAATGCCGTTTGGCCTTAAAAGTGCGCCATCTGTCTTTCAGCGTGCAGTTATGAAGGCATTGGGCGATCTTGCTTACTCGTACGTTATCGTCTATATGGATGATATTATGGTGGTATCACCAACAAAGGCATTGGCTTATGAAAGACTTAAAGTTGTTTTGGATGTTCTTTGCAAGGATGGATTTACTTTTAATGTTACAAAATTTAGTTTTCTTAAGACTGTTGTCCAGTATCTTGGATATGAGGTACGAGCGGGAGAAATAAGGCCAAACTCACGAAAAATTCTTGCATTAAGCTCCTTACCTCCGCCACAATCTATTGCTGGCGTGAGACAGTTTATTGGCCTGGCTTCATACTTCCGTAAATTTGGACCAGGTTTCTCTCAAGTTATGAAACCATTATATTCTCTTACCTCAGAGAAGAGCACTTTTTCTTGGAACAAGGAAAGGGAAGAAGTCCGTAAAAAAATTATTACCATTCTCACAAATGAGCCAGTTTTAGTCGTCTTTGATCCGCAGTACCCAATAGAGTTGCACACAGACGCGAGCTCCTTGGGATACGGGGCTATACTCTTACACCGGATTAACAATAGAGCCCATGTAGTTGAGTATTTTAGCAAAACAACATCCTCTGCCGAATCTAGGTATCATTCTTATGAATTGGAAACATTGGCAGTTGTTGCATCAGTAAAACATTTTGGACATTATCTGCTTGTTCATGAGTTCGTTGTATTTACTGATTGTAATTCCTTAAAAGCTTCGCGTACTAAAATTGACCTGACTCCACGAGTTCACCGCTGGTGGGCGTATTTACAATCTTTCAATTTTGACATTCAACATAGAGAAGGAAAGCGCATGGCTCACGTTGACTTTTTATCCAGAAACCCCCTTCCGTCAGAGCCTCTGAAAAAGTGTAAAATACCTGAAAAGCGAGTAAATTTAGCAGAAATTTCTAATGATTGGATTCTCGCCGAACAGCAATTAGATTCTGACATAATTGATATTGTTACTAAATTAAATTGCAATGAACTTGCAGAAGATATGGCTAAGACCTATGAGTTGAGGAAAGGCGTGTTACATCGCAAAGTTCAAATTAATGGTAGAGCTCGTTGTTTACCGGTTGTGCCGCGTGCATTCAAATGGTCAGTAATAAATCAAGTGCATGAATCAATAATGCATTTGGGATGGAAGAAAACGCTTGATAAAGTTTATCAGTATTATCGGTTCGACAAGATGAGTAAATACGTTCGTAAATTCGTTGACAATTGTATAACTTGTAAATCCGCAAAATCCTCTTCGGGAAAAGTTCAAGCAGAGCTTCATCCCATTCCAAAAGTTAATGTGCCTTGGCATACGGTGCATGTAGATATAACTGGGAAATTGAGTGGTAAAAGTGACATGAAAGAGTATGTGATTGTTTTGGTCGATGCCTTTACCAAATTTGCCACTTGCACCATACTCTTAAATTAGATGCTGAGAGCTGTGTGAAGGCTATGAAATCCTCCATTTCCTTGTTTGGAGTACCTAACCGTGTAATTGCTGACCAGGATAGGTGTTTCGCTAGCTCAAGATTTTCGGAGTTCTGCTCATCACAAAAAATAAAACTTCCCTTAATTGCTACTGGAGCGAGCCGTGCTAACGGTCAAGCCGAACGTGTAATGAGCACGTTGAAAAATTTGTTAACTGCTGTTGAATCAAGCCACCGATCATGGCAAGATGCTCTTGGTGAGTTACAACTTGCGCTAAATTGCACAGTTAGTCGTGCAACTAGAGCAAGTCCTCTTGAGATGCTGATCGGAAAAGAGGCTCGACCACTAGGTTTGATTCCACCATGTGAAACAGAGGTAGAAGTCGATTTGGCAAAAGTTAAAAGACCGAGCTACTAAAAGTATGAAAATGAAGAGAGGCATCAGACTAAGTTAGATGCAATGTTTAGAGGACCATTTTTAGTTGTTGAGGTCTTAGATGGAGACAGGTATACACTGAAGTCATTGGGAAATAAACGAAGATATAAGTATTGTATACTCGGAAAATGCCAGATGGTCATATACCCAATGAATTAGATATCGAAAATGAAGAGTTGTGCCTGCCTAAGAGTCCAGTTGCGACTGTATAAGCCGTCAGATGTGACGATGAGTTATCCGTCCAGGTGGGACGATGAGTTCAGTTGGAACGAAAAGTTATCCGTCCAGTTGGGACGATGAGTTCAGTTGGAGAGAGAGATATACGTGCGGAAGACCAAAGAATGGTAGGTGTAAAAAAATATGAAGTGCTGCTTAGAGTTTGTGAACGACATTTAAAATTGAAATAACTCAGTACTTGTTGTTATCCTAATAATGTAAATATTTAATTGAAATAAGCAAACATGCAAAATGAGTTATATTGAATTAAAATATGAAAAGAAAATTTGACTAAAAAGACAAAGAGAAATGTTGTAAGAATGACCCGAAAATAAGTTTAATTTAAATTTAGCATTGTTGAATGCGAAGATGTGAATTCTTTATTATTTTTGATGACTACACGAGGACGTGTAATTGTCAGGTTGGCCGTGTCGTATCGTTTCATTTGCGTAAGTCGCCGATGTTACAAATTATCGGCGCCTGAGGAGTCTACTATGAGTTACTTATTGAGTTATTTTGTTGCACTTATGTTAATGTTAAACCACATGCAGATTTGAGTGAAAAGTTGTTAGAGCAGGACAAATATAAACTGCTGCTGAACGTAGTCCCATGGTAGCTGCTGTAGAGGGAGCGAGAAGGCAGTATGAGCTCGTGTATGGTCTTTTGAAAAAGAACAAAGAAGCTGTGTGACAGTTCGAGTTTGACCACGATAGCCTACAGCACGGGGAATTCGTTGTTACGCACAGTTTTTTTATCAAAGACAAAATGGAAAACTCGCTACTATGCGTTGTTTTTTTATCTTTTTCAATGCAACCACACTTAAACACTTATGTACATATTTTAATCATTTAATTACCATTGTTATATATCTTTAAAAATTAGAATAATATATAAGAATTTTTGTCACGAGCGCTCGACTAGAGACTGTGATTAGTTTTATGTAATACCACTACATTTGTTTATTTATGTTTATACCAAACTTGTTTAATAAAAATAAACATGCAAAAAAAAAAAAAAAAAAAATGGAAAACTCGCTTGAAAGTAATCCTGACCCGACATATGCATATGTATATACATATGTGTTGATGTGCGAGTCAGCACCAGCTCGTCGTCCTTATTAATACTCCCAATCTATTCACATCTTCGAAAAATCCCATTCGTTCCGCTAAGATGTGCTCAGTGTGAATAGGCTATAAGTCATCAAAGTGAGTCATGTTTACACAACACTAACTAGTATATATATCGTATATCGACTTTGTATGCGCGGATCAGTCTGCAGCTCAAGTTAGCTAATCATATTGATATTGTGATCAATTGTAATTGCAGCCTGTTGTTTCGTCTTGATTTAAAACAAATCGCAACTGCACAGAAGAACAGGTACGAATTTTTTTCTTGTTATTTGCGTTACATTCATTGTTTAATTTTTTCCACATTCTATTAGTATTTACAATTACATATTATGATTAATTTGTCGAGTTCTATGATCCTGACCTATTTGTAGATTTCATACTTATTTTGAGAATTAGTTGCTACGTATCATGAAAAGTAATTGTAGGGAGGAGAATCGCATGCAATTTGATAAATGAAAAATCTTTTAGTTACAGAAACCTGAAATGGGTCCAAAAAAAAAAAAAAGGATGACGATAATACGGACGAGCCGAAAAATTCGAAAATAAGGCTTTTTAAATTTACGACAAACAATGCCGGCAAACAATACGCGTGCTTCAAAAAAGGTAGAAATGAGCACGAAGCGTACTGCGAAATTACTGCAAGCGTGGGCTTTGGAACGAACTCTTGCGTTCCATACAGTGAAACATCACTACAGTTTTAAATCAATGGATTGCGCCGGATCTTTATTGCGTGGACTTTTCACTGATTCCGAAATTGCCAAAAAATTGCCTTCGCTAGCACGAAAACCGAGGCTATTGTAAGTGGCGTTTTAGCTCCTCACTTTATTAAGATTCTCGTAAAAGATTTGCAAAATGCTTCTCACTTGAGCATCAGTACTGATAGCTGTAATCATGGGGATAAAAAACTTTTCCGTCAATTGTTCAGTATTTCCATCACACTAAAGGTGGGAAACAACTCCAAATGTTTGATTTGAAAGAAACTACAAATGAGAAAGCTTTCAATGTTGCTAATTTGGTCAAAAATCCATTAGAAAAATAAAATCATCAGTTCTGTCTGCTGACAATGCGAATACGAATTGCGGGGGAGTAAATTGAAAGGGGAAAAATAATGTTTTTGTGGTTTTGAATAATGAAGTGAATGAAAAGTTGATGGGGGCAGGATGTCATACTCACATTCTGTATAATAATGCTTGAAAAATAATCAACAATTTCTTTGTGAGCGATTTTTTTGAATGTTTTTTGTATTTCGCCCACTCTTATTATCAATTTTCCATGACAAACTGTTAAGAAAGATACATTAGAGAAAGAATCTAACAGCATTTTGGAAACTTTGGAGGTGATTGATTCTGCTCTCAAGTCTTTGCGCAACAGATTCGAACACAAATTTTTGACTTTAAATGTTTAAAGATGCTGAATATGATCATTTTCAAAAACAATTTTGATCATAAAGCGGTGGGCACGAAAAATAACGGAAAGAGCCCTACAACAACATCAAGAAAAAAAAGTCCTGTTACGGTCCCACAAGCAACTCTCGAGTAGGGCCATAAAACCATAAAGTCGCTGCGAGTCGAGCGATGGCCCACATTGTGTGTAATTTGTTATTGTAAACTCTTGCTTGTGCATGTGAACAAAATTTTGCAACACATTCAAAGACGCAGCGAAGTCATATGAGTTTATATGACAATTTTAAATTACCAAAAAAATTACTCGGTCTTACAGTTGCCAAAGTAACTATATTTCTGTGCTCAGTGTACTTGTGCGAAATTTTCGTCAGCGAGCACTAATAAAAAGCCCCGTTACGGTCGCGCAGCATCCTCGAGTAGGGCCATAAGACTCGCACATTTTGTTTTTTTTTTTTAATTCTGGTGTGCGTCTGGCTTGCGCCAGTTTCAAGACATAACGGAAAGAGCACTCGGAGCAAAAAGAGCCAAGGCTTGCCCACCGCTGCTCTAGATCATCACTCATACGGACGGACAGATGGACATGTCTATATCGTTTTCTTTAGCCCCACTGATCATACTTTAGACGTCTGTAATGTACAACAGGTAATGGGTATACAAATTTAGGAAAACAGCTTACGCGAAAATTCAAATACATCTTTCCTATTAGTTCATACCTACAGGGTAGAGTAGTAATGGGGTAAAAATTATTATTAATGAATTTTAAACAACGCAAGTCTTGCATTTTTTAACGGCAGCCGCAGCTTATTTATTTAAATCTTATGGTATTTGATGTAAGTGGTTCATTGCATTTAAATATAATTATTTACAGTGAATTAATTTTAAAGTATCTCTTTTTACCTATGTGTCTTTTTTCGTTGCAACTTTCCGGCTACGTTTTTTAAGCAAACGTTTTACAACATAAGCAGCGCATAAACTGGCCATGATAATTATTCCTAATGAGTAAAGAATTAGGCCATTTATGTAGTCTTGGATGAGGTAAGCCATTATTTTATCTCTGAAAACATTTATAACAAAAATGTTCTATTAGTTAAATAATTCATTATTGTAGGTTTTACATAAAAAATTAAAGCACAGGACAAATACAATAATAAATTTAAACCGAAGTGTGGATGTAAGCTCCGTATTCAAAATGGCGTACAGTGTTTTTTTGCTTCACTTGAATAACTTTGTGGAGCATAGGTTCTATCATAAAAATACTGAGCCTCAGAGTCCTCGTCACGTTTGGCAGCCTTGTTTCATTTCGATTGTGGCTTCAGTTTTCAAAAAAGCAATTGCGTTTGCATAACATTTAGTACAGTACATATACTTACATAAAATTTGATGGAGGCGGTACTTTTTCCGGATGTTTCTGCTTCAAATAGCCATTTTCTACAAATTCAATAAATGCCTTTGGAGTGTACTCCTTTTCTTTGTACCGATATATTTTACCGTGCCGCAAACTTAAAATACAAGCAGAAGTAAACATACAGTACTTGCATATAAGTATAATCAATTTTGCGAGACTTACAAAATAAACTCCGGTGATTCTAAAACTGTAAGCCGTTTTGCAGTGGAATATCCAGCGTCTACTCGGTTAATCCTTGCGACGTTTAACTTTCTTCTTAATGTAGCGCCTACCGATTCCCAAACGGCATACAAACGCTGACAAAATACACATTCAGCGGAATAACTAGAAAAAGATTGATTCAACCTTTTATAATCTTCGATATATTGCAATAGCAGCGACGAAAATATTTTGTCGTGCGCGTTCAAAAAATTAGACAAGTCCGCGAGCCCCACAGCAGGGCGACCAGACCTATATATGTATTAGGAACCTATATAAATGCATATACATACATATACATAAATATATATCTAATTATTCATACTGTGGCCCATTTGGGCCTAAATTCGTCTTTACCGTGACCAGCACCAGCTGTCTAATTCGTCCAATGGTCCGAATATTTTATGTACTTACAAAAAAATAAACCAATCTCCTGTAGTAGCACCAGTAGAAGCTTGTGTAAGGTGTTCGAAATTTTGGTCGGATAGTTCTTTGACTACTGGTTCCTTGTTATCAGTGAAGAAGTAAACTATATCATCAGGGTGCACTTCACCATTGTAAAGCAAAGGTATGCCTCGTCTGAAGTACACTATAGCCGGTTCCCGAGTCGGATCGTAAATACCAACCAAGTTACTATCGTGAGCCTTAGCAACAACTGCTCCAAGTGTCTGCTTTAAATCAGCTTCAATGATCGACAAGACATTTTCATACTCCACACATGTGGGACAGTCAGTTTTAGCTAAAATAAGAGATCTATTAGTAAAAATTTATCCTCCATATGCAAGCGAGTGCTTACTAAAAAATGTAAAGCATGCATATATGCAAATATTACACAGGTATGCACACTAAATATAAGTATAACACGTGAGAATAAGTTAAAATTGCTTGAGTAAATAGAAAAGATACAATAGTTGTATGTTAAATTAATTTAAATTTAAAATTTGTTTACGTAGACAATTAGACTTGTTTGTGCATGTATACTTACTAAATAAAACGACTACATAGTCCTCTCCGGTTAATAAGTGTAAAAGATCATTATCGTCTACTCGTTCTATTTCACTGCTAAATATCCATGCAATCTTTATAAATAAAATTAAACATTTTAAAGCATTTGGACGAAACAACATGATAGAAGATAGAGGTGGGAGACACAATGGTGGGATGGCACAATCGATAGTACCGATAGTTCCATTTTTCGGATACGATCGATGGTTTTGTTCAATATATCGATAGTATACTTTCTGTGCAAGGAGTATCAAACTGATAGAGACGAACACTCGCACAAAAAGTACTCGGTGGCGCAGAAAATCGTGACGGTTTCAGCCCTTCTTTTGAGTTGCGTGTGCGAAACGAAGTGAATGAAAGAAAATGTGTGCAGTCAGCTGTTGGCTGCCGTTTTTGTTTTGATCTTGTCTGCTTATTCATATTCGCAAATATGTGCTGTTGTGAGCGCGCGCTCAATTATGAAAACAAAGCAGCAGCAACGCAGGCAAAATGTATGCATGCATACATATACATTTGTAGGTTGTTAATGCAAAGACTTGTACATGTGTATGTGCAAGAAGTTGTTCATGAAACTGTTAAAGCTACATTTTACGAAAATGTTGCCGTCAAAAAGTATGATTTTTATTGAATAAAACAAAATACTTTTTAAGCCCTGTATTAAAAAGCTTGCATTTATTTTGCTGACATTGTTATAGAAAAATAAATTATATTTAGTTGCATTATCATACAACTATTCATAATTTTCTATTGCTTCTGCTGTATACCAAAGAATATAGTATTACTATTTGTATATAATATATAGAATATATTCTTTGCCTATACATACTTAAATATATATGTATGTAATACATACATATATATATGTAGAATATATTCTTTGCCCATACATACTTAAATATATATGTATGTAATACATACATATATGTATATTAGGGTGGGTCAATTTTTTCCGGTGTAAGGGCTCACTCGGATTTTGATTCTTTGGGTAATTCTAAGCAAATTTGCCCAAGGAACTATGGGTCTAAAATGAATTTCGAGTCGCCCACTTTTTCAAAATAGGTTTTTTTTCGAAATATTCAAAAAACGACTTAGACATTGCATTGAAAAAAATTTCTAAAAATTATGTTAAGCTTTAAGCTGAAAGAGAATTCATTTACGAACATTTCGAGTCTAAGATCTTAAAAATCGGTTGAGAATTGTAGATGTTATGTAACCATGTACGGAAGTTCCAATCTTCATTCAATAACAATTTTATATGAAAAAAAAAATTTTCACAAAAATTTTTTTATTTGCATTCACTTACGTCTTCACGAGTTTGTATGCAGCTGTAGCCGTTATTTTTCGTTCATAACACCTACAATTCTCAACCGATTTTTAAGATCTTAGACTCGAAATGTTCGTAAATGAATTCTCTTTCAGCTTAAAGCTTAACATAATTTTTAGAAATTTTTTTTCAATGCAATGTCTAAGTCGAATTTTGAATATTTCGAAAAAAAAACATATTTTGAAAAAGTGGGCGACTCGAAATTAATTTTAGACCCATAGTTTCTTGGGCAAAGTTGCTTAGAATGACCCAAAGAATCAAAATCCGAGTGAGCCCCATAAGGTTTTTTCGGCCCCATACAAATTGACCCGCCCTAATAGGGTGGGTCAATTTTTTTCGGTATAAGGGCTCACTCGGATTTTGATTCTTTGGGTAATTCTAAGCAAATTTGCCCAAGAAACTATGGGTCTAAAATGAATTTCGAGTCGCCCACTTTTTCAAAATTTTCAAGAAAAAAAACCGAATAAAATCAAAAACCAACACTAAAGCGCCCTCTGGCGGCACCCAAAATTAAAAATAGATGTCAATAATGAATTCCTCGACCCCAAAAACCCCCAAATTCACATTTGGCTAAAAAAAATTTTCGATTTTAGGCCTTTTCAATGAATTTCTAAGTCGATTTTTGAATATGTCGAAAAAAACCTATTTTGAAAAAGTGGGCGACTCGAAATTCATTTTAGACCATAGTTTCTTGAGCAAATTTGCTTAGAATTATCCAAAGAATCAAAATCCGAGTGAGCCCCGTAAGGTTTTTTCGGCCCCATACAAATTGAACCGCCCTAATGTACATATATAATAAAAGCAGCGTAGAATAATGAGTGGGGCGAAAACAGTTTATTTAATTTGAGAAACAATAGTTTTTTTAATGATTCTGATGACAACTTACATCTTAAATCGGAGAGTACCATCTTTAAAGCAGAAAACGCCCTTTCGACAGATACTTGCGTTGCAGGTACACAATGCAGTACTTTCGCCAATTGATAGAGCCGAGGATAAATTAACTTTTTTTCTTCCTAATACTTCATTCATTATATCCATATTTACATCAATTGGCTTCGGGGAGTATCCATTGATATCACCTATTGCCAATTTAATATCTGGATCTTTCTCATCTTCTGATTTCTCATTCCTGGAGCTTACCTCAATTGAATTGAGGTGCTCGTTTAAAAGGGAGCATGTACTCTGAGAACTTCACTGTGAATATTTTTGATGGAGTGCAAATTTCATCTCAAGCCGAAGCTTATAAAAGTCTCCAAAATACAATTGTTCAGTCTGCACTATTTGGGTTGCTACAAAAATTGGTTCCAATGCAGTCACTAGCAACATAACACAATCCTACTCCGAACTTGTTAGTTTTAGTTGCCACTGTGTACCCAAGTGTTCTTTTGAAAATTCTTTATATACACAAAAATTTTTCAGCATTGTGTATGTTGAGTTCCACCTTGTTGGAACATCGATAAGCGGCTGCGGCAAATCATACAATTACGCTTGGAAATTGCTAACCTGAAAAGATATTATATGAGTACTTAGATATTTAGTTATTTATTTAATTTAATTTAAGTACCTGTATGTTGTAGTTCTCAATGCCTTCACCAATTTTCGAGCCTTGTCAATAATTTGTTCGCGTCTGTCAGTCCATGACAGCTACCTGTAAGGAATGAGCGGAACATTTTACAGACGCTATGGAATGAATGCGTACATCCCCCAATAACTCCTCATTATCATCATCGTCATTCGGTGCAAATTCGGGATCATCGTTAAGTAACTCGATTGGGTAATATTCGCACAATTTTAACTGTAGCAAATATAATGAGCAATAGAAGGCGTTAGTAAGTTACGATCCACTTAGCTGTAGCAAATATAATGAGCAATAGATGGCGTTAGTAAGTTACGATCCACTTAGCTTAACACGCATAAAATGACATTAACACTTTTTTTTTAAAAGTGGGAGATCACTTTTGAATTTTAAAATTAAAAACTAAAAATGATAAAATATTATTTTAAAAAAAATCTTAAAAATAAACAAAACATTTTTTTTTTATTTTATATTTTATCCATCATGGAAAAAAAAATCGCGTCAATATATTTATTTGTTTAGAAGATATGGCTTGTCAAAGAATAGTCTAAAAACAAAAAACCCAATTTTCAGTTATCGATAACACGATAAATCATCGGAATTTTGCAATAAAATTTTACGTGGTTACTATTGGCTAGTAGCTCTACCAAACCTGTAAAAATCATCAAAATCGGAGAAGGTCGGGGGAAAAAGTGTGCGTTACACTTATTTTCACCGATATATATTATACATACATATGTATACCATATATTATAAAAACACAATAGTAGGTTTCGATGGAAACTTGCTATTATATTTATATTGTATTAATTATTTTAGTAAACTTACTTATTGTCTAATAAAGACAGATTGTACATAAAATGCAAAAAAAAAAAAAAAAAAAAATATATTATAATATACATACTACTATATTATCAGAATATTTTTTTTATTGACATAATTTGTAAGTAAATTTTCTAGGACTTAGCATCATAGGTTTTAACAGAAGATTGTAATTGTATTGCTTAAAGTCAACAAAAATATAGGAGCAGCCAAAAACGAAATCTATATATATAAAAGAGAGTTAAAAGTTATGTTAGTTACACCATTTATAACCCGCAGTGGTTAACAGAGCATAACATTTTGGAAAAAAAATCAAATATAAAGAAGTAAACCGCGAAATTCCCTTCTGGAGGCTGGGGGTCAGATATCGACACATCGAAAATCTTCATCTGCGTCACAATTATGCGCATTTTTTGTTAAAAATTTACCTCTATAGCTCTTATAGTCTCTGAGATTCTTTTACTAATATGGAGTCTCGCCTATACCGCAGCTAACAGCAAATATGAGAGTTGCTTTTCTGAACGATTCATCTGCACAAGATTTTTCAAAGAAATTGCTGACTCTTGGTAATGGCCGTGTTCCTGTCGATGAATCGAGTGGATTGATTTCATTTCCTCCGCATTTTTGCACTTTTGTCTCATCGAAAGACGAGCTCATCAGCAAAGTATTCCCGAACATAGTTGCTAACATTAAAAATTACAAATTGTTCAGTGAGCGAGTAATTTTAGCGGCAAAAAATAAAGATGTAGATGATTAAAACTTTATAATACAGAATCAAATTGTTGGTACTTTGTATTCATTCAAATCTATTGACTGTGTTATAAACGAAGACGAAGCCACCAAATATCCAACTCAATTTTTAAACTCCTTGGATATGCCTGGCTTACCACTGCTTAAAACTAAAGGATGGCGCGGTAATCATCTTGCTCCGAAATATAAATCAACCAAAACTATGTAATGGAACACGTTTGGTGGTAAGAAAAATTATGATGAATTTGACTCATGCGACGATACTCAAAGGAAAATTCAAAGGTGAGGAAGTTCTGATTCCGAGAATTCCGATGGTACCAACGGATGTACCCTTTGAGTTTAAAAGAAATCAATTTCGATTAACAAGTCACAAGGCCAATCCTTGAGTGTTTGTGGGCTGAACTTAGAAAATGAGTGCTTTTCTCATGGTCAATTGTATGTGGCATGCTCACGAGTCGGCAAACCATCCGGTTTATTTGTTCTTGCGCCTAATAACAAACCAAAATCGTATATCAAAAGGTGCTTCAACTCTAACCCATTATTATATGATTTTCGCACTTTTATTGAAATAAATTTAAAGTAATATAGCGATTAAGGTTTGTTGTTTTAATTTTTATGAATTCGTGGAGCGACCTGTGATGGTGTAATAATTGTGAACTAGATTTAATTAAAGTAATCTTGTAACCCTGGCGTGTTGCTGGTTCTAGTGAGCGAACCTCAGTTGAGCATCAACCACCAAGGCGTACAAGCATACCTACAATTACGTGTACATAAAATATATAAACCAACCACAAAATATAAAGTTTTATTTAATAAGCACCCGCTTATTACATGGTGGCAGAAGCAAAGAACATAAAAATTATAAAATCATCATAAACAAAAGCATAAAAGTTTAAATTACTGAAAGTAAAAAATACAAGCTGTGAATTTCACCATAAATACACATACACATAAGCACACATATACAGCTGAAAAAAATCGAACATCACTTATTGAAATCGATCAAGAGGCTTATCGGAAACTGAATCCTGAACCGGAACTGAACTAACTCATCTTAAACTAATTGCATATGTTGGATTTATTAAAACAAGTGGAAAACAATGGCAACAAATGAGCGGGCAGTAAAGGAACTGGACTGCAGTAACATAGCAACGGAATGGCCAACCTGGAAGCAGGAGTTGTTAACGTATCTAATCGCAACGGGTAAATCATCAGAACCAGAGAACATAAAAAAATTGCAAATTTCTTATGGCTGGTGGGTAGAAAAGGAATGCAAATATACAACACTTTGCATCCAAATGATGGTACAGTCCATGGTCGGTACAGTAACATTGGAAAATCAAATTCAGCAACGGACATTGGAAGAAGTCTTTAAAAAATTTGATGAATTTTGTCTACCTCAACGAAACAATGCCATGGAGTCATACAAATTTCAAATAATTGCACAAAAGGAGCGTCAACCATTTAATCAATTTGAGACCAAACTACGTGAGCAAGTGCGTCATTGTGAATTTAAATGCGAGTGTGGTAAATCATACGAGAATCGTATGCTGCGTGACCGAATCATCATTGGAGTGCACGATAAGAAATTACAACTCAAGCTACTGGATGGACGTGATGAGCAATTGTCAAAAGTCATTGATATTTGCAAAACACATGAAGCAGCCGGCATTCACAAAGGATTATTGGAAGCAAAGCAGTCATCAATATGCAACATCAAGGAAGAAGCAGTGGCGGTTAATGCAATTAATCGTTTTTGCTTCAACTGCGGCGGACCATGGAAATTTGGACATAAGGATGAATGTAAAGCTAAAGACGTGGCATGTCAGCGTTGTGGAAAAAAGGGACATTTCCAAAGAATGTGCCGAAAGCAGAAACCTCAATTCGTGGGTAAGAAGTCACCTGAAAAGAAGGACAAAGCAGAGTTGGCGAGTTCCAGTGGCAGCAATCAACAAGGTAAAGAATTTAGCAGCGGTACTGATCTATTAGATTTAAATAAATATTCTGTTAGAATAAATTCGATAGGAATAAAACATAAGCGCTGGACCAAAGAATATCGAATAGGAGGTCAAATAGTAAAGTTTAAGCTCGATAGTGGGTCTGATGTTAATTGTGTTCAACTGAAGCTAATTGAGCAACTGAAGAAAATGAAAAATTTTAAGTTAAACTGTGAATCAAATGATTTTCCTGTTTCTGATTATAATGGCAACAAAATTGAATTACATGGAGTAGTAAAGTTACCTTGTTATGATTTAAAATTAAAAAATGAACATATTGTTGAATTTATAATTGTGGCCAACAACTGTGAGCCAATACTCGGATTAGAAACCTGTGAGAAATTGGGATTAATCAAACGGATAGATGTAAATAGTATTTCCTATGGGATAGAAAATAGGGAGTCTTTTCTGAATAAATATAGGGATGTGTTTTAAGGGATTGGAAAATTTCCAGGAAGCTTTAAAATCCAATTAGTGGAAAATTCAAAGCCAGTGCTCCATTATAAAAAGCGGATACCAAATTCATTAACAGAAAAATTAAAGGGGGAACTTGAAACAATGGTGAAAAATGATATCATTTCACCAGTGGACTATCCAACTGACTGGGTAAACAACCTGCAAATAATTGAAAAGCCAAACGGAAAACTTCGAATTTGCTTAGATCCAAAACCACTTAATGCGTGCATTAGGCGGGAACATTTCCTGATTCCTACGATTGAAGACTTAACGTCAAAATTATCAGGCAAACGAAATTTTACGGTCTTTGACTTGAGTAGTGGATTTTGGCACATGGAATTGGATAAACCAAGCTCGGATTTGACAACCTTTATGACTCCTTTTGGGAGATTTAGATATAATCGCATACCATTTGGCCTTAACTGTGCACCGGAAATGTTTCAAAGGAAAATGGTTAATATTTTTGGGGATGTACCTGGGGTTATAGTATATTTTGATGATTTGGCTGTTTGTGCAGAAAATCAGGAGGAACATGATCAAATTGTACAGTTAATAATGGAAAGAGCGCAAACAAATAACATTAAATTTAACCCGGATAAAATTCAGTATTCTTGCAAGGAGATCAAGTTTAGGGGAAACATTATAAAAGAAGGAAAAATTAAACCAAACTTAAAATACCGCGATGCAATTCTCAAAATGAAGAAACCGAAAAACAAATTGGATGTTTTGAGATTTTTGGGGTTACTGAAGTACCTTGCCAGATTCATTCCAAATCTTTCGAAGCAATCTGCCAATTTAAGAGACTTAACAAGAAATAATGTGGAATTTAACTGGACGGTAGAGCATGAGAAAGAATTTCAGGACTTATTACATATTGTGACGTCAGAGCCTATATTGGCGGTTTATGACCCTAAACTGCCAGTTATTGTCCAAACAGACGCTTCATAGGATGGACTGGGTTGTGTCATAGTGCAAAATGGACACCCTGTGGCGTTTGCTTCCCGAACCCTCAGTGGTAGTGAACAAAAATGGTGTCAATTGGAAAAAGAATTGCTAGCAGTTGTTTTTGCATGCCAACGCTTTCATTTCTACTTATATGGGCGAGAGTTTACAGTGGAAAGTGATCATAAACCATTAGAGACACTAGCTTTAAGGGATATCGACGATGTAACCATGCGACTGCAGCAAATGTTCATGTTCTTACTGAAATATCCAAAAATGATAATTGTCTATAAGCCAGGCAAAGAAATGTTTGTTGCAGATTGCTTATCTCGTGCCCAATTATCGGAGATCTCAGAGATTGAAGGATTGTCAGGGGTTATACATGCGCTCACTAAAACCGTTTGTGTAACTCAAGATAATTATGATCTTTATCGTAAAAACTTAGAAGAGGATGACAAATTGAAACGTATTTGTGCATTTGTAGCAGATGGTTGGCCAGGATATCATCATCTTGATGACCTGGGCAGGCAATTGCATGCAATTAAATCGGAGTTACATTTTGAAAACGGTCTATTATTCTGGAATCATAGGTTAGTCATTCCATTTAATATGCGACAGAAAGTACTGCTATGGTTACATGAACCTCACCTCGGAATAGAAAAGACACTTGCACGTGCTAGAGTAAGATATTATTGGCCGGCAATGAATAAACAAATTAAAAAGCTGATAGAATCTTGCCGTGTATGTGAAAAATTCAAGCGCAGTAATCAAAAGGAAACGCTGGTACAAGACGAACCACCGAAGTATCCGTTTCAATTAGTAGCCATAGATTTGTTCGAGTATGCAGGTCGGGATTATATAGCTTTGATTGATTCATATTCAAATTTTATAATGTCGGAAAAGCTGCAAAATAAAACATCGGGTCATATTATAAAGGTATTAACAGGAATTTTTGATAGGATCGGATATCCAACCATCATGAGAAGTGATAATAGTCCATTTGGTTCGGCAGAATTTGGTGATTTCGCTAGTAAATACAATGTCCAATTCAAATTCTCAAGTCCAAGATATCCACAAAGCAATGGGTTAGCGGAAAAAGGTGTAGCTATTGCTAAGAATATACTGAAACGATGAGGCAAATAACGTAGATAGTTTTCAGTATCAGATACTTGAATATAATACAACGCCAGTAGCAAGTTTGAAACTCTCACCTACGGAACTGTTCTTTGGTAGACTGGTTAAAACTAAACTTCCTGTGTCAGACTCACTGTTGATTAGGAATGATTTAAAAGAAACATACATTCAAAGCAAATTAAAGGAAAAAAAGGAAAAGCAAAAGTATTATTATGATCGCGGTGCAAAATTGTTACCTGTATTAAACATGAATGACTTAGTTATTTTTAAGAAAAATGGAAATGAATGGCACTATGGAAAAATTGTGAAAATTGTAAATGATCGGTCATATATTATTAAGGATAGCTTTAACAATCATTACAGACGTAATCGTCGTTTTATTGCTAAGACTTGAAATCAGGATTTTAATCCTAGTGAAATAATGTTTAAAGATAATATAAAGACAAATAATAACACCAATGATAGTAATAACATAATAAGGCCAGAAATTCAAATAGCTGCACCTAATCAAAGTTATTGTAATACTGACAATGAAAGAGATATGATTCCTGAAACAACCCAGACTAATATAAAGAATCAAACACTCTCGAGTTCTAGTGAATCAGAGGAGGATTTTTTAACAGCATCCGGGTCAGATGATAGTGATACTGGAATGCCCGGTCCGTTTTATCAAACCCGAAGTGGTCGAGTGGTACGTCCACCTGAGAAATATTGTGAGTTAGATTGGTCCAGGCATTAGTGTTAAATTAAAAACATAAGGCATAAAATTAAGAAAATAAAAAGAAAAAAGCGTGTAATAATTGTGAACTAGATTTAATTAAAGTAATCTTGTAACCCTGGCGTGTTGCTGGTTCTAGTGAGCGAACCTCAGTTGAGCATCAACCACCAAGGCGTACAAGCATACCTACAATTACGTGTACATAAAATATATAAACCAACCACAAAATATAAAGTTTTATTTAATAAGCACCCGCTTATTACAGATGGTAAAGGGTATTTTAAAATATATATAGAAAGTAAATAATGGAGGTAAAGAGATATACATAGAACATTATAATCAGGATGATTTGAATTGTAGAAAAAAGACGGGGGTTGGCAGAGCCCCCTAGTATTAATATAAAAATGTAAACAAATTGTGCTTTTCATAAAAACAAAGAAGAAAAATAGAAACAGAGACATATTAAAGCCTTTAAAAAGACTAGAGCAAAGTAATGAAATTTTAAAGAAGCAGAATGTTAACAATTTGAATTACTGTAAATAATTATATATTAGTTCATAAGTTTATTTTTATCCTCACATGTAATAAATCAGGCATGTTCTAAATTTCGATTCCAACAAAAACTGTCGGAATCTAAATGAAAGGTGTTCTAGATTTTGATTCCGACAAGAGTCGACTCGTTTTGAAAAGTTTGGCTCGCAGCTGTCGAAATGAAAACAAACATGGATTTTTGTCAACAAGCCTACTAATTATTTTGAAAAACTGTTGCATACTTTTAATGTACATATTATTTTTTAAATCCTGATGATCCTAGTCAGCACATTAGAACAAAGTTATTAAATAATTGTATTGTCATCAGACCTTGACCCCTGTGCAAATCTTCAAGATGATCAGACTTCTTGAAATTGGTGAAAATGAAGCTAAGAGATTTTGTTACATACATACATACATACAGGTGAAGCTAATAAAAGCATGTTAAAAAAGCGGCTCATTGTTGTTTGTTTAAATGTGCGCCAAATTGCCAGCTGACCAACTCGCCACCTATCGATAAGTTCACATTGTAGAGTTGCCACAAGTTTTCGAACAACAAACTAAATAATTTTTTTTTTCTTTTTGTCAACATCTTTCAAAGAGGGAAACATTTTTTCTTTATTTACAAATTTTGTACAATTTATTTTATATACATATTTTAAGCCATCCATTAATAAAGTTATCTTCGAATTTACTTGTGCAACACGACAACACATAACTTTTCGAAATTCTGTTTTGTCTAAATCCAGAACACCTTACTTTCATTCCACTCGTTTTGGTTTTGCATGTACACACAATTTTAATAGATATTTTTTGTAATAAAAATATATAATGAAAATTAACCTTGATTCGTTCAAGTGAGCACATCTAAATTTTCTTAAAACATTAAAAAATAATACAAAATTAATTTTAGTGGCATTATTGCGTTTTTTTAAGTAAACAAAGCAAAATACTTTCCATTTCGACAGCTGCGAGCCAAATTTTTGAAAACGATTTCACTTTTGTCTGGATCGAAATCTAGAAAAACTTTCATTTCGATTCAGACAAGTTTTGACAAATTTAACCTATCAATAATAACATTGTCAGCTGCCCAGATCGTAAAAAAACCGTAATGTATGAGTAAAAAAACACTTTATTTTATTTTTGTTGAAGAAAAAAAGCCAGTAGGATAGTATCTCTTTTGTGCACAACAATCTAAACAAATATTGTTGATACTGCAAACGCGTAAATATTCAAGCGATGCCGTCTGCTGAGCTAGAATGAAATACTTTGCCGCATGGCCTGCACAATGTTGGAATCGCTTGCGAGGGAAAAAAATCCATTACATGAAAAGGAATGATATGGCAGAAATGAACTGAAGGCAAGTCTGAAGCTGCTGCAGAAAAAATACTAAAAAACGCAAATACTACTAAAACCAAGAGACTTAAAGATTTTTCCAATAAATTTTATGTAAATTTACAAAAATTTGTGTGTTTTAAAATTGAAAAGATCAAACCATAATAATGCCGATTCACACTTGCAAGCCGCAAGCAACTTTTTTTTTTTGTTTTTGCATTTTATGAATAAACAAAACTGCTTTTGCAGATCGGAATGACGATTCGAACGAAATTAACAATAAAATACTTAAAGCATAGCTGATGTTTATAATAAAATATAAATAAACGAAAACAAATAGTTTAAAAATAAATATATTATAAGTTAAATGTTTCAAAATTAATTTTATTTATAAATAAAATAAATTAAATTACATAATAATAAAACAAGTAAGATGTATTTTCTATGGCTTAATATGGAAGACGCGTTTTCAGTTTAGTGGCACACCGTACGAAGAGTGGCCGTTCGATGATGGTAACAAACTTGACGAAGATTGGAACGTTGAACTACTTTCACCTGTGCTTGACCTAATATCAATTGTGTCGCTGTTGTCTGATGTAAACTCGTTTGATCCGTCTTGATATGGTTTATGAACGTCTTCCGTACGTGTTTTGTATTTAATAAAGTATACTTCTGGCTTGTGATTCTTAACTGTGCTCTGCTGAAGGCTTTGGAAGTCTTCCAAGGTGGGCTCATCTGGTTTTTTCACCAGAACATACACTATTGTTTTTTCTTCAGTTTGCTGTGTGGCTGCTACTTGTTGTGTATAGGATGCATACGATGTAGATGGAGCCTTAATAAATATTATTTTGTAATGCTTTTTTGGAGGTAGCTGTTGCAAGGCTTCTGCTGAATACTGCTTGTGAACATTCTCATCAAGGTCGTCAGGAGGAACATGAACATAAATGTGTTTTTCGGCTGATGGATCAAGTGGTGTACTTAAAATAGTCTCTTGTATCACTTCACCGAGTTGTCCATTTAGAGAACTGTGTGGGTGGTTTTGATTATCAAATAGATTTGTGTACCCAAAATTATTTTTATTTTTTGATGGAGAATACTTGAAAGAATTTGCATATGTACTACTATCACCCTGAAGTTGTTGGGTGCCTTTTCCACCTAAAAGCAGCACAGGACGCCTGATACCAACTCCTAAGTTAATAGGATGCGCTGGTGAAGGTAAATAGTTTTTTTGATTTGCAAAAACTTCTGCAACTGTAGATTGACGGTTTGAATCAGTAGCAAAATTTGAAGCATACTGATGGTTATAAGTAGGCGCTGAGTAATGATGATGTACATGATTGGTAGGTTGCGCATAGAAAGCTTGATTATTTTCATAACCACTGTTCGACCCAATTTTACCCGGTTGAGGTACCAAATCAGGTCTGATCAAAGTACCACCAGAGAATTGATTCTGCAATGATGTTGAGGGTAGACTATATAATGAGTTTGTCGGTTTTGTATTAAATGAGTTTGGATTTATAGGCACATTGTGAGCTGTATGCTGTGTTTGAAGAGAAGTATATTCGGGCAGATTCATATATGGGTTTTGCACAGTATTTACAATATTATTGCTGGCTGCCGTTTCATGTCCATTGTTTTGACTTAAGGTGTTCTTATGGTTCACAATTCTGGCGGTGCCTTGCGATTGTATCAAAAACGACTCGTGTTGCTTTTGTAAACAAGGTGATACCGACGATATAGGCGAGTGTAATTCATTTCGATTCGTTACCGTGGGATCTCTGTATTCATATCCATGTGAAATATTTATTAGTATCGCTGTTAAAAAAGTCAAATCACACCAATTGAGCATTATAAAACGCAGGATTATATAAGCGATCTCGCTAACACTTGAGATGGTTAACCACTGAGTAACTTTAGGTGAATAAGCGGAATATATGCGTGTTATAAAGTATATAATCGCCAAAAAAAAATCAATTCACAGATGAAATTTTTTTATTGTTGGAGCAAAGAAAGAAAGACAAAAATTTTGCTTGAAACAAATACTCAATGAAAGCAAAATGAGACAAAAGTGAAAGTACATAACGATCGATACACCGAAGAGCGTGCACACTGTACAATAAGTTATAGTTAAAATTAATTTTAAAAAAAATGCAAATTGGAAGAATTGAAGAAATTTTGGGGTGTATATTTTTAAGATACAGTCGTTCTTTTTACCCTTTCAAATCGTAAATAATTCAAGTTAATTTTGGGAAGCATATAACTTTTATACTTATGTTCTCTGAATCTCCTCTATATTTAACAATATGGCTACAAACTTATTAAACTAATGAGGTTTTTTAAATTATATTTTATTAGTTTTTGTTTTAAAAAATATTATATTTGAAGTATTTACATTAGTTGTGGACATTTACTTATAGTAAAAGTAGATTAATGGTGAACCAATATCTACATTATTAAATACAATCTAAAGATTATTTACAACTTCAAGTAGTTTTGCATACCTTAATCTTTCAAAAGCAACCGCATACTAAGCAATCAATATATTCGTTTGGTGCTCATAGTGGTGCCATTGAAACTGCTGCTGTCTTATATTGTATAATAGCTTTTTACATAAGAGAAACTCATTCAAAATTATGATCGCCATTATTTACGGAACTTATCGTTAAAGATCGGCTTCGCAACATTTGTTGTTGGGCTGTTAATTTGACCAACGATAATTCCAAATGGTCTTGATTGGCTATGTTTATACATGGTGTGCTCAATGGAGGATGCAGGAAGAGGTCGCCAGAGTTAATAATATCCTTTTTGTTCGTATATTTTTTAGAAAACGCATTTGTATTTATATATAAAGGTCGGGCAAACTCGTCAACTTCGTTGCTCTAAGAAAATAAATGAATATATTAAAATAAGGCAATGTTTTTCATAAATTATAGTTGACAGTAAAAGTAGTGTATTTATTAAGTAAAAGATGGTTTCTTAATCTTTCTAATTGAGGACCATATTAATACCACATAACCACATAAATTTCGTAAGTAGGACTAAATTGAAATTAATTTAAAGGAAGAAAGAAGCATCTGCTTCAGTTGGATGTAAAATAATTTTATCAGTTCTAAATCGCCTATCTCAATTTTCGTTCGAATTTACAACAAAATTATTATAAATAGTTTTACAACAGCAAGAATATTTATGTAAATACAGTAAATTGTATGATGATATCCATACACTTCTCGCCACTTGAATAGGCCAGCCTGTATACCTCTTTGCAATTGCAATAGCTCGAGAGAAGAATGATAATTTTCTTCACTATCTGTGGTAAATTACAAGTTTTGAAGAATTATGATTATATATTTTGTCCCACTTTATATTACCATTCGTTGCAATTTATTGTTTGCTTTAATATTTGATTTTTTTTTCTTTAAAATGTCGACTCATATTCTTCGATGAGCAAATGCCTTAAACTAAGGCGAAAAAGTGTGTAGGGGTGTACGAAATTTGTGACTCAATATTTGATCTGATCTAAAACACATTTGCAATTTATAGGTTATAAAAATATATTTTTGCAACAGATACGCATTTTTGTTTGGCAAGAACTTCACTGTCTCCTAATCTATTTGCTACGCTCACCAATTTTATATATAATATATAATTTAAAAAAAAAATGAGTTAAGTTTGTTTACCTCCAAAATTTATGAAATTGATTATTTAAACATTGTATTTAAAGCTACTTCAATAGTGTAATTTAGTTTGTACTAGTCATCATTGCCAGCTTCTTTAGTAGTAGTATGGACTAGCGTCTGACTATGGGCAGCCGATGACTTCGTAACCACAAATCGTGGCTGACCCATAACGGTAAGCAATTTCGATAGATTTCAGACAATTCATTTGGGCTCAGCATTCAAAATGGGAAATTATTTTAAATATCAATAAGAAACATATCATGCCAAGTGAGTCAGTCATTTTTTTTTTTTGACCAAATCTTCACTCCCACTAATATTGGTTTATAAAAATTTTGCGATGTTTTCACTGTACTGAAAATTTGGGCTGCTCAAAGTCTGCGTTACGGCTTAGTTTTTTTTGTGCGAGCCTCGAACTTTTTACGTTAAGTGATTTGCACGAATTGAATTATTTTTTGATGCTAGGCAAGCTACACGCCATTGCAACCCGAAAACCCTGGGTAAAAAACCCTGTATTAAACTTTATAGCATTGCTTTATTTACTGTTGTGTATTTAGATTGTTTTATTTTAAAATTAGACTTACGTTTGTAGATATACCTCGGTATTGAGTAAATGGATAATAATTTATAAACTCATAAGCTGATCCTTGGCTGGGAATAAAAAATCCCTGCACGCAGTACTGAAAATTGGCTGGAATGTTTACCAATCCTCCGACAGGCGTATTAAAGGTTCTATAAACGACTTGTGCGTTTTTAAGAGATTCCACAAATTCCGATGAGCCAATAACATCCGAGCCTGATTCACCGTCTGACACGTCATTCCCAATTAAGTTTTCGCTTACCTTGAATAAATATCAGGCAAAGGTAAATGCATATTTTTGTTTAAGGCCATAACGACCAGTATTTTAGGTCTTGTATACAAAATACATTCGCAAAAGCCCAAAATACTTAGGGCCAACTCATGAATTTCAACTCATAACTGCAGAAGACCACATTGACACAGACAGAAACCCAACGTAATGTACATACATACATTTATAAAGATTTTAGTGGATTCTAGTCTTTGGATAACAATTAATATGAACAGCATTCGTTACGTACTAAACAAGTCAAATTTTATAATTAGTTGCATGCGTTTAATTAAAAACCAATTATGACGATTAAATGCATTGTTGAAGCGACAAGTCTGAGTCGGAATCGAAAACCACAATAGGCATATATACGGAAGTTCGTACTATCACAGATCACAAGTCGTTTTTTGACTGTTATCAATCTGTGTAAACATTTGGCGCAAATTAAATTCGACTTGAAAGGCAGTTGATTATATTGAACTTGCTTGAAACTACGGAGAATGAGGTACAAATCAGAATGTGTAGTTAATCGTCAAAATGGACATTTAAAACAGACTTGAATATGTATAATTTCAAATAAACACATTACATACGCCAAGCACGTAGCCAAGAAAATATTTTTGGGTGGGCCCGATATGTAGCTATTGACAAAATAGTTTTATGCTTCGAATATTGTATTCTTGCTTGCTATGTTTATTTTGTCTTTGATAAATTAAAATGAATATTTACAAGAGAGCTTTCATATAAGCAGGGCCGAATTGAAGGAGGGACCAGCGGGGCTAGCTGACCTCAGGGCCTCCACCACTTGAGTGGCCTCCACCAGTCGGAATCAAACTTTCGGTATTTTTGAATTTGTTTGAAAATTTAAACGAGTTCTTATGACTGTTTTGAGATTTTGAATTATTTCCATAACTTCATAATTACTTGAATTAATTTCGGAGTTCGACATAGTAACGGATGAAAAAAGCCAAATATTATTCAGTGTCAGTCGACTCGACTTCAGATGAAGGAAGAATCACTTAACTGTTGTCGTCAGATACATGGAAGGAACCCAGAAAGCCGATTTTGACATAAATAAAAAAAATTCATGGAAACAAAATCGTGTTATATTTTAACAGCACCTTTTTATAGTGCATTCCCTAGTTACTAAAAATTCACAAATATAATTGATTTTATTTCAACCCTGAAGTTTTGGCAGCCCTTCAAAGTTACATGTTCGATCAGCTAAAGAAATCCGTTTTGTTTCGGAGCGAATACCGTTCTTAACGCCCAATGCGTATTTGGCGTTTTTGCTCCAAAACTCCTTTGCGAAAAGCCAATATTGCTTCACAAAAGTCGATCCTTCGATTTTTATTCCAGCTATAATTGAGTAAGAGAAGCCAAATTCAAATTTTGGGTTTTTGGGAAATATGGTAATCGATACAGTCGCACAAGTCAGTTTGCAAAACCTATTGGGTTACATATGTTACCCCATAATTCAATTGCAGGAAGACGTATTAAAGCAGTTTCCAAACATAAAAAGCGTGATGCTAATTGCACAAGCTATGGGATCGATAGATCAACTGGTCACACTTCCAGAGATGATGGCACTGATCGTTCTTAAGAAGAAAAGGAAAATCCCTTTTCGTCTGAACTAGACGTAGAAATCGACTGTGAAAAATTGATTGCGCCTTACTTCTAAGTCCCAATTTCAAAGCTTTGTTCAAATTTTTCGTTTTATTTGTAAATTAAAATATAAATTAGCTTAAATAAATTATAAATATGTATTTTTAAATCACGTCTGTCACTTAATTTACGATAATGCGCCCAATGTGTGTGTGATATTTCAAGGCATGAAAGCTCTGATATTAGAATTGAATTCTTATGCAGATTTTAATCCATGTTGTGGACATTCGGTAAATTTACCTGTACAAACAGCTGTTGGTATATGGCCCGTTTTTTTTTACAGAAGCTTTTAGTTTTTTTCACGGCATCCACAGCTCGATACCGATTGCTCAATGAGAAATTGCGCTAAGAAGCGACGGAAAAGTCTGTAGGTACCTTGAAGAGTTTGAGCAAGATTCGTTGGTCATGCGACCTCGAAGCAGTCACAGCTCTTGCCCATGGTTATCATTAAATCCTAGAAGCCCTGTCTGAAATTAGCATCGAAGAAGAACAAAAATTTATTTTGAGAACTTAAGCTTTGGCACTCCTTCGAAACATGGCTCGTCAAGAAACCGCTAAATGTTAATACTTGCAAAGTTCTACGATTGTTCTTAGTACAGCTGTCAAGTCATTGAAATACTTATTTTATGAATCAATGAGGAATTATTTTAAAATGTATGAGGAAGAAGGAAAGAGATTGTCAAAAACTGATCTGTATGATACAGATTCGAGAACTAAAAAACTAAAGTCCGTTTTCAACCAGTCAATTACAGGATAACTCCACCTCTGAAGATGTCACCAAGAGACAAATACAGCACAGAAGCTTTTCTTCCAGTCATAGACTCTATCAGTGTTGCACTATCAGAGCGAATATCCGCATATAAAGTCGTTCACGAAATATTTGGATTCTTGGCTGAGCTCACGGAAACCACGCATCCATAATTGCAGTGTAGAAAATCATTTTCGAAAATGAAATAGATCAAAAACGGAATTGCGATCGAGTATGGGACAGAATCGTCTGGCTAGTCTAATGGTCTTAAGCATGGAGATCGATATAGTATACTTCGAAATTTATCTTTTAATAACCTTGACATTTTTCCATCAAAAAATCGCGAAAAGTTTTCATGTCTTTGAATATACGACTACATTTTAGGCCTTACTTTCATTACCCTATCAACGATCCTTGACATACGCAATAATCGAATTGACTAACTTTTTATACTCACCAATTTGCAAAAAGATTTCTTGCTTTCGTTTAACACTTGGATAATATATTTTGTATTTTCGTCGTCGTCTTCAGTTTCGTCTTGAAATATGCCGTTTTCATGAAACATAATTGATCCAATTAACTCATTCGATATTTTGTTATGCTCGTCACATCCTCCAAAAAGCCTGCACTTTGTGTTTTTCTAAAGTAAAGAGGCATTATTTTCGCTTCTCGTATAAGATGATTATGCTTTCCAAAGAGCTTACTTGTTTTGAGTTGTCATCTGAGTTGTCCGCAGACTTACAAAACCAATCTCTACCAGCTAGTATTAAATCCTCTTTTTTGGGAAGAAAGCATTTGCACCATTGAACGATACAAATAATAAAAAAAAAAAAAATATTGAAAATAAATATTTTTGTAGACACTGTATTTTCATATTTTTTTTGAAGATGAAAAGCGTCAAAGCCAAATCGATTCACGTTTTCAATACAAAGTCCAATTAATGCTTTTGATAACCCTTTTAGATTAAATTAAATATAAATTAAGTATATGAGTGTATATATTTATAAACTCAAAACTAACCCAATAAAAACATAATTACTATTAGTAAAATTATTACTCTTAAGCATTGGCATAAAAGTCCACATGTTGAGTGCGTGTTATCAATTTCAAATGTTGAATCCAAAAAGCAAATGTCTTCCTCATCTTCACCAGGAGGGCAGTTTAATATTAATCCCGCTTTCTTTTGAAGAGCAAAACTCATTTTTCGACACAAATTGAAATCTACATATGTTTCTGATTTATCAATACAGTGGCATTGGCATTTCCAAATGCAAAAACATCTTGAGTGAGCTTTAATGTCCATTGATCTTCGAGCGAGAACTACTGTGCTAGTTTTGTCTGGGAAATTAGACTGTGCCGTATCATGGTTGACGGAAGATTTCACAATTACTAAACGAAATAAATTTGTGGAGAAAGGAAGGAAAGTTATTTGCAGTAGCTTAGCAGGCTCCTTCATCAAAAACATTGGTGTATAACTTTACTCAATAAGTTTTTTGGCTGTCTATTAAGTATAGCCACTAATTAAAGATCCTATTATTTGTAAGAAAAACCATATTTTATATTTTATTTATTTATATACATATACTTTGGGATACCTTGTACCACCACATTGCAATGAAATCCGATACATTGCTTAACTCGAAAAGATATTTATTTGCAAAATATACAAGAATTTTGCAGCAAACAGGTTTTTATTGACAGATCGGTCATATGGGGGCGATATAATATAGTCAACCGATTTTGATCAAGTTTGGTACAGTGCTGGGGAACTTTCAAAAACAGCCAAATACCAAATTTGGATACGATATCTTCATAAACAAAGGAAACAAAACTAGCTTTGCACCAAAAATATTTTTTGACCTATCGGAGCTATATGATATAGTCAACCGACTTTTATCAATTTTGTAAGTGCTGGGAAACTTTAAAAAACTGACTAATATCAAATTTGGTTACGATGTTTTCGTAAACAAACGAATTATCCATCTAAAACTTTTGGGATTTTTCGAGGATCTCTGCAACACCCCTATTGGGAGCTATATCATATAACCCCGATATCAAAAAAATAAAATAAACTTGTCTCCAGTGACGTAATAAGGCATCCAATCCGCAAGTTTGGTTACTCTACGAAAGGATAGACGGACACGGGCATATCGACTTCTCTAGTCACCCTGATCATACTTTAGGTAACTTTGGGGGTCTTCAACGTCTCCTTCTGTATGTTACATAAACTTTCGGCTTGCACAAACTTAATACACACTTTGACCAATAAGTGTAATAATGTATGAATGTATGAATGTGTGAATGTGTGAATGTGTGAATGTGTGAATGTGTGAATGTGTGAATGTGTGAATGTATGAATGTATGAATGTATGAATGTATGAATGTATGAATGTATGAATGTATGAATGTATGAATGTATGAATGTATGAATGTATGAATGTATGAATGTATGAATGTATGAATGTATGAATGTATGAATGTATGAATGTATGAATGTATGAATGTATGAATGTATGAATGTATGAATGTATGAATGTATGAATGTATGAATGTATGAATGTATGAATGTATGAATGTATGAATGTATGAATGTATGAATGTATGAATGTATGAATGTATGAATGTATGAATGTATGAATGTATGAATGTATGAATGTATGAATGTATGAATGTATGAATGTATGAATGTATGAATGTATGAATGTATGAATGTATGAATGTATGAATGTATGAATGTATGAATGTATGAATGTATGAATGTATGAATGTATGAATGTATGAATGTATGAATGTATGAATGTATGAATGTATGAATGTATGAATGTATGAATGTATGAATGTATGAATGTATGAATGTATGAATGTATGAATGTATGAATGTATGAATGTATGAATGTATGAATGTATGAATGTATGAATGTATGAATGTATGAATGTATGAATGTATGAATGTATGAATGTATGAATGTATGAATGTATGAATGTATGGTTGTATGTATATATGGATGTATGAATGTATGAATGTGAGGATTTAAAAACGTGTGAATGCATGTTGGGATATATGTACACATACTGTGTATAGTTGGAAGTATGCGTGGATGTATGGATGTGAACTATATACGAATTTTCGGATGTATTGAGGTATGGATTTATGCATGTGTGGATATACATCCATGTATGGATGTATCTATGTATGGATGAAAACCAAAAAGTTTTTGAGCTCAATTTTATTTTTTCTCTGAAGTAATATTTATAAATAATAAAGTGAATGAAGAGTTCGTAGCTTTTCTGTAAGCTATCGCGAAAACTCATAAAATACAAAATGTCAACTTTGATTGCCAATAACTTAAAAACCACTAATTATAATTTAATAATTTTTTTATACAGTATACCTTAATAAGTGTGAAATCATATTAAATTGTCATTTTGTCCAAATTTTGACTTTCTTCTGGGGGACTTTTGGCCGAAATTTGGCTACGCATTGTGCATCCCAACAAAAAATGAAGCGAACAAATTCAGTAAATTCCATATGTACTTCAACAAACTGATTGCCGAATTTCGCTACGATACTTTATAAGCAAACGATTGAAACGACCACAAATTTATTAAATTTATAACATTACTTCAGAACTTATAAATGATAAATCAGATTCTATGGGTTAAATGTGGGAAATGAAAATCGCACGAATAACACCAAACATTATTATAATCGAACCATTAATATCTTTATTATTCATTTAATGTACTAGAAGTTTTTTATAAACGCACAAAATTTAGATTTTTCCAAAATCACTATTACTTTGGCACGTATACTAATTCATCTTACATTAATTAGTGGCAACACTTAAAAGTTATTACTATACTATTATATGCAGTAGGTATACAAAAATATGATGAGTTTGTATTTGTTTATAATCTTATTGTACCTACCATCACAACTTAGCTTCTGATTATTATGATTTTTCGAGCTCATTATAAACGGTAATAGAAATGATATAGTATAACCGATTTGTGGTAAAAGCACTTTGTTTACGGTAGTTTTTGTTGTAGCTGTGTTTGCAAGTGCACAATTGGAAACATATACCGAAAACTGTCGAGTTTCTAGTCCTTTATTAATAACATCAACCGATATTTGGAGTGTATCCTTAGTTGTAGCGTCGGTGACAATTCTGGATATTTTAGCTCTCTGAATATTTTTGAATAAAATGCCATTCTCCCGGAAAGGCATTTTTATTTTTATGCTAAATGCTAGAAGAAAAGAAGTTCTTACTTTAAAACTATTTTCAATTGTGTAAAAATAATCTATATATATAAGAGAAAGTTATGTTAGTTACACAATTTATAACTCAAGGACGGCTGGACCGATTTTGCTGAGCCGTTATGTAATTAGGCATCGGAACACTACGAATCAATCAACTGAAGAAGAACGAGGAATCGCACGAGAACTGCGCCGTTTTGGTGTGGCCCGACTTCGTGATAGTCAAACACATGAGCGAATAAGGCAGCCCGTGAAACGGTTCGGTTGGCAATGAGAAATCGTCGAGCTAATCGCATAGTTCAACAACGAGAAAATCTTCGACTTGCAATAAGAAAAACGTCAAGTGTTGATCAAAATCGAGCAGCATTTTGCTTGAGATTTTGTCTCTAAAACAAATAAGGGATGAAAGTCATCCCACTGTTGTACATTTGGAGGTGCATCTGGAGAATGGTCATCGAGTATATTTCACCACATCGAATATTGCTCAACGAGCTGAAACATCTCCAGCGACAACATTGACCAGTTTCTTTGCGATTTGTCAAAGCGATCCGTTTGTACGAACGTTGCTTTATTCGGATATGCCATATTATTACACGTGGAACACTTCATCGAAAACATTTCAACGTCGGAAGCAAGGCGATCCAGTTCCTGGTTATTCGGATGTGCGTTCTACACATGCTCTGGGTCGTATTTACACAGTTCACACACACAAAATGATGAATACTTTTATTTACGGGATGAGAATTGGAGCGTGAACGTGATTATGATCGTCATGAATTATACTAATCAGTTCAAACGAATGTCCCTCCGTTGAAACCCAAACAGAAGGAATAAATGATACATTAATGAAGACAATTGAAGATGGAAATGGTGGCTTAGTTTTAATGGATGCCTCCGGTGGAACTGGGAGGACATTCATGATGTCATTGATTTTGGCCACTGCTAGTGCGAGATCCGACATTCTTCTTCTGGAATAGCGGCCACATTGCTAGAAGGATGCTGATTGTACTCCAATTAAGGATTTAAAAGAACTACCTCTGCCGCGTTTGATAGTTCGATTCAAGTGACTTCATGCCAACATATTTATTCAATATGTACATATAGTTTACAAAAAGCTTAAATAGTGGTGAATATATCAGTTCACTGAGAGCGCAGAGTGCACTTCCAGTGAGCTACACTGATCAAAACAGTTTACTTATTATAAGTATGGAAATCAAAAATAATATCTCTTAGTTGAGTTATATGTATTCTATTCTCCCCGACCAGGTGCCGTACGGCTAGTTCAGCGTTAAAATTGCCGTTAAAGTCTCAAAATATTGAACAACCAACATGCAACATTGCGAAACACTACGCAATGGTCAAAATTTTAGTAGCGTCTAAAATCATCATCTGGGACGAATGCACAAACGCGCATTGGAAGCACTTGATAGAACATTGAAAGATCTGCGGAATAATTCGAGGTGTTTTGGAGGCGCAATGATTTTACTGTCTGGCGATTTTCGGCAAACACCCAATCATTCCAAGATCGGCTGCTGCCGATGAAATAAACGATTTTTTGCACTTTTGTCTCATCGAATAAGGAGCTCATCAAGAAAGTATTCCCGAACATCGTTGCTAACCTAATCTATTGACTGTGTTACACTCGAAAACGAAGCCACCAACTATCCAACTGAATTTTTAAACTCCTTGGATACGCCTGGCTTACCACCGCACAATTTAAAACTAAAGGATTGCGCTGCTGTGGAATATAAATCAACAAAAACTATGGAATGTAACATGTTTGGTGGTAAGAAAACTGATGATACTCAAAAGGAAAATTTGAAGGTGATTATAGAAATAGAGCGTCTTGAACGCACCTAAGTCGCTCGCGCTGAGGGACGTTCTAAAAACTTTAAACGCGTTTTTCTGGGAACCATTTTTTCATCCGCATTTCAAGCATAGCTCTTGATCTATTGTTCCGAAAGGATATAATTTTTTGTATGCCTTATACTAACAATATGCATGAAAAAGTGTTAAATTGTTATTTTTAAGCAAGGTCAAATAACAAAAAAAGTGGAAAAAAAAAATTTTTTTTTCGAACGTCCACATTTCAGTTAATAATTCTAATTTAGTATAAGGCATAGAGAATTTCAATAAACAAGAAACATTTTTCATTTCGGTTCACTACAAAAGGCAGGAGAACTGAAATGCGGGGACGATATTCTGCGGGCAGACAAGGGCCACCATTTTGAATTTCGTCGAGAAAAAAATTTCCAATTATTGTACAATAAAAATCGCATTTAACAATCAAAACAGGAAGTTTGTATGTATTTTCATCATGCCACAAATAATTCCCAAACTTTTCCTTCTTTTCGTCCAAATTTGAAAGAACCTCCCCTTAAAGCATACTTTTAGGCAGCTAAGAAATTCAAAAAGTAGTAAAATTTCCTGGGGGTCAATATTTAAAATTCAACTTTTAGTTAGAAAAGTCAATTTCCGAAAATCGGGAGGAATTACATTTTGTTGTAAAATATGTAAAGAAATTTATTAAATTTTTTTCTATCAAATATCGATTGGTAGTTGGAGGTACCCTTAAAGCAAAGTAGCCAAATGGTAAAAAAAACCAACAAAATCTTTATAACTACTCGAATATATTTAAAACCAAAAAGTTTTTAAGCCCAATTTTATTTTTTCTCTGATGTAATGTTTATAAATAATAAAGTGAATGAAGATTTCGTAGCTACATCATGTATCATGGTAAATGCATGTTTTTTTTTTGTGTAAATTATAGCGAAAGCTCATAAAATACAAAATGTCAACTTTGATTGTCAATAACTTAAAAACTACTAATAAAAATTTTTTTAATTTTTTTTTTTTACAGTATACCTTAATTTGAGTAAAATCATATTAAATTGTAATTTTATCCAAATTTTGACTTTCTTCTGGGAAACTTTTGGCCAAAATCTGGCTACGCGGGCCCATTGTGCAGTGGCAAGAATTGCAAGCTTCTTTCTCACATCAATACAACCTGTTTGTTCATCACATGGATGTTAAAACTCCCTTTTTGAATGGCACTTTAAAAGAGGAAATCTATATGTCAGTTCCTCAAGATGTAAAATGAAAAAGTTTTCAAAGAAATTGGTTTTATTAATTCATTTTTTTTTGATATTTAAATTGATTCGTGGTGAACGGACGTGTTTAACGCGCGCTCCGTAAAACTCTGAAAAGTGGACGAATCTGATAGCGAAAAAATTTCAAAGTGCATTGGAGTGCTCCAATATTAGCGAAAGGACGCTGTAGTGATATAAATATCTACTAAATGTTAAAAAAACAAGTGCATAATTAGTAAAAATATTTTAAGTGCTACGAACAAATCGCGAAAAATGAGCAACGCTCAACCGAATGAGCGTAGAAATTCAATAGAGCACAGAAATGGGTTGTACTCATATTTTTCTACGCGTGACACCGAGGCGTACAGAGCAGCAAAACAGGGGAAATCAACTCTCTTGTCCATCGACAGTCAGAGAACACGTTCTTGCTCTCCATCGTCATGGAGCTCTCAGTGCAGCTCGCCAGCAGCGCTGAGCGCAATAATTTCGACACACGCCGCGTCATCAACAGGCGCAATAAACTCTGTAACTACCGCAATCGCAGCAACAACAACAACAACTGCAACGGTATCTGTCACCCGAAATGCGATTTCGGCTGCGTTTGCAGAATCTGCTGCGCAAGCACAAAATATAACCAAAACAACAAATGCAAGCGTTAATGTGTGCAATAACAACAGCAATAACAATAATAACATGCAAAATCAAGAAGCAAAACAAACTTAAAAAGCGGGATCGGCTGTGCAGACTGGTATGGATCGCTAGATCCAAATCAAGCGCAAACTCAGCCCACAAAACTCAAAGGCTGGTAATAAATCAAAAATTAACCGTGGTAATGATGGTAGGCAAACACCCGATGCAGCCTACTCTAACAAATATGCCCTTTTGGCAGACTCAGAAACTGATCAACAAACTTAGCAAACGGAAAGGGAACCCAAAAAGTTAAGCCTCCACCAATATACATTCGCGAGCAAAGCTCAAGTGAACTAGTCAACAAACTAGTTGCACTAATAGGAGATACATCATTTCATATAGGTTAGGGAAGAGCGGCTGCTGGCTTGAAAAGCCAGCACACTTAGGCCTTGACTGGCCCGTTGTGAAACCGCGCGGATCATTATTTACACCCCTGACGAAAACTAAAAGGATTCCCATCCTGTTGCTACTATGTAACTTGCGATCCTCCTCGGACATATAAACTCTAGCTCCGCTAGGTTATGAAGAAAGTAGTTTGCCAAGTACTTTTTCCTGCGTCTACTAAGAGCCTCACAGGAGCAGAAGAAGTGTTCTACTGACTCAACTTCTTCCTCGTCTCTGCAGCTTCTGTTCAGTTTTTTATTTGGTCGTTTAGAAAATTTGAGATAAGAGTTAGGTCGATGACCTCTTCTCTATCCTTGATTATAAATGTGGGATCATTACCCCGATTGCAAATTAATAAATTAGTGGTAAGGAGATATTCAAAGAGTAACTCACCCCTTTCGTTTGTATTCGAGCTCCCACATAATCCATGGTGAGCATTTGCGTCGTAGCCGATCAGTAGGCCAGTGCCCAGATCATCGCTGTCCTTAACCAAGTATGCGGACGCTATGCGCATCGGTTTATTCTGGAGCTCCAGACTTACCGATGTGGTATCACCATCGCTGTAATTATAGAGCAAAAATACACTAAGGTGCTTTTTTGCCAAAATGCATCAGCGGATTTTACATTCTTCTGGGGCTACCAACAGCCTATATTTTGGTGTGCTGAGCCCAGAAACCCTGCTGGACACAATCCACAGTTCCTGGATCAGCACGATGTCAACTTCGCCCCCAGCCAGGCGAAGCATGAGAGCAGCAGTCGCTGCTTTACAGTGATGGAGGTTTATCTGCAAGATACTCAGCGACATCTTGCGAGTTTACCTCCATCACCGTAACGTCGGCGTCAGTGTCGTCACTGAGAAAGTCCTCTTAAAAAAGGAAATATACATGAAACAAAAGTGCAGATCCAAACAGATTCGGACCATCGTATAGTTACCAAATACCTCGTAGAAGCAGGTAAAAACTATTACACTTATCAGCTTAAAAGTTGCAAGGGTCTACAAGTAGTCCTAAAAGGAATTGAGTCAACAGTGACACCTGAGGAAATCATAAAAAAACCCTAAAAGATAATAGCTTTAATGCAAAAACGGTTATAAATATCATAAACAAAAATAAAGAACCGCAACCACTCTTCAAAGTTGAACTCGAACCAGAGAGCAAAACTTTAAAGAGAAATAAAGTCCACCCCATCTACAAGCTACAGCTCCTATTCCACAGAAGGATCACTGTTGTAGAGCCGCACAAGCGTCAAAATCCAGTGCAGTGCACCAATTGCCAAGAATTTAGCCCCACCAAAACCTGTGTTATGCACTCTAAGGTCTGTCTGCGTCGTTTGTAGCGAATCTCACAACTCCGCGAAATGCCCGAAAAGCAAGGATGACAGGTCAGTGAAAAAGTGTAGCAACTGTGGAGATACACACACTGCGAAATGGAGAGGCTGTGTAGTTTACAAGGAGCTGAAAAGCCGCCTAAAGAAACGTATTGGCTCAATGCAACCCCTTACTAGACAGACAGAGCAAACACTGCCGAATTTTTTCCATAATGATCAGCAACAACAAAGCGCCATTGAAGCAGCTATGCTTTCGCTACAAAAAAGTATTACTGACATTATGACGTTTATACAAACCACTATGCAAGAACTCATGCGAAACCAAAGTATGCTGATGCAATTACTTTTGCAATCATAATCAACTTAATGACTTCGCTAAGGATGTCTCTGTGGAACGCAAATGGCATTTCACAGCATAAACTAGAACTAACACAGTTCCTAAACAACAAAAATCTCAAATGGGATTTTTTTATTTATATGAAGTTTTGCTATTCCGTGCGAAATATTTCGTACTGCGTAGACCCCTTAAATTCAATTTTAACTTTAAGCGCGATGTTTCTGCGATCAAATAAGCGTTCCTGAAAGTATATTTTCCTCTATCCTTAATCCTTCTATATTGGATCGTGGCCTTCTTTCCAAGCTTAGTAAACTTTTTCCGAAACTTGGGTTAAGTCGTCTGTCCCTTATTTTGAAATTATCGTAAATTCCTACATAACCTATAGTCTTGGCCGGCCGTCCGGTCGTGGTGGTGGTGTTCTCATTGCTGTCAAAGTCGACCTGGAATCGCATTTACTTTCTCTTAATTTTCCCACAAGAATAGAGTTTATTGCGGTATAAGTGTTTAGCAATAATTGTTACACCTATTTGACATGTTTCTATATACCCCATGCTTTGACCTAAGCGTATATGTGAACCATCTTTCTGTCATTCATAGGTTTGCTGATGCTGTTGGTGTTAGAGATCAACTTGATATTTTGAGGTGACTTCAATCTCCCTACCTTTCCCTGGAGTCGTTCGGTCGATTCTAATCCACTTTTTTCTTCTGATCAGCATGACTTTATGACTGGATTAATTGATATCTGTCTGACCCAAATTAACTTCATACATAATTGCTCAAATAAATAGAATGTTTGACCTAGTTTTCGTACGTAATTTTTCGGATTTCGAAATTTCAGGGGTCGGTCCGCTTTCCTTGACTGAGGATCCCTATCTTCCGAACTTGCAAATCACACTAAAATTTAATGTGCGCTTCAGTGATTTGCCCCATGTTCGTGCTCCTCGGTATCGGTGCTTTCATAAGGCTAATTTTGTCGGTCTTAACCAATTTTTGGACTTTGAGCCGCGGACTTGTTTGCGAACTTTTTTAAAACAACCTACTCTGTCAACCCTAAAAGCATTAACCTTAACATCCTTTTAATCTTCCTAACTCAGACCTTATTGCTTATCCACAGATCTTAGCATCCAACGTTTTACAATCTCTTCTGTCCATAAAATCTTCCTTGTCTCCTGGCCCCGATGCTATTCCTAGTTATGTTCTAAAGCATTGCGCCGGCTCCCTTTCCATGCCATTATCCGTTCTTTTCCGCACTTTCTTAAAATTCTTCCGACCGCCTGGAATGAATCCTTCATTAAAAAGGTTCCAAGTCTAATATTGAGAACTACCGAGGTATTGCCAAGCTTTCATCAATTCCTAAAGTTTTTGAAAAGATATCTGACTCCCAACACGGGTTTGTAAAACATCGGTCCACCTCTACTAACCTTTTAGAACTTTCTTCTCTTATTAACAATGGTGTAATGTGAACCAACTTTTTTGAAACAAGACGAAATATAAAATTATGAAATTTAGTCGTTGTGCTCCTCACTCTATAGACTCCTCTACCTTGGAACTTGTCCGGAGCGTTTCTAACCTTGGTATTCTGTTTGACCATAAACTCAAATTTAGTATTCATATTTGCAACATTTAGGGTATTCACGCTTTGTGTTGAGTTGAGGAGTTGAAAAGTTGAGGACTTTTACAAAAACAAATACATGATGTAAATCAACCCTGCGTTTCGATTTTCAACTCAACTTTTCCTCAACCCAGACCCTAGTCTACTTTTTCCTGTTGAGTTTTTGAGAAAGTGTTGCACAATGTGGTAATTCGCTGCCTTTTCAGCACTAATGCATTTGCCATTTTTTAGCCATTTCGTGGTATGAAAAGCAACGAGTTACTTTATACTCGTTTGAAAAAAGTAAGCGCCAAATTTAAAATAATCAAATTGCATTAACGCAAGTAACAAACGGTTGCGCCTTTTCTGTGCGAAATAAATTGAATTAGACATGATTACTTGTTGTTGGAGTTTACGCAAATAAAAGAGTAAAAATAGATGTAATAGGCCTAACATATGATGGAACTGTTGGGGAGTTACCCTCAGCATTTTAACAACACGCCTGTCGCCGAAGGAACTGAGCACGTTCTGGCGCCAGTCAATTGACTTAGGGATGTGGAAGTGGTCGCCCTGCCTCGAGAGTATTATACCATTTATGTCCTTTACATAATTATCTAAAACTTCATCAATTTGTGCGTCGTCCCGCAACCCCATAGTCACTATATTAAACTAAATTTAGTTCTTATACGATGAATTTGTTTTAGCAGACGAACCTTAATTTCAGCCAAAGCCACTTTAGCAACAGTTTCAATCAAAGCAAACTTTACGCTCAGTCTTGGCATTTTTAAATCAAAATTTTTATTTTAATGATTATTTGCAGCAATTTATAAAAGTAAACAAACACAGGGAAGAAGCAGCACAAACTCAAATACGGTTTTTCTACAATTGTTACGTTTTTGCAGGGCTGTTCATGCTGCGGACTTTTTCCTCAACTTTTCAACTCCTCAACTCAACACAAACCGTGAACACCCTAAGTAAATAAAGCTAGAGAGGTTCTTGCTTTTATTAAGCGTTGGTCTAAAGAGTTAAACGACCCTTATACTACTGTTCATGCGTTACGAGCCCTCAATACCGCCTTTATCAAGTCAGTTCAAAAGCAAATTCCTCCTCTTCGCCCTTCGAGGCTTTAGTTGGGATCCACTTATCCGGCTACCTCCATATTCTGACAGACTTCGTCTTATAAAGCATTTGTTCTGATATAGTGCTTTATTTTTATTTTGACTTGCTTTTTCAACTTGTTTACTGTAAATCCTAGTCTATGGCGAGCTTTTTATGTGAGTCGGTACATATCGGTAAAAGGTTCACACACCAGACTAAAGACTCGGATTAGTTTATATCCATTTGATTCCTCTTTCTATTTTTCATTATTTAATTTAATTCTTTTTCTTATAACTTAAGGTCAACTGTGCTTTGTTGTACCCTTAAACGAATAAATAAGTAAAGTTTGCCTCGAGATAAATTCCTTACGGTGTATATGAAAGAATGTTTGGGAATAAAATTTTTTTACTATCAAGCATGGGACTCATTCATTGAAAAGTTTCAAACCTATTATAAGCCAGACGCAAAAACTACAGAGTAAAAACAGGTTTTCCCAACGAAAGATAGGTTCAATAAATTCATGTCGAATAAGTATGTCAAATTTGGTATCAAATATTGGTGCGCGTCTTATGTAAGACCTAATTTTTTGTGCATGGTATTCCGTACTACGAGCTACGAGAGAGTTAAAATGAGACAGATATAATTTCCATTTTCTGGTCTCCCGTTTCGAATTTGGTTGAATAATTTACCACAGAGAATTGAAACTATTTGTCAAAATAAGAAAAAATTTCCAAAATCTGAAAAAATACAAAAGTATACAATTGAACGCTTTGCAATACAGTTTTATATATCGAATGAATGTACTCTAACAAGCTATAATAGTAAACCAATAATAAAGATTATTCTACTTAGTTTAAATAATAAACCTAACCAAAAGCAATAAAATTTTACAATAACACAACATTTGGTGGCAGTATGATCGACCAAATGGCGAGAGAGTACAGTGTTTAACGTAAATGTTACAATAAAATAAAAGAAGTAATATTTTTAATTATAATATTTTCCAGGTTAGATGCTCACGCACACTGCATTTTGAATTCACTAAGTGACACCAAAATATTTTTTATTTAAGTAAACTCTTCCAAATTTATAAAATTCACACCTTTAACTATGCAAATCAATTCAATTGCTTTTTTTCCCCGATCGATCTGCTTCATACGCAGCTAAATTTACACTGATACGCTCAGATTATCCTGACCACAAGGGGATATTATAGTCTGGATGATCTGAATTGAATAAAGAAGAACGCAAGGGTGTTCGCGTGCAAAGCGCGCAGGGCCCACAAAAATAATCAAATTGATCACATCCGTATTGACTCCCGACACAAAGGCAGCCTTACAAAAGTTAGAATAAGTAATGCTAAAAAGAAAAGGTTGACTACTGAAGCAAAAGTAAACGTAGATGCACTCAGCAGTACTGCAACGCATAGAGCCTTTCAATCGAAATTAAACGAGCGTTTGGCCAGCGCAGTCCACGAAGAAGATCGAAATGAACAATGACAGAAAATATACACTGCAATAAAAGATACCTCTCAACATTCCGGGAGAAAAACGGCGCGAAAATCAAGGCATGAAATCTTTAAGACGAAGCTATGCAAGTACAGTGCGAGATAGGCGATATACACCCACTACATAAAGAGGGCGATAAAATGTTATGTACCAGCTACAGACCATTACGCTGCTAAACCGAATTTATAAAATATTCGCGAGTCTGATTTATAATAAACTAGCCCCTTATTAGAATTGTATAGGTAACTACCAAGCTGCTTCCAACCGGGTAGGTCCATCACCCATCAAATTTTTATTCTACGCCAGATTTTAGAAAAATCACTGGAACAGAACAAAGCCATATTTCGACATTAAAGCAACATACGATAGGTTAATAAGGGAAAATCTATACGAAGCCCTCTCTTTTTCGGGATACCAGAAAAATTGATACGCCTAGTAAAGTCCACTATGGCGAATTTCAGAAACACTGTGAAAGTCCAAACGTGTTTTTCAACCGAATTTATATCAGACAAGGGCCTATGTCAAGGAGACAAGCTATCGTGTTTTCCTTTCAATCTAGCCCTGGAATACTTTATCAGGAAATCGAAAGTTAACACCGAGGGAACCATTTTTTTTAATTCGGTACAAATACTTGCCTATGCGATACCATCTCTAAAAGAAAGCTTTTTAAATCTGAAAAAAGAGGCCAACAAAATGGGTCTTATAATAAATGAACAAAGAACTAAAATACTAATTTCCACAACATCAGGAGCAATAAGACATAGATACGGCCAAAACATCAGCTTTGGTGACTAAAATTTTGAAGTATTCGAAAACTTTCAATACCTAGGTGTCAACGTAAATATAGACAATAATATAACGCGTGAGATGGACCAAAGAATTACGTATGCATTTAAATGCTATTTTGGACTACAAAAACACTTGAAACACATCGTGTACCGTGTACCGCACACTAATTGTACCAGTACCAAAACAAACTTCAAGTAATATATTTGAACGTAAGATTCTGCGGAAAATCTTTAGAGGAATACAACAAAACGGAATATGGCGACAACGATATAACCATATACGATCACCCCGACATAATAACATTCATTAAAGCAAACCGATTACGATGGGCTGGCCACCTAATTAGAGTAAACGATAGCTATCCTCCAAAACGAATAATGCTTGTACAGTGTGCAGGTAACCGAAGAAGAGGTCGACCGAAGTTGATGGGGTCGATCAAAATGCGGAAGACTTAGGACTGAGATGTTGGAGAACACAAGCCTGAGATCGCGACGAATGGAGGCGAAAATTGCAACAGGCAAAGACCCGACCAGGGTTGTCTCGCCAATGATGATGATGATGGTAATGATAATGAAGTATTGTTATAAGATAAATCAGCCGAAGCAAGTTAAAATTAGAGAAAAGCTGTAAATATTAGGCAGAATACAGGGTATATTAATTATATTTCGGGGGTCCCAGCTCATTTGTATCACTTTGAATAATAGAAATCAGTACTTACCTGAAACACGGTCATCCAATATATTCAAGCAAAGTTGATCTTTGTTGTTGGGACACTTTTCCAAAACATGAAATGGTAATGAAAAATTCCCACTATCGACTCTTGAGAGAATTTCATTTTGTTTATGTAAATGTGTCATACCAAGGTGAAGTATGTTCCTATTCTTATAACTTATGTTTTTAGAATCCAACTTATTTTCTGCTGTCCTTTTTTCAAAGTTTTTTGTAAAGACGCGATTCATTTCTGGAATCATTATTATTTTATTTTTTTGAAAGTTAAGCGATTGTTGCATTTGCAGGACATCTAAGTGAGATGCAAACTGAACTGATATATTTCCATTAGCAAATATTCCGTATACACTATTTAATCTAAAAATTGTAACCAAAAAATATGTTTTATTCTTTGACGTATAATAATGTCTATTGACGGTTACATAATTAAATTTTTATACCCTGTACCTACCTATAGGTACAAAGGATATACTAGATTTGTGCAATGTATGTAACAGACAGAAGGAGGCGTGACAGACCCCAAGTTCTTTATACCGAAATGCTTATCATAACCTCGGGTAGTAATTGAGTCATGTCCGTCTGTATGAACATCTAGATTTCGGAGACTATAAGAGCTAGAGATACGAAACTTTACCAGCTGCTGCGCATATTTCTTGAGCAGATGAAGTTTGTTAAATCATTTCGATATCTTACCCCGTTCCCCCTAGTAGAATATTGCGCTTTTTGCAAACACCGCTTAATATTTTCATTTGAAACTTACCAGACATGCGTCATGGTTTCATGCATCTGTGTGTCAAAAATTAACAAAATCGGACGAATACAACAAGTGTTACTGTGTATTATAATGTATTATATTAAGTTCACCCCCTTTGCCAATAAACTGGAACAATCTTTGACTACACAAGATTATTCTTGTGGCCCTAATAAACAAACCCACATCCAAATTTTATCCATTCATAAATTACTTTTTGAGTTCTTAAGCAATATACCGGATTTGATTGCATTGTCGTTGTACAGGATATCCCAAAGTCGTCCGCGCCCGACTTTGACGTACGCCATCTTTTGAATTAGCACTCATTTCCCTATAACCCGTAAAGTTCCAAACCGATTTTAATTTGACAGATTGACAGGTTGACAGATGCGGGAAAAAAACGGAAAATTCTATCAGAGAAAAAAGGGAGGTCAAATATAAAAAAAATGAACTGAAAGATCTAGACGAAAATTTCATACTTCTGGCTATTTTTCTCTTCGAGAAACCGGCAATACGGACGGAAGGACAATGCTAAATCGATTCATTTTGGTACAAAGGTTGTGGGGTCTTACTCGTTGCCTTTTAGGTGTTACACACATTTTTTTCTCACAATCTTAATTTACTTCATGTTCTAGGTTTTTCTTGTGCTACTACATATTTCCAAAAAATTCCATTAACATAGTATTACTTTACTACTGATAATTCAAACCTATAGGAATACATATTTTAATATACTTACGTAATCAATGGAACAATTCGCCACCATGCATTCCGCCTCCTTCTAAAAATTCTTATTTTAGTTTTAAGAAATGGAAAAGCTACGCTCATGTTGAAAACGGAATAACGTGATATAGGATTGCTAAAATAAATATATTTAATTTTGAATTGTACATATAAAAATTGTGTGAAGTGCGCCAAAAATGCGCCACCTGGTTTTTTGTTGGCGACATTTGATAATTTTTGACGAAATCTACCTTGCCGAGTTGACAAATTATGTTTAGCACTCTCGTTACTCCTAGTTAGGAGTAGAGGTAGACTTTGAGATACCCTGTACCACCATATTGCAATTAAATCCAATATATTGCTTAAGAACTCCAAGAGATATTTTGTTTGCCAAATTTGGTTACGATATTATAAGCAAACAAAAATAAACAGTGGAATTTCGTATCAAACACTTTTTTTTTACTGATCGGTCCTATGGGGGCTATATGATATATGCAGTCAATCTATTTTGATCGAATTTGGTACAATAATTGAAAACTCTAAAACACTTCAGAGTGTTAAATTTGGTTACGATATCTTCACAAACAAACGAAATACAATGAATTATGTGCAAAAAACGTGTTTTTGGACGATCGGCCCTATGGCAGCTATATGATATAGTCAACCGATTTTTATCAAGTTTGGTACAGTGCTGGGTAACCCTAAAAAACTTCCAAATACCGAATTTGGCTACTATATCTTCATAAACAAACGAAGCACAACAAATTTTGTGCAAAAAACATTTTTTTTGTCCGCTTGGTCCTATGGGAGCTATATGATATAGTCAACCGATTTTGATAAAATTTGGTACAGTGTTGAAGATCTCTAAAAAACTTCCGAATGCCAAATATGGTTACAATATCTTTACAAACAAACGAAACACAACGAATTTTGTGCAAAAAACGTTTTTTTGACCGATTGGCCCTATGGGAGGTATATGATATAGGCAACCGATTTTGATAAAATTTGGTAGTGTTGAAAATCTCTAAAAAACTTCTGAATGCCAAATTTGGTTACAATATCTTCACAAACAAACGAAACACAACAAATTTTGTACAAAAAGCGTTTTTTTGACCGATTGGCCCTATGGGAGCTATATGATATAATCAACCGATTTTGATAAAATGTGGTACAGTGTTGAAAATCTCTAAAAAACATTTGAATGTCAAATTTGGTTACAATATCTTCACAAACAAACGAAACACAACAAATTTTGTAAAAAATCGTTTTTTTGACCGATCTGCCCTATGGGAGCTATATGATATAGTCAACCGATTTTGATAAAATTTGCTACAGTGCTTGGGAACTCTAAAAAACTATTGAGTGCCAAATTTGGTTACGGTATCTTTTTAAACAAACGAATTATCTATCTAAAACTTTTTGTTTTTTTTTGAGGTCCTCTGAAACACTCCTATGGGAGCCATATAATATAACCCCGATATCATAAAAATAAAATAAACTTGTCTCTCCTGACATAATAGCGCATCTAATCTGAAAATTTGGTTGCTCTAGCTCTTACCATCTCTGAGATCTAGGCGTTTATACGGACAGACGAACAGACGGACATGGGTATATCGACTTCTCTAGTCACCCTGATCATACTTTAGGTAACTTTGGGGGGTCTCCGACTTCTCCTTCTGTACGTTACATACATTTTCGGCTTGCACAAACACAATATACCCTTTGTACCATACGGTACAGGGTATAAAAAGATGGCGTACGTTTAAGTCGGGCGCGAACGACTTTGGGATACCCTGTACCACTGCTTTCAATAAAATCCGGTAAATTGCTTAAGAACACCAAAAGACATTTGATTGCCAAATTAGATTACGATACCTTCATAAACAACCAAAACCAGACGACTTTTTAACCAAAAATGTTTTTTAGACCGATCGTTCCTATGGGAGCTATATGATATAGCCAAGCGATTTTGATCAAATTTGGTACAGAGCTTGGGTACTCTTATAAACTTCTGAATGCCAATTTTGGTTACAATATCTTCATAAACAAACGAAACACAACGAATTTTATACAAAAAACGTTTTTTTGACCGATTGGTCCAATGGGAGCTATATGATATAGTCAACCGATTTTAATAAAATTTGGTAGGTACAGATCTCTAAAAAACTTCTGAATGCCAAATTTGGTTACAATATCTTCACAAAAAAACGAAACACAACGAATTTTGTATAAAAAACGTTTTTTTGACCGATCGGTCCTATGGGAGCTATATGATATAGTCAACCGATTTTGATAAAATTTGGTACAGTGCTTGGGAACTCTAAAAAACTATTGAGTGCCAAATTTGGTTACGGTATCTTTTTAAAGATATCTTTTTTTTTGAGGTCCTCTGAAACACCCCTATGGGAGCTATATAATGTAGTCCCGATATCAAAAAATTAAAATAAACTTGTCTCCTATGGATTAATAAGGGATCTTATCTGAAAGTTTGGTTGCTCTAGCTCTTACCATCTCTGAGATCTAGGCGTTCATACGGACAGACGGACAGACGGACATGGGTATATCGACTTCTCTGGTCACCCTGATCATACTTTAGGTAACTTTGGGGGGTCTCCGACGTCTCCTTCTGTATGTTACATACATTTTCGGCTTGCATAAACTTAATATACCCTTTGTACCATACGGTTCAGGGTATAAAAATGTAATTCAGTCAAGTGGGTGCCCGACAGTAGGCAAAAATTCATAGAAATGTTTTCATATTTTACCGAATTACCAGCGTTGGGTAGAAAATTTTCGTCCGCCAGCCCTACAACAACATCTACAACAAAAAAGGGCCAATCACTAAAAAAGTACTAATTTCACCTTACTTTGTCATCATCCGATTTTGTTTATTTTTAACAGGCAGATGCTGGTAACCATGACTCCGACAAGTTTGAGATTCAAATATTAATCGGTTAAGCTAACGGGGAACGGGAATTCCGAAACTTAGGTGTACATACAGACGGACGGACCAACGGACATGGCTTAATCGCTACCCGAGCTTATGATAGGCATTTTCTGTTGAAAATATGTACTATATAGCTGTTCTGTTCTGACCGAAAATAATTACAGTCGATATTGGGAAACTAAATTGTTCAGTCAAAAAGGCGGAATCGGACTCGAAATACATAACAGGTATAAAGTTATCATAATTTGGCGGCCAACATTATCATAGAAATGCACGTCCGTACCGTTTTCGCTTAAACTAGTAATGCCAGACAGACTGACGGGTATGGCTATATCGACTTCTCTAGTCACCCTGATCGATGAGATTTCCAAAACTTTATCCGTCACGATGCTGATGAGCCTGGGAGTCAACGTTTGTTTATAGTTTTATATTAGCTTGCCGCCACTTGAAATGGTTTTTAAGCGTAGCTCGCAAATAACAGTCGACCGTTTTTTACTTTGCGGCGGTCTACACGCAAGCATAACCGAAAAAACCATGCACGCTTGCTCTCTCTCTGAGCATAACACTTCGCTTCTCTTTATTTCGGTTTTCAGTTGAGTGTTAACAGTTGAGCTATTCTTGTTACGCTCTTTCAATAACAACTTATTGAGAGCCGATTGAGCGCTCGCACATTAAGCATCAGCAGACAACCGAAAAAATAAATGCTCAGCGCAAACGGTCTTTTACGTTTTAATTTGCTTTGTTGAGAATGCTGCACTTAGTACAGTAAAAGTAGGTTTTGACCTGGAAAATATTACACACTGGAATTTTTCTTGCTTAATGTATTGAGGACCATCCAAAAAGTCTAACACCAAAATGGTGACCTCTCCTACCCGTAGGGTTTACCGTTATTTTGACATTTGTGTAGGCCCATTTATCTCGAATTCTATGTCTCGTGTGTGACCAAAGTCAATTGTCCACATTATTCTAGAAACATGAAGGAAGAATTCTCACTGATTCTGAGTTCCTGGAATCAGTCTTTGATGTCACCGAACATACAACAGAAAGATCTTGGGGTCAATCCGCAGAAGTCTCAACAGGTTTTGCTCATAAAATGGCATAACATTTTCAAGTTCACTGTCCCGTCTCTCGGAGGGACACATCTTAAAAGATCAATAGAGGCTATCTGGATGTCATTCTCGCCTCCAAGCTTTCAGGAATGGAGTCTAGAGGGCACTGTGTGCTTACTGAAAAAAGACTTTTGGAAGGCGATGTGGCCAGCAACCTTATATCATTTTATGAGATATGCTATTCTGTGAAGACCTGGGCTGTCTGGCAATAGCGGCCTGTTCATGAACTTCACTTATTATTTTAGCAAGTGGAGCAAATAAGCAAAGTCTGCAATGAACTCCCATCAGATTGCTTTTGTCGTCCTGATCGTTGTTGTACAAAGTTAATGGGTTGTTACTCATTTCCTTTTAGGTGTTATACGCAATATATTTTTCCACACAATTAGTATAACCTTGTACCCAAAGTAAAAATGTTAATCTTAGAACTGTTGCTTACCAAGTAGCTGACGCTGAACGAACGTATTTCGCCGAGGGACACACACATATTCCAGGTTTAATACTACAATCGGAAATGTCACACCTATTTTTTTCATCCGACTTTTTATACTTTCTGCTACAAGTATTGCATGGCTTGGCGCAGATCTCTTTTCCAAATTCTTCTTTATACTGAATGTCAGAAGTTTTTGCGATTGACTTTAACGCTCCTCTCTTCTCTTTATTTCCAACTCCACAAGTATATACCATATCATTACCATTTTTTCGCTTATCATTTAATTTAAAATCAGATAATTCTAAGAAAGTCTCTATTTTCCGTTCTTTGTTATTTATCCCATTGCAGTTTTCGCATGAAGAAATACCATCTTCACACCTGCGGGCGTCTTTAAATTGCAAGTTTAAAGCTTTTAATATATTTCCATGTTTTCCACCCTTTTTTTTACTTTTTCCTCCACAGGTATCGCACGGCACTAAATCGTTGTCAATCGGTCGAAATTCATCAAGCCGAAAGGCCACATTTTTTAATACAGTTTCTGGATTTTGATTAAAAATTTTCCGTGCTTCAGTTGACTTTAATCCGAATTTCCCACTACTTTTTTTCTTATGCTGGTTACGTGGAATAATATCACTATTATTTTTTTCAGATAACAATTGCGTGGCCCTAGTAGTTGAAATGTTTGTAGAATCCTTTTCCACGTAGTTTTTTGTTATCACGAAATTCTTCAACATGGACATCGATTCCAACGGTCTTACTCGAGACTTAATTGGAGTGACAGAAAAAGTATTTTCTTTACTGTTTCGTTTATCTTGTGATTTTTTTTTTCTAAAAATTTTATTTAAATTTATTCTTTTTTTTAATGGTTTGGAATGGCGGCACATAAATTTGCAAACCTTTTCATCGAATGCGGTATTTAAAGACTTGTTAGTGGACTTGTTATTTTCAAATGGTGCAGTTTCATATTCTATAATTAAGCAAGTTTTAAGTTTAATAAAAAATATTAAAACCATGCAAATACAAAAAATAGGGAGCTCCACGCCCTGCTTGCATCGCAACACAACCCACTAACGACCTTTATTATTCATTTCAAGATATCCCGACTACAAAATCATCTACACTTTACTTAATTTTTAAGAATTTTTGAGTTTTAAAATAGTGTCTGCCCAACGGCTTTTAAATATCCTCTACCAAAGCAGTTCACCGCTTGAATTTGCTTCTGATTATGCAAAGATATAGCATTATATAGATTAGCAGATATAAAAGCACCAATACTATTGAAATCACTACTAGAAAGTGGATTTATAGCCAGGTGTTTTCACGTGTTCCCATTTGCTTCTAAATTTTCTGTACTACAAAATTGTTTTCTACATTGGCTTTGGTCAATTCCTATTCAGGCTAATGGCCCCTTTCAGTTGAAATTGTAAACAGGATGCGGCCACTGCGGGTTCGAGTAGCCATACCAGCACATGCGGATCTCTAACAATTATGGCAAGGCAAGGCATATAAGGTTAGGCATAAAAGTTTCGTTAATCCCGTAATATGGCAAAACTGAGGAATTATAAACTCACTACGATTTAAGCTAACTTCTGCACTAAACAATTGAGCAGTGATGACGATCGGCGTAGATAAAGCGACGATGCGCAAAGCCTTAGCCATAGATTTCGGAATGCCCAGATGGAAAAGCAACTAGAGGGAAATCTTGCGCAGCTAAGCATCACGGACCCACGAACCGTTCAAAACACCAACACCGACATGGAACGCCACTCTTGGACAAACACAGGACCATCTTAAGGGGTATACATATTATGGATGAGTATCCGATGACGTCCCAAAAGCTGTTGAAAGAACTCTTCCAGCAGACAGAAACGGACGGCGGCACAGCGGTGTCAGAAACTACACATCAATGTTGCACATACCCAACCGTCAATACATCAACCTCGAACATCCACAAAATAGAGGTGGGATTGATCTGGTCAGTATGCACACTGAAGAACATCTAGGGCACATACAGGAAAAAAAGGGCCCATCTAGTGCAGCATAGTACCTACCAAATATATTAAGCATAGAAGTGTTGTGAAATTCCTTGCCCATGTGTTGCGCATCAGTGGCTGTCTTAATGGCTTTCAGGCCGGTGTTCAACCTGTTTATTTATGATAGGCGCCATGAGAGACCTACAGCAGCATAGAAAATCCTTTGGGGTTGACACCGCGTCATAAGGCTTCAAAAGAAAGAATATCAATGTGAGGTACGAGGTACTGGCAGATGTCGTCTTAAAAGCACATTGGAAAGGCATGTTTGAAACCCTGGGTACACAGAGCGTGCTGGCTTACCAGCTGAAGTATGTATGTGCCAAAAGTGGATGGGCAGATATCCACCTCGGCTGGAATTACCTAGTTACCTATACAATACATGTATAATATACATTGTATATATATAATTACTGAATGTGAAACTCTAGCCAAAACAAGATCATCCACCTTTAGCCAACTTAAAGGCTAGCAGGAGGCATAATACATCCCTATGCTCATAGTGCATTTTTCCCCTTTAACATAGAACAGAAAAGAAAATATTTTAAAAATAAAAGGATTTTATTCTTACCACAGTAACTAAGCTTTTGCATACTCAAAGCCCTACCCTCTAAGGCTTCATAGTTATCAGATGCATGACGATTAGGTAAAGGAATCTTTTTTTTAATAATGCTTCTCGTCGTAATCATAGAATTCTGAAAAGGGTTAAAATTCATTTCAAAAGTTCAATTCAAAACTTACTTTTAGAAAATGTAAAGGGCAAATTACTATTGGCTCGCCTCGGACCACTTCAATCAAATATGGAGACAATATTTCGTTATTGACTCGCTGCGAAGGTTGATAAGCTTCTTCCAATAAAAAGAATTGTTGAACAGAATTTACATGAATGCTTGGATCAACGTGAATATTAATAATTAATTGAGATTCACATGATTTTTTCTTCATATTTTCATTGCTGCATTTGAATAGGATCGCATTTACGTTTGCCGAATCTACGGCATTTTTCGCAATGCAAAAATAGAGCAAATTATTTTGCGTTAAAAGCATAAGCGCAAAGATTAATGGAGTTTTTATACACTCTTGATACATCTTTAACTTAACAATGTAATAACAAATTTTAAAATTCATCTGCTGACAGCAAGGCACGGATTGCTTTGATTTATTAATTATAACAATCATCAATATGTTGTTTTTTGTTGCAGTAGTAGCAATATAATAAACATGATACACTTCGTAGACGTAAGCTTAGATTGAAGAATATCTTAGTTACAAGATTAGAACAGGTGCAGAACACTTTAAAATATTGAAATTAGAATTCAAGAGGCGACCTGCGTTGGTACAGAGTATTTTAAAGTCGGGCAGGACCGACAGACATGGCTATTTGGCTATATAGAGAATACATGTACTTTATGGTGCCCGTTACATACATTTGCACGAACTTATTATACCCTTTGTACCTTTGGTAAAAACAAATTTGCACCAGTAATTGAAAGTAGTAAATGGAAAACAGTAAAGCGGAAGCAGTCCCAGAAACCTTTCGTACCATCGTATTCAAAGAAAAACGAATTGCTGGAACTATTACATAGCAACATATGTGGCCCAATGAATTTGGCCAGTCTGTGAAAACACAGAGATCGGACAACGGCACAGAATACACAAATAATCAGTTCAAAAACTATTTAAAGGTGGCAGAAATCAATCACGAATATTCAGCAGAATTGGGTAGACGCGTGCCAAAAAAGGGGACTTCGGTGGAAATCATTCGTGCACTTTCGCATTTTTAAATATTTTCTTTATTTCTATATTTTATCTAATTCGGGGAATTCAGTTTTTGCACTAGAAATCGTTTATGGAGCGTAATAATGCATGCAGCAGTTGTTGCAGTCATTTGAAGTTGATACTTTGTGCAAAACAGACCAAAATATTTTTTCATAAAAAGTTGTGAACGAAAAAAAAGCAACTTTCTTGTGTTTATTTCAATTTCAATTTTATTCACTAAATCTAAGACATTATGAATACATGTGGAGTTTAATTTTTAAATACAGAGTTCAGGCTAAATTAGTTACCTTTTCTACTGTGAAATTAAATTATAATGAATATATAAATTAATAAATATAATTTTATTTATTTTCTAAATTATAATTTTATAACTGCACTATGTGCATTTTGTTTAGGCAGCACTATGTGCTTTCATTTTAGGCAGCACTATGTGCTTAGAAGTGAATCCAATTACAGACTGGAGCTTAACTCTCGCTTATCTTATAGTGAGACCTTAAACTAAGCTGTTGACGCGTCTTGTTCTGAGCTTTGCTTAAGAGAAATATTCTCTTTAAAGCGCAGACATATGAAAGCTTAATGTTAATGCACAGACGGACAAAATATCATTTATTGTGGCAATTACTTGAAAGGAAGGTCTTAACTCCTCCCTCCGAAATTCCAATCGTCCCCGATTGGTTAAAAAAATAGCAGGTCATTAAGAATTTAACTTTTTTTTTCATTTGAAATGATAATTTTGAATCTACTATTCTTTTTTCCTATAAAGGTAATTTTATGTCCGATATATGAAATTTTGAAATAATTTTGCAGGCAACAGCTTAAGATGAGGCTTTCGGCTTCCGAAAAATTAAAATAGTTAATTTTAACATTATTCTTAAGAACTCTTTTAAAGTGTGATATTTTTATCTTTCACATTCTTTTTTGACTTTACAACTTTTAATGTCTTAATTTATACTTAGATGATTTTCATTTCGCAAAATGTTTTTTCTGTTCAATCCATAATATTTTTCATTAAATTTAAATTTTTCTTCTTTTCTTTCCTCAATTAAATTTTTAAGATTAATCTTACATTTCTATTTTTTTCTTAAGATTGAAATTAATAATAAAGGAACTATATTTAAAAAGATTTACTCTTTGAAAGTGAATATTGAATCTTACAATTATTAAATTAGTCAAATAACTTTACTTAGTTTCTTATACGGTCTTTATGAACAATTTTTCCGCTTTCTGTAGTGATGGTAGAATGCTTATTTTCTTTCACTACTTCTTCTTTGTATCTTTTTGAAAGCTTAGTTCCTAGTCTCTTGTTTTGTTTTACAAAAACATTTTTTCCTATCTCATAGCCCATCGGTTCTTGTCTCTGTTTGTTATGATACTGTAGATCTTTTCCTTGCTTTTCAACTAGCTTTTTGTAAATTTCCTTCCTAATCTCTTCTGTACTTTGAGTACCTGATGAAGTGGGTCTACCAAAGAAAACATCGACTGGTTTTTTACCAGTAACAGAATGAATTGAATGATTGTATTCGTTTACTGACCAATCAACCAGTTCATTGAAACTTTTGTCTGGGTACTCCTGTTTTAAACATCTCATGATTTCCGCAAGTGTAGAGTGGAACCTCTCAATTTGGCCATTAACTTCACTCTTATAGGGGGGAGCGGTAAACATCTTAATATTGAATTCGCTTTCTATCATAAATTTAATAGGTTGTGAATTGAATGTTTTTTCATTATCACACACTATAGTTTTTGGTACGCCGAAATAAAATATAATTTCTCTTAGAGGATTTTTAATGCTATCTATACTTTTCCCTTCTATTTTCTTTATAACAGCTAACTTTGAGAATTTATCAATTGAAGTGAGAAGTTTATGTTTATTAGTAGAAAATATGTCAATATGGACAGTGTGTCCTGGGTATTCAGGTAGAGGAGTGTGTCCTAGTTTCGCATTATTAGGGTGGCGATCATATTTGTTTTCTTTGCACACCTTACATATTTTCGTAATTTTCCTAATTTTCTTAGACATGCTGGGAAAGTAATAATTTTCTAATATTTGCAATCTATTTTCCTTTTCGTTTCTGTGTGCGCGATTATGCGTCTCAATAATAATTCTATCTTGGTCTTCTGTACTGATAATGTCTTCTACTAAATGTTGTGTAAATCGAGTTTTGTAATTAGCGAAATGTATTGGATAGATTGCTTGAATTTTCAACATCAAGTATTCTGTTGTTTTTATGCCATTAATTAAAGAGGGGCTGAGACATTTTTTTAAATGTTATATCAGTAAGCTTTCAGAGTATGAGTTTTCTACTATTATATGTCTGTTATATGAATGAAATATTGTTTCAAACTTATATGAGGTTTCGGAACCCTCTAACATAAATATTTGGTTTTTAAAAACGTTAATAGGTGACCCTACGGAAGGAATTAAATTTCCTGAAGAACTATCACTGCTGTGAACGGTGGATGTCAATGAGTTTATGGTTGACTTTGGTGGTCTAGAGAGAAAATCTGCTACTACATTTGTATTGCCAGGTTTGTAGATCAATTCGTGATTATATTCTTCTAGCTGAGCTTTCCATCGTTTCATCTTTGCGTTTGTATTCTTATTGCTTAGAGCTTAGAACTTTTGTTAGTGGTTGATGATCGGTGAAAATTCGAATATTCCTTGCTCCGTAGAGGAAACACCTTAAGGAACGTAAAGCCCAAATTATTGCAAGCATTTCTCTTTCGTTTGTTGCAAAGTTTTCCTCTGCTCTGCTTAAAGTTCTTGAAAGGAAACATATTGGTCTACTGTCTTGAGAGAGTACAGCTCCTAAAGCATAATTGGAAGCATCTGTGGTGAGCTCAAATGCTTTGTCGAAATCAGGGAAATGAAGAATAACGTCATTGGACACCAAACAACCTTTTAAATTTTCAAATGCTTCTTTCTGTTGAGCTGTCAGATTTATTTGAGTTTTTTTTGACAACTTCTTGGGAATCCGTCCCATCTCACCTCTAAGTTGGTCAGTAAGAGGTTTTGCTATTTCCGCATACGCTTTGATAAATCTGCGATAGTATCCAGTAATTCCTAGGAAGGAACGCAAGTCATGGATAGTTTTTGGACGCTGGAAATTCATTATAGCTTCAACCTTTTTCGGGGTAGTACGAATACCATTTTTGTCCACCATTATGCCAAGAAACTCGATTTCCTCTTTGATAAATTCACATTTATCGAATTGAACCTTAAGATTCGCCCTTTCAAGGGTATCAAAAATAATTTTTAAATCACGAAAATGCTCATCTTTAGTTTTACTGAAAACAATTATATCGTCCATATAAACATAGCATCGAACACCTATATGGCCTCTCAGCACATCGTCTATCATACGTTGGAAGATAGCAGGGGCGTTTCTCAACCCAAATGGCAAACGAGTAAACTCGAACTTTCCATTATTAATGGAGAACGCTGTCTTCTCAATGTCTGCTTCGTTAAGGGGTATTTGGTGAAAACCACTTTAAAGGTCAATTGTTGAAAAATATTTATTTGAACCCAAGTTTGATAGAATTGTATTGATATCTGGAATCGGATATTTATCGGGAATGGTATCTTCGTTTAATTTAGAGTAGTCAATTACTACACGATGTTTTTGCACCCCCGATGCGTCCTCTTTTTTGGGTACAGCCCACACAGAAGCATTGTAAGCAGATTTTGATGGCCGAATAATTTCATCTTCTAACAACTCTGCCATTTGTTTGTCTATTTCATTTTTTAAAGCCATAGGATATGGATACGTCTTGGCATAGATTGGTCTATCACTTTTAGTTCTTATTTCAGCCTTAACATTTGTGACAAACGTAAGTTTTTTATTTGGCTCGGCGAATAATGTTGGACAAGATGCAATAAGTTTTGTTAATGCTTGGCTATCAACGGAACTAAGATGATTTAGTCGTAATAGTGCATGTGCAATTGGCTTTATCTTCAGCTGTTGAATAGAGTACTTGTATTTATCAAGTATTGTAAAATAACCTTTTTTCATGAAAATGTTTACATTTAATTTAATAAACGTATCATTTCCAATAATCGCATCAAATGTCGTTAGGCTTGGCAGAATATAAAATTTTAATTTCCCAACTTCTTTATTAAAAATAGGTATATTTGAATGATGAGTAATTATCACTACTCCACCCACTGAATTTACTGGAAAATGTTTATTTGGTATGGGATTTTGAATATGCTTTGGAATGATATAATTTTTATTTGATCCCGTATCCAACAAGAAATTTAGCTCATCACCATTCTTCAATTTAAAAGCAAAGTATGGCAATGATAAAGCTTCTAATCTAAAAAATTAACATTATCGGAAATAGGGTCAATTTCGTCGATTCCTTCCGGATATTCGTCAACATACTCGACTATTTCATTATTATATTGATCTGGTTGCGACTGGATTAGGGCTTCAGTATTATAAGTTCTTTGATACTTGCTTGGAAGTTGAGCACTCCGTGAAGGTGGACGTTTATTTGAATTATTGAAACTTTGGAAAGGCCTATAATTTGTTTGATGCATAGGTTGGGATTGTTGAGGAGACCCATAATTTTTAATTTGATGAAATGGTGGTCTATTTTGATAATTAACCTGCTTTGTTTGGATGGTTCTATCGATGTCCATTGGTTTAGGTGGAAGTGGTGGTCTGAAGTTTGGTTGAGGTGGAGGAGGTTGTCTGAAATATGGTTGAGATGGATAATATGTTGGACTATGTTTGGTTTGGAAGAACTGGTTTTGTTGCGGAAATTGTCTTTGCGAAAAATTCGCAAGTTCCGGATAAAATGGTTGAGGTTGGGAACGCTGTGGATGTTGCTGCTTATGATGGTAATAAATATCTTTATGCGAAGTATTAGGTTTATTTGTTGTAGCTCGGATTACAGTATGGGCATGGTTTGATCTGAAGTTCATATTACTTAATTTTAAACACATATGGAGTGCTTCTGGCAAATTACTTGGCTCTTTCACACTTAGAAGACTAGGCAGAGAACCATTTAATCCCCTAATAAAAGTGTCTAAAGCCTTATCCCTATAGGTTGCTGTCATTGTAGACAGTGCTTCTTCCCCAAATTCAAGACAATCAATTTTGTCCAAAATGAGAGATAGGTATTGATAAACTTGTTGGTAAAACTCTTCGACAGTGTTTCCACGCTGTGCAAGTGTCGACATTTGATACTCTAGAGTACCAATGTCTCTCTTGTCTGAATAATGTAGTGTAAGACATTTCTTAATCTTACTCCAATTTAATGGAGTACGATAAGACTCAAGTGCTACATCAGCGTCGCCTACGATTTTATGTCTAATTGTGTGTAATATAGCAAAGTATTTAGGTGTATTTTGATTCTGACCATACATCAAAAGTATCCTGTCAACTGATTTTCTCCACGAGCCAAATTCCCCTGGTTTACCTGAAAATTCCCTCAGGCATTTAACCATATCTGGTATCCTCTCTGCAGATTCAAAGTTTCGGCTGAAGTCAATTGATGGCTCCAAATCATCTTCCAAAGTAGGCTTTAATATTGATGAGACTGTTTCTGCAATGATATTTACAAGCTCCTTTCTTTGATTGGTGGTAAAAGTATATGGTGATGATATGGATGAACTGGACGCATTTGCGCATAAATTTAATTTAGACATTGACGCAATTACTTGTTCTTCCTGATTCATTTTTGCTAGTTTTACTTACTCTATTTTAATTGAAATTCAAAGTAGTTGTAACTTAATGTTTAATCTATTCTTAATAAAAATTTAAATGCTGCTCCGGTTCTAGATTGCGTTGAGTTTAGGCTTCTCTCAATGTCGTGTTGTCGTGATGTCGTCTTTGCCTCCTTTTTTAAAGTTGAATTTTTTTATTCGCCTGATTTGTTGACGTTTCCAGATAAATTTTAATTTGTAAATTTAGTGGATTTTGGACAGCTATGCTCATTCTATTATCGTCTTTTAATAATTGGTTTTATTTTTTTAAGGTTATTTAATTTGTTTAAATTTTTATTTTATTTTTTTTTTATAATATTTAGTATTATCGGTACTTATTTATATTTTTCTGTATTTTTAATTGATATGAACGAATACTTTTAATTGCTTCAATTTATTTCGTTTGATTAAGTTGGCAAGCGTTTGAATACTTTCGGTACGTACTATTTAATTGCATCAGCTTATTTTTTTTCTTTTGCCATGCAGTAACGTGTTCTTGTTTTTTTCGCTTTAACCTTCTATCCGTATGTTGTTGTTGTTGGAGCACCGAATTTTGCACGTGGGTTTTATTTGTGCAAAAATTTTTATTTATCTGTTATTTTAATATCAATTTGTCGATGCGTTTAATTTTATAATTATTTTTTTGCTTTAATTTAGTAAGCGAATTGATCTGTTGTAATGGCAAGACGGTACAGTCAATCCTTTTTCTAAAGTACTGCGACTAAAGTACTAGGGGGCCACTTCTAACAATTAATTTATTAGTTCCGCGATTAATTTGATAAATGATGAAACAAACTCGCGGTCCCTGCTCGGGCGCCAATTAATAAATATAATTTTATTTATTTTCTAAATTATAATTTTATAACTGCACTATGTGCATTTTGTTTAGGCAGCACTATGTGCTTTCATTTTAGGCAGCACTATGTGCTTAGAAGTGAATCCAATTACAGACTGGAGCTTAACTCTCGCTTATCTTATAGTGAGACCTTAAACTAAGCTGTTGACGCGTCTTGTTCTGAGCTTTGCTTAAGAGAAATATTCTCTTTAAAGCGCAGACATATGAAAGCTTAATGTTAATGCACAGACGGACAAAATATCATTTATTGTGGCAATTACTTGAAAGTAAGGTCTTAACTTATATAATAGATTTAGAGTCGTAAGAGGCGGGGAAAAAATTACAAAAAAACCCATGATTATGATGGACTTATATCTTGGACTTATTCTATGACTAAACTAGTTATTTAATAATAAATTATTAATATGCGTAAACTCGGAATATGTGCATCTATCCTTAAAATTGTTATGGAGACAGTTGACTGTCTCTGAAACGAATTCAATTTTTGCCCTGTTATGTAAATCAATGGTGGAGTGATACCAAGGAAGGTTTAAAAACATTTTTAACAGTTTGTTTTGTGTAACTTGAATTCTATTAGCGTGACATTTAGCTATATCAGCCCATATAGGGGCTCCATAATACAAGGTGGCGCAAAAGAAGTCATCCGATGTTGTTTGGCTCTTATTTTTTTTCTAAATGAAAAACTTCGATTCTGTTTTTTGATTATGTTTATTTAGACCTTTAGAATTAATTATGTTAAGTTGAGAAGATGATGTCGGACAAATGGGCGCCGTCACAATTGATTGCCATACGGGCTCGTTTTATGGCATTTTCCATCACTTCGGCGAGAGTTTCGGGCGATAAATTCTCGCATTCGTGTCGGATATTTTCCTTGAGGGCTTCCAAGGTCTCAGGCTTGTTGATGTAAACACGGGACTTCAAAAAACCCCATAAAAAGAAGTCCGGGACCGTTAAATCGGGCGATCTGGCGGGCCAGTGCAAATCGCCAAAACGCGAAATTAAGCGACCCGGAAACGCGGCCTTCAGAATGTCGGTTGTGGCTCGTGCAGTGTGTGCTGTTGCTCCGTCCTGTTGGAACCACATGTCCACCAGTCTTAATTCGTCCAGTTCGGGCAGAAAAAACTCGGTCAACATTGCCCTATAGCGCGTACCGTCCACTGTTGTCGTTTGACCCGCGGCGTTCTCGAAAAAAAAATGGCCCGATGACTCCTCCAGCGTGAAAAGCGCACCACGCAGTCACTTTGAGCGGGTGTAATGGCTCCTCGTGCATCACTCGCGGATTTTCGGTTCCCCAGAAGCGATAATTTTGTAGTTTTGATGTAGGGGAACATGTTCAAATCTTTCACCAAAAATTCGTTGCAGGGACCGCCGGCTGAGGCCCAATTGCGTGGCACGTCGTCTGGTCGATGTTTCGGGGCTCACTTCGACGTCCTCGGCTACAGCGGCGATATTTTCGGCAGAACGGGCGCTCCGGGGCCGGCCACTCTTGGCAACGTCTCGTGTGGTCCCATACTCTTCAAGATTAGTGGCTAAACGGCGCAGTGTTTGCGCAGTTGGTGTCGGACGGCCGGGAAATCGGCGACGGAATTCGCGCTGCGCCAATACCACAGACGAATTGTTACGCAAAAAAATAGACACAATTATTCCGCGTTCTTGGGGAGTGTATCGCTCCATGGCTTATTCACTTGTATTCTGTATCTGTCTAGTCCACAAATGTCAAAACAGATTTGATATTGGCGGCCATTTACAAAAATGAGAGCATCTTCCAATAGGTTGATTTCTTTTGCGCCACCTTGCACAACACTGATTGAAAAATCGATCTGTATAGATACATTTTGTTTTCTAAATTAAGACGAGAATTTCTATAAATAAGTGGGTCTTTAAAGGTTAACTTAGTGTCCAAGACTAGTCCTAAATATTTTACATTGCTTTCCCAGTTAACATCAACCAGATTCAACTTAATATGGCTAGTCGGGAGGTAAATATTTTTACGTTTCCTTGAAAAAAATATAGCTTGGGTTTTGTCAGCATTAACAAGAATTTTCCATTTGTTGAAATAACTAACAAGGATGTCAAAAGCATCTTGGAGGTTATTAGTGATATTAGAGGCTAAAGATCCAGAGCAAAGAATTGCGGTATCATCAGCAAAAATAGATGGTGTGCACTCTCTGAGATGTGGAAAACCGGAAGTATAATCTTGTGTTTATAGTTGTGAAAAAAAAAAATATTATTGTGTTGCTGTAATTGTTGTTTTTCATAAAAAATATTAGATTAAAAAAAAAAAATACGATTTTGGATTTTTTGATCGGTCAAGCAACGATAAAATCTGTTCGTTCTTCGCTGCAAATACAAGTGTTGCATCATATGGTGAAATATTAAAAATTGCCAAATTTTTTATCGCCATTCCCGCTACCAATGCAACAGTTGAGTCAATGGACTGATGATCGATTGTCCGTACCGAGCGTGCGTGACATAATTACGGTCCAGTTTAATTTCAAAGACTTTGATTGTAATGAGTTCAAGAGATATTTACAGCGTCCAGAAAATCAATATTTGTTGAAAAAATTATAGTTTAAAAAAACTAAAAAAAACACGCTTTAATAGTAAACCGAACTAAAAAGTAGAAAATAATTTTGATGTTTCAAGAGTTTGTATTACAGGAATAGAAAATTCCGACAATCAATTACGACTAGTTAATTTGGAAAAAGATTAAATTAGAAATTAAATTGTTAATAAAATAATTCAAAAACAAATAAAAAAAAAATTATAGTAAAAAAAGCGTGGGGTGCTTAATATTAAATGTTACAATTATTTCAGTAGTAGCTATTTATAAAATTAAAGTCATTATGAAAATATAGTAAATTGCACCCCACGGTTTTTTTACTATAATTGAATTATTTTATTAATAATTTAATTTCTAATTTAATCTTATTCCAAATTAATTAGTCGTAATTGATTGTCGGAATTTTCTATTGCTGTAATAACTCTTGATACATCAAAATTATTTTTTACTTTTTAGTTTGGTTTACTATTAAAGCGTGTTTTTTTAGTTTTTTTAAACTATAATTTTTTATTTTAAGACTAAAAACAAACATGCGACTTTTGTCAACAAGCCTACTAATTATTTTGAAAAACTGTTGCATACTTTTAGTGTACATTTTATATTTTAAAACCTGATGATACTAGTCAGGATATTATAACAAAGTTATTAAATAATTATATTGTCATCAGTCCTTGACCCCTGTGCAAATTTTCAAGATGATCAGACTTCTTGAAATAGGTGAAAATGAAGCTGAAAGATTTTGTTACATACATACACACATACATACAGGTGAACCTAATAAAAGCATGTTAAAAAATTGGATATTCTGAAAAATATGTCACACACTAGTAACTAAGTGATTATCCGTTATAAATTCTTAATTCGTATAGGCCCCTACGCAGACACGAAAAATGAACAAAACTTCATATAAGAAAGATGGCGTACGTTAAAGTCGGGCGCGGACGACTTTGGGATGCCCTGTACCACTGCTTGCAATAAAATCCAGTAAATTGCTTAAGAACACCAAAAGACATTCGATTGCCAAATTAGATTACGATACCTTCATAAACAACCAAAAACCGACGAATTTTTAACCAAAAATGTTTTTTTGACCGATCGTTCCTATGGGAGGTATATGGTATAGTCAACCGATTTGGATCAAATTTGCTGCAGTGCTTGGGTACTCTAAAAAACTTCTGAATGCCAAATTTGGTTATAATATATTCACAAACAAACGAAACACAGCGAATTTTGTACAAAAAACGATTTTTTGACCGATTGGTCCTATGGGAGCTATATGATATAGTCAACCGATTTTGATCAAATTTGGTACAGTGTTGAAGATCTCTAAAAAACTTCCGAATGCCAAATTTGGTTACAATATCTTTACAAACAAACGAAACACAGCGATTTTTGTAGAAAAAACGTTTTTTTGACCGATTGGTCCTATGGGAGCTATATGATATAGTCAACCGATTTTGATAAAATTTGGTGCAGTGTTGAAGATCCCTAAAAAACTTCCGAACGCCAAATTTCGTTACAATATCTTCACAAACAAACGAAACACAACGAATTTTGTAGAAAAAGGTTTTTTTGACCGATTGTTCCTATGGGTGCTATATGATATAGTCAACCGATTTTAATGTAATTTGGTACAGTGCTTTCGAACTCTAAAAAACGATTGAGTGCCAAATTTGGTTACGATCTTCATAAACAAACGAATTATCCATCTAAAACTTTTTGTTTTTTTCGAGGTCCTCTGAAACACCCCTATGGGAGCTATATAATATAACCCCGATATCAAAAAAATAAAATAAACTTGTCTCCCCTGACATAATAGCGCAACTAATCTGGTTAGTTAGTCACCCTGATCATACTTTAGGTAACTGTGGGGGGTCTCCGACGTCTCCTTCTGTATGTTACATACATTTTCGGCTTGCACAAACTTAATATACCCTTTGTACCATACGGTACAGGGTATAAAGATGGCGTACGTTAAAGTCGGGCGCGGACGACTTTGGGATACTGTAATGAACAAAAAAATTAATCATCTGCCATATAAAGGTATTAAGTCTAAATATTTGAAATGGATGGGAAAAATTGGGAAATGTGGGAAAGCTTATCTCTATTGGTTAGATTGATTTATTTTACTACTAGGGGGCTCTGCCCTCTGCGTGCTTCGCACGCCAACCCCCGCTTTTTTTCTACAATTCAAATCATGCTGATTATAATATTCTTTGTATATCTCTTTACTTCCATTATTTACTTTCTATATCTATTTTAAAATACCCTTTACCATCCCAGGTCGCTCCTCGAATTCATAAAAATTAAAACAACAAACCTAAATCGCTATATTACTTTAAATTTATTTTAATAAAAGTACGAAAATCAAATAATGGGTTATACTTGAAGCACCTTTTGATATGCGATATTTTTGGTTTTGTTATAAGGCGCAAGAACAAATAAAGCGGATGGTTTGCCAACTCGCGAGCATGCCACATACAATTGACCATGAGAAAAGAATTCATTTTCCAAGTTCAGCCCACAAACACTCAAGGATTGGCCTTGTGATTCGTTAATCGTCATGGCAAATGCCAGGCGAATCGGAAATTTAATTCTTTTAAACTAAACGGGGACATCCTTTGGGATCATCGGAATTCTCGGAATCAGAACTTCCTCACTTTTAAATTTTCCTTCGAGTATCGTCGCGTGAATCAAATTCATCATCATTTTTCTTACCACCAAACGTGTTCCATTACATAGTTTTGGTTGATTTGTGTTTCGAAGCAAGATGATTACCGCGCCATCATTTAGATTTAAATTGTGCGGTGGTAAGCCAGGCATATCAAAGGAGTTTAAAAATTCAATTGGATATTTGGTGGCTTCGTCTTCGTTTATAACACAGTCAATAGATTTGAATGAATACAAAGTACCAACAATTTGATTCTGTTTTACAAAGCTTAAATCATCTACATCTTTATTTTTAGCCGCTAAAATTACTCGCTCACTCAACTATTCGTTATTTTTATGGTTAGCAACTATGTTCGGGAATACTTTGCTTATGAGCTCGTCTTTTGATGAGACAAAAGTGCAAAAGTTCAGAGGAAATGAAATCAATCTACACGATTCATCGACAGGAACACGGCCATTACCAAGAGTCAGCAATTTCTTGGAAAAATCTTGTGCAGATAAATCGTTCAGCAAAGCAACTCTCATATTTGCTGTTAGCTGCAATTTTTTCACATAGCGCCACAGATAAGATGATTTGAGGTAAGCGTTTATTTCATCGGCAGCAGTCGATCTTGGAATGATTGGCAGTGTTTGCCGGAAAACGCCAGACAATAAAAGCATTGCGCCTCCAAAACCTCTCGAATCATTGAGCAGATCTGTCAGTGTTCTATCAAGTGCTTCCAATGCGTGTTTGTGTGCCATTGTGCATTCGTCCCAGATGATGATTTTAGACGCTACTAAAATTTTGGCTATTGCGGAGTGTTTCGCAATGTTACATGTTGGTTGTTCAATATTTTGAAACTTTAACGGAGATTTTAACACTGCATGCTTCTAACAATGTGGCCGCTATTCCAGAAAACGCAACTGCTACCGCAATGTCGGATCTCGCACGAACAGTGGCCAAAAAAAAATGTCTTCCCTGTTCCACCAGGGCCATCCAGAAAAAATAAGCCACCATTTCCATCTTCAATTGCCTTCATTAATGTATCATAGGCTTCTTTCTGTTTGGGATTCAACAGAGGTACATTTGTTTAAAGCAAAAACAAAATCGAATACAAACATTGCGCCGGGTTTTGCTTTTTATGCATTTTTATTTTGATTATGCAGAACGCAATTAAATATTTTAAGACTTCATATTTTAAGCTCTTTGAGAAAAAAGCATTGTTGCACCAAATCAGTTTTTTTCGAAAAATTAATTTCCCTAAAATAGTCATATAAAATGATTAAAAGTTGATTTTGTAAAATGGCAAAGAATAAATTGCAAATTAAATAGCGAAGAATAAATCATCAGTGTAACGCGCATACTTAGGTGCGGGCGGGCAAAGTTAAAAAGGAAAATCTAAAAATAGCCCATACAATTCTCATGCTCTTGCAATTGAACTCGGCTCTAAACTTCGTTGTTCGCTGTCGGCGGCGATGTTCACAAATTTAGCCGCAGCCAAATTTGTTCATTTTTAGTTTCTGAGCATTCGTAACCTTTCTTAAATGTGGCTGCTATGACACTTTACAATCGCGTTTGCTCTTACACCAAAAATGGCCAAAAATACGAAAAAGAGTATTTATCTATCGTCTCCCATTCTGCTGAACTGTTTTGCATTGTGCGCACACGGGCACAAGTCATTTTTAGCCGAAACAAAACAAAACACATGTAGCCAGCACAACTGAGCAACGAGCAACCATTCACATTGCTCTTTTAATGAATCGGTCTGCGCTCAACGAATAACCGATATTTTTGTTTTACTTTTGTTCTGGTTATTCGCCAACCGTTTGGTCGCGAGCGAAAAAATAAAGGTCTTTTGCGTTTGTATGCGTGTATGTGAGTGAGGCGTCTGTTTGGGCTTGTTAGTAGCATATGTTTTTTAAGGCACGGGAAGACTTTAAGGCGTTATAACTTGGAAACTACTAGAGATACTTACTCGATTTAAAAACCAGTCTTGTGTACTTTTTTTAGATCTACAATTTTGATACACACCAAAAACGAAAAAGGGCAAGGGGGTGGGTAAAAATACGAAAAAATGCGTTGTTTTTACTTTGGCGCCATCTACCGCCGAAAATATAAACTTATGGGCATACCTTCCAATACAAATAAAACTTCAAACTTCAAAAATTCAATTTTAATCATTTTTTGCCTTGAAAGTTTTTTTGTACGACTTATAGAATTCGAGATAAATGGGCCGACACAAAAAGTGCAGCATTCTCAACAAAGCAAATTAAAACGTAAAAGACCGTTTGCGCTGAGCATTTATTTTTTCGGTTGGTCTGCTGATGCTTAATGTGCGAGCGCTCAATCGGTTCGCTCTCAACTGTTAACACTCAGCTGAAAACCGAAATAAAGCGAAGCGAAGTGTTATGCTCAGAGAGAGAGCAAGCGTGCATGGTTTTTTCGGTTATGGTTGCGAGAAGACCGCAAAGGAAAAAACGGTCGACTGTTATTTACGAGCTCTGATATATACTCTTTGCATCAAACTCTATTTATTGGCTTTTTACCCCAAGCAAGCATGCCTCAAAGCACACTACCAATTTTACCCCACAAAACGCTAATCTGATAAAAAAAATGTTTTTTTTTAATTTGTATTTTTTTTAACTAAACTAACACAAAAGTGTTTTTTATCAAAAAAAAATAACATTTGGTATCCAGAGGGTTAACACGGCTAATTACACAAGAATATGATGTCCATCCAGCAGCATTTGCGGGTATTTGGCCAAGTAGCATAATGTCTCGAGAAGCTGTCAAAGAGTAAGTTTAGTCCAAAGTCGAATCCAACTATTTTTACTATCCTGTGGCTTGAACTGTACTGAAGAGCTGCGACGCAGGGTACGTCCCTGAAGATCATGATAGAGGTCAACAAGAAGATAACCGCCAGGAAGACACAGAAAGATGGCAAACTGGTAAACCTGGTGGACCTTAGTTGGATTACAACCAAGTATGTACGTGTAGCGCCGTGTAATGTGAAAAGTTTCAAAACTGAAAAAAACTAGTTGGAGACATCGAAGAACAAATTTACAGCTCTCCAACAGAATTCGAAAAAATATTAACAGGCAGAAAAAAATAAATATGGCCAGGACAAAGTTTGCAAGTTAAAGAAAGCTATTTATTGTCGAACCCAAAGTGGTCGCCAGAGTTTGAAATGCTTAACAAGAAACTAATTAAACCAACGACCAAAATATGCTCAACCACTTGAAATTTTAACTATCCACAAAATTTCGAAATGAAAGACTTTGGAATATTGTCGTATTGGCTGAGGATCGAAAGAAGGGTAAGACTTCATTGGAATGTATTGGAATAGTTCCGTTTGATCTGTGTGCATGCTTGTCATCTCTTTTTTTTCCTTTGTTTCAATATGCAAAAGTCAATAAATGTCCTTTTTCATATAAATAATAGCATAGCAATATACAGACATGTTCTAGATCAGTGGTCAGTGGTGGGCAATCTCTCATTTTGCATAACTCGCGAGGCTATTGCATCAAAATCTGCCGCAGCGCAGTCGGCTCATGCCACGGTACAATCTCTCTCTCGTTTTTGTTTGATTGCGGATTGCGGATCTTTCTCTCTCGTCTCTCGTGCGCTTTTGCCTTTTGCTTCTGTCGAAATGAAAAGTAATTGGCTGTATTTACTGAAATTAATTTTGTATTATTTTTTAATGTTTTAAGAAAATTTAGAACTGTTCAGTTGAACGGATTATGGTTAATTTTAATTAAATATTTTTATTACAAAATTTGTCTATTAAAATTGTGTGTACATGCAAAACCAAAACGAGTGGTATGAAAGTAAGGTGTTCCGGATTTAGACAAAACAGGTCTTCGAAAAGTTATGTGTTGTCGTGTTGCACAAGTAAATTCAAAGATAATTTTATGAATGGATGACATTTTTTAGCCATTTCGGGATATGAAAAGCAATGAGTTACATTATACTCGTTTAAAAAAAGGAAGCGCCAAATTTAAAATAATCCCATTGTATTAACGCAAGTAAAAAAGGTTGTGCCTTTTTTGTGCGAAATTAAGTGAATTAGACACTCGGCTATAAATGTTTGCGCAAGTAAACAACAGATGGGGATGGAAAAACAATTGACCGAACTGTTAATGTTATGTTAGTTAACAGAAAGCTGCTGATAGTTAACAGATTAAAATTGTTGTTATCCCTTTGATGATTTTATTTACTAAATATTTTAGATTTTGGAAAAATCTTGGAAAAAATTATTGACAGCAGCTATTTGTTTATTCAAAATGTGTTTTTGAAGTAAAACTTTTTAGGCGTCATTGTGACTTGAGATTCTGTTATGGTGAGAAAAAAGTTTTGGAAAGGATCGAGAACCGGGAAGGAGAAGGCGCGGATGAGGAAAGGCGTTACGTGTAGTCTCGGCAATTTTAAATCAAAATTTTTTATTTTAATAATTATTTGCAGCATTTCGCAATTGTAAAAAAAACACACGAAAGAAGAAGCACAAACTCAAATTTGGTTTTTCTGTAATTATTTCATTTTCGCAGCAATAAAATAATAAAAGTCGATGTAATTCATAGCTACTTTAGCCTACAGGTTTAATTAAAATAGATTTTATGCTTTGACTCTGCATTTTTAATTCAAGTTTTTCAATTTTAGTGTAATTTGTACCAATTTACAAATGTAAACATACTCTGGAAAGAAGAAGAAAACTCAACAACTTAACTCATAAAACTCAACAGGGCTGTTCACGCTTTGGCCTGTTGACTTTTTCAACTAATTTTCAACTACTCAACTCAACACAAAGCGTGAATACCCTAATTATGAACTTGCATGTTTATTTTATCTATTAAAATTGTTTAAATTCGAATTTATTCTAAATTCAGTAGTAAATTACTCGAAGTTTACTATATCGCGTTACATTATCAAGGAATTGTACATTCTAGCGCTCTCTTAAATAAACAATTTATTAATATAAATAAGCATTAAGTAACTTTTAGTATATCTAAAGCACATTACAGGTTTTTTGAGCATTGATCATTGATCCTGACGGACATTTAAAAACTTCGGTTGCGCTCCCACCTTGTGCAACGAGCCAACCCAATCTGCAATATGAAATACACAAAATACATACATATAGTACAGTAAACGATGGCTCAAAAACGACGTCTGCTGGAAAAAAAATACTTAGTCGATTAAACTTTCTGGGATTGTTTGGGACCCTGTTCTAAGTCTAAAAACGAGTTTTCGTATTTATGGGAAAAGGTCGTAGTACCCACCCCTGGCAATATAAGTTGGTACGGTTATTGCATGATATTTTTTTTCTATCTTTTTTTAAATCGATAAATTATCTATCAAATAAAACTTAAATCAAGGTCATAGACCAATTGGTTCAATTAAAATAATCGTTCAATGTACAAAAATGGAAATATTTTTTTTTTTGTTTTTCGAATGATTTGCAAATGTCTTAAAACCAGTAGTTTTTTCGGAAATTTTACCCAAGTATTTTGTTAAAGTAATTGAAATTATTATTTTGAGATATAATTTTATTGGCAACAATTTCGATCTGACAACCCGTGAATAAGTATTTTTTCCAGCTGAAACTCTTCGTTTACTGTACTAATATAATAATAAACTTTAGCTTATTTACTTACATGTTGTCAAACTCTGCAGAATTTGTGTCAATTCCCAAATAGTTAGACTCGGCACAAAGCTCTTGCACTGAAACCAGAAAAAATATTTGTGTCGGAGTCAAGTTAAGGCCAGGAAGCCGAGCCATTCCTTTTATGGGACCAGTCAATGACAGCATGGAGTGATACGATATCTGCATTCCTCCAGAATGTATAAGAATATCCATTCGGCTGAAATTCGAAAATATGTTCACAGATTGCGGAACGCAACGCATTGCTTTATCGTCAAAGGACTTGGTTATTGAACGTAAAATCTCTTTAGCAATAGAAACTCCAACCGATGCGTAATGCAAATAAGGTGGCAATCCAGCATTGAAATATGGTATTAAAATTACCGACAAGGGTACAACTGAAATTTAAGAAAATCATTTTTAGAATATAGGTACGCTTTATATTTTTTGAATAAAAACAGACCGATGGAATGACTCAAAGTATCATAAAATATAGTCGACACAATTGGATAAGCCCACCTGAAATAAAAAAAAATTCTTATATGCATGCACATGTAATACATTTTTACCTACGCATCATGTGTGTTCGTTCCCATATTGATTGCGTTGGGAACCAATTTATTTTTTTTATATATTTCCAGTATATTCTTAAACCAACTCTCGGGGTTTATTTGCAAGGAGCCAATTTTTTTTATTAATTGCGTTAGATTCGTGAATCCCTCCCATGGTTGAGATTGAATCTTCAACGCGGATAATTTCACTAATGCTGCTCCTTTTAATGAAGGAGCCCTTTTTAAATGAGCTTTTAGTGATTTAAATATTATTTCCGTCTAAAAAAAGCATAGGATTAAAAAATTTAAATATTTTATTAAGATTGACTTTACCTACCCGTTTGACAAGGTCTTTTAAATCGTCAGATGAGTGCTGAAGAACATATAAAGCCGAGACGATGTCTGGTATTGCCCACATGGTCGCACGTGTGCACACTTCTGCACTTGGAGTATCTCTTGGTAATATTTCCAGTGCACCTAACAATAGTATAGAGTTGTGTGCCACTCGAGATGGGTATTTAGTTAAAAATTGACCTAATGCTTTGAGATAGTCTGAATTTCTTACAACAATTGGTCCACTCCAATTTCTTGGAATTAGGAGTGTCCAGTTTAACTGAAAGAGTACATGTTAAACATCAAAACAATGTGTCTTGCATGTAAAATATACTCACAATTGGATACATTTCCTGTAGGGTAGATATATTATATAGAACTGAGCTGTCCCAAAAGCCACGTCTCGAGTGCTCAACTTGAAGCTACAATTTTAAATTGCTTTTATTATATAAAAGTTACGTTTACTTTTTATATTAAATAATACCTTATTGAGATCTTTTACGAACATAGTTATGGTGTCCTTTTCAGACATCCGTTGAGCTAGTGACAAATCATTTGGTAAAAAGCTGTCCAAAAGAGCTCCTAGCAGTTTTGGAACACCTTGTTTTACGCGATTAGGTGGTGCCTTCGGGCTCATCCAACGAACTTTATTCTAAAAATTTATAACGATATATTGTATTACTTCGGTGCGCCAAAAGCTTTATTTTTTGTTCAATCAACTGTTAACGAACCACTTAGTCAAAAAGACTTAATTTTTATTTTAATGGGTCGGATTGTTCTCACAACGGGCATAGAAAAGATTTATATGTCTGAACTGTAGCAGTGCCAAGACGTTGGTCTTGGTTGGTTTTCGATCTTAATAAGAGTTGTGGCTGTAATTAGCCTTAGCTTCATTAGAAATTTGTATATAGTTCTTTTAATGCACTCAAGGCGGGTTTTTCTAGTTTTCACGACACTAAGCTAAATTTAAAATAAAAAAATAAACATAAAAATCAGAACTTTAAAAAAAAAAAAATTTCGTCAACTGAAAATTAAACCTTAGTGTTTAGAATACAGCTACTCGTATTATGATTGTGGCACTGCACACTGGGCCCGCGTAGCGAGATTTTGGCCAATATACACCCAAAAAAATGCCAAGTTTGGACAATAAGAGTGTTGTAAATATTTTAAGACATATTAAGGGATCCTGTGCCTAAAAAATTTTATATGGCGTTTCAAAGTTGACTTTCTGTATTTATTTAGGCGTGGTGATAATTTGCAGAAAATTTAATCTAATGGACCAACTCTGCGCAAAGATTCGTTTTTTAAAAGTGGCTTTTAAACTATACGACTATATACCTAAGTGCATAGCATGAAAACAATCAATGTCGATTTGACTTGGACGGTAATGCTGCAATATAATTTTAGGGGGTTTATCTTAAGTAACTATATACCTATACTAGTTATTTTATGGGTAATCCAAAAATTGACAGTACAATTTGTCATACAAAATATTAATTTTAATTGCATCTCAACTTACCTCTAAAATGGTAGACGATGTACTTAGGCCACTAATAATAAGAAGCACATGAGGTCTTCTTCCATAACTTAGATCATAGTATATGTCTACAAGTGGGCTAGGCCCTAGATCATATAACTTAGCTACTAGCTGTGCAATTGACGACGGACCTGTTGTACCAATTGTTAAATATCCTCCTAGGGTATCAAGAACTTCGCCAATAATAGATGCATTTGTGCTTTGTTTTAAACAACTTTTATACAAAACGCGCAACTTTTCAAAAGTAACATCTAAGCTTTCATTTTGCAAAAGATCTATAATTTGTTTGAGGTTAGATTAAAAACCAGGCTACTAAAATAAATACACTTACTTTGTATTTGTAGATCAATAGATTTTTGAGAGTTACCCATCTCTCCGAGATGTGATGTATTATCGCTAATCTCGCTGTGCCAACATCCAAATTTTTTAAATTCTGAGCATGGATCCTTTTCCCAATTAAGCTTTCCATGAATATTCTTGGCCACCATTTCACAAATAGCCTCAGAGCATTGAGGGGGAGAAGAAACAGTTGGTGAGCAACCATCTCCTTCCATATAACAATCCCTTGGCAATGGGGATGGAGCTGTGCTAATTAAAAACAATATAGGTGACGCAACAAGTAAGGTAGTCACGAGTAATGTGGCAGATGTTATTGCCATTTTGTGCACCGCTGCAGACGTGCGTAGCCAAACGCATGGAGCGCAACAGATCCATCCAATAATGTTATTCTACAAAGATGATAGTGAAAAGCCAATTTATTAAAGAGTCACTAAGTATTTTTCCTTACCTTGTGGTAACGTCCTGCATAACTATCTATGTTTGAACTTTCAATTATTTCAATTTCATCGTTTTTACCAAATTGGGTCGGCCCAACAGATGTTTTAAAGGATAGTTGTTTTTGTAGAAGAGCAGCACTACTTCCTCCAGAAGGATTTGCTGCAGTAATAACATTGCGGCTGTTGTTTGATCCAAGACCACCAAGTCCGTTTTTCCGAAACGCGTTACGCGAAGTTGAATCAGCTGTCATTGTGCGTAAGTTCTAATAAAAGCATTTAGATAATTTTTTAACTGGTGATTTTTTTAATCTGGTTGCAAAAACAAACAAATGTGCTTGCGCACATATATTTTTGATAAATCAATATTTGCACAAAGAGCAACTAAATACATACATACTTATGTATTATGTATGGGACTAACAGAAATACTTGTAGTTTAAACAGTTTAGATTATTTTGATTAAAACATACCAGGTCAAAATTGAATATTCATTATAAGGATTTTTTTTATATTTGTATTGATGATCAATTTTTGATACGACTGGTCATTTTTGCTGTTTGGAGTTTGTCTAGCAGCGCCGAGAGACAACTGGTTATGCAAGGAAATGCGCAACTTTTGGCTTTCCCTGCGCATGACGTCAGAGGGCATTATAACACGTTACCTTTAGTATGAAATTGATCACACATGCAAGCACACACTTCATTATATTAAAAAATTAGGAAGTTAAAGTCGGGCGCGCCGACTTTGACATACTCTGTACTTTTGATTTTTTCAATTTTGTCATTGTGCTTAGGTTACGATATTTTAATAATTTTTTTTGATCAATTTGGCAAATTTCATGGAACCTTTAAAAAACTTCCGAACGTATAAAAATGTTTTAATTGTATCAGTTTTAAATCTACTACCTACTACAAAATAAGTAGACAACGAAAACTACATTATTGAAAACCTTATCATCATAAATTTTTGCAGGAAAAGGAAATATGCAGATATGGTATAATATAATGATATGATTAAAATAACAAGTGTAAGTAACTGAAATTGCATAAAAGAAAGAGTATACAAACTGTTATTACTTTAGTGGTAATAAGTTTATTATTAAACGTACGTCTCTTAAAAAGGTGAAATGAGAAGTTCACCCTTTTTCTGAGGTTTACTCTTTCAAATTGCTGGCATGCGCACTGGATCAGCGTTCTCAATTAAATGTTGGTGTTTATGTGCCAGTGTTGGGTACCCAAGATTTTAAACGTCCGCAGTGTTGCACACGATTTACATCAGCTGTTAGAGCTAAGTTAATTTTAAAATTTAATTAATTTCTTTTCTTTATAGTCATTTTTAAATGAATTTTTATATTGTATTAGTTCACGCTAAAGTCATTCAGGCATGTTCTAGATTTAGATTCCGACAAAAGTCGAATCGTTTTGAAAAGTTTGGCTTTCAGCTGTCGAAATGAAAAGTAATTGGCTTTATTTACTTAAATAAATGCATTTAATGTCAATAAAAATAATTTTGTATTATTTTTTAATGATTAAAGAAAATTTAGAACTTCTCAGTTGAAAGGATTATGGTAAATTTTCATTAAATATTTTTATTAAAAAATTTGTCTATTAAAATTGTGTGTATATGCAAAACCAAAACAAGTGGAATGAAAGTAAGGTGTTCTGGTATTGGTTTTATTTATTTTAGTCACGAAAGAAACAGTGTGTCTCTAGTAACAAAATGTGCAATTTATCGCAATTATTATCATTAACCAGCTGCTTTTTGTTAACAAATAGCAAATTTTTAAAAGGCGTTAAACATAAAAACATGAATTATCGTCAACACTTATTACTTATGCTTTTTTGTGTAAACAATGCTATAATAATGACATGCATTGCCATTGAAATGATGGATGAGAAAAAAAAGCGACGAGAGGAGGCAAAACCCAGGAAAAGGCAGTGTTTGGGTGACCGCATATTTAATGCGCAGAGCTGAGTGTGGACGAATGGAATAGACGCATTTTAACGCACATTAATGTTACAATTGAATTATTTTATTATTATAGCTATTTTCTCATCCTTTCCCAACGATCCGCAACGATTTTGTTGACTAGCCATAAAATTCGCGTGCAAAATAAATAGCTGCACATAAGTTTTGTTTATGGCGCCAAAACCAAACAGCTGTTTTTGCTGAGTGCGCCGTCTATGGTTTACTACTGGCATCAAAAAACAAGCAACACTGGTCTACATACCACCTACAAGAACAGTTTGTGACCAAACGTTTGTGAGCGTTTTTTTTTATATGAAGTTTTGTTTATTTTTCGTGTCTGCGTAGGGGCCTTAAAACAACTCGTCACAAGTACTGAATATCGATAAGCCAGTAATATCGCCTTTTCTACTTTTAGTGATGCGAATTTGGTTTCCGGGGCACCGCTGAATGTATATTTAGCCCGCGCATTTCGCGAACTGATTAATTTTTATATTTTTAGTTGTGACATATTGCGGCCCCAAGTGTTGGCTCCGACACGACCATTTTCGTCACTGCTGTGAACTCCAATTCAACAAAGGCGATTCACTGGACGTCTGTAAGTATTCTTTGCTGTCTGCAACTCGACTACACGTACAATTCCGTCTTCTCCAGGGAACACTTTCACAATGTACCCTAGCGGCCATTCACTACGAGGGGTGTCATCTTTTAGGACGACGAGCGCACCGACCTTCAAGTTCTCTACGTTCTGACGCCACTTTGACCTGTGTATCAATGTTGGAATATATTCCTTTATAAAGCATTGCCAGAACGCGTCGACCAGCAACTGTGACACTTTCCAATTACGTTTCTCAATTGTGTTATTGAGGATTTCACCAAGTCTGTGAAGTACGCAACTTTGTGGTATACAAATGTGATTGGGACAAAGTCCAATCTTGTCATCAGATTCCAGTACGTATGGACGACTGTTGACCAATATTCTGCTTCTAAGAATATAGTTTACAGAACTTCATCACTAGAATTATCTTTAACGGATAGTACCACTTCTATTGCTCCATTAAAGCAACCGACGAGTCGCTCTCAGCATCCGCCAAAATTTGGTGCATTGGCGTTGTCTGACCACATGATTTTTATGGGTCCATTATGCACGAATCTGTGCTGAGAGGGTGCGCTGTTTCCATGTTTATTGCCCGAGTAGTTAGGCACGTGAAAATGACTCCACAATGTTTGCGAAATATTTTTGAAGTTCTTATGCCTCGGCTTTCTTTGGTGTAAAATGGACCAAAATAGTCCACGCCAGTTGCGGTGTACGGTTTTTTGGATTTTGCCTTTTTGCGCTTGCACTAAACGCTGCCATTAACTTTGGCATCCAATATTCCAGTTTGAATTATGGGATTATGGGAGCCTTGTCCATGTCGAGATTTTTTTACATGTTCGATTCGGTTGGCTACTCGCATTATATTTTTTTCATCTAGGTTGACGCAATATTTTGTAAGACGTACTTAGTTTTGCTGACGTTTTAACAGTTTTGAGTTTTGCCAGATCTTCTGGGTAGGAATGTTGCTGAACCACCTTGGCCCAAGCTGTTTCTGCCCATTCTATATCATCCACATTTAAATCGCCTGATTTGAGCTCTTTTTCATTCCGTTTTGACACATCTATATATATAAAAAGAGATATGTTAGTTACACCATTTATAAATCAAGAAGGGCTGGGTCGATTTTGATGTCTATGGTTTGTTGGATTCGTCTCCACAATGGTTAACAGAGTAACTCATAAAATATCAGAAAAAATCACATAAAAAGAAGTAAACCACGAAATTCACTCACGGAGGCAGGGGGCCAGACATCGACATAAATCTAAAAACTTCATCATTTCAGCTCCATAGCTCTTATAGTCTCTGAGATCCTTTTGCAGACTTGGCTATATCGACTCGGCTGTTGAATATTTATACTTTATGGGGTCTGCCACGCATCCTTCTGACCGTTAGATATCTAACCACATTATGAATACAGGAATCGAAATGTAAACAAAAAAATCGACCACCAATACAACACTGTCAAAATGGAATGAATAAATATATTTTGTTTTATGTTGTCTGTGATTTTTAAGAATACAATATAAAGGTTATTGGTAGATTTGTCGGTTTAGTTTGAGTTTTTGATATTAAATCTTACTGCCTGACTGTTATTATTAAGAATGCCATGACGAAGAATATCGAATCTCTCAGAACAAAGCCGTAATGCAATTAGGCTTCGGAACACTGCAAATCAATCAACTGAAGCAGAACGAGAAATCGCACGAGAAGAGTGCCGTTTTGGTATGGCCCGACTTCGTAATAGTCAAACACATGAGCAAATAGAGGCAGCCCGTGAAACGGCCGGTTGCCAATGAGAAATCGTCGAGCTAATCGCATAGATCAACAACAAGAAAATCTTCGACTTGCAATAAGAAATACGTCAAGTGTTGATTTAAATCGAGCAGCATTTCTATACGATTGCACAATTGATTACACCGCATCCTTCCTTTCTCATTGGTCCAATGGACGTTGTTTGTGGGTATTGTGGCGCATTGAAGTTTGCTGGTGAAACGACTGGTTAATGGCAAAGTAAAAAAGTAAAATTGCCATTAGTGACTCCTCCGTCTGAGCGATTGCATTCGTTGCTTAGTGGAGAATTATCAGAATCACAAAATTTTTTAGTGATTGGGGCAGACATTATCCAAGAGCATGGATTTAATCCCACATTCAAGGTAATTTATGTTGTTTCTTCAAAGATAAGATTTAAGACAAAAAAAAATTGGTAAAATGTAGTTGGTTAAGTCTCTGTATTTGTCTCTAAATCAAATAAGGGATGAAAACATTTGTGATTAAAAATCTGTAATACTGACTTCGCTTTTGAAGATTCAAGGCCAGATTCACCATCGGATTGGATCATTGCAACCTGTAGAAGATGAAAACATTTGTGATTATAAATCTGTAATACTGACTTCGCTTTTGAAGATTCAAGGCCAGATTCATTGCAACCTGTAGAAGATGCACAACATAAATTTTTATACTTCATGATCTGCAGCAACTACTTCATGAACATCATGCATTAGTCAGGCTGTTCCAGACTGCTGACTACAAAGTCGTGATCAGGGCGGATAAACGACCAGCTGGAACACACGAACGCAGATATAACGCTCCAACAATAGATGAAGTTGCAATCCTGATAGTTAGTGATAACTTAGAAACACGCGAAATTGTGCTTACCAGAGACCTGCAATGGTACACCGGAACTACTCAAACACTAGTTTGAAACAAACTCATTTTCATACATGCTCATTTTAACGCATATCAAAAAATTATGTGCATTATTTTGTAGTAGTTTCGTTTTGATGTGTGTATATAAACACAGTATCATTTGAATACAGACCTCAAAAATTACTTAGTACGTTTTTTTATGTATTGTTTTTTGCAGGGGCATTTTCATGCAGCATCATTGTAACATAAACAACCAAAAATATATGAATACATTTACTATGTTTTATTATAGTGCTACACGGTAGTTTTTGCTTGTTGCTTTAGTTTTTTTTTACTATGCGCCTTATGTAAATACAAACAGTGCTGATGGTGTTTAGCATTAGGTGAAGCGTAATATAAGTGACATTATTCTCTGGTCCTGGTGGATTTTAGTATTAAATATATGATCTCTCTACTTTGACATGATTTTGTTGTACATGCTTTTTCTAAATGCAGTTATGTACGTTGCTTTGTGTAGTTAGTTAGTGCAAGCCTCTAGCCACCATTCGGTACTTATGCTAGCGGTTTTAAAATTTTCTGTCCAAAAGCAGGTATACAGATATATATTAACTATATACATACCGCCGACCGTTTTTTACTTATGCTAGCAGTTTTAAGATTTCCTGTGCAAAAAATTTATATATATTTACCAAATACGTACCGCCGTACAGCTCTCATTATTATGCTGCCTCTAACGCATACGCAAAGCAAATATAAAGATGGCGTACGTTAAAGTCGGGCGCGGACGACTTTGAGATACCCTGTACCACCACGATATATAAAAACCATGTAAACCATGAGTCTAAGTTTTATAGAAAAAAAAATATCATGCAAAAACCGTAGCAACATATTATGTCAGGGGGCGATGTCACGCCCCCCACCCACAAATACAAAAACTCGGTTTTAGACTTAGAACAAGGTTCCTAATGATCCCTGAAAGTTTCATCCATTAAGTATTTTTTTCCAGATGAAACTACAGACCGCATACCGTTTTAAATGGAAGGACGGACTGAAGGAGCTCTATGACGACGATGACATAGTCAAGTGGATAAGTATGCAACGGCTCCGCGGGTCAGCTTCCACGAATAAGGCTTTCAATGCGGATGCTATTCTTTCAAAAAACCAGGTACTGGGCTCACTCGTTTAGAAGTTAAGATATTTTCTTGTGTACCCCAAAGACATATTATGCCCAAAAAATGTTCACAAAAATATAACCATCATTTCATTTATTTTATTATATAGAAGAATACATAAATCTATAAGGCACATATTATGAGCATATTATGTGCATATTGAATTTATTTTGAAGAATTTAAAATATAAGGCTTTGGCGTACATACTCTTCTAGATAAATATAGTATAATAATATATGTATGTATAATATATGAAAATGTGTAGTATGCCCTATGGTGATTTAAGTTTGTATTTATAAGTAGCTACTAGTACACTAAATTGACTTAGAAAATTGCATTTATTATAAGAAGGTACAAAACTCTATTTAGAAAATTTGCAACATTCAAAATTTTGATAACATTACTACAGTTCCTTTAGCTGATGCAAGCATTTAAGTTGACAACCATTAGCGTATATTTTAAAATACATATTTAATATAAGCTTATTTTTTTGACTTTAAAGAAGTATCTTGTGCATTTTGAGTATCTCTTTCGTAATTCCTAAAGTATCCATCGTACTTGCTAACATCTCTAGACATACCAGTTGAAGACACCATGGATGGAAGGGCCCTTAAAAACCCATATAAGCCGGATGGAATAGGCGGAGTTGGTGGTATAAAATATCCACTTCGGTTATACAAAAACGGCATTAGTCCAGTTACATTTGTATGTAGAGTCAGTACTGCTTCTAAGTCAGACTCCTGCGCATGTTTTAAAAAATCGTTAAAAACATTGCTTGGAATCATTCCAAAATGATCAAAAGCGTCAATATAAGAATCCGTATCCCTTTTATATAGTTCGACGAAATCTCCCAGTAACTTAGCCACCATAGCCGATCGTGCTTTACTTATGTCTTTTAACGGATCTGGGTTTTTAAATAAAATTGGGGGTTTAACTATACCACCAAACTTACTTAAAAATTTCAAAATTATTTTCTCATGTCCATCTTTTGGTTCCTGAGTAAGCCTCTTTAGAACTGATTCTAAATATAAGCAAAAGATCTGCCGGGCCTGAAATAATGTCAGTTCAGATCCACCTCCAATTTTTTTTATTATTTGTTTACGCAATCTTCTTCCCTCCTCTTGCGATTTTTCAATAATTTGCTTTTTCACAAATGGAATGTTGGAATCTCTTTCCAAGGCTCTTTCATATTGTCTTAAACGGTTTTCTTGAGAGTTGTCATCTTTTTTACATCTCGGGTCTTGACAATATAAACTAGAGTGCAGCAAAAGGTTATAGTTATGTTGTGGCATCGGTGCTTGAAACGTTTGGCCTTGAAGATGTGGCGTAGACATAGGAATACCACTTGCGGAATCTAAAAAATTGCCATATCGTTGCATTGTATCCCTCGTAGGAAAAATGCGAACAAAGCCTCCTCGACGAGCATATTGCAATCTGGCATTGCGTACAATTCTTTGCTCTTCTAACGTTAGTTGTACAACCTTTGATTTTTTTTTTTTCAATTTTTTTGATTGAATTGTGGTGCTCACGATGGATGAATCTATGCTTCGATTGCAGCTTGAGCTACGAAATCGAGACATTTTGTTTTCACATTGCGCTCGCGTTTCCGGACTGTATGCTGGAATACCAACGCAAGTCAGTAAATCCGCAATAAGGCATGCTTTCACTTTAGTATCCAATGGACTATCCACACCCATTGAAGGTGACAGATTAACTTCTAGTAGCCAGGGCTTAAGGCTACTATCAATTAAAATATCAAAACCATATAACTCAAAGCAGTTGTTAGTGTTGGGCACGAACATCCTACACGCTGATGTTATTGTTTGAGCGCATGATAACACAGCTTTTATTATTAAATCTTCAACAGTTAGCATCAATAAGTCGGTATCACAGCCCTGCATTTTCAAATGCCTCAATAGTGCTGATAAGGTCCATTTATGACCGACATCCTCATCCTGTGCATCAGATGATCTTATATAATCGGAATGATATTTATTTATGCTATAATTACAAAGGTGCATGCAAGGATTCCAGAGGTTGTCGACATGACTATCGTATCGTACTGTAGCTATTCTAACAAGCCCCTCTTCGTAAAGATATATAATAAGTGGATCAAAGGATGTTACTAAAACATACACTCTAAGGTCACACTTATGCCCATCAATACAAAGAGGATCGGCTATGTACTTCGATACTAATACTTGCTCTTCTTGAGGTATCTGATCTGGCTGAAATTAAATTGTTTTAGTATAAACTTAATGAAAAAAGAATATATTTTCCTTACCGTATTTACAATAAATATTCCTCGGCCACGGCTCGAAGCGGCCGGTTTGACAATCCATGGTCCTCTATATTTGTTATGAGCCAAAATTAGATCGCGAGATTCCAAAGGAAGAATGAATGATTGCGGTACAATATCATAATGTCTCATTCCCCGCAAATGCTGCATTCGAACAATATTTTTGTATAGGCGGTCCTTCCTAGTTATTTCATAAGATCTGTAGGAACAACAAAAAAAAAAAAAGAATAATTAGAAGTTATTAACAAAACGCAAATTAATATCACTTGTACTGACTTCAGTAAGGTATTTGATTCACAAACTCAACTTATTTTAGTCAAACTCTCTCGTTAAAATTTTTCGGCTTTAGTTTAGATTAACTAGTATATGAAAAATATTAGTTTTAAGGGCTATGCGTCTAAATTAATATATACATATATTATTATTATTACATCATAGAGCCCCCATAGGACCGATCGGATCAAAATCGGCTGACTATATAATATAGCCCCCTAGGGTAGAAAACGGTCGAAGAAAAGTTTTTAGGGCATAACTTGTTTTTGTTTATGAAGATATCTAAATTCAAATTGACAATCAAACTATACCTAACTGAATCAACATCGGTTCATTATAACCTGTACCTTTTTTTTAGCACAAAGGGGTATATTAAGTTTGTGCATGCTGAAAATATATGAAACATAGAGAAGGAGACGTCGGAAAACCTCAAATGATCAGGATGATTAGAGAAGTCGATAGCCATTGTCCATTCGTCATTCTGTCTGTCTGTACTAAGGCCTAGATCTAAGGGATGGTATGCGCAAGAGCAACCAAACTTTTGAATTGGATCCCTTATAATCCTACGGAAGACAAGTTTATTTTATTTTTTTGATATCAGTGTTATATCATATAGCTCCCATAAGGGCCTCAAAAACAATATATGTATATATTTCAGAGCTCGTAAATAACAGTCGACCGTTTTTTCCTTTGCGGTCTACTCGCAACCATAACCGAAAAAACCATGCACTCCTGCTCTCTCTCTGAGCATAACACTTCGCTTCGCTTTATTTCGGTTTTCAGCTGAGTGTTAACAGTTGAGCAGTTCTTGTTACGCTCTTTCAATAACATCTTATTGAGAGCGAACCGATTGAGCGCTCGCACATTAAGCATCAGCAGACCAACCGAAAAAATAAATGCTCAGCGCAAACGGTCTTTTACGTTTTAATTTGCTTTGTTGAGAATGCTGCACTTTTTGTGTCGGCCCATTTATCTCGAATTCTATAAGTCGTACAAAAAAACTTTCAAGGCAAAAAATGATTAAAATTGAATTTTTGAAGTTTGAAGTTTTATTTGTATTGGAAGGTATGCCCATAAGTTTATATTTTCGGCGGTAGATGGCGCCAAAGTAAAAACAACGCAGTTTTTCGTATTTTTACCCACCCCCTTGCCCTTTTTCGTTTTTGGTGTGTATCAAAATTGTAGATCTCAAAAAAGTACACAAGACTGGTTTTTAAATCGAGTAAGTATCTCTAGTAGTTTCCAAGTTATAACGCCTTAAAGTCTTCCCGTGCCTTAAAAAACATATGCTACTAACAAGCCCAAACAGACGCCTCACTCACATACACGCATACAAACGCAAAAGACCTTTATTTTTTCGCTCGCGACCAAACGGTTGGCGAATAACCACAGCAAAAGTAAAACAAAAAATTGGTTATTCGTTGAGCGCAGACCGATTCATTAAAAGAGCAATGTGAACGGTTGCTCTCTGAGACATTGCTCAAAAACTCAGTAAATAAGAGTTATTTTTGGACAACGCAAAACGGTCGACCTTTATTTACGAGCTCTGATATATTTTGATAGATAATTCCCATTCACAGTACCAAATTTTATTAAAATTTGTTATATATAGCGAAAAAACGTTTTTGGTGCAAAATTCGTTGGGCTTTGTTTGTTTATGAAGATATCGTACCCAATTTTGGCGTTTGGAAGTTTTTTTAGCTTCCAAGCAATGATCAATTAGATACAAATCCAGGAAAACTGCACCTGTTTGAAATGCATACAGCTAAACGAAGAATCATAAAAACTTAAAACAACGCTTAATTAATAAACTAATCAATAGTTTATACCTGTTGTATGAGTTTCGTTTGTTGAAAAAATGTTCCAATTCCTAGTTTGCTTTGAATTATTACAATTAGTGTTGTTATAAGTTAAAAAAAAGTTTTAATTTATCAAAAACTTTTAACTTTTAAAAAGCTGCAGCTAAATTTTGGATCGCGATCCAACGGATTTATTAAATGATTATATTTACAGTGCAACATAACAGGATGCAGTTATACTAAGTTCAAAATTGAATAAATTTTTAGTGTTGTGTTCATATTTACTTGCACTTAAAGTTACCTTGGAAAATGATTCACACGTTGGTATGGGGCCAGATTTCGTAATGTATCTAACTTCATATGCACACCAGTCCATAGTAGGTTAAAATTATTATCTTCGCCTGTTATTTCTGTCAAACCATGCACATTGAATAATTTTCTTAACAACTTTGTTTCCGTATTAATAAATTTGTAGGTAATTTCTAGCTTGTACGCAGGCATGTTTGTTCCGAATTCATCATTATCGACATCAGCTACCATTTCATCTTCTTCATTTCTATTGGCATTTTTATTAAAATCAGACGTTTGCACATACTCAGTTTCTTTAGGAGTTTCATCTTCCAATCCAGTTTTTAAGTCACTTTCTTTTTTATCCAATTCAGTATTTTTTTGTTCGCATTCACTTGAAAAATCTCCGTTAGTATAAATCAACGTATCACTTGAAGAAATTGGGGTATGTTTCACGGTTAAGGAACTTTTTGTTTCTTGCTTTGACATTTTATTGGAAGTAATAGAACAAATTAAATCCAATTGACTAGTTTTTTGTAAAGAATTTTCACGCTGATATTTAATAGGAGCACCATTATTAAGGATTTCACTTTTTTCAGTTCCTAAATTATTTATATAAATTGGATCATCTAACGCTTTTTTCGTTTTTGGATTTAGGATATTGGTGCGAAATACCAAAACTGCATCACGAGAGTTGATTTTTCCACTTGTAATCCAATCATTCTCCTTCATATGCTCAAAACTTTCCTTTCTGGAATTTATAAAAAAAGAAATACGATTGTGCATAAATACTAAATTGAGGTTATGAAAATGTTATGTCAGAGTCAGAGAACTGCAAAATTCCCTCTTTTCTTGATTTTTATCATACGCAAAAATTCTTACTCAATTCCAATCACCTCAAAAAACACAGCGTTCAGTAAAAATCAGCTCATGCTGACGATCGCATCATTCGGATCATTTTCAGCCTTCGGTCCGAAATGTTTGGTTTATGTTTAATCACTCAACGAAACTCAGCGTTGAATAAAATCAATACATGCTGACGAACGCATGATTCGAATAAATTTGAGGCATGTGATTGGCTCGTGTCTTACACGAGTCATGCAAGTAACCGATCGGTGTGGATTGCACTCATAACACTAGTTTACAAATTTAAGGGTCATCGGTTCACTCGATTCTTAAAAAAGTGTTTTTTAGGGTAATTTGAGGTCGAGAAACCGAGCACCGTTTTCGAGATATGACAATTCTTACCCGATTTTAAAGATCTTAGACTCGAAAAATTCGTAAAAGAATTCGCCTTCAGCTTAAAGCTTAACGTAGTTTTTAAAATTTTTTTTTCGTTAATGAAAATCATATTAAAAATGTGTAATTTTGAAAAATGGACAAAAATTACACTTTTTTCGACTTTGGTTGCCTGTAACTTCTATAATTTTTACTTAATCTATAATCTTATTACTATTAATCTTAAAAAAAAAAAATAAAAAACTTATAAAGTTTGCGGAAATTTGTGTGTTATACTTGTAAAATTAAAATGCGATCTACAAGCAGCTTAATTTTTTACTATCAGGTATGTTCCCGATTTCGATTTCGACTAAAAGTGTCGGAATACAAATGAAAGGTGTTCTGCATTTCGACAAGAGTCGAATCGTTTTAAAAAGTTTGGCTCTCAGCTGTCGAAATGAAAAGTATTTGGCTTAATTTACTTAAATAAACGCATTTAATGTCACTGAAATTAACTTTGTATTATTTTTTAATGTTTAAGAAAATTTAGAACTGTTCAGTTGAACGGATTATACAGAAGTGTTCCCAATTTCGGATTTCGATTCCGACAAGAGTCGAATCGTTTTGAAAAGTTTGGCTCGCAGCTGTCGAAATGAAAAGTTTTTATCTTTGCTTAGTTAAATAAACGCATTAATCAGGCCTGTTCTAGATTTCGACTCGTTTTGAAAAGTCATAACAAATGGTGTTCTAGATTTCGACTGAGTTCGAATCGATTTCGAAGCGTTTTCGAATCGTTTTCATTCAGACCAGAAACAGCTGGTAATTTGTAAAAATTTACAAATTTGGCTTTTGTTCTCTGACCGCCCGCAAACCAAAAAATTCAAGATCAAGGCCAAGAAGGATGTTGGAACGAATGAGAAGCGGGTAATGAGGAACCAAAAATTCAAGATCAAGGCCAAGAACGACGCGTCCCGACGTTGGGACGAATGGGAACAAAACATTAGGTTAAATGCATGAACATCACATCAACACAAACACAGCCAGAGCCAATGCTTCATATCGCTTTGCTTTGGCCGAGCCCAAGTCCACGCAGAAACGTCACAACACAACACAGCGAGCGAATGCTTCCTTTGCTTTTGCCTTTGCCATTCATTCGTGTCAATGCATAACTACCATTGCTGTTGCTTGTTGTTGGTGCGTGGCTTTATTTTGTGTTTGAGTTTGCTTTTACCCTAGACGAGCCCAAGTCGTTGGATAAAGTTTCAACGGCACTTTCGAACTTGTAATGAACAATTACTGCCACCAAAATATTTTTTTTGTTTTCTGGTATACCATTTTTTTTTTTATATTGGTTTTGTACATTTAGATTATCTTTATCAATTTTGAATAATTAGTTTATGTTATTGATTTATTTAGTTTAGTTGCTTTATTTATCACTGTTATACGTTATTTAAATATAACGCATACCTTAGTCGAGACACAAACCGAGGTCATTCGATTTATAACACTGCCACTTTCGCAATGTCACTTTTGACAAGTGCTCTCTTATTTTACAGCTATGGCAGTAATTGGGATTTTCCGTAAAAAACATTTCGCGTGGAAAATCATGGTAGGGTGGGTATAGAGCGAGAGCTATGGTACCTTCTGCATAGCTCCCTGAAGTTTATTGGTAATATTAGTTATTTCTTTTCTTTACTTTTCCATTAGGAGTTAAATTGTGGTCTTTCTTCCCCTTTACTTGGCATTAGGGATTTTATTTGTATTTGTGCATAGTTTGGATGTCCGTCAGAAGGAGTCAAAGAACCCCCACGCAGGCTGCTTGCTAGTCGCAACTAGAAAATCCCGCAAGACGACTTCCTGGACAGCTGCATCATTATTTTTTTTTTGATGTAGGATAAAAATTTACCACTCTATTACATAAATTGGCGCCCAACGTGGGGCCTTTAAGGCTTTTAGGGCTTGTAAGGCTGTTTTAGTTTTTTTTTGTGCAACGTGTGTTGTATTTTATTTACTTCATGGCATAAAATTATTGACACTACTTGTGGCAGTTAAGGCTTAAAACTACTTCTTGACTCTATATTGTCTCAATGGTTCCTTTATTTTATTTTTAAAACTGTTTTCGATTTTTAAATCCATTTTATTATGTTTTTTTTTTTTTTTTTTTTTTTTTTGAAAGAAAGTCACAACTATTTACTATAGAAATCAATAGAGTTCAGAATTATTTTTGGAGTCTCAAAATTTATACACTATACAACATCTGGTGTAGTTTCTGTAGTAAAGCCCACATATCCTTATTTCTTTTATTCTCAATTTCAAATTTCTTTATTTTATGATTTATCTTATAGATCCGCTTACGTAGCTGGAATTGCGGCATTTGGCTATGGACCAATTGTGCGACCGCTCGTATAGGGCTTTAAGAATTTATCATAATCTTCTAATTTTGATATTGGAATAGGTTTTTCAAATAGTTGACGCGACATATTCGGAATTGCGCTTTATTTTGGCATGGACCGAAATAGCGACCATTTGTTAGCAATCAATCATTTTGATTTATTTAATCCAGTTTTCATTTTCATTTCGGTCAGATATTTAAAATTATGTTAGCGTTGTCTTTAGTAACATTTTTTTTTAGTTACGGCTGGACAATGATCTTTGAGTCATCCGCTGTTAACGTCATTAAATTTCTGGGAGCTTCGATACTATCATTTATTTTAATTATCTTGATCGCGTGGCTTATGTGTGCTTTTAGGATAAGCTATTCTTAGTACCAAGTGGAATGTCTTATAATTGGTAGGTTGCCGAATAAGAACCTCTGGAAAGGACTATCTTTGGCATTTCTAATAGCAATATGTTTGCAATACTTTTCTTTAATCTTTGTGCTCAGGTTGTATCACAACGAAATGGATTGCTCTCTGAGATTTGGAATGCAATTATTTTTGGCTTGGGACCGAAAAATTGACCGCTCAGAGTAGACCTTTTATTGTGTTGCCATCATTGCAATCATCACTAGTATTACCAAAATTACACCTTCATTTTAATCACACTACTTACTGGATGGGAAAGAAAACCAATACTTTTTCAAACCATACTTTTTGTAATTTTCCAAAACGTGAGAGTTTTGAATACAAACAGTTAATATCGAATTTTATTATATCCATTTATTTACGTTATTTTTTTTTATTATATACATTATGCCAATCACGCGTAGTAGAGAAGATTTGCGCAGTCTTCCTACCTCAGCTCCTGTGCCCGAGGTGGGATGTACGATTTGTTCTCAAGCCTTGTTGGAGTCTCAGGACGTGGTTAAAACGCAATGTGATCACCAATTTCACAGAAAGTGTATCACTACGTACTTAGAGAAAACAAATGTATGCCACATTTGTAAAACTTTATGTCATACAAAAGATTTTCAGGCAATAGACTCTTCAGCTTCAAACAAACACGGAGCTATTGCCAAAACTCATTATACTCGCAGTAAATCGCAGTCGGAGACTATTCCAACGTCTGTTGACCAAGCGGCGAGTGTAAGCCAACCTGATTATGACCTTAACACTTCTTTAACTCAAGATCGTGAGCCACTAAAGGGTGTTGCTCCGAGCAAATCAGTACGGAAGGGTCGTCCGAGGAAGCAGTGTGGTGGTCGAAATCTTAATCACGGCCAACGTCTGTCATCTGATGGGTCGGCAATTGTTACGCAATCAATTAATATTGACAACAATTTGATTTTTGAAAAGATGGAACATCTTATTGATCGTCGTATGTCACAACTAAATCTAAAAAGCGACGACACTTCCAACTCAAACGTACAAAATGTACAGCCTAGACTACAAATGCCAGTAGATCTAGATAGTCCTTTGGCTAGGTCTGGAACTCATTCGTTTTCTACGATGAGACCGGAAAAGGTCACTCAAATTATTCAAAGCTGGGGCGTAAAGTTTGATGGCTCTACAAAAGGCCCTACAGTTCAGGAATTTCTATACAGAATTCGCGCTCTTACAGCGGATAATCTTCAAAATGATTTTTCTTTATTGTGTATTGGAAAAGCGCGTGAGTGGTATTGGAGGTATCGCAAAGAAATCACCCAAGTAGATTGGGAAGATTTTTGCGAAGCCCTGAAAAACCAATACCACGATAACAAAGATGACGATCTCATTTTGGAAGAGATAAGAGCGCGAAAACAGCGGGAAGGTGAACCTTTTGATTCATTTTATGACGATGTCATGACCCTCGTTTCACGTCTTTCAATGCCGTTGGATGACTATAGGCTTATACAACACTTAAAGCGTAACCTTATTCCTGAAATCCGACAAGCCCTCCTATATGTCACAATTCATTCAGCAGCTCATTTGCGGCAACTAGTCCAAATGCGTGAAAATTTATTTAGTGAGAGCGAGTTTAAACGCCTTTCGAAACCAAGCGTGGGTTTTAAGCCAGTTAAACGCACCGTTGCAGCTATAGAAGACGACAGTAGTATGGATCCTCCACCTGATAGTGATCTCTCAATAAATGCAGTACGACAATCTGTTAATAATCTAATTTGTTGGAATTGTGGACAGGAAGGTCACCCATGGGATATGTGTTTGCGTGAAAGAAACATTTTCTGCTATGGGTGCGGGGCGAAAAATGTATATAAGCCGCAATGCGAAACATGTATAAAACGTTCGGAAAACTTACGCAAGGGATCATCTGTCAACAACGGACGGTTGGCCCAAAAGTAATCGTTGTTCCAAAAACAGATTTTTCTTCTCTAGCGTCTGAATCTTTAAGGGAAGTGGCGCTAGAAAATCATTTAAATATTCCCTTAATTATGACAAAATCTTTGGATATGCCTAAACCTAATTTATACCCAATCAAACCTTTTCATGAACGCTTAAAAAACTATTCTGAAGTAAGAGCAAAAATCTTTGGAGAAGTTAATGGTGCTAAAATGATTTCTGGCAAACTGTCAATCGCACTAGACAACTGCTTATTTCTGCCATTATTAATAATGCATCAGATGGACGTCTGTATGCACCTGTATCATTTCTAGATTTTAATGAGAACGGCTTGTTAGACACTGGAGCTAACATTAGCTGTATAGGGGCAAATTTAGCTCAAGTTAATTGGTCGCCTTACGCTCGTTTTAAAAAATTTTCTTCAGGTGTTAAAACAGCTGACGTAAAGAACCAACCAGTTATCGGGTCAATTCTCATAGACCTAAATTATAATCATACAATAAAATCGCTTACGCTTTATATAGTTCCATCAATACACAAACGTCTTATTCTTGGAATGGATTTTGTGAGAAAGTTTAATTTGTTTCCAGGATTAAATTCTTCCTGTAGTGAGTCTATCAAAGAAGCCCAGATTAATGCGATCGATGAAAATAAATTTCCTTTAACACCAGACCAGTCAAAGCGTTTGCAGTCCGTCATTAACCTATTTCCCAATTTTGAGACACAAGGCCTTGGGAGAACACTTTTTTTAAAACATCATATTGACGTTGGAGATGCGAGACCTGTAAAGCAACGATTTTACCCAGTGTCACCAGCTGTAGAAAGGCTTACGTTTGCAGAGATAGACAGGATGTTAGCGTTAGACGTAATAGAGTTGTCCAAGAGCTCTTGGAGCTCGCCAATGCACACGGTTATTCAACCAAATAAAACTCGTGGATGCTTAGATGCCAGAAAGATTAACGAATTTACGAAAAAAGATGCTTATCCTCTACCAAACATTGACGGCATTTTTGCAAGACTTCCCAAAGCAAATTTAATAACTAAACTTGATCTGAAAGATGCGTTCTGGCAGATACCCTTAACGGAAGAATCTAAGGCTATTACAGCTTTCACAGTCCCTGGTCGTCCTTTATACCAGTTTAAAGTGATGCCTTTTGGGCTCTGTAATGCGCCGCAAACTATGTGTCGGTTGATGGATGAACTTATTCCACCCGAACTAAAATATTGTGTTTTCGGATACTTAGATGACTTATGTATTGTTTCTGAAGATTTTGAATCACATTTGTCAGTCCTAATCCGTCTCTCTGAGGAATTTAGAAAGGCTAACTTAACGCTAAACATAACAAAAAGCAAGTTCTGTGTAACAGAGGTGCAATATTTGGGTTATGTTATTGGTAAAGGGGGCATTTCTACAGATCCAGCTAAAATCAGTGCTATTAAGTCATGGCCAGCTCCTAAAACCTTGAGACAGGCCAGAGCTTTTCTTGGTCTTGTTGGCTGGTATAGGCGATTTATTGAAAATTTCTCAGGGATAGTATGCCCAATTACTGAATTATTGTCTACCAAAAAGAAATTTGCTTGGACTGATGCAGCACAAGTAGCTTTTGACAAGCTTAAGGAGTGCCATGAGTGACCTAAAGATTTGTTGTTATCCATCTTGTCAATGGAGCGGTATACAAACCGAAGCCTGTGTTGCATGCTGGATGTGCGACAATATAGCTCATTTAAAATGTGCTGGTCTGACCGGCCGTGTTTATGACTGCATACGTGAGGGCAAAGGCCTAAACTGGACCTGCACAACTTGTCGTTCCGCTGAAGTTGAGATGAAACCCTTTATGCGCCAGACAAAACTGGGATTTGATGACCTTTATAAGGATTTTCGTTCTCTACAAGATAAGTTTTCTTCAATTTCAAGTATGTTTGGCAATTTGCAGCTTATGAGAGTTTCACCTAAGCGCAAAAAGGCAAACCTACCAGCCATTGAACCAACTTTAATAAATTCTAACCCTACAGGGCTGGACTCGCCTATAACTCCCCGTCCGTCGCAGCTTATTTCGTTTGCTACACCTATACCAGTTCCTTCAGCCGCTGCTAGTGACACGACTAGTGCTGTTGCTGTTGACACTGGCGCTAGTTTGACTGTAGCTTCTACAGCTCCTACCGTTTCTGTCGAGTCTGCCACTATGAACTGCGCCACTAACAGCGTGACTGATGCGCCGTCCTCTGTCATCATTTTGAGTGGAGTCCCTATACCTTCCGCCCCGTCAACTGCTGACCCCTCGGACTCATTGGTAGGAGTGGCTCCTAAAAAGACAATCTTCGTCTCCAGGCTAATGCCATCGGCAACTGTAAATTGCATTAATCAATTCGTTTGCGAGAAGCTTAATATTTCTCCAAATGAAATTGAAGTATTTAAGTTCAATTTTAAGTATAAGCGCGCTATCTCTTCGTTTAAGATTAGTGTCCCTGATTCTCTCTTTTCTGCTATACTTAATCCTTCATTCTGGCCTACTCATACTTTAGTGCATGAGTTTATTAGAAAACCTAAAAAAACTTTAGCATCTAATGTAGCTTCCTCTATAAGTGTAGTTAACACAGCTTCAAAAAACTAAATTCTGTTCTTACCATTCAATATCAGAATGTTCGTGGTCTCCTCTCTAAACTTAGTAGACTTTTCACCAATAGCGTAAATTTCGATTCTGATATTATTGCTTTCTCTGAAACCTGGCTTAATGCGTCTGTCTATGATTTTGAGATTTTTGTTAGCTCCTATGTAACCTACAGGCTTGACCGGTCTCCCGGTCGTGGTGGTGGTGTACTCATTGCTGTTAATGTAGCCTTAGAATCTCATTTACTATCTCTAAATTTTCCAATAGGCATTGAGTTCATTGCGGTAAAAGTGTTTTTTAATAATTCCTATATCTATTTTACTTGTTCCTATATACCTCCTTGCTCCGACTTGAGTGTATATCAGAATCATCTCACTGCCATTCGTATGGTGGCTGATTCTGTTGGTTCTCGGGATCAAATTGTTGTCTTAGGCGACTTTAATCTGCCTACATTATCTTGGCTTAGTTCAGTCAATTCTAGTTTTCTTTTTCCATCTGGTAATCATGAGTTTGTTACAGGACTGATTGATATCTCTCTCAGCCAAATAAATTTTATACATAATTGCTCAAATAGAATGCTTGACCTCGTTTCTGTCAATGATAATTCTGATTTTGAAATTTCTAGGGTCTGTCCGCTCTCCGTACCCGAGGATCCGTACCATCCGACATTACAAATCTCTTTAAAATTTAATGGTTTCTACCAAAATCAGCCACATGCTCACGCTCCTCGGTATCGCTGCTTTCGCAAGTCTAATTTTGTCGGTCTTAATAAATTTTTGTCCGAAGTTAACTGGTTGCCTTTGTTGACTACTAATGACCTTGACTTATCCATTTCCAATTTCTATCGGGTTTTATACGCTGCTTTTGATCTCTTTGTCCCTTATTCTGTCCCGGCTCCTTCTTTAAAGCCGCCTTGGTTTACTACTAGTCTGTCCTCTTTAAAAAATCGCAAGTCTTCTTCTTACAAAAAATTTAAGAAATCTGGATCTCCTGTCGACTTTTATAAGTTTTCTATTTTACGCAGCAAGTTCGTCCTTCTTAACAGAATTTGCTACAATAATTATCTTTCCCGCTGTCGGCTTAACTTCTGTAGTGATCCTAAAAAATTTTTTTCTTTTGTTAATTCTAAACGTAAATCTTCCTTATTTCCTTCATCGCTATATTTCAAAAATGAAAGCTCTACTAACGATTCTGAAATCGCCGACCTGTTTGCGAAATTTTTTCAAACTACCTATTCTGTCAACCCTAATTGCATTGACCTTAACTATCCCTATAACCTACCACATTCAAATCTTATTCCTTATCCAGAAATCTTTGAAACCGACGTTTTACAATGCCTACTGTCCATTAAATCATCCTTCTCCCCTGGCCCCGATGCCATACCTAGTTGCGTCTTAAAGCATTGTGCTCACTCTCTTTTTACACCATTATCTGTTCTTTTCCGCACTTCATTAAAATATTCTTATCTTCCGGCCATCTGGAATGAATCCTTCATTATCCCTATTCACAAAAAAGGTTCCAAGTCCAACATTGAGAACTACCGCGGTATTGCCAAGCTTTCATCAATTCCAAAAATTTTTGAAAGGATTGTAACTTCACAATTGCAACACTACTGTCGTTCTTTAATGTCGGATTTCCAACATGGGTTTGTAAAACGTCGGTCCACTTCTACTAACCTTTTAGAACTTTCGTCTCTTATTAATCTTGGTTTTACGGAAAAAAAACAAACTGATGTCATTTATACTGACTTTAGTAAAGCATTTGACTCGGTAAACCATAGTCTTCTACTTGTTAAACTGTCTCGTCTGGGGTTTCCGTCTTGTCTTTTAAATTGGATATCGTCCTATTTATCCAACCGAGTCCAGAAGGTAGTTTTTAAAGGCTGCGAATCTACAGAAATTATGGTCACGTCAGGGGTACCTCAAGGTAGCCATGATCTCCCTCAGGTAATCTCATCTTCTCACATTCTTATGTATGCGGATGATGTTAAACTCTGTATGTCCTACTCCGATAATAATAAGTACCTACTTCTTCAGCATGATTTTGATAACATGCAATCTTGGTGCAATATCAACCAACTCTTTCTCAACAAGACAAAATGTAACGTTATGACATTTTATCGTTCTGCTCCTTATTTGGCTACTTACTCTTTAGAATCTTCTACCTTAGAACGCATCGAGAGTGTGTCTGACCTTGGTGTTTTGTTTGATCATAACCTTAAATTTAATAACCATATTTGCAACATCGTGAATAAGGCTAGAGGTGTTCTTGCTTTTATTAAGCGTTGGTCTAAAGAGTTTAACGACCCTTACACAACCAAACTTCTTTATATTTCTCTCGTCCGTCCAATTTTGGAATATTGTTCCTGCGTTTGGAGCCCTCAATACCACCTTTATCAGGACATGATTGAGTCCGTACAAAAGCAATTTCTCCTTTTTGCACTTCGTGGCTTAAACTGGGACCCAAATATCCGACTGCCGTCATATTCTGATAGACTTCGCCTTATAAAATTGCCTTCCTTAAATCATCGCAGAACATGCCACGGCGTGTTATTCTTGCATAAACTGTTACTCGGTCTTATCGATTCCAATGTACTCCTTAGCAAAGTTACTTTGGTCATACCATCCAGAGTAACTCGTAATTTTCGACCCTTAGCCTTACAATTTTGTAGATCTAATTATGCATTGCACGACCCTTTCCGTGTCTTATGCTCTAACTATAATAACTTTTACAATTTCCTCTCTTTCGAACGGTCTATTCAATCTATCACTTCTTCTATCTTAAGTCACCTTGACTTGCCACTTCGAGCATCCTTGACCAATCCTATATTATGAGTCACCCACTTGGTCAATGGTGATCCATTGGCTTTTTTTGCGATATAATGTTTAATTTTTATCTTGCTTCCTTTTTTCAACTTTAATATTGTAAATCCAAGTTTCTGGCCAGTTCTTGATGTGAGTTGGTGCATATCATTAAAAAGTTCACCCATCGGGCTAGAGACGCGGATTAGTTCATATCAATTCCCTCGCTCTATTTTCTTTTCTAAATAAATTATATGTACTTTTTTATAATATAATGTCAACTGTACGTAGTTGTACCCCTCAAATGTTGACTTCTGCTCCCGTATTGCAAAACCCAGACTTTGCAAATAAATTTTATGTCCACTGCGATGCTAGCGACGTAGGCATTGGTGCAGTTTTAGTGCAGATGTCTGAAGATGGTTCAGAGAAACCAGTAGCCTTTATGTCGAAAAAACTCAACTCAGCGCAGAGAAATTATAGCGTCACGGAGCGTGAGTGCTTAGCAGCGTTAGAAGCCATAGAAAAGTTTAGATGCGACCTTGAACTTCAACCCTTTGAGGTTATTACTGATCATGCCAGCTTAGTATGGCTTATGAGACAACCAAATTTGAAAGGTCGGCTTGCACGCTGGTCAATGCGTTTGCAAGGTTACAAATTTGAAGTTAGTCACCGCAGAGGCAAAGAGAATGTTGTACCAGATGCGCTTTCACGTATATTTACTGAAGAAGTATCTGCTATGGAAGAAATTGGTCCTGAAGTTGATCTTAGTTCACCATGTTTCAATGATTCTGATTATCAGGATCTGAAATCAAGAATATTGCAAGAAGAATCGCGCTTTCCTGATTTAAAAATAGTAGATGAGTTTGTTTATATCCGCACAGAACATGACAATGGAAACCCTTTGAAATCTCAAACTATGTGGAAACTTTGGATTCCGAAAGCTTTAACTGCAGATGTTATTAAGAGAGCGCATGATGTTGTCGTATCAGCTCATGGTGGAATGGTTAAGACCTTGGAACGGATCCGTAGAAACTTTTACTGGCCTGGTATGGTGTCACAAGTGTGTGACTATATACGAAATTGCGATGTCTGTAAAATGACAAAGGCCCCAAACTGTACTCTGAAACCTCCAATGGGTGAAGCAGTGGTGTCAGTTCGTCCCTTTGAACGTTTGTACGTCGATATCCTAGGACCTTATCCCAGAAGCAAACGCGGTCACATTGGCTTATTGATAGTCATGGATCACTTTTCTAAGTATCATTGGTTATGTCCTTTACGAAAATTTACATCTAAAGTAATTCAAGAATACCTGCACAATCATATTTTCTTTGTGTATGGCGTTCCCAAAATGATTATTAGCGACAATGGTTCGCAATTCAAGGCATCTGAATTTAATGCGTTTCTGACTTCTCTGGGTATAAAACATATGTATACTGCTTTGTATTCCCCTCAGTCAAACGCATCTGAACGAGTTAATCGTTCGCTTGTGGCTGCTATTCGAGCATACTTGCGTGAGGATCAACGATACTGGGATGAGCACATACACGGTATTAGAAGTGCATTGCGAAGTGCATACCACCAAAGTGTAAGATGCTCTCCATACCATGCGTTGTATGGTTTTGATATGATCTCTCATGCTTCGCAATATGATCTGTTAGCCAAGCTTAACATGCTAAATGAACCAGAAAACGTTCTGAAAAGGGATGACCAACTTCAGCTTATGCGTCGTGAAATCAAGCAAAACATCGCAAAGGCCCATGAGCAGCAGAAAAAGCAATATGACTTACGTACACGAAACGTTCAGTTCAAAGTGGGCCAAGAAATCTTTAGAAGGAACTTTTCTCAAAGTGATTTCTCCAAGAACGTTAACGCTAAGCTATGTCCAATATGGCTTAAAGCACGAGTTCGTGAGAGAGTAGGAAATAGCTTCTACATACTTGAAGATCTACAAGGGCGCATACAAGGAACATTCCATGCTAAGGACATAAGGCAGTAATCGTTTTTCTTCAGGATAATACTCCGAGGCAAGGCTCTAGAATTCTCCAGTGGTGTAATGAACAATTACTGCCACCAAAATATTTTTTTTGTTTTCTGGTATACCATTTTTTTTTTATATTGGTTTTGTACATTTAGATTATCTTTATCAATTTTGAATAATTAGTTTATGTTATTGATTTATTTAGTTTAGTTGCTTTATTTATCACTGTTATACGTTATTTAAATATAACGCATACCTTAGTCGAGACACAAACCGAGGTCATTCGATTTATAACACTGCCACTTTCGCAATGTCACTTTTGACAAGTGCTCTCTTATTTTACAGCTATGGCAGTAATTGGGATTTTCCGTAAAAAACATTTCGCGTGGAAAATCATGGTAGGGTGGGTATAGAGCGAGAGCTATGGTACCTTCTGCATAGCTCCCTGAAGTTTATTGGTAATATTAGTTATTTCTTTTCTTTACTTTTCCATTAGGAGTTAAATTGTGGTCTTTCTTCCCCTTTACTTGGCATTAGGGATTTTATTTGTATTTGTGCATAGTTTGGATGTCCGTCAGAAGGAGTCAAAGAACCCCCCGCAGGCTGCTTGCTAGTCGCAACTAGAAAATCCCGCAAGACGACTTCCTGGACAGCTGCATCATTATTTTTTTTTTGATGTAGGATAAAAATTTACCACTCTATTACAAACTCGGAGAGAATTTTCGCCTCTGTCTATTTGATACTCTCTGAGCCCTTCTTACTTACATGTATATAAAAATCCAAGGAGTATCAAACTACATAGAGACGAACGAACAAAAAATACTCGGCGGCGCAATAAATCGTGACTTTTCAGGGTTTACATTTGAGTTGCTTTTGTGTGCTTGTGTGAAACGAATAGAATGAAAGAAAATGTGTGTCGCCAGCTGTTTTTTTGTTGTTGTCTTGCATGGTAATACGCACACTATAGCAACTAAAATATAAACAATGAAAACGTCATGATCTAGTGTTCATCTCTATTAGTTTGATACTCCTTGGTAAAAATCATTAAAATCGAAGAGGTCGACCAAAAAAGTGTCCTGCTCCACTTACTTCCGCCGATATACATATATTGTACTGACAAGTATCCAAAACTGCATGTTTTATGTTGTTGCTCACGTGTTTAGTCTGGCAAAGGGTCTAGCTGGATAAGGTACTAGAAACTGCCGCCTTTGATTTTTGAAAAATAATGATGCAATTCGATGAATATGGAAAAAAAAATGTATTTTAATTTAAAAAAACGTATTTTTCGTTTCAATTTGGTGTGAATATGAATCAAATCGATTTGATAAACTTTTTTCATTTATTCCACTAATTTAGTTCATTTGCCAAAGATCCTAATTCAAAAGTGCAATAACATTTAGGATAAACCGACTAAAAATCTTCGCTTTGTATTGTTTAAAGTTTTTTTTTTTTTTTCAATTATTTTTATTTACAATCTATCCTTTAGACAATAAGTAAATGTTTTGGAAATTATAAATTAACAGGAGAAATAGTGAAACTCCAATGAGTAATAACTTATGTTTTTTTAAGTGCTGTAAGCTCAATTTGAATATGGCATGTCTAAGACATGATTGCGTTTTAATCTTCGTATTGTATCGTTATCACCCAAGAGGCCTATTGCCAAAACATTCGACTGATAATGTAGCCTTTCCACGTAACTAGTGCTTAGTCTTAATATGTAGGTCTTTATGAATTTGATCATTAGATACAAACCATGGGGCGTCAACAATAAGTCTTAGTGTCTTGGACTGATACCGTTGAATGATTTCAATGTTATTTTATAAAGTGACTAGAAAATTGTAAAAATGGAATTGAATCACATATATTTTCGTTCGATTATTTTGTATAAAAACAACAGCGATGGAGCGCGATCGAAAACTACTGTTTATTATTATTATGTATATCCTAGAACATTAGTACTTATTAGAAGCATCAACACCATTTTGCATGAAAAGTTTGTTTAAAAAAAATGTGCGTTGGATCCCATTTTTCGACAATTGACTTAAGTCCATCCAAAAGTGTGTAGGTCTTAAGACACAGTATTTTGAAAAACAATAACGCCGTTTTTGATAGTAAATAGTTTTTATATTCAAAAAATGAAAAAAAAATATTCAAAAATCGTTTGTTGAGCAATGTTAATATTTTTATATTTACCTACAAAATAAATAAATTTTTTCCATCATATAAACAAGAAGTATATATTCTAATTAATATTATATAAATGTATAACAATTTTTGCCATCTTTTGAAAAAAAAAATTTTTTTTCATACATTTTTTTAAAAAAACATTAACAAAATTTTTGTTTTATTTTTTTTTGACATTGTTCCACCAAATCGATTTAATGCATATTCAGACCAAATAAAGAACGTATAAAAAAAAGTTTTTAAAAAAAAATGGTAAAAAAAAAATATCATATTAAAAGAACCTACTCAAAAAAAAAATTTCATAGTTAGTATTATTATTATTTTAAGAAATAAAAACATATTTTTTTTTAAACAGCCCTGTTGCCAACTTAGATTAAAAGTCCCAAGTCTGTAAAGTCGGTTTACGGACGATAATTTTACGTGATAACGTCATAAGAAAGCATTGATGAAAAAGTTGCATACTTTTATGAATTGAAGTGAATTATTAAATCATATTTTTCAGTCTTGTTGCGACTGTTGATTATGGATGGGCATCGCGTACTCGAATATCGATATTCAGTATCGATGAGTCTCGGATGAAACCGATGTAAAAAATCGATATATCAACCAAACAATATCGATATATCGATATATCGCCCAAAAAATTTGTATGAATAATATGAGTTTTAAAATAATAAATCATACATAAATTCAGACACATACAAATAATCAGTTTATCTGGATTTCTTACAATTATTCCAAAAGGCTGGTTTTTAGTTTAAATTAGAAAGGCTCCAAAGAATCGTATACACAAGCCAAAGGTCGGTTCCGTTCGTCGGTCATTATTCTCCCTGCAAGGGAAAATGGTCGCTCCGAGGTAACAGCCGGAACAAATATCCTTGCTAGTTTGTAAAGATTCAAGAATTGTGTCGACAGGGGCTCCCATATGGGTAGTGGATTGGAGTCCAGCGGAGACTGTTGGCGTGAAAAAAAACTTTCATCTCCGTTCTCGCAATACTTTTTGGATCTTCCGTATCTAAATGCAATACAGGATTGCTCACGGCAACAATGTGCTTTCCCAAAAATAAAATTTCTGATGAAATGGTAATGTGCAGCGACTTAGCCAGAATGTTGTTTCCCGACGTCTCCAATTTTTTCCGCGATGCAGTCAAATCTTTTTCTATGCCCAAAGTGGCCATTCCACCTTGCACGCTTAGTTTTGGTGCCGAATTCGTAAATATTGTCAGTATCAGATGAAAATATCGATATCGAATATATCGTCGAACATGGATATCGATACAAAATAGTCGACTTCCAAAGAAAGAATATCGATATTCCGATATATCGATACACTATCGCCCATCCCTACTGTTGATGAGGTAGGTTAGCGAAGCGCATGTTTTTTTTTCAAAGCACGCAGTACATGTGTATGTGTGTAAACAAGTGGTCGGCACGGCCCTATCCCATGGGCTTAAGCTTCACACGTACTGTGTTGTACACAAAACGCATGCATGTGTGCGTGCTTTGTGTACTGAAATTCTTTCAGCCAATTCTCTGGCATTGCCACGCTCTTGTTGCAAAGCAACATACACGAAGTTGCTTGTGCATGACTTCGGCTCTCGCTTATAGAGCGTACTCAAGGTATACTTATTTAAGGCAGGGATGTGCAAGAAGAGAGCGGCCAAAATTGTAATGTTTGGTATAGTGCGCAACTGAAAAGTGAAAATAGCTTTACGCGCCACTACAGCAATTCTGTCAGTGCACGCTAGCATTTTTTCGTTTTGGCTTTTTACTTCGGCAAGTGCTCGGCTCGTGTCTGTGTGAATACTCATTTTCATTCGGGCCCCACGGGCTATGGGTGCACATCACTGATTTAAGGTATCATACACCCGCCGAAGGCTCTCAACGAAAGCTACCAATTTTTAGTTTCGTTGCGACTGCGCGTGAGGAGGGTTGTTTTCACGCATATTATTTTAATATGTTTGCGTTCTCTCTCTCTCGCTTTTTCTTGCTCTCAGTAAAATTGGTGACGACGCCGGCAGCATTACTCTACCTTAAATAAGTATACCTTGGAGCGTACTGGCTTTTTTACTCTTATAAAACTAAAGCGCTCCAGCATTAGTACGCCATCATGGTATAATGTAAGGTAGAGTAAGTTTGCCGAACTCGGGGCCATAAATTTTGTGAGAGCAAAAAAATGTGAGAGGGAGAGAAGCAACACACAAGCTGACGCATACACACTGACACTCGTTTATATATGTATCTATGCATGCTTGAATGAAAAATATGGCCCCAGCAAAGAGAACGACGCGGCAAACTTGCTCTACCTTTCTTATTATACCATGGTACGCCATGGCTTTGGTGCTGTGTGGCAAAACACACAAAATCAGTTTATGTTTAGTTGACTACAAGCTTAGATCGCGCTGTTTTTATACCCTGTACCGTATGGTACAAAGGGTATATTGTGTTTGTGCAAGCCGAAAATGTATGTAACGTACAGAAGGAGAAGTCGGAGACCCCCCAAAGTTACCTAAATTATGATCAGAGTGACTAGAGAAGTCGATATACCCATGTCCGTCTGTCCGTCTGTCCGTCTGACCGTCTGTCCGTATGATCGCCTAGATCTCAGAGATGGTAAGAGCTAGAGCAACCAAACTTTCAGATAAGATCCGTTATTTATCCATAGGAGACAAGTTTATTTTATTTTTTTGATATCGGGACTACATTATATAGCTCCCATAGGGGTGTTTCAGAGGACCTCGAAAAAAAGCAAAAGTTTTAGATGGATAATTCGTTTTCTTATGAAGATATCATAACCAAATTTGGCAATCGGAAGTTTTTTAGAAACCCCCAGCACTGTACCAAATTTTATCAAAATCGGTTGACTATATCATATAGGTCCCACAGGATCGATCGGTCGAAAATTTGTTTTTTGTACAAAATTCGTTGTGTTTCGTTTGTTTGTGAAGATATTGTAACCAAATTTGGCGTTAAGGAGTTTTTTAGAGTTCCCAAGCACTGTACCAAATTTGATCAAAATCGGTTGACTATATCATATAGCTCCCATAGGACCAATCGGTCAAAAAATCCTTTTTTGTACAAAATTCGTTGCGTTTCGTTTGTTTGTAAAGATATTATAACCAAATTTGGCATTTATCAGTTTTTAAGAGTTCCCAAGTACTGTACCAAATTTGATCAAAATGGGTTAACTATATCATATAGCTCCCATAGGACCAATCGGTCGAAAATTTGTTTTTTGTACAAAATTCGTAGTGTTTCGTTTGTTTGTGAAGATATTGTAACCAAATTTAGCATTAAGAAGTTTTTTAGATTTTCCAAGCACTATACCAAATTTGATCAAAATCGGTTGACTATATCATATAGCTCCCATAGAACCAATCGGACAAAAAATCGTGTTTTGTACAAAATTCGTTGTGTTTCGTTTATTTGTTAACATACCGTAACCACATTTGGCAGTAAGAAGTTTTTTAGAGTTTCCAAGCACTGTACCAAATTTGATCAAAATCGGTTGACTATATCATATAGCTCCCAAAGGATCGATCGGTCGAAAATTGGTTTTTTGTACAAAATTCGTTTTGTTTCGTTTGTTTGTGAAGATATTGTAACAAAATTTGGCATTAAGAAGTTTTTTAGAGTTCCCAAGCACTGTTCCAAATTTGATCAAAATCGGTTGACTATATCATATAGCTCCCATAGGACCAAAAAAACGTTTTTTGTACAAAATTCGTTGAGTTTCGTTTATTTCGCAAAGAAATATCTTTTCGAGTTTGTAAGCAATATATCGGACTTGATTGCAATGTGGTGGTACAGGGTATCCCAAAGTCGTCCGTGCCCGACTTTAACATACGCCATCTTTTTTTTTAACTTAAAAACTGAATTTTTAGGAAAAAAAATTTTTTTTTGCCATATGCATCGAACGGCCTTATTAGTTTTCAAAAATCGCTGGAGGCAGTTTCCAGCACCTTATCCAGCTAGACCCTTTACTCATACGTCTCGTTATTGCCCACATACATCGCTAGGAGGGTATTCTTGCTTTTATGCATTTATGGCCGACAAAGTGAAGATCAGAATTGTGTTTTAGCTATTGAAAATCAATTCACGTGAATTTTGTGTTCTAGTCTAATTTGTTTGTAGTTTGACATTAGTAGAATTTTGAATTAGTATTTTCTTAGTCTCTAATTTATTGACTCTATTTTTTGATACATTAATTTTTTAATAATAAACAATTTCATATACAAATGAATACTTACGAGGTGTCCATATGAGCTGAGCATAGTGAAGAAGGCATAGCAGTTTCTGTAAAAGTTAATATATTTTTAAAGATGCAGCTCCTATACTATGTTTATATATTACACCTAACTCGTTTTTGCGCGAATTTGATTTAACGTGATTCAAACAAATCATTCCGTTAATTTTTTAAGCGATTTAATTTGATTAAACGCTATTTTAAAACATGCACAAAACTATTTTTAGTAAGAAATAACGCATTAAACACAAAACACTTTAAGGAAAAAACAACTGCTATAGATATTAGTACAGTTTGAAAACAGCTGATAGAAGACAACTTTATTAGTTGCGGGAATACCCTAAATATGTTTTTTCTTGAATTAACTGTTACTCGGTCTTATCGATTCCAATGTACTTCTTAGCAAAGTTACTTTTGCTAAATAAATTATATTTTTTTTATAATATAGGGTCAACTGAACTTAGTTGTACCCCTCAAATAAAATAAATCAATAAATAAATAAATTACTCCTTTGGCTTTCAATGTGACAACAATAATTGAGCTGATAATTATACCCTGTACCGTATGGTACAAAGGGTATATTGTGATTGTGCAAGCCGAAAATGTATGTAACGTACAGAAGGAGAAGTCGGAGACCCCCCAAAGTTACCTAAAGTATGATCAGAGTGACTAGAGAAGTCGATATACCCATGTCCGTCTGTCCGTCTGACCGTCTGTCCGTCTGTCCGTATGAACGCCTAGATCTCAGAGATGGTAAGAGCTAGAGCATCCAAACTTTCAGATAAGATCCCTTATAAATCCATAAGAGACAAGTTTATTTTATTTTTTTGATATCGGGACTACATTATATAGCTCACATAGGGGTGTTTCAGAGGACCTCGAAAAAAAGCAAAAGTTTTAGATGGATAATTCGTTTGCTTATGAAGATATCATAACCAAATTTGGCAATCGGAAGTTTTTTAGAAACCCCCAGCACTGTACCAAATTTTATCAAAATCGGTTGACTATATCATATAGGTCCCACAGGATCGATCGGTCGAAAATTTGTTTTTTGTACAAAATTCGTTGTGTTTCGTTTGTTTGTGAAGATATTGTAACCAAATTTGGCATTAAGAAGTTTTTTAGAGTTCCCAAGCACTATACCAAATTTGATCAAAATCGGTTGACTATATCATATAGCTCCCATAGGACCAATCGGTGAAAAAATCGTGTTTTTTACAAAATTCGTTGTGTTTCGTTTATTTGTGAACATACCGTAACCACATTTGGCATTAAGAAGTTTTTTAGAGTTCCCAAGCACTATACCAAATTTGATCAAAATCAGTTGACTATATTATATAGCTCCCATAGGACCAATCGGTCAAAAAAACGTTTTTTGCACAAAATTCGTTGTGTTTCGTTTGTTTGTGCAGATATTGTAACCAAATTTGGCATTCAGAAGTTTTTTAGAGATCTTCAACACTGTACCAAATTTTATCAAAATCGGTTGACTATATCATATAGCTCCCATAGGGCTCCCATAGTTGTTGATTAAAAATTCGTCTGTTTTTGGTTGTTTATGAAGGTATCGTAATCTAATTTGGCAATCAAATGTCTTTTGGTGTTCTTAAGCAATTTACCGGATTTTATTGCAAGCAGTGGTACAGGGTATCCCAAAGTCGTCCGCGCCCGACTTTAACGTACGCCATCTTTGTATAAAATCATGTTAAATAACGACGTCTTTCAATTTCATTAAATTTAAGATCTAAAAACATAAAAAATAATACATTTTCCTTGCTGCAATAAACGGTAATTCATAATATGAATTTGAATTTTCTTTTTGCGAAATTAATATTCTTTATTTTAATATAAAATTTTAATTTTAATAAAAAACCTAACTCCCATGTAAAATCGATTATCTTATATCATAAACTAATATTATTTTAGTTGGATTTTATATCGTTTTTTTTATTTTTTTTTACTCGTATTTTCTGGGAACGTATCTATCGCGTAAAAACAGAATTAGGTGTTCATTTATATAAATCGTAAGTTGGATTCAACCCGGTAACTTTAATATTTATGATTTGATATTTATTGTAATGCTCTTGAAATTTGCCTCTGTAACTACACTATTATATCTTAGTATTATTTATTCTATTTTAATATCTAATTAATACAAAGTTTAAGCAGTTCGAATAAATATTTCCATCCAAACAAATTGTCACTAAATTAGTAAGATAATTTTAATGATTCATTTAATTTAGTTTATTTTAATAAACTATTTTTTAAAAACGGGTCTACAATAGAGGTCTGCATGAATGCATTTAAAACGGCGAATGAATAGTTCAGCCTTAAAACATATGCATATTTTTTGGTACCTATTTGAATTAATATAAGTGAATGGGTGTATTCACACAAACATGGGTTCCAAAATTGTGAGTAGAGTACTTTTATGGTGTACTACAGTAGTGTACTCTACTATACTCTAGTAAAATACGTTTGAAAAAATTAAAGAGAGCAGAGAGCGAGAGAGCAGCGATCGTGAGCGTAATGAAATAGATAAAATTAAATAAATGACATAGTAAATGCAGCAGGCATGAGCGAGAAAGCATAAATATTTTCTTTGTCAATTTGGGGTGGCTTGCGTGCTTGAGCAGTGTAAAAAGGAAAATGTATACCCTTTAGAACAGGGATGTCCAGGCCCATTGCTCATCTGGCTCTTTTTGTTTTTGTAATGGCTCTTAGGCATAGGCAGCGATGCGCGTGTACATGCACGGCCCTAACTGTATATCACCCAGTGCCAATGCAAATTACAAAAACAATTTCGAGCGTTCTCTCACTTACTCTCTGTTACTCTCTTTGCTCTCTGATCTCGTGTGCACAAAAACAACCCTTGCGTATATTTATTGTTGGCCCACACATTTTCAATGTAATTTGTTGTTGCTTTTCGTTTGAGCATGCACTCACAAAAATCGGTATAAGATTCTTTCGCTATTTTTTAGGAAACTTGTTAAATGGGACTTTTAAGGCGTTGCTTGCAAACAAAAACTAGTTATGGCCCTGTACCTTTCGGTACAAAGGGTATACTAGATTTATGCAATGTATATAACAGACAGATGGTAGCTATGGGTAAAAACATATGAATGGAATATATATTTTTTGGAAAATCGGGTGGTAATAAAACAAACTTGCACGTGGCCATCATAAATAGATATTTTTCGGGAAATCCCTTGGAAGAAATTCGCACTTGTATACAATTTTTTTCTAGTAGTAACAAATGTTAACAGGTACCAAAGGGTGTTTTGCATCCATTGACCAAGTTTAGTAACTTTGCAATTTTTACGCCCCTACCTGTGCAGGTAAAGAGTTACATTGTAATATCTTTCAATTTTACTTTTTAAATCATTTTTATACTGATATTTTCCTAATTTTTCAAATACGCGAAATTATGCGAGTTTTATCTATTTTTGGAAGCACATATATTTGTGAATGTGCGTTTTCAAGCTTAAAATTAATTAAAAATAAACTGAGAAATCGATTAACAAACGAACATTTGGAGGCATTATTAAAACTATCATTAACTAAAATAAATATTGATATTGACCAAATTTTAAATTCTTTATAAGTATACATATGTACCATAACTTTTTTTTCATTATTTTTTACCACTATTATAAGATTGCACATACAATTTCTTACAGTGCACTCAATAAACCGTAATAACTGTTTACTTTAAATGTGTTAGTGTTTTTCTTTATATGTATTGGTTTTTGCTCTTCCATAAGCAGTGTTTGGACATCCCTGTACTAAATATTACATATGAGTAGAAGTGAATGTAGCCACGCAGACCTCTAGTATGTAACAGCACAAATCTAAAATTGTTTGTGGAATCTATTTGTGTTTTTTTCCAAATTTTATGTTATTTGTAATACTAGAAGGAAAAGTAATTTTTACTAATGTGTTTCGTAGAGTGAAACTTTTGAGATACGACTGGTCTATTTTTGAACTCTAAAATTACTTGTGTCTTGTGATGTGAGCTCGAACAAAACTCGCCGAAAATGTTTATGAACAAAAATATTTCAAATTTTAGATTTGATGGCAATGGGTTGATTTTTTCAAAAGATATTACCCGCCGCTAAATTAGTAATTTGTCCCACTGTGCGCTAGGATTACTATGCGCTGCCTGAAGAGAAAAAACAACAAAAACGACCAACAACAACTGCACTAGTAACAACAATAACAGCACTAACAACAACAAGCCGCAACAAGAATAGAATGAGCCTGTAATAAAAATTCAAGTGAATGTGTTTCATTTAATTTTTGTAGCATAAATGATTATTTTTCAGCAAAAAACAAAAATTGTCAATAATAAAAAAAATAATTTTAATAAAAATTTTAAATAAATTTATGAAAATTAAAATGCATGTGTTTTATTCAATTTCAGTTTATTACAGCAATTAAAAACAGTTATAATATAATTATTTCAATACGGTCAACAGCTTTAATGATAAAAGTAGACCAAAAAAAGTCAAATTAACCGTTGACACTCCTCCAAACCCCTCTCATTTCAACAACAGCTTTACATTCTTAATTCCATACGCACAAATATACACAGCAGCACATTTGCAAACAAGAGAAGGCTTGACAGCGTCAACAACAACAGAAACTACGACAACGACCAACAAGAACTACAGCAGCAACAACAACTAAAACCCATAGTGTAATAATACAAGGTGAGGAAATGCCAAACAGCGCTCTCTCGTGGGTCTTTATTTTGCTTGCAGTAGTGAATTACATTTCAAAGTGAGAGGTTGTGCAAATGCCGTCGGCATTCAATCGTATTTGTCCTCGCGTGTTATTGTTGAAATTCTAATGTGGGTGGATGTTTATTTAAAACAGTACGAACCATGGTATAATAATAAGGTAGCGAACGTTGAGACGGCGCTCTCGCGGTTGACATGCTTATTTCAGTTCAGTATGAAAGTTACTTTGTGTTGAAAGGTTGTGCAGCTACTGGTTGTCGAAATGCCGTCGGCAAAACAAATGCGTGAAAATGTGGTACAGTCGAGGCGGTGCCCGACAGTGAAATACCCTGTACCTTTTGTGCCAAAAAAATTTTTCCTGCATATTCCATCTAAGAACTTTCCAATTGGAATTTATTTTTATTTGGTGAAAATCGATATTTATACCTATAAGTTCTCTAAATTTTTACCCATTTGGATGAAACTCGAATGTTATAACAAAGAATTTATTAAAAGTATACGGGGTAAGTTTCAAGTTGGTATGTTGAGGGGTGTGGGAGAAAACACGGTAAATGGATTGCGGGGGGTGGGGGGACCGCATCGATAAAATTTGAATGTGGATTTGTTCATTAGAGCCACATGAATGAGCTTACCAAAAATTGTGATTCTAGGTCACTTGTAGCCATAATTGCGTAGAGTCAAATATTGACGCAGTTTATTGGCAAGGGGAGGTGAAATTTGCACATTTTTGACTATAACTTCTGTTGTATTTGTCCGATATTGTTCATTTTTTACTCATAGATGCATGTAACTACAACGCATCGCTCTGTTAAATTTCAGGTGAAAATACTAAACGGTGTGGCTAAAAACCGCGAAACTCTACTGCAAGGTAACGGGGGAAGATATTGACATGATTCAACAAACTTCATCTTCTTAGGAAATATGCGCACCAGCTGGTAAAGTTTCGTGTCTCTAGCTCTTATAGTCTCCGAGATCTAGGCGTTCATACGGACGGACGGAGGTTATGATAAGCATTTTGGTATAAAGGACTTGGGGTCTGCCACGCCTCCTTCTGTCTGTTACATACATTGCACAAACTTAGTATACCCTTTGTACCTATAGGTACAGGGTATAAAAATGTGTATTCTGCTGTTCATTTCATTTTTATGAATTTTTAAAATTACTGCGCACTAATAGTGTTTGTTTTTAGTTGGTTTTGGTAAAACCGACTGAAAAGGAACACATTTTTGACTAGTGCGTTGTCGTTTATAATTAAAAATTTATTAAATGTAATTAAACAAATTTCAGTGAAAAAAATTTAAGTGAAAAGAGTCAAAATGCTTAATTTGTCGGTGCAATATTGCAAATATAAACTTAAGAAAAGCTCCGAAAGATGCAGCAAAAAGGAAGCTATGGTCTGACTCCACTGGCGTGCCACTCATAGAGTTTAATAGTGTGTGACCTTCATTTTGAGGAAAAAGATTTTTATTATGACGGAGAAAAGAAACCCAGGCGTTTGGTCGCAAATGCCGTTCCAAGAAAAAAAAAAAAAAGGAAAAAATTCGAGCAGTTGACCAAGTCTGTTCGGGAAATTTTTACGGAGTCGAAAGTTCGGAAGTTAGAAAGCGGCGGCAGACCAATACAATGGGCGCATGATGACATTTCATTTGGCGTTTGTCTTCATGCAGCAGGGCCACGAGCGTATAGACACCTAGTTAAGAAAGGATTCCCTTTGCCAAATGAGCGAACTCTGCAGAGGTGGTCGAACAAATTGGATGTTCAGCCAGGACCCCTAAATTTCATTTTCGAACTGATGGAGAACGCTATTGATTTCAACGAAGATGACAAAATTTCCGTTCTGTCATTCGATGAAATGAAGGTGGCCTCAACGTTTGAATACGACCATTCACAAGCGTTAGTACGAGTTCCTGTGAACTATGTTCAGGTCGCTATGGTGCATGGACTCAAAAAATCGTGGAAGCAGCCTAATTTTTTTGACTACGACACTCCCATGACAGTGGACATTTTATATGACATAATAAAAAAACAATACAAGGCAGGATACCCTATCGTCGCATTGGTGTCAGATCTCGGGCCAACTAATAATAAGCTGAGGAAAAGTCTTGGTGTCACACCTGGTAAAAGTACTACCAAAATTGATATAAATTAATATATAATAATAATTATATTTTATTTTTAAAAAGAACAAAGCTGGTTTGCGCACCCTTCTGATGCTGCCATGAAGGTGTTTGTTTTTGCAGACACGTCACACCTGATTAAGCTAGTTAGGAACCATTTCTTGGACAGCGGTCTCTTAGTTGGTGGCAACGTGCTGACATACGCAACAATTGAGCAGAGCAGAAAACACACGTCTGATTTTGACCTCTCTATTATGTATAAAATTACGAATGAGCATTTAAATGTAAAATTGGCAAATCAATTGTTTTCCAATACAACCGCTAGCGCAATTAGACGATGTCACACCTTAGGCACCTTATAAAGGCGCGGAAACTGCAGACTTCGTAAAATTGGTAAATGACTGGTTTGATATTTATAACTCAAAGTTATGGACCAGCAACATCATACCAGTCAAACGTCCTTTTGGGCAGATGTTCCAGGAGCAACTGCCCATCCTTAAAAAAAAGGCAGAAGTAATGAGCGTTCCAGTAGTGCCAAATGGGAACCGTTGCTTGCCATTCCAAAAAGGTATTATTGCAAACAAAAACGCACTTGTACGACTTCAGGAGTACTTGTTGGAACATGACGTACATTTTAACAAGCCGTCTCCAACAAGATCAACTGGAGCATTTTTTTGGAGCAATGCGCGCAAAAGGAGGTCTGAATGACCACCCAAGTCCGTTTGAATTCAAGTTTCGTTTGCGCAAGTACATTTTAGGTCATTATTTTTCAGTAAAATAGTACTTGACTTTAAAAATGTGTTGTGTCGTCCATGCTTTTACTAACATTTTCTTATTTGGTAATTGATGTTTTGTCTGCATGTTATTTTTACAAGTATTAAATTTTATTAGAAACTCCATATATAGCTAGAAATACAGAAATATTGGGTTCAACGACTAATGTCTTAGCACAAGACACACCGTGGGTACAAATTGACATTCCTAATGCTGTGGCGAGCACTTTAAACGCACCGAGCCGTTGGAATCAAATTCCCTTACCTTCGAAACAACACCCAACAGATACAATTAAACTAGAAGAGGGAGAAATTGACCAGCTGACGGAGGATGCGGTAACATATTTGGCGGGATATATCGCAAAAAAATTCAAATTAAGCGACGAAAATAACAATGAAAGCTTTTTGAAAATACCACGCTTGGTCAAAATGGTCCAAATTTTTACACTACGGTTGGTCACGCTGGGGGGGCGGGGGGTCAAAATGTGCAAAATTTGGGTCACGTAGTTTGGGTGTGGCCCCTTATTATTATACCATGGCTGAAAACATCACGATTTTTTCAAGCCAACAGCTGACTGCACATATTTTCTTTCATTCTCTTCGTTTCGCACACGCAGCACAAAAGATTGGCTGAAAACGTCATGTTTTTTACAAGCCAGTACTTTTCAGAAGTATCGAGTGTTCGTCTCTATCAATTTGATACTCCTTGATCCAATTAGTTTAAATTCTTGGCACCCATTTATATTACCAATCGATATGTATCGATGCTCATCCATGTCGATACATTTTGCACATGTATCCCGTGATCAACAAGAAGTTGAGTCGTGTTTGGTTTTCATCAGTTTAGACGGCAAGAATAACACATTTTATTACATTTTTTTTGTATTTTATGCTTTATATTTGTAACTCATGTTTATACCATTCGCTCGCTATATTAATAAACTTTAAGGCATTTAAAATTATATTTGGTGTTATCGCATTAATTGCCACATGAGGTGGCAACAACTATAATTTATTAAAATTACTTCGCGGCCGTCTAAAGAAAATTTTATCTGAGCAACCTGGCTTGCTTTAACCCCGACGCCAAACCGTCAATAAATTTGTATAATTGTTGCTGCTGATGGAAAAAGGATTTGATGTGAGCTACCTGGCTGGGATATAAACTCGGGCACCAAAAAGTCTAAAAAAATTCATAAATACTACGATCTTCATAAGTGCTGCGTAATAGCATACATAAATAAGTATATTTGCGCTTGCTAACAAATGTCAGGAATATTCCGCGTAGAATGATTGGAAAAGGCGTTCGACACTCTTAACTACGATGCGATTTGGAGAGCCCTTGTCTGTAAAGGAGTGGAGGCGACTAGCCAAAGCAGAAGCGTTACAAGCAGGTCGCACTTAGCGACAAATCAAATTCCTAGCTTTAAACAAACCAAATTTTAACTTGTTTATTGAGGACCTTTGTTCCATCTAGGAACCACGGGAAAATATATACATATATAATGATTGGATAAGAGGACCAGAGTTTTTGTTGAAGGAACTGCAATCCTGGCACTCAATGGATGTTGGATACACTTCTGATGAGTAGATTTTTTCTAATTATTTACTTTTGAAGCGCACAATGGGCTGGGTCTTGCGATTTGTAAACATGTACCGTGGTATGCGTTGTCCAAAAGAATATGGTGAATTGTCAGCACATGAACTGCATACGGCAGAGTTAACATTGATTAAGATGGTACAGATGCATATGGACAAGAGATTAATGAATTGAACGAATCGGGTAACGTTTCAAGGGCAATTCTATTTTCTCTTTGATGCCGAAATTGGATGTACACGGTATCAAAGTTGTTGGAGGAAGACTCGATTATGCCAATGTATTACCTGAAAGAGCACGCTATCCTGTTATTTTGCCGTCACGACTTGAATTAACTGAATTGATTGTAAAATGGTATCATGAAGTTTACCATCACCAAAACGACGAAATTATTGTGAGCGAAATAAGGCGCAAATTTTGAATTATATACCTGCGAAAAGCAGTTAGTCAAGCAAAGTCTGCATGTCAGTACATATTGCAAAATGGGACAGCTACCTAAAGCGGCCCATACACGAGCAACAAATTGTACAATCTGTTGAAATTCGTTTTGCCACACATCATCATTTCATTTCTTGTTGATTTTTGACGAGTGAAGATGGAACGCGGAAAAAAACTTTTAATTTTATGCATAAATTTTTTTTTCTTTTACTTTTTCCACCAATGGCGTCTTTTTTAACTTCCTTGTATTTTCCGCCCTATGCTCCTCCTAGGTGCGACTACTCGTAAACGCATAATTAAGCTCTACAGTAGTCGAGGAATAAATAAATATATATATTTATCATGCAAAATGGGCCACGACTTAATCTATAATTTTTATTTTCATTTTCGCCACTTTTGGTTTCCCACAATGATTTTCTCCGCCGACGTGCACTTGCCGAAGTCAAAAAAGAAATGAGAAAAGTCACATACACACACAACCGATTGCAAAACACGACAACAAATCCATCAACTTCGCCACTCACAAGCAACCGATTGCAAGAAAGACAAAATTTTTTGACAATTTGCAATCTGTTGACAAACTGCGCCACTAACACGAAATTTCGTTGCAATTTCAACCGATTGCTTCAATTTGTTGCTCGTGTATGGGCCGCTTAAGGAAAGAGTAACTCCATATCAGAGACCGTTTTCTCTTGTTGGATTGGATTATTTTGGTCCAGTTATGGTTACGATTGGGCGTAGGCACAAGAAAAGATGGGTAGCACTTTTTACATGTTTGACGATAAGGGATCCATTTGGATGTGGCTTCTGATTTGTCTACAGATGCATGTGTTATGCATAAGAAACTTTGTCAATAGGAGAGGTGTTCCAGTCGATCAAATATGGGAACTAATTTCACTGGAGCTAACAATGAAATTCGAAAAGTGCAAAATTTGATTGATTTGGATACATCAAATCTGAAATGGCCAATAAGTGGATCGAATGATAATTCAATTGTCCGTCCAATCCAAGCTCGGGTGGATGTTTGGAACACATAGAACACTTTAAAAGAAAAGGCTCCGCAATTAGAGACTTTAATGAGTTTGCTTAATCTTAATCTACGCAGACTCCTGGAGATGGTGGTCAATTTTGTCATCGAAAACAATACCGTATTGCTCAACAATTGAAAGACAATTTCTGGCGGCAGTATCTGTAGGAGATCTCGTCATTATTTGTGAGGACAATCAACCAAGAGGAAGCTGGAAAAATGGAATCACAATACTGGCAAAGAGGATGACCATGTTAGAATTGTTGATGTGCAGACGTTTTGTTTTAGATAAAACTCCGGAATAGTTTTACGGTGGGCGGGATGTTGCCGATTCAATTAGTTAAAATTATTGGCGCCCATTTATATTACCAATCGATAAGTAATGATGCTCATCCATGTCGATATATTTTCCACAAGTATCGCGACATCAACACGAAGTTGAGCGGCGTCAGTATTGTTTTTGGTTTCCAGCAGTTTAGACGGCAAGAATGACACATTTTAATAAATCTTTTTTTTTGATCTTATGCTTTATATTTGCAGCACACGTTTGTACCATTTGCTCGCTATATTAATAAACGTTAAGGAATTTAAAATTCTATTTGGTGTTATCGCATTAATTGCCACATGAGGTGGCAACAGTGCGAGTCAAAAAGAAGTATACCTAAATGTTCAGCCATTGGTGACTCTATAAATTTTAGAAATGTAAAAATCTATACATACACAGGCAAATACATAGTATATACTACAGATACGTAAAAAAATATCATTGGAATAGAAGAGGCCTAAAATATTCCATTAACGGAAAGTATTATTTGACTTTAATGTTTCGAAGTACTGCCTTTTGCTTTAATAAAGGGTCCCAACGATGCCATTCTTCTCTTCGAATTAATGTTTTCTTAGAGTTTGGTACTTCCTTATTTTTTTTCAATCGATGGGATCAGAATTCGTTAGGAAAGGAATCCGTTATAAAAGCAAAAGGGGGCCCTACCAACCATAACAAAGTACTATTAACTTATTTTTCATATAAAACATCTTATTATTAACATAATTTGTTTGTGCATGAAGATATCGTGACCAAATTTGGCGATCCGAAGCCCGTAAAGAACCGATCGGTCAATTAAGATTTTGTAAAAAAATTCGGCAATCTAACTATGCCTTATTGAATTGAAGTCGGTTTATACATTTATTTGTTTACTATGTTGGTCGTAGTCATCCGCGCCCGATTTTACGTGTGTACGTGCTCTTTGTTGACCATAGTGTGTTTGAACTTATTGCGCCGATAATTTCATGACATGTTATGTCATGCCACAGCTCTGTGTACGCACGGCCTTACTCTTAGTCTTTACTAAGATTTTCACCCGGCTTGGTAGAATGTCACAACAAAGGTTCATGCAAATTTTTAGTTTATTACCTTTTATTTTAAGGTTAGTTAAATCGCTACAAAATTATATATATTTTTTGTTATTTGGGTGCAAAACCATTCTACGCTAACGCTTTTGTCACAAAGTTGTACCATTTGGGGTTTTTTTTTGTAAAGTATTAGTTGTTTTAAAAGTTTGCTGACAGAAGTAATCGGGCTATCAAAACAGGACCACTTCCCAAAAAAAAAATAAAAATATTTTATTTAATTACTTTGGTTAATCCAGCGTTCCTCCAATTTTCTTATGCTTTCCATGAAGTTTGAATTAATACGGCTCTCAATATAAGAATGCGTTTCACTCAACTCATTTAAAAACAATAAATGTCTCACCAAGCCATTCGAACACGCATGGAGAAGAATGTAGTGGTTACGGCAATAATTCTTAGCGCATACAATTTTGATAAGGCGGCTGAGCGTTTAAATTCAGGTGAATTGGTGAAAAATACCTTTTTTTTCGGCACATGGAGTATTTCTTTTTTAAAATCAGCCAAGTAACTCGAAAAAGTATTTCCCGGCTATCAAGGCCGTACTTATTCAAAATAATCGCCTTGTTCTTTTTCTGCTTTAATTCTTCAGCAGAATTCCACTATTTAGTGTGTTGTGACAAGACATCACCATTGCAATTAAACTTTGGAAAAACCCAGTTTAATAATTAGTACACGACTTTAAGCAATAGCAGCGCATATCTGGCAAACGGCTTCCTCTCATTTATATGAATATTGATGCAATATATTTTCGACCATTCGTTTTAAATTGTTACGTCCTTAGCATTCTCGGGAGCATTCACTCGCTGATCGACCATGACCACCCTCGGTTCAATTAAGTTGTTCAGTATGATTTACTTTGAGGGTGTAAAGTTGCGAACTAACATCGTTTAAACAGTTTTCCATCTCATCATTAGCCAAAAAATCTTGTTACTGCATTTACGGGAATTTCCATCTTATCCCTTTGTTTCAAGCATGTTTTACGCACATTAACACTTAAAAGCTTGACACTTAACCTTAACCTGAAAATGCAGCAAACAGCTATTTTTTAATACTCTCTCCTCAACTCAACAGATAGAATCTGGGTTGATGAAAAGTTGAGAAGAGTTGTTGCAAAAGTTCTCAACTTTTCAACTCCTCAAAACAGCAGCAAGCGGGAATACCCTAATTACTTTTGTCAGTGGTCACTGACTCTGAAGTTTTTTGCACCTAAATGCCATAGCTCGCAAATAACAGTTGACCGTTATTTCCTTTGCGGTCTACACGCAACCATACACCATAACCGAAAAAACCGTGCACGCTTGTTCTCTCTCTGAGCACAATACTTTCGGTTTTCAGTTGAGTGTTTTCAGTTGAGTTATTCTTGTTACGCTCTTTCAATAACAACTTATTGAGAGCGAACCGATTGAGCGCTCGCACATTAAGCATCAGCAGATGACCGAAAAAATTAAATGCTCAGCGCAAACGGTCTTTTACGTTTTAATTTGCTTTGTTGAGAATGCTGCACTTAGCACAGTAGAAGTAGGTTTTGACCTGGAAAATATTGCACACTGGAATTTCTCTTGCTTAATGTATTGAGGACCATCCAAAAAGTCTAACACCAAAATGGTGACCTCTCCCACCCGTAGGGTTTACCGTTATTTTGACATTTGTGTCGGTCCATTTATCTCGAATTCTATAAGTCGTACAAAAAAACTTTCAAGGCAAAAAAATTATCAAAATTGAATTTCGAGTTTTATTTGTATTGGAAGGTATACCCAGAAGCTCATATTTGCGGCGGTAGATGGCGCCAAAGTTAAAACAACGCAGCTTTTCGTATTTTTACCCACCCGTTTTTGGAGTGTATCAAAAAATTGTAGATCTCAAAAAAGTACACAAGACTGGTTTTTAAATGGTGTAAGTATCTCTAGTAGTTTCCAAGTTATAGCGCTTTAAAGTCTGCCCGTGCCTTGAAAAACATATATTTTACTAACAAGCCCAAACAGACGCCTCACTCACATACACGCATACAAAAGCAAAAGACCTTTACTTTTCGCTCGCGACTAAAAGGTTGGCGAATAAGCAGAGCAAAAGTAAAATAAAAAAATGTGGTACAGTCGAGGCGGTGCCCGACAGTGGAATACCCTGTACCTTTTGTCTCGCAAACAATTTTTCCTGCATATTCCTTCTACAAACTTTCCAATTGTAATTTTTTTTTTTTTGGTAAAATTCGATATTTATACCTATAAGTTCCCTAAATTTTTACCGATTTTGATGAAACTCGAATGTTACGTCAAAGAAGTTATTTAAAGTATATGGGGTAAGTTTCAAGTTGGTATGTTGAGAGGTGTGGAAGAAAACACGGTAAATTGATTGCGGGGGGTGGTGGGACCGCATCGATAAAATTTGGATGTGGATTTGTTCATTAGAGCCACATGAATCAGCTTACCAAAAATTGTGATTCTAGGTCACTTGTAACCATAATTACGAGGAGTCAAATATTGATGCACTTTATGGGCAAGGGGCAGTGAAATTTGTACATTTTTGACTATAACTTTTTCTGTATTTGTCCGATTTTGTTCATTTTGTACACATAGATGCATTTATCCACAACGCATCGCTCTGTTAAATTCAATTCATCAAATGAAAATATTAAGCGGTGTGGCTAAAAACCGCGAAAATCTACAGCGGGGGAACGGGGAAAGATATTGACATGATTCAACAAACTTCATCTGCTTAGGAAATATGCGCACCAGCAGGTAAAGTTCCGTGTCTCTAGCTCTTATAGTCTCCGAGATCTAGGCGTTCATACGGACGGACGGACGGACATGGCTCAATCGCTACCCGAGGTTATGATAAGCATTTTGGTATAAAGGACTTGGACGACGGTTGCTCTCTGACACGTTGCTCAAAGACTCAGTAGATAAGAGTTATTTTTGGACAACGAAAAACGGTCAACTGTTATTTGCGAGCTCTGCTAAATGCACAACACAAATGATTGCTAATTTTTTTGTATACATACCCCGGTGTTTAAGGACGAGCTGTCCACATTTTTTTTTGGTAAGAATTAAAAAAATGTTTTCCATTCTTTGCATGTTACAACGCCTGCTAGCACTAATATAAACCACCTTGTTTATTTTTACATACATACAATTTTTTTTACATTTATGCGGTAGCAACCTTTTTCAAATCATTTATTTAATTCATTAATACATCATTCGGGTGTAATTTAAAATTAGCAGCATAATATAATATAGTATAAAAGTTATTCATTAAATTTCAAATAAGATTTTTGTTTTATAAACCATAAAACTATTTTAACATCTTTTTGTGTTTATGCATATCAGAATACTATATGCATATTACAGTAGGGAAATCTTAAAAAAAAAAAAGTTAATCATAGTTTTCATATCCATCCTCTGTTTGATCCTGCAGAATCGTGGTTGTTTGAATAATACGAAGATGAGGACCCGGTTTCTTGGAAACTGTTGCTATTAGTTTGAGCCCTCTCTACGTATCGTTGTCCAGGTGGCAGCATCATCTGGTTATAATGCTGGTAGTCGCTACGAGCCATAGTTTCAGAAGCATAATTACCACTAATTTGCATGTTATTCATCATAAAGGCTTTTGGAAAATTACTACTACAGTTTTGTCCACGTGCTGTGTTTTGCATTTGCTCATATGGCTGTAACATAGAAATTTGGGGATTTGTCACTGATCCATGGTAAGGCATGTGGTTCGTGAGCTCAGAGGAAGCTGTAATGCTGCTTTGAGGCACTTGCGATCCTCTAAGTGGCTCGTCAGCACAACTTTTTAAAGTAGCAGTGGAGGTAACAGGTGTTTTTTTAATTATTTTATTCTTATTTTTTTCTATTAAAGAGTAAACTTGAATAATTTGCTGAAGCTGTTCATGGTCTAAGTTTGTTTTCCCTTGAGAAATTAGTGAAGAAGCTAGCTTGGCAGCAAGATCAGTTTTATCAAAGTTGAGATTTTGTTTGTTAATGGAATATGCCGCGCTTGGAATTTGTTTTGATGAAGGGATTGACGTACCATTACTTGTAGCATTGTGTATTTTTTCTGATTTTTGAATAGTCAACTCGTTTGGTCTACTGACCTTTTTAATTTTTGCAGCGTACTTAAGTAACATTTCCGTGTTTTGGATTGCTTTATTTAAAATACGCTCTTTTGAGGAGTCTAAAATCTTTGAAAGAATTAGTCCGGTAAACTTTTCCTTTGCTGTTTCCAAAATGGTGCAATTCTCACTTGTCAGAATTAAATCGTTCAATTTATTTGGATATAATTTATCTACTTGCAGTGCCTTAGCCAACATTTCCGTTATATAAGGGCCTAAACTTCCCAAATACTCCTCCAGTGCGGTTAAGAGCCGAAGAACGTGTATTACATTTACATTTGATCTACTCGATTCTTCTTTGTTTTCCCTATTAATTTCAATATCTTTTTCTATTTTTTGCACATCAGAATGGACTGCATTTTTTTCATAGCTTGAAATGTTTGAGCTGACCTGCACATGATATTTAGGGTTGCTTAGTTCCGTATTTGTCATTGGCAAACAGAGTCTTTCTCGACACTGAATTTTAATAATCTCAACTTCCTCATTGTAAAGTTCTTTTAGGCGGGCATTAAAAAAAACAATCCATTCGTTTTGATAATTATAAGATTTATGATTAATCCCAGCTAAAATTAGTTCATCTTTACGACGCTTCCAAAATTTTTGCCATTCTGCATCGTAAAGTGGGTGTTCTTCGGGATCAGATCTATAAAGGTCGAATTTTAAATTTAGTTCCCGCACTTTTTGATCAACTAAATGACGGTAAGCTTGCCAAATATCGCCATCTCTTAACGGAGATAAGGATTTGCGTTCAACATTCCATTGGGATTTCGTTGAAGGGCTACTGGTACGAAGCTTCTTTCTTTCAAAGGAATTAGATCTAGACCGTTCGCGTTTTGAATCTCTGGCTAAACGGCCATGACTTGACAAATTGCTTTGATTCGAGACGTTTTTAGTTTCGTTCAAAAATTTTTCAACTAAGCGTTTATGTGTTTCATCATCTATTGCTTTGCTTTGGCAAAAGTTATCGACATTTGAATAAGTAAGATAGCTTGAAATATAATTTGTACCAAATGCTACATTGCCACCAATGTTACGCGGGTTGTCAAAATTGGCAGAAGAATTGCCTGGGTTCGTAGATTGATGTGGTCGGTAGCTCTTTCTATTTTCAATAAGTATATCAACATCTTTTGAATCAATAACATGGGTAAATGCCGGTCCATGCATCTCTGAAGCATGTCTGCGATTAAAAACTTTTGCAAATATGTCCTGTCTGCTTTTATTAAAATTGTACTCGTAGCAATTGAATGGAGTTTCTCGACCATGATGCTTCTCAATGGTTACTGCTAGTTTCTCCAAAATGGGCATCATTACGTTAATAGCTTCATGCTCCGGTACTTTTGACATATACTGCCGATATTGCCGAATGGCAGTGGGAAAATGCTTTTCACAGTATTTAAGGCGGTGGCCATAGCCTGTCAAGTGCTTCTGCATATTGGTCTCATTAAGTAATATTTCACACAAACTGCACTCAAACCGAGGGATTTTATCATTTATATTTCTTACAATTTTAACCACGTATTCGACTCCGATTAGTCCAAATATTTCATCAGCACATTCGCTCGAATCAAATGTTTCTTTATTTGACTTCATAACGTTTTTTTCAGTTTCTGTACGATTAGTGTTTCCAGTCCTTTGCCTTAGAACTTGGACTTGATTAAATTCAGAAGAAACCTGGAACACTTCAGATGTGACTTCAACTGGTGGGTCAACGGCTCCTCCTTTAATGTCATTCAGTAAAGTTATTTTGGTAATAGTATTTTGCTTTGTAACGCTTTTTGGAGGTGTGGGTTCTTCCTTATTGATTTTTGATTCAGAATCTACTGTAAGCAGTTTTGAAATGGGCACACATGATATTATCTGCTTAGAGTTTTTTTTTGATAATGGGTTTTTTACTATATTTTGGAACTTTGGCTTGTTGTTTATATCCTGCGAATTGGTGTTTAGGTCTTGTAGTTTTTCTTTTATGCATATATGGGGTTCTTTATCAGTAGGTCTGTCTGCTGTTTTTGTACCGGCATCAATCGTTTTCTCTTTTGAATTGACGACTGACATATTTAGTTTTGGTAAAAGATGGGTTTTTGTTGATAGTGGTAACAATTTTTTCTTTAAAGATTTTGACATTGTCGTCGTAAGGACCGGAATGGAACTTTCAGTTGGGTATTGAACGACGACCTTCTCTTTAATAGGGCTTACCAATTCCATCGGTGCCTTTGGTGGTGATGGTCTTTTGTCATGTTTTAAAGTATTGGGATTTGAGCTAAGGACTGAAATAGTTTCGAAATTATATCGATTGGGGCCAATTTCTTTAGAAGTGCTTTCTGGTGTAGAGTTTGTTGTAGATTTCCGTTCTTCTCTTGAATTGTTTGAAGGTGACGGTATTTTTTTTTTTATTGAGACCATTTTTTCAATTGATAATGAATTCTTTTCAACTAATGAAACTTGTTGCTTTTGTAAAGGTTTTAAAGGCAATGTTTTAATCGATATTTTATTGTTCGTTTGTAAGGTGCTAGTTTTAGTTTGGTCCTTACATTGATTAGTCTCACTGCCTTCCTTCGGAAGGTGTACTTGCTTGACCAACGCCGCATTGGCAAGGTGTTTTTTGCCATGAAGGTGACTAAATAAATTCTTAACTCCATACTGAACGACGTAACATATATTACATTCGTACATCGTTTTTGACAAGTCTTTACAGACAACCAGATTTTCCCATTTTTCAATTGGTGGCCGCCGAAACACAACACGTAAGGTTTCATGCAATGACAAAGTTGGTAGTAATTTCAAAAACGATTTGTAATCCATGATGTTCCTGCTTTCTGAACTTTTGGATTCCATATTGTGGCTGTCTTAATCTTTTTGTTAAGTACAAAGTAAACTTGGTCGCTTCAGTTTATCGCTCTTTGTAGCATATCCTGCTGTTTCATTTTTCGCAATTTAACATTGTTTTAGTTACAAATTTTAAGATTTGAATTTCTATAAAATTGAAGGAAAAAAATACTTTTATATGAAATACTTAAAAAGAAGAATGACACCTTAAACAATTACTTAACTTTAGATAAAGCTTATTGTTATAAGAAACATAACATTATAATTAATTTATATAAATACAAGTGGGTCAAAAAATTGAACCGTTGAAGTAGCCAATATCAACATCTTTCTTTTTTTTTAAATTCCGATTATTGATCGAGATCGATAACTAAATATTTAGGTAAACTTTTTTTCGACTTATCGGTTCAATATGATTTTTGTGCGCGCAGGTATAGTTTGTCGCTTTATGTCAAAGTTATATGCTATAAATGCGACTAAGATCCCCTCTCCTATAAACTGCACTTCAATCAAAGCTATTTGTAAAACTTTTCGCGAAGAAGCTACAGTCACCAAACACCACAATTTTATGCAAATGGTTTCAAAACTCATCAAACCTCGTGGAATTAAGTATATATGCATAAATATTTTGATTGGTTTCTTTCATAGCTATATTCGCTGATGTTGTAATCTATTCTAAGAATGCCGATGCATAATTTTTCTTTGATGATTAATAATTTGTTTGGTGTGATTACACTTTCCTAGGGAATAAGTATGAGTGAGGGAGATTTTGAGTTTTAGACTATGAAGACCGTGACTTTTTTTTATAGTTTTGTGAGAAAATAGACTTTCGCTTCTTTTTTCTTACAATCATCGAAAACCGCTGTAAAATCCAAATTTTGGTGTGGCGGTCAAAAAAAGATGCACTGCTCGGAAATACAAGGTCTTTTGGGTCTAAGAAGACGGATCAACAAAATTTTAAATGTGAACGAAAACATTAAATATATTTCCAAGGAGCATATTATTATGGAGGAAAGATCCCAATACATACTTCATTTTTGTGGATAAAAATAATTTCAATATGGATGGCTCCAACCACTGCCAGAAATATAGACGGGATATCAGGCAATCGCGGGAGATTTGGGCATTTTTATGGTATGCGGGAAAGTTTCTACAGTGCTTTATTCCTACCATGACAAATGCGGATGTCTAAGTGGACCTTTTATATAGTGTCCTTATTAATTTTGCTGTAGAGCACTATAGGGATAATTGTATTTTTCAACAAGAGAAAAGCCTTCCTTCCAAAGAGAATATTAATAATAATATATTAACTTATTAATAGATTTTTTGTTATTTCCTACGAAGTGATATTATTTTATTTACTGATTAGAAATATTCAATGTTATTTATTTCTTACTCTACCTACTATTTTTAATAATTGTGCTGAAAATATTTCTATTGTTTAAATAGATTAAATTAAGTAATAATGAATGCACATATATTTATCTCCATGAGGTACAATACTATCCTTTTTTTCATTTCCCATCCGTAGATGCAAGTCTTATCAAAACACGATGAACTTCGGAATTTATAAGCAAAAAAAAAAAATAAAAAAAAGTCAGGCAGACGCGACAGTAGCATTTTAAAATTCTTAGAAATAAAAGAAAATGCAGGGGATATAATGGTTGTGCCAAGCACGCAGAAAAAAAGTTTGAGCTTTAAAACCGGACCGTACAAGCGCCTGGATCACAGAGATGATGAGAGATAGATTAACAAAACATTCTTATTTAATTTTTGTTTGTATAGGGTATCTCAAAGTCATCCACGCACGATATTATGTTGATTTTTAATACCTCCTTGTTGTTACTGCGGCTAATGGAAGTGGCTTCTTATATCATGCAGGTGCATGAAAATCTTCTAAGTAACAAAGTTGGTACAACCTCTACTTGGTGAACCCAGTTTAGGAAACTTCGTTTCCTTTGACCTGTACTCAAGAATGGTGACTCTACGGCATGACCAACTATCATGGTATCACCTCTTTTGTATCGTAATCAGCTTTAAGCAAATATTCACACGACACGAAACCCTTAGTCAATTTTTAATTAGAATATGAAATTCCGTCAAGGTAAGAAGTATAAGTTAGGTGTGAATTTAAACTAAGTGCGACTTTGCAGAATGGCGTCGGAAAATTATAAAATCTCAGAACCTCTTAATACCGTGGTAGGCATCAGACAAGGCGATGCAGTCTATCGTCACCTCTTCAGAATCAAATGTTGCGTTACGCCGAAAGGCATTGGAAAGGGACAATTTTTTTTCAAAGTTTCCTATGTGGCTTTGCTGACTTTCTCGTATTGCGTATGGATGAAAAAGCTTTGACGATAAATGAGTTCAATGTTGCTTTTGCAGGGACTCGATGAACCATAGTGTCCGGAACAGCCGACCTCATATTTTGGAAATTTTTGTAGGATATTGGTAAGACTATTTTTGATTGTATTTCAATTTTTGTAACACGATGAGCATGTGGGCGTATAAAAAAAAAGTAAGCATTTTTTTTAAATTAGGTTTACATACCAAATTCTCTAGTTAATAACTTATATAAATAAAATTATTAACAGAAATTAAAACTATGCAGGAGGGTACGCCGAGAGGGAAGAGAAGAGAAGGTAAGGCAAATATCAGGATAGATAAGAATCAAAAGAATTTGGCCAGCTCTTTTGTGGGTCCTTCAAAATATATTAAAGTTATTAAAATAAATAAATAAAATAAAACAATGAGTTCTTGAAGTTAATGTAGAACAGTACAGTCAAAAACGGAAAGCCCAATAAGTGAATTTTGACCTTTCTGCGCTCCCATCAAAAAATTGCTATACATATTGAGTTAAAAAGGAAACTTTTTCATCAGATTTTGCAAAAATGTTATTTTATGGTCATGTGCAACATGTACTCACATTTAACGTAAAAAGTATTTGCGGTGTCCGAAAATTCAATTGTCACAAGGATTACACTAGTCGAGGATGAAAAATCTCCAGAGATGAGACTTATATTTTATGTTAGGGTAATGTTTCAGCGTTAAAAAAACGTTGTTTTTTTATCCTCCCAGCTTGTTTTTTTTTATGGGTATTTTAGTGAAAAATGCCATTTTTCAATATACGGTTGCACATATGATGTCATATGTCGCGCTGCGCAAAATTTGAAGTAAAACTTTTTAGGCGGCATTGTGACTTTCGACTTGCGTTAGAAAGGAACGGGGAAGGAGAATTCGCGGGGTAGGATGAAATTCATAAAGGAAGAGAACGGCGTAGAAGAAGGCGCGGGGGAGGAGAAAGGCGTAAAAAGTTTTACTATAAACGCGTGCTTGTACAGCACGTTCTAGATTTTTGTCCTTTTTACGATTTTTTCAGTTAGTCTAATATTTTTACTCATGTCTTTCCATTTCTAATTTTCATGAACAAGACATCGCAGGAAATAGAGTTAAATAACTTAAATAGTGTGTTTTGATGCTTTTTTTTAATATTTAATTGTTTATCAGAGAGCTGCATTGAGTATACTCGAGCCTGTATGATTATATTAAGTAAAATGTGAGTGTTTGAGTGTCGCGCACAAAGTGAACAGAGAGCAAGTAAAATGTGTGAGTATCAAACCGAAATGAGCTTGTTTGAGTGTTGCGCACAAAGTGACTTTCAAAACCAATGTATAAGGGCATAGCTTTTTGTTTTGATTGCGTGCCACTGATTTATATACAGCTTAGCAGAGCTCACGCTTTAGCACAAGACATTGGGAAGGTGCAGTAGGAAAGTAAAATGTATGTAGGGCAGTTTACTAAAAAAAAATTGTTGTATGCTTTTTTATGTTGTTTTGTTTTCCTTCATGTATACACGTTTTTTAACTTATGACTACATTTTGAAACTTAAATAGAAATAACGCATGAATAAAACAAAATTTTAAAGAAATTCCAATTTTTTTTACAGTGACTTAAAAATATAACTTCCATAAAGATTTAAAATTTAATGAAATTATTAAAAATTATATGAGTAATTACTTATAAAAACATGTGTATGCGTGCTAATGCTGCAAATAAAAAAAATTGCGGCAACAACCTACCTCATGAACAATCGCAACAAGAATACAACTTATGGCCCAAGCAAGACCGACCGCGGCAAACTTCTGTAGGTTACTCGTGTTACTTGAGTCCATTATGAGTTTTGCAAATCAACAGCTTAAAAAATACACACTCGTTTTCATTAAAGGGTAAGTGAGCCTTAACTCATTGTGTACTCAAAACACAAAAAAGGTCGTGAGTGACTTTTGATAGCTCAAAAGATACACATACATATTTGATTTACATTGCTCGAAAGTTTAAGTCATAACTGAGTGCACTCAAAAATTCGATGCAGCTCTCTATTGTTTATAAACCGAAAATGCGGCTGAAAACTATTTCAAAGAAACCGATTTGAGCCACCCAGATGAACTAGGTAATTTAGCTTAATACAAAATAGTTCGACAGCAATTTCAGATTAAACTACGAAAATAATAAAAAAAAAAAAAATTAAGTAATATAAGCTAGTCTTATTTGTTAAATTAAACAAGCAGCTCCCAACATAATGAAAAATACTGCGAGAGTATTTTGTCACAGTCGCAACCCACGGTGCTGGTGCTTTGGGTGCTATATGATATAGTCAACCGGTTTTGATCAAATTTGGTACAGTGCTTAGGAACTATAAAAAACTCGGGAATGCCAAATTTCTGAAACACCCCTATGGGAGCTATATAATATAACCCCGATATCAAAAAAATAAAATAAACTTGTCTCCCCTGACATAATAGCACATCTAATCTGAAAATTTGGTTGCTCTAGCTCTTACCATCTCTGAGATCTAGGCGTTCATACAGACAGACGTACATGGGTATATCGACTTCTCTAGTCACCCTGATCATACTTTAGGTAACTTTGGGGGGTCTCCGACGTCTCCTTCTGTATGTTACATACATTTTCGGCTTGCACAAACTTAATATACCCTTTGTACCATACGGTACAGGGTATAAATATATAGAAAAATAAATAAGCAAATATGATTTGATTACTAAAATGAAACCTGAATTGAAAACTTTAGAATCTGAGTCTAATTTATTGTAATTTTTTGTAATAATAGTAAGTTTTTTACCATATCTTTTGTTGTGGACCAATACTGTTTTTGACACACGGGAGTACAAAAGTAGTGCTCGAAGTAACATCGATGTTATATCGATGCATCGATGTTTTTTATTTTTTCCGATCATCGATATTTTTATTTAGATTTTCGATTATCGACCAAATCCTATTACGGACAAAATATGGGCAATCATCCACGTCGCAGACACTTTTCGCTTTTTTAGAAAAAAACAAATCTCAAAAGGTCCGAAATAGTAGGGTTGACACAATTTTGCCACTGCGACAATATTTTAATGTCGAAAACTTAGATTCAAGCATGTGCCCGTTGAATTACTGGAAGGTGATACTTTTTAAAGTTTATCTAGTGAGCGACAAGCGGAGTTCGCTTAAATCAGAAAACGTTGACATGATTTTATTTAAAAACCATAATGAATGGATCTCAAATTAGTTTAAAGAATATGAGACTGCAATTCTGGATGGAACAGAACAGCAGAACTCATAGGCACACAAAAAAAAAGTGGTGTAAACTTTACTTGTGACAGAGGCACCCCTTATGAACTTTGGGCAGCTGTATTATCTTTTGCTTTCGTTGTATAACTTTTTGGATTGCTATTTACTATTTCTCTGCTTATTTTTCTATGAAATGTAATTAATTTTGAAATGTATATTATGAAAATATAGTTATCTCTTGGTTTGTTTGTTAATTCCATTTTATTATTTGAAAATACTTATATAACCAAACCAAAACATCTGGGTCATCGCCCAGTCTGAATGAATTTAAGCATTCGAAAAATGGCCGCAACATGTACTTCGATGTATCGAAACATCGATGTATCGATGTTTCTCCAGCACTACAAATTCCGCGATATTCTTTTCAAGTAATTTATAGGAAAATGGTTTCCAAACGCACCCAAGGTATACTCAGTATGCTACCTTAAATAAGTATACCTTGAAACGCACCGACAGAAAAAAATAAAACTTTCTATATTGTGGCAGGGGTATAATGATATACATATATTACTTTTCGTTTTACGTGTATATTTTGTTATGTACTCGATGTCACAGTCACTACCTTTTGTCACTGATATTTTTTTGTCACAGTCACAGTTGTCGCTGTAACGGCAGCGGCCGCAGTCAAAATATTTTGTGTGTAAATATCCCAAGCGTAAATATTACTCGGTTGCGAGTACAAAAAGTATGCTGCTGCTACGGCTCTCAATTTTGCACAGCTGCGTGCTTGGTGGAATAATAATAATAATATTATTCCACCATGGCTGCGTGCGTCAAGCTACGATCGGCTCTCTTGGTTTTTCTCTTTTTGGCTGCGACTGCTACCACAGATATTGAAAATTTACAGAACTGAAATAGCAGCGGTAGCAGCAGCTACGAAAAAGTAGATTACTTTTTAAACGCGTTCTTAAAAAAAACATTAAAAAGTTTGGCAATGCTTTAGTTGCAATTTCACTTAAAATTCTAGTCAAACTTCAGCCAATCTGCCACAATTTGAACTTCTATTTTGAAATCGATTTTCATTTATTACATTTTTCCGTGCGAAAATCAGCTTATTAAATATTCAGCACAATTACTTCGTATAATTAAAATTATTTTTTTTTTAAACTAATACATATAAAGGTAACTGGTAAATACATTTTCCATATGTCTAAAAGTTCCATCATACAACCAGCTTACCCGTGGCTAATATTTTCTTTCCAAGGGGTTTGTAAAGAAAAGTAATTGCAGTTGGTCTAAAATGGTACGAAAAACAGATACAAGAATACCATTAAAATATTTAAAAAATAAAAAATTATATGTGCATATCAAATTTGTATTTGTCGGAATATGTCCGAATGAACCAAACGGATCTCGGAGAATATTTCTACTATACGGTTTATTATGGATGTTCCGACTGTAACTGTTCCCCTAAGATTTTACTATGATAAGCTCCGAGGGGGTTTGAGCTAAGATAAGTAAGGTAAAGCTACTGATCGTATATAACATGGAGAATGCCAGTGCGATCCTTATGCATATCTTAGTTACACACGACCTCCACACACGACTACAAAACATCCGTGAATAGTCAACTAATGTATGTACGAACAAACATCAACGAAACCTAAGGATAAGGACTCCCTATTTTGATGACGACCCCGCAAACGTTTTACGGACTACGACTTAAGGATATGGACCTGGAATGTAAGAACACTCTAAGGACCGTAGCCTCTATCCAGCTAGCTGGTGTCCCCGAGAAATATAAGGCTGAAATCACCGCAATCCAGTGACATCTACTACAGTTGCCATGAGTCGAAGCGTGAATTCGGTGTAGGATTTGTAGTTAGAGGATGACTGTGTCAACACATCTTCCGGTTCACCCCATTGAACAAAAGGATTGCTACCATCCGCATTAAAACAAAACTGTTCAACCTTAGTCTAATTTGCGCGCATGCCCCGACGGAGGAGAAGGACGATGTGATCAAGGACCTCTTTCATGCTAAGCTTGACGAAGTGTGCGATCGTGCCGCGGTTAGCAGGAGTATTTGGTTCAACCGTCGGAAACCGTCAAGAAACATGGTAATTAGTAGTCCTAGATTCCAGCGGCCCGACATCCACAAAGCAACCTGGCTGTCTCCAGATCAGTCGACCCGAAACCATTTTGTGATCGACAGAAGGCATTCTTCAACTACCTTAGATGTACGCACGATTCGGGGAGCCAATGCCTTGTTGTAGCTAAGGTTCGCATGCCGCTCTAAGGCACTTAAAAAGATTGACGTCATTAAGCTGCAATCACAAAAGACAGCCAGAGACTTTGCTACCCGACTATCGGAGCTGCTTACTCAGAACGAAAATCAACTCGACGATATATGCGCGGAGTGAAAAATATGCCCAACTCGTTGCGTACCGCTGCGGATGACATTATTGCCCCTGTCGTCCGATTCGCATCTCCTGGTACGATACCTAATGCCGCGCATATCTTCAAACGCAAGAAAAGAGAGACGGAAAGGCGCGAGTGTGAAGAAATAGAAGAGATGCATGACAGAAACATGGCCCGAAAATTCTACAAAAAAGTAACGCGCCTGAGTCAAGGTATTAAGACTAATCTAGTAACAGATGTCAAAAGCACGCTTAGTATATAGAGAGATCACTTTTCGAATCTGCTTAACGGTGACATCAGTGCAGCCAACACAGAGAGTGGTCAAGAAGAAGCAATCACTGACGATGGATTTGTCGTCTCACCGCCGGACTATAACGAAGTCAAAGCAACCATCCAGAGGCAAAAAAAAACAACAAAGCTGCCGGCGCTGATGGCTTACCAGCAGAACTGGCGAGGAGCTCATGAAGCGCATGTGCCAGTTCCTCTGCAGAATATGGTCGGAAGAATACATGCCCCATGATTGGAATCTAAGCGTCCTTTGTCCAATACTTAAGAAGGGTGATCCAACGATCTGCGCCAATTAACGTGGAATCTCTCTACTTAACATCGCCTACAAGGTTCTTGCCAGTATACTGCGTGAAAGACTGATGCCAACCGTCAACCAACTGATTGGACCTTATCAGTGTGGCTTCAAACCTGGTAAGTCCACCATTGAACAGGTATTCGCAGTACGGCAAATCGTGGAGAAAACCCTGAAAAAGCAAATCGACACACACCACTTGCTTGTCGATTTCAAAGCCACCTTTGATAGCATTACTAGGTGTTACCTGTACGCTGCTATGTCTGAATTTGGTATCCCTGCAAAGTTAATAAGGATTTGCAGAATGACGCTTTAAACCACTTCCAGCACGGTGTGAATTAGAAAGGACCTTTCCCAACCATTTGATACCTAGTTTCGGACCAGGTGACATCCTATCGTGCGACTTCTTCAACATTTTGCTGCAAAAGATTATACGCGCAGCAGAAATCCATTGCACTGGCAAGATACTGGGAAAAAAGAGTCATGCTACTGGCGTAAGCAGATGATATTGACATTATTGGTCGCAACAACCGGCGAAGGATTCTGGATACGGCTGGATATTAATACTAATCATAATAAAAAAGATGGCGTACGTTAAAGTTGGGCGCGGACGACTCTTGGATACCCTGTACCACTGCTTGCAATAAAATCCGTTAAATTACTTAAGAACACCAAAGACATTTGATTGCCAAATTATATTATGATACCTTCATAAACAACCAAAAACAGACGAATTTTTAATCAACAACTTTTTTTCGACCGATCGGCCCTATGGGAGCTTTATGATGTAGTCAACCGATTTTGATAAAATTTGGTACAGTGTTGAAGATCTCTAAAAAACTTCTGAATGCCAAATTTGGTTCAATATCTTCACAAACAAACGAAACGGTACAGGGTATAAAAATCTAAAACCATTAGTTCTTTTACTTTCTGAGTAACAAATATAACTCTTATCAATAAAAAACATTTAATGTAACTGAAATAAGTATCGATCTATTCCTCCTCTTGTGCAGCGTAACTGTAATGGCTTAAACTGCAACTGTTGCTTATTTGCTCGATAAAAGCACTTTCAATTTCTTCTTAAAAAATCGCAATATAGTGTCTGCATATCTGGACTATACAACATTTCAGATAAAAGATGAGGACGATTTATGTACCACCAAACTCATGCAAAAAAAGCTTACCTCAAGGCAGTGTGTTTATGTCAATGCTCTAAATCAGTGGTGGGCAAAAATCATACAAACAACATTTCTTTGTGTGAGTAAGAAGCGCAGTAAGCAAAAAAGCACGAGAGAGCAAGAGCCGGAAAATTATTTCTTGTGATTCGTTTCGTACGCTGTGGAGGTGCATGACGAAAATGCATGGCATAGATACGAGCCGTACCCGCGAAAGGCACCCATAAATGCATACTTTAGTATGGCTGCAGCCACACATAAGAAAGCGTAAAAAAAAATTAAAAGTTAATACTCTCTGTCGATTTCTTGCATACTGCGATACACTAGTACAGTAAAAAAGTACCAAATACCTGAAAACAAGTGCACAGTAGAGTTTCTCTTGATTAATGTTTTCAGGACCTTACAAAAAGACAAAAATCAAAGAGGTGAAAGCACGCGCAGTTTTTAAGAATATCTGCGTAGCTGTAAGTAGCAGCAGGTCAGGCAGACAGACATGATGTTCAAATTATTCCCACAGCGAAACTCACGTTGACATCTGGGCATTATTTATAGAGAAACTCTAAAAACCATCTCTTTCTGAGCAACAAGTCTTGAATCTACAAGGCTATTAAGGTGCATACATGGAATATAGTAATTTGTGTTAAGCAGACACTGCTGTACTACACTTGCGCAGAATACGAATCGTGCAGTCGAAGGTGCAAAATTCGCTGACGGACTTAAAACGCTGGCAGTTGGACTGGCGCAAAATCGCACAAAATGATGACTGAAACGGGCTCAATCAATCGACATGCCGGAAAGGATAATTTAAAATAAGTTTAAAATTAAATTTCAATTCAACAACAATAATAACTACAAAACTAAACGTACATTAATGGTTTTAAAAGAAACATTATATTGAGAAATTTATTTTCTGATAGTGCCTGAACGAGGGATCCCACAAAAAGTAATTATTTGCAAAAAGTTTTGCTTTATATTAACATATGGGAATGTAAATAAACCAATGTTGGTTAGACCGTCATAAACCATCTTATTAAATTTGGTAATTCTAGCTTGTATATTATGGACACAAAGTAAAATGTGCAAAATTTGATGCAGACGGATAGACGGATGGTGTCTTAATGGTCCTTCTACTTTCTATTATAAACATTGCACCCACTCATAATACTCCTATCTATATGGGTATAGGGAATAACTAAATTAAAATTGATCTGTTTTAGCTTGGCTGAAATCGAGCCCAAATCCCTGACGATTGCAGTAGTGTGATGACGCGCCGAGTGTACATATTTACATTTATAAAATATGCACCTTGCATAAGTATGTACACACATAGCGTTTATTGATTTTTTAACAAAAATGAGTACATTGATTTTTTTGATGCAGGGGCTACTTCCCATTTAAAACATACTTATAATTTCATTAATAAAAGCATTAACTCAAATAAAAAATATCGCATACGTATATTTCAGCTTACCGACAGTAGCAATTGACAGAAAATCAGTAATCCACTAAAAAAAAACACCGGCATGCACAACTTTGCTACGCCAGCAGTTTTCGTTTGTTTGGATTCAATTTTATTGCGTTTTGCACATATAAATTACGAAATACGCACTTTTAATTTTTGTTAATTTTACAATAATTTAAAAAAAAATTAAATTTGTTAGCATTTGGGTTTTATGTTAAACCTTTCATTACTATTGATGCCCTGCTAATTATTATATTATTAGAGTTGTCAAACTTTTAAGAAACTATCATTGATGACAGCCGATTTATTTTGTCTTATCGAATAGGTAAAATGTTATCGGAGTCAACGAATAAAAATATCGAACTTAATATATATGAATCGTAAAATGAACTAAAATTTTGAATATATTGCAACATGCTACAAAAAATAAAATAAGTGAATTTCCTAAACATGCCGCTTGCTAAAAAATATAAAAATTAATACAGCTTTTATTTTGAGCGAGTATTAAATTTTATTTTTTTTCTTATTTTATACAGGCATGTACCCGATTTCGACTCGTTTTGAAAAGTCATAACGAGTGCATTCCACAATTGGTGTTCTGGACTGAGTTCGAATCGATTTCGAATCATTTTCAAATCGTTTTTATTCAGGCCAGAAACAGCTGTGTTGTTTATGTTTGTTTTTACGTCGCTCAAAATTTAAATGGCAGCGATATCATACAGCAGCCGTCTTTTTAAATGGAATCGTAGTAAAAAAAATAAGTTGCTTGTAGTTCGTATTTTAATTTTATAAGTATAACACACAAATTTTCGCCAGCTTTATAAGTTGTTTATTTAATTTTATTCAACCAACTATTTTAAGCAGCAGCTTCAGAGTCGCCTTCAGTTACTTCTCTGCTATATCCTTATTTTTCCTGTAATGTATTTTTTCCCATAAACATTTCACAAATGCCAAAAATATTGCTCACGCATTATACTCTACCGCTTAGCGCTTCGTTTTTTGGCCCTTCAAAAATTTATTATTAAAAATAACTACAATAAAAGCGGCTCATTGTTGTTTGTTTAAATGTGCGCCAAATTGCACATTGCAACAGTTTCTGGCCTAGAAAAAAAAATTGATTGTTTTTGAACAGATTGTAAATAAAATCGGAGAAAATATAAAATAAAATATTTTATTTTATTCAACAAACTATTTTGAGCAGCACCTTCTAGTCGCCTTCAGTTACTTCTCTGCTATATCTTCATTTTTCCTATATTGTTTTTTTCCCCATAAGCATTTCACAAATGCTTAGGCCATGCGGTTAATTATACCAATCTGATGCAAGCAGATGCCTTCCAAGTCATCGCTTGAACAGGTACAATTCTTTCTTAGAGCCGTAGTTGACAACGTCAGTGTTTGCAAATTTACGAGGATTTGGCAACGTTTGGACGTTTTGTTGGCGTGCAAAATAATGCTTACGCATTATTATATGAAAATTTATTATTAAAAATAACTACAAAAAAGCGTCTCATTGTTGTTTGTTTAAAAAGTGCGCCAAATTGCCTGCTGACCAATTGGCCACCTATCGATAAGACCACACTGTAGAGTTGGCAAAAGTTTCCGAACAACTAACTAAACAATTTATTTTTTCTTTTTGCCAACATCTTTCTAAAAGAGAAATATTTTTTCCTTATTTAAAAATTTAACACAATTTATTTTAAATACATATTTTAAGCCATCCATTATTAAAAGTGTCATCGAATTTACTTGTGCAACACGACAACACATAACTTTTCGAAGACAAAACGAGTCTAAGTCCGGAACACCTTACTTTCATTCCACTGGTTTTGCATATACACACAATTTTAATAGACAAATTTTTTAATAAATATATTTAATGAAAATTAACCATAATCCGTTCAACTGAAGAGCTCTAAATTTTCTTAAAACATTAAAAAATAATACAAAATTAATTTCAGTGACATTAATGCATTTATTTACGTAAATTAAGCCAAATACTGTTTATTTCGGTAGCTGAGAGCCAAACTTTTCAAAATTTTTCGACTCTTGTCGGAATCGAAATCCAGAACACCATTCATTTCGATTCCGACACTATTACTCGGAATCGAAATCGGGAACATGCATGATAAATAATTCTTTGCATAGTAAGTAGCTTTTGCAGTGTTGCCGAAAACAATTTAAATGTTGTAGTCGACTCCCTGGATCCTGTTTTTTTTGTAGCAAGTTAGCAGTACCATATTTTGACATGAGTTTCATTTTTGTCTTGATATGAGTGTTCTTCCAATTTGTTAGACAAATTTTAATCAGAATAAAGCATTGCAATCTAAAATCGTAAATTTAATCTTGATATATTTTTACAAAATGGATGTTTCGGGAAACAACCGGTACGAACTATTGTTTATGGATGATGATGCCGGCGCTGCCACCATGCCATTAGATGTTGGTGCCATCAAAAAGAGACCAGAAGACCTGAATGCAAAAAAAAAAAGCATTAACAAGACAGAAAAGGAAAACAAGCCAAGTGTTCTAAATAAAAATGACGCACTTGCAAAAGGATTGAATTTAAAGGGGAAATCAACGAGCGCGCCAGCTTCAGAGAGTGTTAAAAATCAGGGAAAAGGTGGCTTGGCTTTTGCAAGCAAAAATATTGCAAATGGAACTGCCCACAAAGAAAAGACTACAAACAGGAATTTTGGGCGTTCCACTGCTGGTGAGAATCGTCACACGGAGTATGGCAATGAAGTTCCAAACCAGAGGCAATTTAGAGATCGGGACATGCGCGGACCCTCACGTTTTCGTAATGGCGATAAATTGGGAAAACGCGAATTTGATCGTCAGTCTGGTTCAGATAAAACTGGTTAGTGTATTGCCAAGTGCAATTATTTATATATGTCAATATATCAATGTTTTCTTATTTTCTGAATTTATTTAAGGTATCAAACCTATTGATAAACGTGAAGGCGGTGGCGCACACAACTGGGGCTCAGCAAAGCAAGACATCGAAGACATAAACAAAACTGGCGAAGCAGCACCTTCAACGGAGAAAGAAGACTCGTCAAATGAGCAAGCAGTTGATACGATCAACAGCTTGGAGGAAGATGAGTCCAAGCAAATGACTTTGGACGAATGGAAAGCTCTACGAGAACAACGATCAAAGCCAAATTATAATCTGCGAAAAGCTGGCGAAGGTGTTGATAATTCGGAATGGAAAAAGATGGTCGTTTTAAGCAAGAAAAAGGAATTAGATGGTGAAGAGGACTTTGAATATGATCCATCCATGTATCCCCAGCGGGTTGGCCGCCTTCAGCGCGTAGTAGATATTCAGTTCAACTTCAATGACGGCCGCAGAGGTGGTTTCCGCAAGGGTCCACGGCCAAGTACACGTGATGGCCCGCGTGTTGAATTTGGAGGTAATGGTTTTGAGCGAACTGTTCCTAATAAGTTTGCCGAAAAACGCCGTACCGGTTCGAAGCCTTTAAAAGTCGATGATGAACAACAATTTCCTACGCTTTCGTAAAGACTTTCCTGTACGTTTAAAACATTTTTGATTATATTTATACATATTCAACGTATTATATAGTTTACAGCCATTCCTAAAGTGTTACCAGATTTTGAAGCCCTAACTCAAATTCCTTGAATCATATGCATTTAAATTAACTATTAAAAATAGTTTGAAATATGTATACAAAAAATAAAAATTTTAAAGCCTTAAAAGTTTATTATTATTTGCTTGGAATTGTATTTATTTTTTGTTATACCGCTTGTTCTTGAAGGAGGCGTGGTAGACCCCATACACTATATCTATTCTTGGACAGCAGAGTCCATATAGCCATGATGTCTTTCCGTCCGGCTGTCCTTATTAACAAAAGAATCTTAAACGCTATAAGAGTTCAAGATCACGCAGATCAAGTTTCTTGCTTCATGTACAACAGTTTTTTATCAATTACTCAAAAACCTGGTTATATAGCAAGTTAAAACTCGATACAACCTTCATTTTTTCATTGCCCATCAGTGTAGGCCAATTAAATCGGTTGGAAACTTCACCTTACAGTGGCTGAATGCAAAGCACGTAGAGCGCGGAGCCCCCTAGCTTTTTAAATAACTTGTATTCAGCAGGTTACAACTCCTACAGCAGCTATCAGTTTAGCCATTTCTGCATCATTCAGATATTGGAACAATTGTTCCCATTGCTTTAGCTTTATAGGAAAATATATTACACATCGACAGTTTATACTTAATAAATTCAATGTTCAATTTAACAAGTAGTATTTTACATTCTTAGCTAAAGGCCCCGGTAGCCATGGCTTTCTATTTTTGTAACTGTTAATTTATATCTTTTTAAGTATAAGCTAGCTTTATATAATATAATATAATATTTTACATTCATACATATATGTATGTACATACTGTTTACAACTAATTATTTAAATTTTTAATGACATCACTTAATTCGGCAGAGCGGTAGATTTTTCTGGTAGGTTTTATTTTTGATTTGGCCTCAAAATTATTTCTTTTCAAATGGGTCTAAAAGAATAAGAAATATTTATAATTCAAGGATGTATTTAATGCTTTTATATAGTATATTAAGTGTACTTGGACTTACGAAAAAATGTTGATACTCGGGAGAAATGGACTCTAATAGTATAATTCGATTTTCTATGTTTTTAATCCTATGGAGTACATTTTTGCTCTCTGTTCCATCAATATTTAAATGTTCCTCTATAGTATTTAATCGAATGTTTAGCAATTGGGAACTGCTTTTTGCGTATCGAGGTGCCACTGTATCATTTAGGCCCATTAGTTTAGTTAGCTGAAGAATATAGTTCGGTCTTATTTGAGGTCCTGCACTGTTATCAATACGTCGCACTAAATATAAAAAGAGCATATAGCCATGAAGGAGTTTGCAATAAAATTTATATTGCTTTCGCAAAAAATTCGAACCTTTCAAATGGCAATTAGAGTGATCTTGCTTTACGATTACACTTTGTGTGCGGGCACATGAATCTTTTGATTTTTCCGTATTACTATAACTATTAGCGGATAGCATAAAGTCAGTAAGATTATTTTTATTAATTTCTATACGTTTTTTTTTCACAAAGCAATACACGCGCCTTTTTAGTTCATCGTCGTCGACTCCTATTTGAACCAGTTTTTCGGGGATGGTCTCGGAAGAATGGTCGATCTTACAAGAAGTAAAGTCAAAGGTCTTGCTAGAGTGCGGCGAGGCTTCGTACGCACCTGTAAAATTAAACACAAATAATTTTTTGTAAACACTGTTTTATCAAAAAGGCTGTCCAGTAAAACGAAAAAATATAAACATTGTACAAGCAAATTATTATGTAAACTAAATTTGAGATATAACATACATGCACACATTTTATGTTACTGTAAAATATAACTTAGAAGCTCTTACTGGGCCAAGGACATTCTTTATTTTTCTTCCATAGTGGAACAGCTCCATCTTCGTATATTTCTTTTTTCCATATAGGAACGCGAGACTTTAATTGATCTATTGCGAACGCTACAGACTCCAAGGCCGCTGCACGATGCGGAGATGAAGCAGCAATGACTACACTAGCTTCACATGTGGGTACTACGCCAAGTCGATGATATATAACAATATGCTTAACGGTAGTCCATTGAGCCCGTATATCAGAGCAGATTTTAGTCATTTCTTTAAGAGCCATACTTTCATAAGCCTCGTATTCTAACGAAATTACCTGCAATCAAAGGTCACAGATAAAAAACAATTACGTAGCATATTTGCTGTAATGGTTTTAAGATAAGATGTATACCCTTTTTCCTTCGAAATTGTTTCGCGTAGTGCCAGCAAAAATCGAGCACGCTCCGCATTCTTCATCGGCAATTAGATTACTAACATTTTCGATGCTGATTTCTTCCTTACTGAGCTTTAAATGATTCATGGTGCATAAATTTTTAGCCACCACTTATAGGCGGTATAACAGCTATTTCGTCCCCCTCTTGTAAATGAATTTCTTCGTTGGGCGACTGAATGTAGTTTTCGTTGTGAGCTAAGATCAAATTTTCTTGAACAGAACTCAAGTTAAAGTGTTCACCTATAAGGAGAAATAGAATTACAATATATAAAAAATAAATATGCGGTTTAAATTTTCATACACAGTTGACTAAGCAAATCCGATGCATAGACCACTGTAGTGGGTACTTTAAAAGTTGCACTTGATGTTTTTGCCAATTCACGAGTTGTAGCAAAAAATAAAACATTGAGATTTATTTCCGAAGTGCTCATGATTTACACATCATTATTCTTGTAAGAAATCAAAACTATCAAGGAAATGTTATCGATATTTCGAAAAGAATTGAAAACACTTAATAATAGTGTTGTGTTATTATAGCCTATTCACACTGAGCACATCTTAGCGGAACTCATGGGATTAACATCTTGCTGCCATATTGACAGGCTGATAGGTGAAATAAGCAAATTATGATAATTTTTTAAAATGCTTTTTAATATTAAAATGTCAATCTTTTTATGAGTTGTTTTAGAGCATCAACTATTATTAAGGTAGGGTTGTATGAATTTATGGAAAAAACATGAATTTATTGGGAGTATTAATAAGGACGACGAGCAGGTGCTGACTCGCACATAAACACATACATATGTATGTATATACTTATGCATACATACATAAGTATATGCAAGAGCCACGAGCTGTTTAGACGTTTGTTGGTGTTGTGGTAAAGTGCTTCGAGTCCATTGGACCTCACCAATGCCTAAAAGCCACTGGGTTAAAATTAATTGTAAATTCATTATTTAAAAAATGTTTGTATGTATATGTAGTTTTTTTTTAACTATTTGTTCAATTCGATGGGTGCTGCATTAAAATAAAGTCACCAGCAGTAGAAGTTATTAACCACCATAATTATTAAGTTGGTTTTTTAACAAAATTAAAACTTGAGCTGCTGATTTACTTATGTCAATCACCGCCGTATCGTCTGCAGTGCTGACATAGGATGAGAAGTCAAAAAACAATATGCTGATGTTTTAATGCAGTGATGGGCAAAAACTCATACCAACAAACATTTCTTTGTGTGAGTAAACAGCGCAGTAAGCAAAAGCGCACGAGAGAGCAAGAACCGCAATTAAGCAAAAACGAGCGAGAGATTTCACACACTTGGACCGTACATGAGCCGACTGCGCTGCGGCAGATTTTGGTGCAATAGCCTCGCGAGTTATGTAAATTGAGAGACTGCCCATCACTGTTTTAATGAGACACAATTTGCCTTTGTTTATTAAAATGTAATAAATAAAAATACAAATTAAATCTATAAAATTGGTTTCTACTTGTTTCTTTCATCAAACTAGAAGCTCCGACTGGAATGCCTGCTGGCTCACACTTTTATGGTTTAGTTAGCCATAAATGGCCGCACATTTTAAATTCTAAGCAAGTTCCATAAACATATGAGGTTTTGGCGCCTTGTTTCGTATTGAAAATTGCCAGTCTTTTTCGTTGACATTGTTTACATTTTCGCAGCGAATGACAAAATTTAGAGGTGCACAGAAAAATAATCGAGTAATTTCTCATCGGGACACAATAAGATAGGAACATTTCCACAAGATGTTGGAATGATGTAGAAATTTTCTGAACGGCAAATTCATACTAACAACTTCGACAAAAGATGTTAGATGTGACCCAGTGTGAATAGGCTATTAACACGGCTCACTTTGAAGAGCTAGCTCATTTTGAAGTGAGTGCGCAGTCTTGATTGTAAACATGGCTCACTTGCAGGGTACGAAAATAAACCGTACTTTTCACAAACGTTCGTCCAAAGAAAGCAAACATCTAAAATTTTTTGAATCGATTTGTACACGAACATAAACAAACAAAACTTTTGCAGTGCCAAAGAATACAAACAATACAATTCCTTTTTCGCACTTTGATTTTTTTTGATATACCGAAACACGCGCAACGAAACGCGAACGAAGTGGTTGGCAAACGTTAAAAACGAATTATTCGCTCACGGCCAATTTTTGTACATGTGTGTACCAGCAACGATCGTTTTGTTTTGCTTTGTGTACATACATATGTATGAATGTATCAGCAAAGCACGCAGCACGTGTGTATGTATACACCCGCAAGATTTGTTGATGCGTAGCATGGTACATGGTATAATAAGTAAGGTAGAGTAAGATTGCCGCGTCGTTCTCTTTGCTGGGGCCATATTTGTCATTCTCGTTGCGAATGTCTATGAGGTAGGTCATTTCAGCTGTCGCTGCGCGTGTTTTTTTATTGTATGTATGTATATTAACGCAAGAGCTGCTGTTGTATGTATTGTGGGTCATAGTATTTCAGTTCAAATAATTAATAATAATTATATTTTCATTAAAAAAATAAAATTGGTTTTCACAAATTCAATGTTTTTCATTTAGTTTCAGCTTATGCACTTGGTTTGTTCAAATTCAAGCATGCTTACATATATAAACGAGTGTCAGTGTATGCGTCAACTTGTGTGTTGCTTCTCTCTCTCTCTCACATTTTTTTGCTCTCACAAAATTTATGGCCCCGAGTTCGGCAAACTTACTCAACCTTACTTATTATACCATGGATGCGTAGTACATGGTAGAATTAACCATAAAACAACAAATCTTGTGTTTGCACACATACACATGTACTGCGTGCTTTAGCTGAAAAAGAAATCATGCGCATCGCCAACCTACCACATAAACAGTCGCAACAAGACTGAAAAATATGATCCTCGTGTGAGCGAGCGCACTCTCTATTACTCTACCATGTTAATTATACCATGTGCGTAGTATGCATATGAAATAGTAACATACATAAAAACGAACCAAACGACAATTATTCGTTCACGAATTGTTCCCAATTTAAGTTCTCTTGTTTAGTTCACTTCCCGAGTACCTTTCGGCATAGGTTTCCTTTTCGTTCGTGTGCACAAACAATACATAAACAAATCAAATGTACTTTATGTTTGTTTTCATACGTTTGTGTATTCTGCTCGGCAAAGAAGGAAACTAAACGAAAAAGCACTTTACGTTTAGTTTATTTTCGTACTCTCAATTTTGCTAATTCTGAGCAGATCAATTTTTATTTTATTTAAATGAAAAGTATTTTGCTTTGTTTAGTTAAATAAACGCATTAATGTCACTAAAATTAATTTTGTATTATTTTTCAATGTTTTAAGAAAATCTAGTTGAACGGATTATGGTTAATTTTCATTAAATATTTTTATTACAAAATTTGTCTATTCAAATTGTGTGTATATGCAAAACCAGTGGAATTAAAGTAAGGTGTTCCGGACTTAAGACTCGTTTTGTCTTCGAAAAGTTATGTGTTGTCGTGTTGCACAAGTAAATTCGAAGACACTTTTAATAATGGATGGCTTATAATATGTATATAAAATAAATTGTATTAAATTTTTAAATAAGGAAAAAATATTTATTTTATTTATTTACAAACAGCTATCTTATAATTACAAATTATAAACTAGCAAGGACTAAGAGCGGTGGCTGCGATGGCCTTCTGCCCGTCAGAGTAGGATAAATATATGTTATGTAAAATTTTAAATTAGGTGGTATATATTTGCTGATTTAAGGAATTCAATTAGTGTTAGTGTAGTTTTATGTGTTGGGTTGTTTAGGATGTCGATGGGATTAATGTTATTGAGGATTAAAAAATATTTATCTTTTAGAAAGATGTTGGCAAAAAGAAAAAATAAATTGTTTATAGCCTATTCACACAGAGCACATCTTAGCGGAACGCATGGGATTTTTTGAAGATGTGAAATTGGTGTTCGCACTGTCAACATCTAACATCTAACATCTTGTTGACAGGCTGACAGGTGAAATAAGCAAATTATGAAAATTTATTAAAAATGCATTTTAATATTCAAATATCAATCTTTTTATGAGTTGTTTTGTAGTATCAACTATTATTAAGGTAAGGTTTTATGAATTTATGTAAAAAACATGAATTAATTGGGAGTACATATTAATAAGGACGACGGTGCTGACTAGCACATAAACACATATGTATTTATATACACATGCATACACACATACTTATATGCAAGAGCCACAAGCTGTTTGGATGTTTGTTGGTGTTGTGCTTAAGTGCTTCGAGTCCATTGGACTCGACTAAAAGCCACTCGGTTACAATTAATTGTAAATTCATTATTTAAAAAATGTTTGTATGTATATGTAGTTTTTTTTAACTATTTGTTCAATTCGATGGGTGCTACATTAAAATAAGGTCACCCGCAGTAGGAGTTATTAACCACCATAATTATTAAGTTGGTTTTTTAACAAAATTAGAACTTGAGCTGCAGATTTAATTATGTCAATCATCACCGTGCTGACATAGGATGAGAGCTCAAAAAACAATATGCTTATGTTTTAATAAGCCACAATTTGCCTTTCTTTATTAAAATGTAATAAATAAAAATACAAATTAAATCTATAAAATTGGTTTCTACTTTTTTCCCTCATCAAACTAGAAGCTCCAACTGGAATGCCTGCTGGCTCACACTTTTATGGTTTAGTTAGCCATAAATTGCCGCACATTTTAAATTCTGTGCAAGTTCCATAAACATATGAGGTTTTGGCGCCTTGTTTCGAATTGAAAATTGCCAGTCTTTTTCGTTGACATTGTTACATTTTTGCAGCGAATGACAAAATTTAGAGGTGCACAGAAAAGTAATCGAGTATTTTCTCATCGGGACACAATAAGATAGGAACATTTCCACAAGATGTTGGAATGATGTAGAAATTTTCGGAACGGCAAATTCATACGTAACATCTTTGACAAAAGATGTTAGATGTTAGATGTGCTCCAGTGTGAACAGGCTATTAGGTAGTTGTTCGGAAACTTTTGGCAACTCTACAGTGTGGTCTTATCGATAGGTGGCCAGTTGGTCAGCAGTCAATTTGTTTTTTTCAAACAAACAACAATGAGACGCTTTTTTGTAGTTATTTTTAATAATAAATTTTTATATAATAATGCATGAGCATTATTTTGTACGCCAACACAATCCAAAGCTAAAATGGCGGTTCATTGTAACATGACGATAACTGTGGTTAGTTATCGATTCCACTCTTTGTGTTGTATTCAGTTCTTTTCTATTACCGAATCAATTGAAATATTTTTGCACACTGTAGCGCAGCCCTAAGTAACATACATATGCACAGCATACTTATACATATGTAAAGTGCATGATTGTCAAAATAATTAACCTTCAAAATTTAATAATGAAAACGCGATTTAATAACTACGATATTATTTGTGGTGTTGCCGAATTGCAAAGGTAATACACAATGCTGCCTGTAAGCTTACCATTCCAAAAATCCATAGATATTGAAACACATTTTTTTTTAGATTGATCGGCTTACGTGTGAATCAAATTTATGACATAGATAACAAGACGTACCTATTTCGTCTGCATGGCGGAGGAGAAACAGAAAAAACAACGCTTTTGATTGAGTCGGGAACTCGGTTCCACACGACGGCATTCGAATGGCCCAAAAATGTTGCACCTTCAGGTTTCAGCATGAAGTTGCGAAAACACTTAAAAAATAAGCGTCTGGAGCAAATTCAGCAACTAGGCGCAGATCGTATAGTGGATTTCCAGTTTGGTAGCGGTATTGCTAGCTACCATGTTATTTTGGAACTTTATGATCGCGGCAACTTGATTTTAACCGACCATGAACTTACAATTCTTTACATTCTGAGGCCACACACTGAAGGCGAAGAAATGCGCTTTGCTGTTCGAGAAAAATATCCAATGGACCGTGCTCAAAAGGCAAAGGATATAGTTACGCAGAAAGAAATACAAAATGTTTTGGATAACGCAACCGAAGGGGAGAGTCTAAAACGAATTTTAATGTCTGTTTTGGATTGTGGACCAGCTCTAATTGATCACCTTCTTCTCGTGCATGCTTTGAATAACCGCGTAGTTAAAGCTTCAAATAAAACGGAGCAGCAACTGGAAAACCCTTCAAAGCAAAACAAAACAAAAAGCTCTCGTAAGAATCGAAGTAGCGGAGTAGATACGAAGCCTTTTGAAATCGACAATGATCTCACACCCCTGATGAAATTAATCGAGGTAAGTAGCCATAAAAGCATAAATTTTACATCTTTTAAGAAAAATACAATTTTTAGGATGCGCATAAGCTAATGGCAGAAGCATTAAAACGTGACGGTAAAGGTTATATTATCCAAGTTGAGGAACCAAAACCAGTAGATACTGAGAAAGATGAAATTTTTTATAGAAATGTTGAATTTCATCCGTGCCTTATGGCTCAATTTGAAAACCAGCCATATGCTACATTTGATACGTTTATGGCAGCTGTTGATGAGTTCTTTTCAACACAGGAATCGCAAAAAATTGATATGAAAACTTTGCAACAAGAACGAGAAGCCTTAAAAAAGCTTTCTAATGTTAAAAAAGATCATGCTAAGCGTCTAGAAGAACTCAACAAAGTTCAAGATTTAGACAAGCAAAAGGCCGAGCTAATAACATGTAATCAAGCCTTAGTAGATAAAGCAATTTTAGCTGTGCAGTCAGCTATTGCAAGCCAGCTCTCTTGGCCTGACATACATGAATTGGTCAAAGAAGCCCAAGCAAATGGCGATGCTGTTGCTAATTGTATTAAACAGCTGAAGCTAGAGACCAATCATATTTCACTTAACCTTACTGATCCATACAATAACGCTAATGATAATGAAACCGATTATGTCGAAGATGGCCTTACTGTAGATGTGGATTTGGCATTATCGGCTTGGGCAAATGCGCGGAGATATTATGACATGAAGCGATCAGCGGCTAAAAAGGAGCAGAAAACAGTTGATGCTTCACAGAAAGCTCTTAAGTCAGCCGAGCGTAAAACACAGCAAACTCTTAAGGAAGTCCGCACCATATCCACAATAGCTAAAGCACGTAAAGTGTTTTGGTTTGAAAAGTTTTATTGGTTTATTAGTTCAGAGAACTATCTTGTAATTGGAGGAAGAGATGCGCAGCAAAATGAATTGATTGTTAAAAGGTATAAATGATTTAAATTATGGCTGTTTATATTGTGTCTGTAAGTTATTGCAACAGCTTATGAAATTATTGATATTGTTATTATAGATTGATATTATACTAAAAAATTTAAGCATTTTTAAGGTACATGCGTCCAAAGGATATATATGTGCATGCTGAGATACAAGGTGCGTCGAGTGTTATTGTCCGAAATCCATCTGGGGAAGAAATACCTCCCAAAACTTTACTGGAAGCCGGCACAATGGCGATTTCATACAGCGTTGCATGGGATGCTAAAGTTGTTACAAATGCATACTGGGTCCATAGCGATCAAGTAAGTAAACAAGCACCTACGGGAGAATATTTAGGAACAGGAAGCTTTATGGTCCGCGGAAAAAAAAACTTTTTGCCATCGTGCCATTTAATAATGGGCCTTAGTTTACTATTTAAGCTTGAAGAAAGCTTTGTGCAACGCCATTTAGGCGAGCGAAAAGTCCGGAGCACAGATAATGAAGAAGAGCTTGCGAATGATAAATATAAACTAACAAATGAAATTTTAGACCAAATTAATGAGGAATCAGGTGGTGATGATTCAGAAGCTGTATATATCGGTACTGAGGAAGATAATCATAGTGCCAAAGCTGTCTTTCCGGACACCGAAGTTAAGATTGAACATGATACAGGCCTTATTACCGTCAGAACGGATTCTTTAATTGAAGACGATACTCACGACGTGTTTATTGAGAAAAGTATTGCAATATCTGACTGTGTGGAAACGACTATAATTAATGCTGTTCAGACTCGTAAAAAACAACAACAAAATGCAAAAAAACGAAAGGATAAGGAACGCCAAAACAAATCCGATTTAAAATTATCTCAAGCAACAATATCTGAAAGTGAGCAAAAACAATCTCAAATTAAACGTGGACAAAAAGGAAAATTAAAAAAGATGAAATCAAAATACAAAGATCAAGATGACGAGGAACGTGAACTCCGAATGATGATCCTTAGTTCATCGAAAAAAGAGAAAGCAAATGAAGTCGATTCTGCAACTGAGAACAATCAAACTCTACACGCACAAAAAAACGATAATTATGAACTTAGAAAAAACGCAAACGAAATAAATGTAGTTGAAATTGATGAAAATGAAGAGGCACCTGCAGTTGCAGACGTTGAAATGCTCGATACGCTCACTGGACAGCCGCTAGAAGATGATGAGCTACTTTTTGCCATTCCCGTGGTAGCTCCCTACCAGGCGTTGCAGCAATACAAGTAAGTTTATCGTAAAAATATCTCACAAATAAAAACTTATGTTGCACATATTTAACTATTTACTATTTATAGATTCAAAATAAAACTTACACCTGGTACAGGAAAACGTGGAAAAGCTGCTAAAGTTGCATTAACCATGTTTTCAAAAGACAAGACCTGTAGCTCTCGCGAAAAGGATTTACTTAAAAGTATAAAAGAAGAAGCACTTGCACGAAATATTCCCGGAAAAGTTAAAATATCAGCACCTCAATTACAAAAGTTTAGAAAGTAATAAAATTACTGTGTATTAAAAATATTATATCAAAGATTTAAACATTAAAATCGTGTTGATAGAAAATTAAATGCGACTTAAATAATTACACATGTTTTCAATTTTAAAAATGTTTGAGTTTGTTTGTTGTAAAATGGCGTGCTTAAACCGAAAAAGCAGTCTGAAATTGATGTAATAAAAGTGCATTTGCTTCATCGCACCTAACCGATTTCGAGTTCTTTCATTTGTTTGTAAGTAAATCATTTATCTTCAAACGATAGGTGGGATAATCAGTTTTGTTTAATACAATTCGTTGTTCATAGATAAAATAATTAAAAAATGCGTACATTCGAAAAGGATGTTAAAATTTGACTAAAGTGGTTGTCTCTTACATTCGAAGCCCCGAAGTATTTTTTATTAAATACATTTTTTTAATTGATCGAAACAAATAAAAAATATATAATTGCATTCAAGTCCTATCCAAACATCAACCGTCAAAGGCTTCAATGTCTGTGCAGTGTGCATGCGCAGGAAAATGTGGAACCTGAGTTTGCATGTGTTTGTTTACTTCAGTTGTACTGTAGGAAAATGGTGTCGTCTAAAGTGGGGTGTTTTGGTGCTAACTTGCCTGTTTTGACATTTGTGTACTAAAAAGTTTGTACTGTCCTTGCCAGTTGCCAGTGTTAGTGGTTCGTGAATAAGTATAAATCGAGATTGTTCACATAAGTGCAAAAAAAATGAAAAAAATTACTTAAACTTTGCATATTCGCCAACCAGCCTCGATTAAATCATAGACAAATGAATTCTGTATGTGTGTCTGTAAAGTTATAAAATTATAAAGGCCGTGAGTAAAAAAAAAAATGATTTTTTTCGCGCTAGCTCGTTGTGGAATTTAAATAATATTGTGTTACATATTTTCCTATATGTAGCTGCATATCGACAAAAATTTCTGTTGAAGTACTTTGAAAGTAATTCGCAAATAAAATGTTTAATTATTTCAGTATGAGCAATACATGATTGGGGTTTTTCTTCTAAAAGCATGACAATAATAAGAAAAATTTTATGTCCCACCCAATTGTAAGGACATGGTGCATAAAATTGATATGTATGCATATACATATGCGTTTGTGAAATGTCTGAGTGTTTGTGTGTGTGTGTATTGATTGAAGGACTTTCCAAAGCGTTCTATATTTAATAAAAAACCAAAGAAAAAGTATTTTTTCAGGTAATAATTTTAATATTGTGAGAGAAAACCAATGTGTAAAATAAACAAGTTATTCATTTTAAAAAAATCATTAACATATTTTGTTAGAGGAACGCCGAAAAAGCAACGATTTTAAATTTTTCAAGATCTTTAAAATGTTTTCATCCTCTTTGCGAATTTCAAAAACATTTACAAGTCTAAACATAAATTGTAAGTTATTTTAAATAAGGTTATCTTAGGTCTTAATAACGTCTTGATGCAACGTGTCTCTTTGTCCACCATTAGGCTGTCTTTAATGTTATGCTATGGATTAGTTTATTAGGATAACCCAGTAGTCCAGTAGGCCATAAAGCTTAAAGTATTTCGCAAAAATTAATGAACTTAAATATTCAGAAAAAGTTTACGCAACATTTATTTAAAGCTGGTTATAGTCCATTTAATTCACAAACAGCAAACAATATATCAAAAAAATGAATTATAAGAAACTTTTTCTAGGTTAAGTTATTGGAATAAAGAATTTAGGTCTGCCACGACTTCATATGACTGATACACAGATTGCACAATTCTTGAATACCCTTGATCCTATGGGTACGGGGTATAACCATTGTAATGCACCTGTGCAACTCTCGTTAGTAGTAGCAGCATAAATAGGCAAACCAAGTTAGTATGAGTTCTCTTCATCTATTTCTTTTTCTCTATCTGGAACAGGGGGCTGGCTAAAAAGTCTTATACTCAAATTTTCCTGCATTTCCGACTACCTACCTCTCTGGCTGGCTGCACATGTAAGCTAAATTCATTTCAAGGTACTCAGAAATATAAATTATGAAATTTCCTTCTATGTCCATTAGTCACAAGGTTGTGAACTTAAATACTTAATTATTTTTTTTTTATTTTGGTGTCTTTAAATATAAGAAATACATAAAGGGGATATATATATATACATATATTTATTTTAAATATATTATATTTGTTTAGAAATTATAAATAACCCAATAAATACAAAAATCAAATTTCAGATGGAACTAAAATAACTGCCAAATAACAGACAAAATAACCCTTAAAGGATATGCCTTAGACAAAACTTTATGATAAGTAATTATATGTGCTATATTTATGTAGATATTAATATGTCACAACTAATGTTATTTACTTTAAGCTTTAACAAAGGTGGTCCTGAGCATTGTGTGTATTATAGTTTTATCACTATATTCATGTCGCACTTTGTATGAGTAGGAAACATGGAGTCGAACCATTATTATTGCCGAAATGGAATGCAACCAACTGTTACCCCATCATCGATTTCCCCATCGTCATCAAACAAAAACGATAGCGGAATTAACATTGGACAGGATTATGTGACATGTTCTAATCATACGCAAGCAGGTTTTACTTCTAAGGACTTGCTGTTGCGAAACGGAAATCACAAGTCTTCCAATGGAAATAACAGCTTAGGCACGCCGTTCGGGCAAACTGGCTGCAATAACAGCAGTTATTGTTCCAATAACGCCACGAATAGTGGAAATTATATAAACCTTATGCCGCTGCCCTTGGGTACGTTACAATATAATCGAAAAAAATTAACATCTCAGGAAGTTCAGTAAGTATTACATAAATTTTTGTAATTTTTCCGATATAAAAAACGTTTATCTTTTAAGATCACGATTATATTACAACACCACTGATGGAAAGTGCAGAAACGACTATTACTTGGGCAATAATTCTGGCAGATTCACCACTGGAGCTGCAACTCCACCTATACAGCTACAAGCTCAATCACAGGAACACTTTCAACAACAAACGCAGCAATCTCACCATCAACAACAACCACTCCAACAACAACAGCCACTACAGCAACTCCAACAGCATCAACATCATCACCTACATCAACAACCACAACAACAACAACAACAACAACAACAACAACAACAACAACAACAACAACAACAACAACAACAACAACAACAACAACAACAACAACAACAACAACAACAACAACAACAACAACAACAACAACAGCAACAGCAACATCAACATCAACAACATCAGCAACATCAGCAACATCAGCAACTTCAGCAACAACAGCAGCAACATCAGCAACATCAGCAACTTCAGCAACAACAGCAGCAACAGCCGCAGCAACAGCAGCAGCAACATCAGCAACAACATCAGCAACAACAGCAGCAGCAACAACAACAACAACACCACCACCATCATCACCACCAACATCAATCTCTTACCCACAGCCACCATCAGCTGAATCATATCGCAAGCAATCATCAATTGCAACATCATCAGCACCAAAACGTGTGCAGTCCAAGCGCAGCCTTAGACCCTATTGAAGATGCCCTTAATTGTGCCATTTTTCCGAATCCAAGTGGACGTGTGGTCGCAGCAACTCAGACACATCAGAGTAATGCCACTCTAGCATGCGACCAAATAGTATCACAAACACCAGTAACCCTGGGCTCCGTTAATGTGCCTGCCCCACCCATGATGTATACAGTCCATCGTGTGGTGACCACAGCTCAAATTCAGACTGCAGTAGGAAATACATTTGCATCGTCTGCTAGCGTTTCTAGTGTGGTTACGTCTGCACAAGCTGAGAATGACTGCCTGGCTTCCGGCCAAGTGTCTTCCTCGATGACAGTGCCGACCAATCATAGTGGGCCCTGTCACAGCAACACCAGTAATGCGATCGGTCCCCTGGCAGGGCTGCGTAGTCCTCCCGGTAAGATGTAATATATGTATAACCAAGACACTAACTAGTTTATTAATCTGAATTAAACCTAAGTGCATAAGGTTCGCTTGTAAGATAATATTGTGTTATACTAAGAAGAGGCCCCTGAAACTAGTCACAAGAATAAGGCAGCTTGGTTTTCGAGATTTGTTGATTCCGGCTGCATCTCAACGAACGAATACTGCTCAACTATTGTGATATGCAATTGAACAAACGTGTGATTTACCAACAGGTCAAGGAGGACCAACAATTTCTTTAGTTTTCCTATGAACATATAATGAACATATCAGCGCCGACAGATTATAATGAACAGAGATTTAATATACAATGATATGTTTCTACTTTTCTAGGAGTGCTTACAAATACGGCCTTTCTACCAATTCAACAGAAGTGTAACTCTAGTGAAGTTCAGCAAAATGCTCCTTCAACATCAAACAGAGCTTCTACAGCAGGTCCGTCGAATGCTAATTATGTTAACTCGGGAAAATCGTCAGGTTTAGTGGCAAGAGCCTTGCAAAATGTACCTATGTTCTTTCGCTTAAAAAATTTTTTCTAAATGCTATTGTAATTACAGGTAATTCCAACTTGCGTATATTTGATGTCAAGAATCGCCGTACACATGGAAATTGAGGGCACTGCTCAGTGCCCTTCGCAAGTGATGCTAGCCGCCGCACTAGGATGTGAAGAGCTAGGGATTTCAAATAAATTGTTGGCGCAAAGCATATTTGGTCTGTGGATGACCAGTACTCTCTTAGAAATGCAGCTTAAAGCTCATCACTGCCCCTATGCTGTACGAGTAGCATGGCCAGGTTTGCTTGAGAAGTTTAGCCATGGAAATCCAATAGAACGAAAGTTTGATGAGCCTATGATTGTACTTAAGCGTAATGTGTTTTTTTCTAAACGAGACGAAGAGAAAATTAAGTAAGTAGACAAAAATTTAAATAACATGAATTTAAACTTAATAAATAGTATTTTTGCAATTTATTGGGTAGAAGTGTAAATACAATTAATTTTCCCACATTTCCCTATATCTTTGAATTTGACATCCGTTATAAATAAATTTTGGAAAAAAGAATTCTTAGTAACAAAATTGTAAGTTTCGATTTCAAAATCTCCTTCGAGCGTAAAGGTCTGATATCAATATAAGTAATGAATCAAGAAACTTTAACTACGTATGGGTGCATCTTTTAGCCAAATTTGGTATTTCTAGCTGTTATAAATAGATAAATAATAATAATAATTCATACCAGTTTTATAAAAAAAAAAAAATAATAAGTCTGATTAACAGTAAAAAAACTCACAGAACATTTTTATTATATTCCTGACTACCTGTCATGTTAGATTTTCCGTATTCATTCCCACGTTTAACGTATGCAGTTTTAAACTTAAAACTTTTAAAATGCGAAAGAACAATTTAAAGCTATGTTTTTTATTTTATACATAGCTTATAAAGCTTTAACCCTCCGTCGGACACCTGGGTCTGGCCAGACCTATTTCGTTTTTGACCGTTAATTCAAAGTATTTCTAATTTAGATATCGACTTGCGCTTCCAGGTAGCTCTGAATACATTTATATGGAAATTTACCTTATGTTTCGGCTCAATTATATACCAATCAGGTATATTTTCTTAATTACTAACCGTTCTTAATCGATTTGGCATATGTTGAGCGACTTGCCTGAGGAAATAAATACTAGGAAAAAAAATTGGATTTGGAAAAAAACATACTTTTTGTTTTCTTTTTTTTTTATTCTGATAAAATTCAATATTTTCGACGAAAGTAAAGGGATTTCAATGTATTTTATCATGAAATATAAAGCCAGCTCATTTATGGAATCTTAGGAACACATAGAAAGCAAGTATAAGCGAAAAAAAAGTATTTTTTTCCAAATCCAAATTTTTTTCGAGTATTTATTTCCTCAGGCAAGTAGCTCAACATATGTCAAATCGATACAGAATGGTGATTATTTAAGAAAATATACCTCGTTGGTATAAAATTGACCCGAAACATGAGGTAAATTCCCATATAAATGTATGTAAATACATAGGGATCCAGCCAGGCATCATGTGTCCGTCCGAAGGTTATTTTTAAACCTTCGGAAGGACACATGATGTGTCCAACGGAGGGTTAAATTAATTTAATCATCAGTACCATTCCAGTGGATTTCTTGCTATTATACTTTTGTTTAGAAATATTTTTTTTGAGTGGATGAATTGTGCTGTGTTCCTTAATGAAATTAAGGAAAAAATTAATTAAAATTAATTTTTTTGGTAAATAGTGTTAGTTATATAAAAAATTGTAAATTAATATTGAATAAGAGAATAAATTCTCATATAGATTCTAGTCTACAAAAAGATAATTTATGTTTGCCGAGTTTTCTAGTATATTATTAACACAATTCTTATCCTTTGCTATTTAAGGGATCATCGAATTTTAGAGCTACTCTATGAGGAAGCCAAGCACAACGTTTTGATTGGCAGATATATCATGGAGCCGGTGCATTCAGTTATGTTGGGTGGTATCCAAGCAAGGATTGAGCTTGGGCCCTACAACTCGCACACCCACACAATTGGATTTTTTCGGTATGTATAAATTATTCATATTTATACGCATATTAATTGCGTAACATACTCCTTTAAATTTACAGGGAGAATCAATCAAGGTTCTTGCCATTGCATGTTGCAAAAAGCTCCAACTGGCTATGGTTCCCTGTAAGTCGTAAGAACTCAGCCGAGGTTAAACTGTTGGAGCAGTTTAAGCGCGTACCGCAGACAGCTACAACTCGAAAACTTATGAGAAAGTATTTAGAGTTTTGCTGGGCTCTGCCGTTTTATGGGTGAGTTCTTAGTTTCACGTGTTGTATAAAAAAATAATGTTTAATCATTTATTTAGCTATTTTAATTTGATTGTAACTGCTCTTTCAAAAACTAATTCACACATCAACCAAAATGTCATTCTATATAATTATTATAGCTGTAATTTCTGTCTTCTGAATGAATCTGACCAGTTTTAATACCTAATATTTCTATAAATAAAATAATGTTTTTATACCCTGTACGTATAAGTACAAAGAGTATACTAGATTTGTGCAATGTATGTAACGAATAGAAGTAGGCGTGGCAGACCCTAAGTCCTTTATACCAAATGTTTATCATAACCTCGGGTAGCGATTGAGCCATGTCCGTCTGTCTGACCGTCTGTATGAACACCTAGATTTCGGAGACTATAAGAGCTAGAGACACGAAACTTTACCAGCTGGCGCGCAATCGATTTACCGTGTTTTGATGATTTTGCACCAAAACAAAAAATTCAGGAATAAATTTTTTTTCGAGAAAAAATGTACAGGTATTACACTGTCGGGCACCGCCTACATTTTTTGTAATGCCGTCATGGCTTATCCATGTTTTGGTATTTATTTTTTGGCAATAAGCCTGCTTACAGCTAGGGCTACAATCCAATAGGTACAAAAACTTATTCGCTTCACACTAATTGCTAATTGTGTGATGTATGCTAAGATTTTTTATAGTCTCTATGAAATATGTTCAAAATTTTCAAAGTTCGATTTGGAAGGGTGCAGTTTTTTTAATCCTCGCCTTGGCCTATGACCCGCAAAAGCACAGTTCAGCGAATTCGGGCGCGTTTCGGAATTAATTCCCAAAATATTAATGTATATTATTTGATTTATAATAAATATGAATACTGATAAACCAGTACAACATTGTATCTTTAAGGAAGATCTACCGGATTTAGACCAATTGGTTGATTATTTTAATTATTTTTATTAATTAATTATTTTAATTAATTTATATTTTACTTTTGCTCAAACTAAGTTTTTGAAATTTACATTTTGTAAAATGCTCTTCTCAAACAGAAAAATAGTCGATTTCGGATATAATGTACGGAAATTTCTTTCTGAAAACTTTCCTTTTTATATTCATTTATGGTATATCGATAAATATATGTATATACTATATGTACACCTAATTCTGTTTTTACACGGTAGAAACGTTCCAGAAGAAAACGTATGAAAAAAGACGAAGTAAATTCTTGAGCTGCTATGAAAATAAATTAAAAGGGGAATTCCCTAACTAAATTGCTAAAAGATTAGGTTAGTAAAAATATTTTTCTTTAAAGTTTAAATCAAATTGCTTTTTTTAATCGTGCTAAATCGAATGGAATTGTGGAAATACATTTTTTTTCTAGACCGTGTAAAAAAAGACCGTGTAAAAACAGAATTGGTTGTATCTCACTTTTGAAATAATCCATAAACCTAAAAACACATTGTATATTTTTATTAATTGTTTATGGGCTTTCATTATATTAATGGTATGATATATTTGTTTTAGGGCTGCATTTTTTCACGGGCAAGTCGAGCAACCTGTAAGGGGAATTATGAGTTTGGTCAATCACAGGGACTTAGAAATATTGGTTGCAGTCAATGAGAGAGGAGTTTTCATCATAGATCCATATGAAAACGTAAGTATTATTATACTTAATATGTGTTTCTCGTCAAAGCATTTTGCTACTTTGATTACGTTACTATAAATGTTATAAAAGTCATCCATCAAAGTACCCATGTATAAAATATTGTATGACTATATTAACACTAACTTAATACCCTTTAACCCAAATAACTTTTTTATTTTAAGACTCTTTTGCTTGGACTTCGTTATGAAGATTTATGCTGGGATTATGCAAAACCAAGTGCTACCGATGATCCTGAAAGCTTGACATGCATATTTTTGCAAGTGAGTTTACCTTAAATCTTATGTTGGTCCATAAATAGAGTTTTACATGCTATTGTATTTTCAGTTCGACGCCGTTGAAAATGGAATACAATTATCAAAATTAGTTCAGATTTTCTCAAAGCAAGCCGCCATGATTGACGCCCTAATTTCTCATTTTACGGAGCAAATGAGGAAAAGAAAACAAGATGGCAGTTCCACCGAGCACTTCCATGATGGTAAATAAAAAAAATCCTTTTGAACACACTAAGTAGATAAAGTTTTGGAGTACTTGATAGTGGTTAAGTTAGATTAATTATAGAACTAAACCCTAAAACGGTCCATTAGGACAGGTGAGAACCTTTGTACCCCACTTCAGCTCGACAATTTTCGCTGGAGTCATTGTTAAAACTGGCTGCGTAAGTTCAAAGTTCAAATTGATTTTAAGAATTTTTATTTTATTTATTGCACTAAGTTTCAAATTTCTACGAAGAAGGGTTTAGTGATAAATAGTGGAAAACTGTAGCACGGGACTGATGAAGAATATTTTGATAACAATGCCTTCGTCTTTATTAGGGATCTTCTAGGCAAAGAAGTTAAATTTGGATGGTAGCTTTTAGTACTAAGGGAAAATATTCCAAAAATTAATTTGTTCTTTCTCATCTTTCTTAGAACCGAATCCCATTCAAAACAACGGCAACGGAGTACTGTGCAATAAACTCTCACGGTTGACTTTGGCTACCTTTGATGAAGAGGGTCGTTGTATTGGACAAATGGGATCACTATCCATAAGCTATTAACATTGGTTACAATACTTTTGATTGATTATAATTTAAATTATTGTTTGTATGTAGATTAAACTAAACGCATGCAAGATGGGCCCATTTAACAAAAATGTTAATATTTTGTATATAAAACCAGACACTTACTGTGTATTATATAGTATGCATTTAAGAATATTATATACATATAAGCATATACATATTATCAACTAGTGTGTGTCCAATGTGTTAAAACGATGTGGTTGTTTTTAATGGGTTTTATTTTTATAAGTGAGTTTTAAATGTGATAAATCTTTCTTTGACAAGAAAATAATAACAAAATTATATATGAATTGGTTTGACTGATTTTGCTTGATTTCAGTTTTGTTTCAAAGATTCTAAAATAAAATGTAATAAAATAAAAAATCTATTTAAATTGCTTTCCTACAAAAATGTATGATGTGCTTTTAAGTTTTCTCTTGTAAAATAATATGAAAACTAAATACTTTTTAATATCGAAAAATGGGAAAAAAGTGTTTATACTTGAAAGTGTATTTGTTAAGTTTTAACTGGAGGTGTATCGATGTCTCACAGCATAATGTTTTATAATTATATATTCTCATTTGTATGTAGCACTGGTTAGTTTTTCATTAGCATGTCTAGACGAAAATATATACTAAATAAAATAAAATGGCACTCCCATTTAGCAGAACATTGCCACATTTGTACAAATAAAAAAACATTGTTATTAAAATAATATTGTATTATTAAAATAAAACTGTTAAGTTAATAAAATTATTGACAGTTGAGAGGTCATCCAAAAACAAAGATAAAAATTAATTGTAACACATTTGCAGTTTAATATAACAATATATTGATTTCATGACTTTTCCACAATATAAATATGTTATGTTTCAGTTTTCTTATTAGTTAAATTTCACATTTTCCGACTGAATAAGATCACATAGCTGAAGGCAATAAAATCTTCTGCAACAATACATAGCAAAATATAACCTAAACTCCGATTTATGTATGAACTGTATCTTTGTAAATAAAAATGAATAGTATAAGCTCAACAGGAATCTCATCCCGCATTTCCAAGTGATTTTTAGGGTTTTCCAAAGCAAATCGGGTCGTACAGTGAGGATATATACATACATGCATGTGTACTTGAATAATAAAAATATTAATTCAAAAAATATACATATAAATATATTGCACGCGTATCCATGTAACTGATGAAAGAACGCCCACAGCAATTGCTGCATTCAAATCAAACTAAAGATTGTATTTAAAGTAGACCATTGTGTATCTAAAATCACAGAAATACCAAAATAGATTACATAGGTATTATTACAAATTATTTCGTAAGATTTTGTTCTTGCCTATAAATACATTTTCCAATTACAATACGAACTGTTGCACATTCCTATGATTTTAAAACATGGGACAACATTTAATTAATAAAAAAAAATATATGAAAATTATTTAGGTATACATGTAAAATAAAGTGGACGTATATATAAAATGTATTCTAAGATCCTGCGAGCTGAAGCTAAATAATATTTAAGTCAAATACGTCGGTAAATTTTAATAATAAAGAAAATAAAATTAATTTATGGAAAAAGTTTAAAATTTCTAAAGAAACTTTTACTTTATTGGTACATACATTTAGACATAAACTAAATGGTAAGTTACTAAATGGAACTTCACTCACCTTGTGGCTTAAAAATCGTTTTCATTTTAAAAATTAAGGGGGTTTCGCCCCTTGCGTGCATCGCACGACAGCCCCCGTACGGTCTTCTTCACTCAATTTAGTCGGTCCAGCCCGACTTCAAAATACCCTGTACATTAAAACCCTACAACCTTCATCCTGACAAATTAAGTTGTCAATTTCACTTTCATTAAGTGCTGTTCGAGCTGTTATGTCTTATCTGTTATCATCATTCTCTACTGGAATTTTATCTATTAAGTAACTCCATGTCTGCTGCTGCTGCAACGAAGGAAGCAGATTCAGAAGAAAGCGAAGAGATGAACTTGCACTGTCTCTGTATTATTAAGGTCTCTTGGAAAGGAAGTTACGACATTTGCAACTGGAATAAGAATGCTCACAACGGCTTTTGTGATGATCTTCTGTCTTTCAAATCCTAACGACTTAACTATCATAAACGGTTCGGTCAACCCTAGCCTGTGACCAATTAATTCTATCTATTTCTTTTTCTAATAATCTAATTTCCATATTTTGTCTCTTTGCTGAACTGTATAAAGTGTTGCGTCTCAGCCTACGTCTACGAAGAGTACTTATTTCCAATAAAAGATGTTTACCAGAAGAAATGAAAATCTGATGTCTCTTTGCAGCTACGTGCCAAAAAAAAGTGTAAAAATATGGACCATTTTGACCAAGCGTGATATTTCCCCACCCCTAAACGGGTCACGTAATTTGGGTATAGCCCCTTAGCTAAAACACTAGTTTTATCAAACTCGTTTGGCTATTGAGTTATTTTTTGGCAGATCACTCAACATTCCAGTCGCTACATTGAATGTGAATAAAAGCGGCGCTGATACACTTACAGCCAAAGAGATTATAAGCTTTGTTTACAAGGAGGTGTATGCCAGCAACATTCCGAAATCGCATATAAGTACATGTTTTGGATGCTATAATCAGAACCCGTAAGAAAGTTATTTTTTATTTTTGTTCGTATTCATTTCCTTTCTTATTCAAAATACATCATAAAATAGAGTACCAAAACAAACGAGAGAAAAAAGTGTTTCATTTACGAACCAAATGTTTCCTAAATATTTTATTTTCGTTTGCAGATAGGCGAATACCTTTCAAATCGAATAAGAGAGATAAGAAATCAAAAAAAAATACCTGCTTGTCATAGAAATGTGTTCGTATGGGATGCATATTTGCATACAAATGCATGTAATTATATGGAAGTCTGACCAGACCCAGTCGCCCTACTGAAGGTTTTCAAATTGGTGCACAGCGGAGGGTTAAACACACCGACTGCATGTGCGGAAACAAAAATAAATTATTGGGCGCTAAATCAGGACTTTCGATGAAAATTCGATGTTTTCAGTGCTGAAAAACATCTCTTGTTTGAGTTGATGTGAGTGAGTTAGCATTAACGTCTTCGGTGGTTCTGGCAATTGACCATTCTACCTTGCTCAAGTGGTAAAGTGGAGAAATAACCGGTTATTCCGCACAAACAGGCGACAATTTGCATCGAATTGCTCCGACCGCGAACAACTTTTATTGCATTTGTTGTCGATTGTTGCTTAGTTTCTGGTACATCTGTAGGTATAAAGCCAAGATTCGTTGTCTGTCACGATCTAATAAAAGAATTTATTTCAATAACTTTTCTTTGCAGTTATTAACTCGAGTCTTCTTTTAACCTTTAATCAAAAGGCTATGCGGTATCCAAAGCGAACGAACTGATGGTCGGCGCCCAAATTTGTGAAACTTGACCAGGGATGACTCAATTTTAAAATACGCTACATGACGATCTTGCTTTCTGATTTCGAACATGGCAACGATGTTTTTGCGATTATAGCCGATTTCGGGCAACCTTCACGAAATTCGTTGGTGTGGGATGGGCGGCCGCGACTGAATTCTGAAAACAAGCGTTTTACATTGGCGTAATGTGGGGCCTTATCACCAAAAGTCGCATGACGTTGATCGTTGCACTCGTCTTGAGATAGTTTATGTCGGGAATCCTAATTAATCATGGCACGGAAATGTTCACGCTTCAATTCATTTTTATTGTCTTGGACAAAATTTTCAAGCCACTTAAAAAAAATAAAAAAAGTGCTCGTCGGCCAAAACTGTGCAAGTAAGTATAATTATGCTACAAAATTTCAAACTTTTAATCAAAAATGTCATAATACATTGGCCATTATTATAAATAGTGACCCTTGCTCGTGATGATGTTCGGCCGTTTCCATCGCTTTAGTATCCCAACAGTTCCTTCAGGAGTTCAAACAGATTTGAGATGCAGCTAAATATGTCATGCTAGTAAGTAATTTGTTCAAGGTGTTTTCAAGTATCAGGTTCCAACAACGCAATAATCTTTTGTAAACAAAAATTAAATTAAATTTGATCTATTTTTGCATGGATTAAAGTTTGAAGTATTTGTTGAACGTGGGACCTATGTAATTTTTTAAAGGTGTTAAAAGTGTTTTGATTGATACATACAAAGTCATGGATAAAATCGACAAGATGTAAATTCAATTTTTTTTCCACTTTGCTTGCCGATCATGTGGATCGCATCGCTAGCATTGTTTTTGATATCAAACCGCCTATGAGTTGGTAGGTTTTGTACCTATCGTTATGAGCAGCGGTGGGCACGCCTTGGCTCTTTTTGCTCCAGAAGCACACGAAAACGCCGAGAATATTACAACAAAAAAAATACACGCAGTGTGCGCGTTTCGCCCAACTCGAGGATGCTTGTGCGACCGTAACGGCACTTTTTATTAGTGCTCGCTGACTAAAATTTTGCACAAGTACACTGAGCACAGAAATATAGTTAATTTGGCAACTAAAAGACCAAGGGATTTTTTTGGGTAATTAAAATTGTCATATAAACTCATATTAATTTTCTTTGTCTTTGAATGTGTTGCAAAATTTGTTCAGTGTACACGCACAAGCAGATCACCGGCGACGCGCCGAATTTACAAAAAAAAATACACACAGTGCAAGTTTAATGGCCCTACTCGAGAATTGCTTGTGGGACCGTAAGTGGACTTTTTTGGTTGATCTTGGTGTAGCGCTTTTTCCGTTATTTTTCGTGCCCACCGCTGGTTATGAGCATAAAAAAATTAAAATATTAATTTTTGTAATTTAATTTAATTAACAGTCGTGAAGCATTTGACCAGCCTTGGACCTTGAAGATATTTCTTTAGTTTGATTACTAATCCTATGAATATACTATTATATGTCTTGGGCTTCTTCAATGATTAATGGCGTGAAACTGGTATATATGATTATCTTGAAGAAAATCCTAAAAGCCTCGACTCCCTCTCGACTGCCCTGATAAAAGCTTGAATGATCTGCACTAACAGTAGCATGATAGCCATATATAGTAAATTATATTAACACTTGTAAAACAGCTGCAGCACAGGTTCAAAAGGATTCGCAAATCTTGTGATAGTTAACCCTCCGTTGTGCACCAAAAAAAAAAACCTTCGGTAGTGCGGCAGGGTCTGGCCAGACCCCTATGTAATTACATGCATTTGTATGGAAATATGCATCACTTACAAGCACATTTCTGTGACAAGCAGGTATTTTTTTTTATTTATTACTTCTCTAATTCCATTTGAAATATATTCGCCTATCTGCAAAAGAAAATAAAATATCTAAAAAACATTTGGTTTGTTTATAAAAAACTTTTTTCTTTTGTGTTTTTTGTACTATATTTTGTAATGTATTTTGAACAAGAAAGGTAATGAATATGAGCAAAAATAAAAGAGAACTCTCTTACGGGCTCTGATTATAGCATGCAAAACATGTATATGTAATTTTGGAATGTTGCTGGTATATATAGTTTGAACATTTTGAGCAATAGAATCGAGTTTTTCGACGAAGTTTATCACCTTCTTGTAAACAAAGCTAACCATATTTTTTGCCAGTAAGTGTGTCAGCGCCGCTTTTATTTACATTCAATGTAGCGACTGGGATGTTGAGTGATCTGCCAAAAAATAGCTCAATAGCCAAACGAGTAGAGAACTGCAAAATGATCTTTGTGTTGATCACGCGATTTTCCATGTTGGATAAAACTAGTGTTTTAGCTAACGTATTTAGAAAAGCTTGAATTGAGTTGATCGCGATCCTTGCAAATGATAAAGAAGATAGTGCCATAACATCTAATATATTGCAAAATAACGCAACAGTCCACCGTTCGGTTTTTTCTGGTAAACATATTTTATTGGACCAAATGGTCCCAACAAATACAAGACCAATTTGAGCAAGTCGCTCCATTCCTTCCAATAATGTAAAAAAGTTATCGACCACTGTTACTAAAACGGTTTGTAGCAATATATTTGCTCCTTGATTCACCTCACGTTCTTCTCTTTCGCCTTTGCCTGTGTATAGATTTCCGAGTAAAGGATATTTGATTTTGAATCACATGCCCACCAAAATTTGAAGCCGTATTTGGCTGGTTTTGATGGAGTATACTGAGTAAATTTTGTTTTGCCACGATATGGAAACAGATGCTCGTCTTCAGTGATATTCTTATCCGGTCGATAATTTTTTGCGAGGTTTTCATTCATAAAATTTCAAATATCGCTTATATTATATGCCACAAACAACTCCACACCTGATAGTGCACATTTCTCTATGGTCAGCATTGGCGCCAACCAAGTCAGATGTACAAAGAAAGAGCAAAATCAACTTGTAAAGTAAAAACACACATGAATATACACATGTAAACACATATGCATATGTAAATATATTTTATGTTTTATGTGAATAAAAAGGCAGCTGAAATATATTATTGCGACAAAAAGACTCAATAATGCTATGTAAAAGGTCCAAAATGTACCGTATTTCATGTATTTCCATACAAAATATATAGGGGTCTGGCTGGACCCTGCCGCACAAAGTAAGGTGTATTTTTTTAAAATCCTTTTTACGTCCTTTTAAAGGACTTTTTCAAAATTCTCATAGTGATAAACCGATAGTCAATAAAATTTTAGGAGGGTACCTGGAAGCACAAGTTGATACGAAAACTGGAAATGTATGCAATTAACGGTCAAAAACAAAATATGTCTGGCCAGACCCTGGTGCACAACGGAGGGTTAATAATATATGCATTATATATAACTAAATTTTTGGAGCGGCCAAGTCTAACAAACAGCAGAGTTTAAAAAGTTCGCATCCTTGGCTTAAAGTATTTTTAAGTACTGCCGTTAAAAAATATTTATGAAAGATACACAAAACAAAATAGTCAAGTCAGGGAATTACATAATACATTAGGGTGGCCATTTTTGCAACATCTCACGATTTTAATAACGCCACCCCATAAAAGTTTCCTTTTTACCTGCATATAATAATAATAATTTCCCTGACTGACTATTTTAGTCAGTCGCCCCTGGGAGGAGCATTGGGGATCTCAATTAATAGCTGTTCGCAGAGAACAGGGACCTACTGTTTATAGCCGAATCTGAACGGCGGTTATAGAATTAATAGAGACTTTCTTAGGCAAATAGCGTCTTTGAGCTATCGATGCCAGTGCTAGGCAAATGTACCAGTGCTACTGCGGCGATTCGAACCACCGACCTTCGGTTTGTAAAGCGAGTACGCTACCACTACGCGACCGTCGGCCACATATAGCATATAGCGCCTGTACAATTTAAAGGCGATCCGAATGTATTTGATGGTTCCTAAAATAGGTCAGAGTTTCATATGAATGCATAAATAGCGACCAAACCGTAAGTTTGACAAGAACATGTTCCAAATATAATCGATGTGCAATTCAATTATCTATAGTCAAATAAAATTATTAAATATAATTATCGAAATTAGTTTAGTATAACCAGAGATATTTGCTGTTAAGTAGGCCCTTTTTTTTTTTCTAATTTTTCTTGTTTTTTCAAAATATCTCGAAGCCCGTTTCATGAAAAAAATGTTTCACTGCATTTTCGATTTTAGCATGTCATTTTACTACAGAAACCACTAAAACATGTTAAGGATACCAACATTTTTTTTTATTGGGAAACTAGTGTAATTAGTCAATATAATCAATTTTAGAGCTTACCAAATTTATTCAGGCCGACTCTATATTTTTTTAAAATTATGTTTTGATAGATATGAGACTTTTTGAACCATAATTTGTTTGTTTGGAAATAAGTTTTTAAAGATTAAGTTGAACTTAAAAACGGAAAAAGTGAAAATTATGACCTTTGACCTATTTTAGGAACCTTCAAATACATTCGGATCGCCTTTAAATTTTACAAGCGCTTTATGCAGGTAAAAAGGAAACTTTTTAGGGGGTGGCGTTATTGATATCGACGGTTTAAACATATATCGGTTGTACACAAGGGTTTGTATCAAAACGTTGAAGGGCGTATCCAACGTATCAAAAATTACGTTTGCTGGAAAGAAATACTTAGTTGATGAAACATTCAAGGTTTGTTTGGGGCCCTAAGTTTAAAACCGAGTTACCCTTCCCCGCCAAAATGAGGTTGTTGCGGTTTTTGGATGATATCTTCTTCTCTAATTTGGCTATTTAAATATAAAGATGGCGTACGTTAAAGTCGGGCGCGGACGACCTTGGCATACCCTGTACCACCGCATTGCAATCAAATCCGGTATTTTGCCTTAGATCTCCAAAAGATATTTATTGCCAAATTTGGTTACTATGTCTTCATAAACATGGCTCTATGGGAGCTTTATGATATGGTCAACCGATTTTGATAAAATTTGGTACAGTGCTTGAGTACTATAAAAACATCCGAATGCCAAATTTGGTTACGAAGTCTTTATAAAGAAATGAATTATCCGTTTGAAAGTTCTTACCATCTCTGAGATCTAGGCGTTCAGGCGGACTGACGAACTGATCGACTTCTCTAGTAACCTTGATCATACTTTAGGAACTTTGTGGTTCTCCGACGTGTTCTTATGTATATAACATACTTACTGCACACACTTAATATACCCGTTGTGTGTTATACAAGGTATAAAAACTAGGATTTGTTGAATGATAAGCACTTGCTTTTTGAGCTTAATTATTTTTTAAGTATCCTCTTGGTAAAGGAGTTTAAATTTGAACTTTTTTGGCTATAACTTCCAAAGTTCCCATCGAATTTTCATAAAACTTGCACCCTGGCGAGTTTTAACTCGCTATACTGAAAGTTTTCAAAGTAAATACATAGTTACAAATTGTTGCCAGAGACTGGGTGGTAAAATAGCTATCTAGCTCATATAGGTTAAGATCCTTTTGTTCAAACACAACGAAATTTGCACCGTTTTAAAGATACACGTGGCTCTGAATATAAAACGTTGGTTCAAAATTACGATACATCTGTTAATGTCAATTAAAGACAAGAATTGAATTTACGAATTTATAAATAAAAACAATGTCTATTTAACTGTGGCTCCAGCCAAGAAAGCCAAAGAAAGATAGTAAAAATTGTACAGAAGACAAGCAAAAATTTTTGCAAGCCGATGAAGTGATGTAGTGTCGCTTGTCGCACTAAATTGAATAAATTTTATATTGCTGCCCAAAAGTATGCAATAAAAATTTTTCCTTTTTGGTTTTAGTAGTAGATTTTGTTTAGTTGCATATTTTAGTAGTAAACTAAAATAATCAATATTTTTATTATTCTAAGTGTTAAGTTAGTTTTTTTTGGGATATTTATGGAATTTCCTTAGATAAGTAGTTGATAAAATTTCTCAGTTCATACCAATTATTTAATTACATTAAAATTTTATTTGGTAGAACTCTCGCCATCTAGGGGCAGCTTAGTGTAGTAGTGTTATTAAATTTCTAAATTCTAATTTCTCCAAAGAAATGCTTCTTCTTCTTCTAACTTGCCGCTGATGGCTTTGCTGGCTAAGTTTAACCTTGATTAATTTCTTTTACAAGGTGACCTCCGTCCTGTCCGGTAGTGCAATTAAGAAAAAGTGAAAAAAGTGAAAAGTCTAAGTAAAAACGTATATAAACGCACTCCAATATACCTTAACAAAAGTAAATTAATTTCATTTGATGCCTTTATTGGTTTTTTTTTTTGGCATAACTTGAAAAAGTAAGTCTTTTTCCTCCTAATAAATACAACGCATAATTAATTGGTAAAATTGCAGCACCTAACTCAGCTAATACTAGCTTAATCATCCCATACGCCATATTTTTTTTTTTTGCTTATTAAGTTTTAAACCGAACTGCCGTCATCAGGAGATCGGAACATATTTGTTTCTGTGGTGCCATTCCTTAAAAAGGGTAATATTGCCTTAGCCACTAAACTTAGCGCGTTCGCTGATTTGCTTTTTTTTCTGCATATAGATTTGGCACCTAATATCTGCCTTGTAATTATTACGCATATGCACCGCGTATTACAATTAAAAATACTCCCTTCAGCTCAAACAAATGGATGCACCTAATCCAGTGAAGCTCTTATGGTCTCTCTTATAAAGTTTGGTGGTGGTACTAACAATTGGAGTGAGCCGCCGCTAGCCTAACCTAAGCTCAGCAGTTCCCCTGCTTGTATACTCAACGACGGTCATACGCGCGGCTGCTGTCCAGTTAATATTTATTTATTTATAAAAACTTCTTTATTAACGCAGCATGGCAAATTTCGGGTTGAAGCCTTTTCTTTTTTTTTGCGATACGCTATATAATTTTTTTTGTGTGGTTATGTGTTAACATAACATATAAAAGATAACATATAAAAGAAAGAAAAATCTATTGGCTACAAAAAAAAAGTAGAAGAAAAAAAAAACAAAAAAAAAAGTTTCTTAAAACCTACTTATCGATGTAATGAAATATGGTATAAATTACGGCTATTTAAATTAGTATAAAATTATGTAATTTTTGGTAAAAGTGCAAAGCAAAAGGAAAAAAAAAAGAAAGAAAAGGGGAAAAAAATTGCCATATATAGATTTTTTTTGGTTGTTCAAATTTTTTTGTTGCTGCTATAAGTCGGCATATGTGTTTTAAGCTTTAATTTTTTTTTTGCATTAATTAGCATGGTTTTCTTTTACCACAGCAGTTTTAAAAATATGTGAAAAAACTAAATTATGAGTGCCATTATATTATAAAGGGCATAAATCATCAAATCTACCGCCCGAACCCCTCTCTTCCAGCAGCCTCCGCGCGAGAGATCGATCTTTCGTCGTTGGACGTCGCCGCAACGAATGCTGTAAGTGTCGAACTCTTAAGTTCTTAATATTTTGTTTTTGCAAGCTCTCTTAAAGAGTTAAATAAATGTAATTATTGAGCGTTAGATTATCCGACTCTTATTTTGGTTCAACGCCACGTTCCATTCCAGTCGTTCCAAATGTACTTGGCCTTGAACTTGAATTTTTAGTTTCTTTTATGTATATTCTTGTAATATCAGCTGTGTGCTAATACAGTTTAACACAGTACAGTGCATAGTTTTTCGCACACCTTCCTCCTGCTTACAATTCTAATGCATTTATCTAAAGTTTAAAACCAGTGAAAATCATTATCTTATACATATATAACTATTTTTATTAACCATTTATAAATTTCAGCACCTTTTTATTTTTTTTTTTGCACTTTTAACATAAAAAGAGAAAAAAATTACTTTACATTTATCTATAATGTTATTAAAAATTTAGGGTTTAGAGTTCCTTTTATTAACTATTCTTTCGCCAATGTTAGGATTAATTTTATATAATAAATTGTATTATTAAATATGAAATATCTATAATTTTCTTATTTAGGAGCTATACAGCGACGCGGTAGCCACATGAGGTAGACCTTCTAGGTCAGTTTTAGGGATCACTTTAATTTTTTTTCTGGATTTAGTGATCATGGTAGGGTGGGCAGTCGCTGTTGCAACGACATCGGCACAGCCTGTTCAGCTACGCACCAACACAAGCGCAGCATGGACCTTTTTTTTGTTATAACTTGATTTCTGTTCTTTTTTCGATCTTTTAATTTTTTTTTTTAAACTTTCCCTAATGCTTTCCCGCCTTTTTCTTTTGTCGAACTTTGTACAACCTGCACGCGAAAATAAATTAGTAATGAATATACCAGCGAGTAGGTAGCACAGTGGCAACTTTTTTTTGAACCTCCCCTAACTGCCTATCGCATAAAGCCGGATCACAAGCGCGTGCTCCACTTAGCCGCTACACCCCCATCAGCTCGCATACGACAGCATAGCCTTACTGGTTATATGCTACAGTATTAGATTATGATTATTCATAATAATTTTGGCGCCCAACGTAGGTGGCCCGAATGATCTTTCATTTTATTTTTATTTTTTTTGAGGTCAACATGGATAACTTGACTATTCGATTAGATAATTTAAAGCCCAAGTTAGGTGGCTCAAACTCTTTTTAGTCCTGTTGGTAGATCTTTCAAGCCCCGATTTAAGAAGAATTTTTTTTTGTCATAACAACTGACTTTATTTCTGTATAGGTTCGATGTCTATTTTTCGTCATATTCCTTGTCCTAGTTGTTGTTGTGAGTACTGTGGGTTTTTTTTTTATTCTTTCACTAGGTTCTTGCCTGGTCTCGAAAAAAAAGAACAACAACTCATGAGTTTATGTCAAGATTATCTGGATGTGTTTTAGCTTCATTTTGACTTTAACTCCGATGTCTTGCTGTGCATAAACCATTTGTTCCTTGTGTAGTTGCAATTTTGGGTGGTTGTCGTTGTTTATTGGTTTTCAGTGGATTTTTATGCTACGACCATCCCGTCAATACGCACAAATTTGTAACTTCACTCTTTTGTTGTACTATGGAGATAACATTATTTGTTACCTAGACAACATACGTCCTTTCCCAACTATCGCTTTTACCTTTTCTAAAATTCGGTTTCTCAGGTTATTTAGTTTTCTGGAGTATTTCGCAATGAGCTCCGACATCAGTTATTGATTTTGTTGATTTGGGAAAAACGAAATATAAATAATTCTGCCTCAAGCGGATCGAGTTTGTATATTGTAATTGTCGCTGGAGAAGTGCTATGTGGTCTAGAACTACAGCATACCGCTCAATTTTCAAATATGCATACTTGTCCCCCTGAAACTCTTTTCTTAGCAAGTTGTAAATAAAAAAAAAAAAAAAAAAAATATAATAAAAAAAATCGATAACGATTTTTTTTTCTCATGTGTTCTACGAGTTGACTGTATAGCTCCAAACTTGTTTATGAATTTTTTTTCTATTTATCTTATTTTTTGATTTAAATTTTTTTTTTGCTTTTTTATTGAATATAATTTGTTTTTGATATGCCTTTGTTACATAGCTCAGAGAATTTGTCTATTATTGAGGATACGAGCAATCATTGTTGTATTTGTTCGGACTTAATTATTTATCAGGCCCAAGTATTCCAAGCGATCTGCGGCCATACCTTCCATCAAGCCTGTTTTAATACAAGACCAGGTAATTCGAAAGTGTGCCCAGTTTGCAGAAAATCATTACAAGTATCTCGGTCAACTTCTTTAAGTAACTTAGTTACTGAACAACCTTCTACTTCACAACATCAATACCTAACTAGGTTGCAGACGAAGCGAGTTGTCACTCAGCCTCCAAATACAATGTCTTCCAATTCTAGTGAGCTTGAGGATTGCCCTCCACAGCCAGAAAATGTAGCTGCTAGATCGACTAATGAAGAGTCATCTATGCTAGTCGGCATTCAAAAAGCCATTGCAGATGCAATGACATCCGTTATGACCCAGCAGACTGAATTGCTTACACAAGCGATAGCGTCGGGATTTAAAAATTTGACTACTTCTACTGAACCTCGTAGGTCTCTAGAGCCTGCGGTGCAAATGCAAACTTTGCCTTCTGTTGAGCAGCAAACTTTTGAACGATTGTTTCAAAGGGCTCCTCCACAAACGCAGCCAACTGTTGCAAATCCTAATACAAGCGAACGAGCCATGTCAAGAAATACTCCTTCAAATTTTGATATAAGACCTGACAGAATTAGTCAAATCATTTTTAACTGGAAATTACGTTTTTCTGGTAAAGCGTCTATGTCCATTGAAGACTTTATATATCGAGTTGAGGCCCTAACTAATCAAACCTTGGATGGAAACTTTGATTTAACAGCCCGATATGCCAGTAACCTTTTTGAAGGTAATGCCAGTGAATGGTATTGGCGATATCACAAGAGTGTTATGGAAGTTCGTTGGCCAGATCTATGCATCGCTTTGAGAGGTCAGTTTAAAGATGATCGAACTGATCGCAATATAAGATTAGAAATTGAACAACGAAAACAGAAACCTAATGAGTCCTTTGATGATTTTTATGGAGTTATTGCTGCCTTAGCTGACAAACTTTCTCAGCCTATGCCTGAATCGTCTTTACTAGAAATTATGAGAGGAAATCTTTTACCTGAAATTCATCACGAAATTCTCTATGAACCAATTTCCTCATTAGCTAAGTTACGACATCTTGTTCGAACGCGTGAAATTTTCATGCAAATCGTCGGGAAGCCCCAAATGATTGCTCAGCGGCAAGTGCCGCGTCGTCAAATTAATGCGTTGGTGGATCGGGACCCAGACTCTGAACCTGATAGTGTTGAAGACGAAGAGTACGAACTAGCCGCAATTGAACTTACTTGTTGGAATTGTGGAAGTAAAGGTCATAGATACCAAGATTGTGTGTCTGAACGACGTATCTTTTGTTATGGGTGTGGTAAAGCAGATACTTACAAGCCCAGCTGTCGCAAATGTAATTTGGGTCATTCAAAAAACCACTTACAGCGTGCACAGCCGATAAGTGCACGCAAACAACACGGATTAGACCATGCGACAAAGTTTTTGCATCATAAAGTTGCAAGTATATCCAATCCCCCAGACATACCCTTTACTTATAATTGTAATCTCCCAGACTTGTCTATCTCTCGTTCTAGCAAACGCAGAAATGCTTATATAAAGCAACGCAAAATAGAACGAAAATTAATTCTTGCTTCGATAGTTGACAGTCCTAATAACGCTCGCTTATACGCTCAGGTATTCGTTTTTGGCAAGACCTTAATGGGCCTTATGGATACTGGAGCTGAAATTAGTTGTATAGGCGGAAAATTTGCAAAAGAATTTATACAAAACAAAAAGTTATTTAAGTCTTATTCCTCAAAAGTCAGTACTGCTGATGGAGCTAAGCAACAAATAATTGGTCGAGTTACCCCGGATGTAAAATACCGAGGCGAGACTAAAAAAATAACATTCTTTATTGTACCTTCCCTTTCTGAAGATCTATATTTAGGCATTGATTTTTGGAGAACTTTTGAACTCCTACCACCACATTTAATGAATCAGAATTTCCACATTTCTTCAATAGAATCCGCTGATGATTCACAGATGATTAACTTAACGGAGCCACAGCAACAAATGTTAGCTCCGACCTTTATTAAGGCAAGAATCAAACGCAGATTAGGAAATTGTTATTATGATTTAGAAGATCTTCAAGGTCATTATATAGGGAAACATCATGCTAAAGATCTGAAGCAATGATAGTCATTGATTGTGCTACAAGCGGGAATCCCTCTTGTGTGGTTTTCAACACCCAAGTGTAATTTTGGTGAGGGGGAAATTGTAGTGTCGCTTGTCGCACTAAATTGAATAAATTTTATATTGCTGCCCAAAAGTATGCAATAAAAATTTTTCCTTTTTGGTTTTAGTAGTAGATTTTGTTTAGTTGCATATTTTAGTAGTAAACTAAAATAATCAATATTTTTATTATTCTAAGTGTTAAGTTAGTTTTTTTTGGGATATTTATGGAATTTCCTTAGATAAGTAGTTGATAAAATTTCTCAGTTCATACCAATTATTTAATTACATTAAAATTTTATTTGGTAGAACTCTCGCCATCTAGGGGCAGCTTAGTGTAGTAGTGTTATTAAATTTCTAAATTCTAATTTCTCCAAAGAAATGCTTCTTCTTCTTCTAACTTGCCGCTGATGGCTTTGCTGGCTAAGTTTAACCTTGATTAATTTCTTTTACAAGGTGACCTCCGTCCTGTCCGGTAGTGCAATTAAGAAAAAGTGAAAAAAGTGAAAAGTCTAAGTAAAAACGTATATAAACGCACTCCAATATACCTTAACAAAAGTAAATTAATTTCATTTGATGCCTTTATTGGTTTTTTTTTTTGGCATAACTTGAAAAAGTAAGTCTTTTTCCTCCTAATAAATACAACGCATAATTAATTGGTAAAATTGCAGCACCTAACTCAGCTAATACTAGCTTAATCATCCCATACGCCATATTTTTTTTTTTTGCTTATTAAGTTTTAAACCGAACTGCCGTCATCAGGAGATCGGAACATATTTGTTTCTGTGGTGCCATTCCTTAAAAAGGGTAATATTGCCTTAGCCACTAAACTTAGCGCGTTCGCTGATTTGCTTTTTTTTCTGCATATAGATTTGGCACCTAATATCTGCCTTGTAATTATTACGCATATGCACCGCGTATTACAATTAAAAATACTCCCTTCAGCTCAAACAAATGGATGCACCTAATCCAGTGAAGCTCTTATGGTCTCTCTTATAAAGTTTGGTGGTGGTACTAACAATTGGAGTGAGCCGCCGCTAGCCTAACCTAAGCTCAGCAGTTCCCCTGCTTGTATACTCAACGACGGTCATACGCGCGGCTGCTGTCCAGTTAATATTTATTTATTTATAAAAACTTCTTTATTAACGCAGCATGGCAAATTTCGGGTTGAAGCCTTTTCTTTTTTTTTTGCGATACGCTATATAATTTTTTTTGTGTGGTTATGTGTTAACATAACATATAAAAGATAACATATAAAAGAAAGAAAAATCTATTGGCTACAAAAAAAAAAGTAGAAGAAAAAAAAAACAAAAAAAAAAGTTTCTTAAAACCTACTTATCGATGTAATGAAATATGGTATAAATTACGGCTATTTAAATTAGTATAAAATTATGTAATTTTTGGTAAAAGTGCAAAGCAAAAGGAAAAAAAAAAGAAAGAAAAGGGGAAAAAAATTGCCATATATAGATTTTTTTTGGTTGTTCAAATTTTTTTGTTGCTGCTATAAGTCGGCATATGTGTTTTAAGCTTTAATTTTTTTTTTGCATTAATTAGCATGGTTTTCTTTTACCACAGCAGTTTTAAAAATATGTGAAAAAACTAAATTATGAGTGCCATTATATTATAAAGGGCATAAATCATCAAATCTACCGCCCGAACCCCTCTCTTCCAGCAGCCTCCGCGCGAGAGATCGATCTTTCGTCGTTGGACGTCGCCGCAACGAATGCTGTAAGTGTCGAACTCTTAAGTTCTTAATATTTTGTTTTTGCAAGCTCTCTTAAAGAGTTAAATAAATGTAATTATTGAGCGTTAGATTATCCGACTCTTATTTTGGTTCAACGCCACGTTCCATTCCAGTCGTTCCAAATGTACTTGGCCTTGAACTTGAATTTTTAGTTTCTTTTATGTATATTCTTGTAATATCAGCTGTGTGCTAATACAGTTTAACACAGTACAGTGCATAGTTTTTCGCACACCTTCCTCCTGCTTACAATTCTAATGCATTTATCTAAAGTTTAAAACCAGTGAAAATCATTATCTTATACATATATAACTATTTTTATTAACCATTTATAAATTTCAGCACCTTTTTATTTTTTTTTTTGCACTTTTAACATAAAAAGAGAAAAAAATTACTTTACATTTATCTATAATGTTATTAAAAATTTAGGGTTTAGAGTTCCTTTTATTAACTATTCTTTCGCCAATGTTAGGATTAATTTTATATAATAAATTGTATTATTAAATATGAAATATCTATAATTTTCTTATTTAGGAGCTATACAGCGACGCGGTAGCCACATGAGGTAGACCTTCTAGGTCAGTTTTAGGGATCACTTTAATTTTTTTTCTGGATTTAGTGATCATGGTAGGGTGGGCAGTCGCTGTTGCAACGACATCGGCACAGCCTGTTCAGCTACGCACCAACACAAGCGCAGCATGGACCTTTTTTTTGTTATAACTTGATTTCTGTTCTTTTTTCGATCTTTTAACTTTTTTTTTTAAACTTTCCCTAATGCTTTCCCGCCTTTTTCTTTTGTCGAACTTTGTACAACCTGCACGCGAAAATAAATTAGTAATGAATATACCAGCGAGTAGGTAGCACAGTGGCAACTTTTTTTTGAACCTCCCCTAACTGCCTATCGCATAAAGCCGGATCACAAGCGCGTGCTCCACTTAGCCGCTACACCCCCATCAGCTCGCATACGACAGCATAGCCTTACTGGTTATATGCTACAGTGATGAACATACACGAGCGCCGTCCTAGAATTAGCCGACCGTACATATTAGTATTCGTAAACGTTAGCAAGCGTGTTTTTGATATTTTTGCATATATCATCTGTTTATGCACACATTTGCAATTTTCATGTACCACATTATTGAACTAGTACTTAGTTTGAGAACAATAGGCCTACCTATGAAAAACACTACCCCTCATTTTAAAATTATGCTATCCGTCTTTGGCCCAAGGAACCGTAAGAAAACAGAAATGAAAAATAAAAACCAGAGAACACCAGTTCCCCTTAAAAGAGAGACCCAGAGACACGCTGAGAAATGCGAGAGGGCTAATCCTTCTGGCAGCATGCTATCGAGTTTCAAACGGAGTTTGCGCGAGCCAGAACGTTATAAGACAAGAGTAACAAGTTGTTGTGGTGGTGTTGCGTGCTTTCGTTGTCTTTTTGCTTGAGTCTCTCACCGGAGAGCACATGGGCATTGCGGTCTATTGGCTGTGTGTGTAGGTATATGATTTGTATGTGTGTGCCCTTACCTGAGTCGCAATGTTTACGCTAACGCTTGTTACACTCTTCGCCGCATTCGTTTAATAACAGTTGGATGCGACGACATTCGCAGAGCCAGAATCAGATCCTTCTGTAATTTTGAAGAGTGAACAACAAAAGGACTGTTGCTCGCGGTAACAATTTGACTTGTTCCTTCGTGAATTGCCGCGAACAGTTTAAGCGCGCCTTGAACTCGATTAACCATATGTTAAATAAGTGAGATTATATTGTTGTTCGGAGTTTGGCAGAAGCTATTTATTTTTATAAAAATAAAAATGGATATTTCTGCGTATCAGCATATGAACATTCGCATGAGCACTCGTGGTAAGCGACCTCTTCGCAATCTAACACCCAATGACAAAGTGAGAGCCATTCAGCGAATTCACAATGGAGAAACCAAAGCTTCCGTTTCGAGGGACATTGGTGTACCAGAGTCCACATTACGCGGATGGTGCAAAAACGAACAAAAACTCAGATTTATGTGCCGGCAATTAGGCCAAGATCATTTGGGTTTAGCTGCCATCGATAATCCACCAGAGAAACGTGGCAAGTTCGACCTACAACTTTTGCCACCGAAATTTTCAACATTGCCTAATTATGATGAACTTGGCTTTTGTGGTTTTCCAATACCTGCAATGGATTTTACTGCTCATAATGAAACATTATTGGATAAATTGGCCTTTGGCGAATTCATGAATAAACAAAATTTACATCCCGAAGCAATGCGACAGATAAGCGAAAAACACAGTACTAGTCCTGATCCAGCGTCAGTTAACGTGGATTACACAGCAAACAATATGCTTCATCAGCTTAATCTGCTGGCATTACTGAATCCAAAAATGTCCCCTGTGCCAGCTGATGTTATCACCATGCCAAAGCCTAAGAGTCTCAATCTAAACAACGAAGCACAGTTGCACGAAACTAAAAGTTATAACTCTCCCTTGTTAAGCGTTAAGAATTGGGCGAAAGACCCAGCCAAAAATTTGCTCTTGGCAGAAAATCAACGACAAGCTAATGACAAAAATAACAACGATGTTGATACCGCAGCAGCACCAATACAAACTCCATCAATGTTGCTTACGGAGCAACCAACATCTTTTGCACCAACCATGTTCCCCAGTCATTTGGACCAATCACCCATGATTTCTTCGGATGTTAATGACGGCGAGCCAGGGCTACAAGGTGCCATATTACTAGATTGGTGCAAAATGTTCAGTGCCAGCTTGAATTTCTTAGCATTCGCTGCAGCAGCCGCTTCAATGACACCTGGGTCTGGTTCCGTTCCTACAAAAGTTATTAGTGAAAAAGACGAAGCGTGTAGTCTTACAAACGCGTTGTTTAAAAGACTTAAGCCATTAGTTCATAGCGATGTATCAAACGAAAGCTATTGCGACAGCGAACCGGAAGATCTTTCTGTGCGATCTAATGCTTCAAAAATTTCGACACCAGCTAATAGCAGACCCCAAAGCCCTGACAAAAGTAGTGTTTCTAGTGCGTTACACAGCGATAGCGAGCAATAATGATCTAATTCAATTGGACTCTGTAGATAATGATAATAAGTCATCTAACTTTTTCAGCCCCAACTAAGCGATAACTACATATTATATATCATCCTCGATCACAATATTAAATCATTCACAAAGCTCTTAAATATTGCAGTACAGACATTCTTTAAATCGCTTACTAAGTAGATTAAATAGAAAACAATTCGGAACTATATATGTATTTTTTTTTATTTAAACATATAGTATATCTAATTTGTCTACAACTCGATGCGATTTTTAAAATAAAATTATGGATTGCAATTAAGTAGTTTTATTTATAAGCATATCAAGCAAGCCAATTTGGCTAGATTTATTTCTGTTGTGTGTTTCCAACATACAAAAAAAAAATCTTAGATATTTAAACGCATAATTTAAAAAACAACGATAAAAACTGTCTTTAAATGTTATTATTAAACTATTATTTAAAAATAAAAACTGTATTTATGAATTTTTTAAGGCTTCCTTTAATACAATTTTAATCGTTTTACCTTACCGCATGAAAAAATATTTTAAGTTATATTGAAATGCTCGAAAATTGACTAAGAAAAGGTACTTTTGGGCTTTAATCATCCGCTGATAGTCCCAACCATATTTGCCTCGCCACGCAGTAAATATTCGTTGGGGTATTTTTTAGATAAATTCCAATAGTATTAAATTATTTTTTCTTTTGCAATAAGCCGTTGCAGATAATCAACTAGTTTTTGTTCTGTGACTAGTTAAGATTTCCAGATTGTTTGTAGCATCAAGCCTCAAAATTATATTGAGGTCAAAAAATGAAATTCTGTAATATTTTTGCCTAATATTTGCTTTGCCAAATGTGACTGTAAACCGTAAAAATTTTCTGGTGAAATTTTAAGTGCTAAGTGGAAATTAAGAACTCGTCCATAAGGCGCACCTTGTGACAATTTCGTAGTCTTAGCCATTTCAGTGTTTGGGAAACATGTAAATCGGAAGACAGGTGGATAGGCATGGCTTAATTTATTTCCTTTGTCATTTTGATCTTTTTGCATACCTATACATACTTTCTCCCCATCTCGACTTAACCATCTCTATAAAATATTGAGAACGAGCGAGTATAAAAAAAGACTTCTCTATATACATATATTGACACAAAATTACAGAGAACTGTCAGGATAAATTGGGTAAGCAGTGCTGGAAAAAACTAAACTTTTGTCGCCATAGTGACGGACATACATAATTGCCATAAAATATACCATATTTTGAAACGCGTTTGAAAATGCCTAGCGCTGTAAATTTTTATGTTTAGCTAGCACAGTATTTAGGTGGGATGGCTACAAACCAAACTTTATGTTTTCAAATTGTGCCCTAGTCGTAAGTAAACTCCCGCATTCGGACAAACAATAACTTTATTGCCTGCGCCTATCGGATCTCCCTACAAATGACATCAGGTTCTACTTATTTTATTATTTTATGTGCCAAATGGGCATCAGAAGTCTTTATCCGAATGCGATGTTGTTCGGAACTTAGGGATAAAAGGCTTTTCTATATACTCTTTCAAGTTTTACACAAATTTTAGTGTAAATGCTGATGACAAAATGAAGATGGATTGTGTAGAAAAAAAAATTGCCATACTAGTTTGAATAACTAGGCCTAAACGAGTCTTACATCTGCATATTTTATAAGCATAAACGTACTCTCAACGCTTTGACTTGTGAGCTTTTTTTTATATTTTTTGAAGTGGCTTATGTCAACAATGCAATGCAAATGCATCACTAACCGCAGAAATTAATCGACAGTACGGGTCTTCCAAGGCGCACCAAATCCAACAAAAGTTGTTCGCGGTCGAAGCGAGTAGAGTATCTTTAGAGTATTATTATTTATTTTTAGTATTTAATACTAAAATTAATAATATTATTTAACGAGCACTAGCTACTGGGGTCTTCGACTCGCAATATGGGCTTCTAAGCCAGTTCTTTGGGATAACTAATTTTTGTAAGAATGGTTTAGTGAACTGAGGAAGACGTACTGTTGAAAACGAGTTATTCTTCATCACGAAGAAAACATAGAATTGAAGGTCAATTTGCGCTAAAATCCTGATTTAGCGTCCAATAATTTCTTCTTATTCGCGCTCATCAATTATAAACTGCGTGGTCAGCGATTTTCCACCGACTCAATCAGAGTTGAAAAAGTGTTTCAAAATTTGGTTAAGCGCATTGGTGCATTGATCTTCATGAGGAATATTTAAAAAATCAATAAAGCCGTTTCCAAACCTTAATAACTATATTTTTATTGTTTTGACTACAGCTTTTAAAGTCTTTAAAAGCTGGTGTCCAGCTTTTGTGGTTTTTAGGAAGGACTGACGGAAACGACAACATTGACCTTATTTTTTTTAACAATTTTGTTAAGAGTCAATTAAGCGATGCCTAGCTTATCCAGGAATGATTGTACCTGTTATTCATGCCATATTGGAAATTATTTAAGGTAAGGGCTTAAATTTTAATAAAGATTCTTTTTTGATGGCTAAATATCAGTCTCTACACATCCACGTCATCTATACATTGCAGCAAATATTTCATTAATAAATAAGATAAAGTCACAAAATTTTGTTTATAGAATCATATGACCATAATCAAAATCGAAATGTTAATTATTATGTTATCACCATAAACCATTTCACTTGAAAGAGCTTAAAAACTACAAACTATAAAAAACAAAATTGTATTTAGATAATATTTTTTCCTAAGGACGAGTCGCTCCGATTGGTTAACATTTAGCTTTTATCCGTACGTTCATCTTTTAGTATATTATGGTGTCACTTACAGACAATTATGATTTAATCGCTACTATTGATACTAAAATTTGAATTTTAATGTTACTGAAATTCGGAGCACCACCGAAAACTAAACTATGTAAAACTATGGTACTCCAAATAATCAAACATGCTCCACACCTAGGCATATTTTAGAAAGTTTCTGTTTTAGCAGATCCTGTAGCTACTGCTGCACCAAGTGTCAAGACCGCCATAAGTGTACATTTTTTTGTGGCTGACGACGATTACAGAAGCTCTGCCCAATCCAGTGATGGCTGTGGTCAGTTGAAGTCTAAAATGGCACAACAGCAGCAACAAGACGAATTATTGGTTTGCCTTTTGCTAAAATTAAATATCGCGTGTTGGTAATTTCCGCTTGACTTCTCGTTGCTGTTGCCGTTGCCAACTGGAAGCGAATTATTACGATGATTACGCGACTGACAGTGCTTCCATGTGCATCCATGTCGTCCATCCGGTCATCCAACCGTACTCTGTATGAATCAGCTTACGTTGCATGCGTTCGGTGTGCTTTGGATGTCTTCGTGGCATTCTGGTCGAGGATTAAATTACTTAAAACAGAACCTCTGGGCATATCGGCGGCCGCTGTCAATATTGTGACGCCTCGTAACCCGCATGAACGTAACTTATCTCTTAAAAAAGAGCTAGTTTAAAAAGAAATTGTAACTATGTATGCAAATGTCAGGCAGGCAACGTTTTATCTGAAGCTCCAGTACACCCTGGTGCCGATATTTAAATACTTATATCTTCAATTTTACCACAAATACTCAAAGTTGGGATACTGTTATTTTTAATAAATCGCTTCTGTAAATGGTAATGTTTTTGTAGACATAAAAAGCTAAGCAGTATCGCAAAGTGGTCAGTGATGTTGTGATGTAGCAAACACAAAGACTGTTGACTGACATTCAAAAATCATCTGACTGACTATCGGAGCAGTAACGCGATCGATCAACGCTGCCCGTGGCAGCCGCAATCGTGCCAGCGGCGGCCGGTGAGGGCAATTATAGTCGTTATTTGACATGGAACAGCGGAACTTGCGTGCAAAAGTCAATACTATGTTTGAGTGTAGTAGTGCCGACAGAGGATTTTAAAGAGGGGAAATAATTTGCAGTCAGGTACAACTACTGACATTTGTACGTGTACATACCATTCTGCGTGTATTAGGGTGAGCCCAAAAATAGTTTTAAAAGTTCACCCACAAATTCAAATTTAACTTTGAAATTTATTTATTTATTTATTTAAATATTAATTATAAAACAATAATAATACTATAACTAATAAAGATTAGGGCAACGAGTAACTAGACCTTAGACCCTACTTTGAAATTAATTGAAACATTCTTACATCGCATTGCTTCGAAATGATTATATCTATATAGTTCATTTCCTCAAAATAGTTTTTCCAATTATAATTTTGAGTATTTGAATATATGCCAAAATTAATTCAAAAATGTTCATTAAGAGTAAAAAAAAATATTTTCACAATTTTCCGGCTTAACGAGTTTTTATGATCGTAGAAAAACACAAAAATAAATCCTCAAGCAAATCGGTGAATATATTACATGCATTTTATATATACAGACTAGGGGCTCTAAAAATTAGACGTATAAATGAAACATATGATCCCAAATGTGTAGTTGTAATCCCCAAATGGACCCCAAACCTTGACCTATGTTTCCCATAGCTAAAATATGATAGTCCAAAAGCAGAATCAGTGCAAAAAAAAATATTGTAATTTTTGGTGAAAACTCAGAAATAAAATTCTGCGTTGCTTTAAATTTGTTCTATGTTATTGTATAATCTTCGAAATACGGAAGGTATGCAAATGTTGATTTTTCGATTTCCCAAAACATTGAAATGCGGGTTCCATTCGAGCGCTTGTTTACATAGTTCTCTGGGATCCTTGCGAAGGGTATGGCCAATCCATCTCCACTTTCTCTGCTTTATTTCTGTCTGTATAGGTAACTGCTTGCATTTTGCCCAAAGGTCGGTGTTGTTGATTGTTTTGGCCCACCAAATCCGCATCAAACGCCTTAAGCATTTGTTGACAAATACTTGCAGTTTGCTTGCGAACAAGTCCGTCATTAGCCAGGTTTCACATCCGTACAAAAGAATCGATTTGACGTTAGAGTTGAAGACACGCAGCTTTGTATGTATGGAAATCGATGCGGAGTTCCATATTTTATACAGCTGAGCGAACGTGCTGCGAGCTTTAGCGATTCTATTTTGTATGTCGTCTGCATCTTCGTTGACATTAGGCATATGTCATCGGCGTAATCAAGGTCTTAAAGATTCCATTGAATGCCTCTGCATCCGTCTACAGATCTTGTGAGAACATCATCCAGAACGATTAGGAACAGCACGGGAGAAATCAGACATCCTTGTCGAACGCCTGATATAGAGTCAAAAGTGGACGATAGGCTTCCATTATGTTGTACCCTACATTTGAAGCGCTCATACTCGGCTTTAATTAGTCTGATAATTTTCGGCGCAATACCTCGACGATATAGGGCGCCCCATATGAATGCATTCTCTTTCAATGCTGTCGAAAGCGGTGCTGTAGTCTACGAAGACGAGAAGTAACGCTGCTCTCCATTCTGCCGACTGCTCCACAAAGAAGGAGGCGTCTACCACCTAGAAAATATATATATTCTTGATCAGCATCAACAGCTGAGTCGATATAGCCATGTCTGTCTGTCCGTCTGTCCCTATGAGTAAAAGGAACTCAGAGACTATATGATCTAAATTGAATAAAGAAGACCGTACGGTGGTTGGCGTGCGAAGCACGCATGGGGCGGAGCCCCCTAGTTATTATTGGTAACATGAATATTTGTCATTAAGTCTTTTATCGCTTATCGCGAGAAGATCTACTGAAGCTGAAATGAAATCTCTGGGGATAAGCTGGAACGAATTAAGAAAGATAGCCCAAAATCGAGTTCGGTGGAAGACGGCAATTGAAGACGCCCTATGCTCCAATAGGAGATAAAGGAAATCATATATATTATCAAAAATGATCTCTCGACGCTCGCATTTGGCAAAGACGCCAAACGGTTAAAAGATACTTGATTGTCGGGAAACTACTTGAGTCACAAAAGTCCAAAACGTCCAAGACCTCTGTCTCATTCTTCACTTCTGATAATTTTCTGCACTATAATCTTTACTCAGCGTATTCTGACAATTGAAATATGGTGCAAGATTCTTTAAATCTTCTACTTTTTCAGTTGTGTATATTTTCAAGTTCGAAAGAATTTTTGCATTTTCATTAAGAAATTTGTCAGACAAATTTTAAATTAGCGTATCGAGGCAAAGTATGAAAATAGCACAACGATAGTACTCTTCACAGGAGTTAGCTTAATAATTCGAATGAGCGGTTTGCTTCGATGTGAGTCTTGGAACTTTGATTTTCATATCAAATAAATCACCTCCGATTTTTTCAGCTGCTCCAAAAACTTGGCTGAATGGTGCTTGCGCATTTTCTCGTTCTTTTCGAAAAGTATCTACGATTTTATGAGCATGCTTCAATGCTGATGCCAAATCTCGTGACTTTTGAAATTTCCTCTAATCCGATGTAAATGATCTCGAACATTTCAACGAAAGACAAAATATAGATTAGGCCACCTGTTGATGTGTTTGTTAATTGCATTTAATTCGTATGTATAGTATATACTAAATGCAAGTTTGAAGCTACTTATTTATGTATGAAAAATAATATCTCCCAAAGGGCCGCCGCGGCTGGCTCTACAGGACCATATGCGAACATCGTAATTTTCGATGTCTTTTCCTTTTTTTTTTCAATGGCTGAAATTTCGGCCCGAATATTGTTCTGGGGCTCGCGAATTGTTGCTGGCTTATTGAGATACACTTTGCCTGTCAAAAAACCCCGAAGAAATAGTGTAACAGGTTCAAATCGCACGATCTAGCCAGCCAATTTATTTATTTATTTTAAATGGGGTACAACAAAATACAGTTGGCCTTAATTTATAAGAAAAATTTAAATGAAATATTGAAAAATAAACGAGGCAAAAATATATATGGGCATTTCCAGGATCGCAATACACGACATTCGTACGCCTTTAAAGTGCAAAAAGGTAAAGAAAAAGTGAAATTTTTTGTTCCTTGTTTTTATTTTTTGTAGCAGTATATATAGTGTAAAGGGTAGGGTCTGTTAATTTACCGTTTCCAATATATCGGCAAAAAACCTACGATTTAGTACGTGACAAAAATAGAAGTCGATTTCAACTGCATCTACAAAAATGCAAATATATCTGCGAAATATAAAAGAATATTTAAAAGCGTTTAATTTATAACTAAAGTGGAATATTGTAGCATCCTATTAAAATTTATTACGTTAAAATATATACACTAGTTATTTTTTTAAAAGCTAAAGACTGATTAAGAACGCGACAAATTTATACCCTTTACATGTGGAACAAAGGGTATGGTAAGTTTTTGCAAGCCGAAAAAGTATGTAATATACGCCAAATTTAGGGTTCCGAAGCTCTCAAGCACTGTACCGAAATTGATCAAAATCAGTTGACTATACTATATAGCTCCCAAAGGACCGATCGGTCAAACAAACGTTTTTTTGTAAAAAATAGGTTGTGTTTCGTTTGTTTATGCAGATATCGTATCAAAATTTGGCATTCGAAAGTTTTTAAAGTTCCGAAGCAATTTGGCAAATTTTATCAAAATCGGTTGATTATATCATATAGCCTGCATAGGATTGATTTGTCAGAAAAACGTTTTCAGGGCATAATTCGTTTGTTTATAAAGATATCGAAACCAAATTTGTCATTCGGAAGTTTTTTGGGGGTCCCAATAAGTGTTCCAAATTTGATCGAAATCGGTTGGCTGTATCATATAGTCTCCATCCGAGCGATCAATAAAGTGTTTATTGCAACGATTTTTGGTCAATGATTGCATACGCAACAAACTTTAAAAATTAAAAAAAAAAATTTGGTGTCCTTTTTACACACTATATTTTATTTTTTAGTTTAAGTCACTAAACTTGATTTAAATTTAAATTTGCGTTCACTTGCTTAAACCGACCGCCAAGCACGGATAACAAATAATAGTTTTTGGACAAGTACACGACATTCAAAAATAACCACTAATCGGGCTTTGCTAAAGCTCAATTGTTTTTTTTTAATGCCTATTTGATGTTGTTAAAAATATTCAAGTGATGAGAGAAACGTAAACAGTTGTTAAATAGCCTTACCATCTTTAAGAGCAAGCCTCTCTAAAAGTAAATAAAAGCGAGAAAACAATATCTTTACCTTTGAGGCCAACTTTTATAAAGCAATAAGACAGAAAACCCGTAATGACATCTATATAAGTATAAAAAAGAGAGTTAAAAGTTATGTTAGTTACACAATTTATAACTCAAGAACGGTTGGGCCGATTTTGATGATCTATGGTTTGTTGGATTCGTCTCCGCACTGGTTAACAGAGTAACGCATAAAATATCAAAATAGCGCATCTTTTGGTAAAAATTCAGCTCTATAGCTCTAATAGTCTCTGAGATTCTTTTACTAATATGGAGGCTTGTCTATACCGACTCGGCTGTTGATGTTGATCAAGAATATATATACTTTATGAGGTCTGCCACGCCTACTTCTGACTGTTAGATATCTAACCATATAAAAAATATAGGAAAGACATTTTGCATCGAATTCGGGTCAGTTCAAGAAATCCCGATCTTGAGGCAAATGAGGAGATGTATAACTAGGCTTTACTATTGATTGAAGACATATTCATTTGCGGCAGTTTGTTAGTCAAGTTAGGACTGCCAGCGCCAGATCGTGGAATCAATGACGCATTTAATCGAGAATTGGAGCGTGAACGGGGCTACAAAGTTGCAAGGCTATAGGGCAAAAATTACGAGTAACTCTGGTAGGTACGACAAAAGTAACTTTATTAAGAAGTAAAGTAGAATCAATAAGGCCGAGTAATAGCTTATGCAAGAAGGGTACACCGTGGCATGTTCTACGGTTATTTAAGAAGGGCAGCTTTATATGGCGAAGTCTGTCAGAATATGGAGGCAGCCGGATAAGTGGATCCAAATTTAAGCCGCGAAGTGCGAAGAGGAGGAATTGCTTTTGAACAGACTCAATCCTGTCCTGAAAAAGGCGGTATTGAGGGCTCCAAACGTAGGAACAATATTCCAAAATTGGACGGCCGAGAGAAATATAAAGAGGTTTGGTTGTGTAAGGGTCGTTAAACTCTTTCAACCAACGCTTAATAAAAGCAAGAACCCCTCTAGCTTTATTTACAATATTGCAAATATGATTGTTTAATTTAAGTTTATGGTCAAACAGTATGCCAAGGTCTAAAACACTCACGATAAGTTCCAAGGTAGAGGAGTCTATAGAGTAAGCAGCCAAATGAGAAACAGAACGGTAAAATGTCATAATTTTACATTTCGTCTTGTTTAGAAAGAGTTGGTTGACATTAAACCAATATTGCATGCTATCGAAATCATACTGAAGAAGTGAATGCATATCATTATCATTGTAGGAGTAGGACAAACAAAGTTTTACATCATCCGCATACATAAGAATGCGAGAAGACCGGATAACTTGTGGATCATCATTAATGAATAAGATAAAAAGTAGAGGACCTAGATGGCTGCCTTGGGGTACCCCTGACGTGACATTAATTACTTCAGATTCCCAGCCTTTAAAAACTACCTTCTGCACACGATTAGATAGATAGGATGAGATCCACTTTAAAAGACAAGGCGGAAATCCTAAATGCGACAGTTTAACTAGAAGAAGGTAATGGTTTACTGAGTCAAATGCCTTACTAAAGTCAGTGTAAATGACATCAGTTTGCATTTTGTTACCATTGTTAATAAGAGAAGAAAGTTCTAAAAGGTTATTAGAGGTGGACCGACGTTTTACAAACCCGTGTTGGGAGTCAGATATTAAAGAACGACAGGAGTGTTGCAATTGTGAAGTGACAATCCTTTCAAAAACTTTTGGAATTGATGAAAGCTTGGCAACACCTCGGTAGTTCTCAATATTAGACTTGGAACCTTTTTTATGAAAAGGGATAATGAAGGATTCATTCCAGGTGGAAAGGGGGTATATAGGAACATGTAAAATAAGTAAAACAATTATTGGTAAACACTTTTATTGCAATAAACTCTATTACTGAGGGAAAATTAAGAAATGCGATTTCAGGTCGGCTTTTTTTGACGAAAATCAGACTGCGATAGAAATCGCAGGAGGGCAGTAACGGGTAAGATTTCGCCAGAATAGACAGCAACGACACCAGTCGAATCCTCAGCAACGGCGGCCGAAACTGCAACAGGAGTTGCAAATGATATCAGTTGCGTTGGATTAGGAGTTAAGGGCGAATGCAACCCTTCTAAGTTGGAAGAAACGATTAGACTAAGCTCAGTGGTCGTTTGCGTTTTTACGCTTTTTTTTTATATGAAGTTTTGTCATTCCGTGCGAAATTTTTCGAACTGCATATGGGCCTTTACGAGAAACTCTCATTAGCTGTAATTTAGCAAACGTACTTGCAATAGATGAAAACTTATCCTGCAATGATCGAAAATCCTTATAAAGATCATTGAGTCATTATCATTGATCATTAGTTTTGCGCATGAAAGCCTTCATTTCAATTTCCGGAGCACGACAGGTTATGCAGGTCCAACTTAGACCTTTGCTTTCGCGTATAAATCATGTACACGTCCGGTAAGACCCGCACATTTAAGGTGTGCCATATTGTCGCACATCCAGCTTGCAATGTAGGTCTCCGTTTGGATACCACTCCATTTGCATGATGAATAGCAGCGAATTTTAGTGTCACTCATGATTTTATACACAAATGCAAAGATCAAAATAAAAACTGACGGTCTATAAGCGTCCAAAAACTTAAAAACACAGCATTTATTCAGCAATAACAAATACTTATGCTCAAAGCAAAGAAGAGATGCACGCAACAACAAGAAATCGTAGCGCAGCACAAAGAAGAATACGCAAAGCGACGCACGAAATAAGCCCGCACTCTGAGAAACAAGCAACAACAACAAAAACTAAGCTGAGCGGCTAGGCAGAGCTTAAAATGCAAACAAAAATTGAGCAGCAACAACAAATTGCACTGTATAGAATTTAAGTAAAATGTTTTATCAATTCAATTAACACTGTTGCAGTTATTTCAAGTTTGTCACTTTATTTAAATGGGCCACTAAATCGTTCCCAAATCGCTTGGGAACAAAGATTGATTAAAATTTGCAGGTTTATTTATGAAAAATAAAAAGTAACCGGAGCGCGGTAAAACCACGACCAACAGAACGAAAAAGCAAAAGCTTTATGATTTATTGTGATCGGTTTTACGCGAAATAACCCTCTCGCCGAACTTGCCGTGCAATAATGCTATTGTATGGGGTATGTAGCCCCATCTTCCTAGAACCAAAGCTCGTTCGCATCCATACCCTCAATTTTGGGCCGTAAAAAGTTGGTTATCATGGCTTTGTAGCGATCGGAGTTGACGGAAACCGCCTGTACGGCCCAATGATGTCGCCTGCTCATAATCCACATCAAACAGTGGTTTTCTGTGGATGAAGTGGATTCTTTTGATACTCTCTTGGATTAAAAATTTAAATAACATGAAAAAACGGATTGCTTTAGATGTGTTAGTGTTTTTCTTTCATATGTATTGGTTTTTGCTCTTCCATAAGCAGTGTTTGGGCACCCCTAAAGACCACTCCGGGGATACCGTTTTGAGTAGATTAAAGAGATTTAACGTAAATCGACGCGCGCTATAAAGGCCATCCCGGCCAATAACTTTTTAAGATGGATGCTATCAGTGCATTGTGTCCATAGAAATACATTTGGAAGGATAAAAAAGTTCTTTAAAAAAAAATGAGTCTTACTTTTTGGACACAGTAGTATGTATGTATTTTTCACAAAACGATCGTTTTCATAGTACGCCTGTACCACTTTTACGCGTTGTTAGACGTTCCATGACTAAAGTTGAGTAGTTATAAACTTGACATATGTCGAAGAGCATTAACTTTGGGCGGGTATAATCCGAATCAGGAATGTTGAACAATCAAACCAACAGATGGTCCACCCTGTGCTATCATTCTGTTCAATAAATCTGGTTTTGCAAAAACGGATGTCTTCTTTACTTGCTTTCTGGGGTATGTTCTTGAATTAAATCTTGGATAATTTTCATCGCGTACGTATGGTCCCTGAAGAATTGATTCAACTCAACGCAACGCATGTTGATAGCTTTAGCCAAATTTCAGAAGTCTGCTAACGAATCGGTATAAATCCTACAAAATCTTCTCGAATTATCAGCTTCTGTAGCTCTTCGTAGAATTGTACATATTTTCTCAAAGAGAGAGTTGAGTGTATTTTATATCTTATGTTACCAAAAAATCAGTCCCATAAAATATTTCAGTTTTTGAGCATTCGGGGACATTTGACTATTAAAAACGGGACATTTTGAAACCAGAAACGGGACGGTTTCGCGAACACTTTTTTTTATTAAAAACACGTTTTGCGTTAAAAATAAGACTAAAGTTGGCGTACGTTAAAGTCGGGCGACTTTGGGATACCCACCACCACATTGCAATTAAGTCCGGTACATTGCATAAGAACTCGATATGATATAGTCAACCTATTTTGATCAAATTTGGTACAATTCTGGGAATATATAAAAGACATTAGAATGCCAAATTTGATTTCGATATCTTTATAAACAACCGAGCTAAACCATAAAACCTTTTTTTTGATCGATCGGTCCTACAGGAGCTATATGATATAGTCAACCGATTTTGATAAAATTTGGTAGAGTGCTGGGGAACTCGAAATACCTTCCAAGTGCCAAATTTGGTTACGATATCTTCATAAACAAACGAATTATCCATCTACAACTTTTTGGTTTTCGAGGTCCTCCGGACAGACAGACGGACATGGGTATATCGACTTCTCTAGTCACCCTGATCATACTTTTCATGCAACTATTGAGCTGTAATGCTATGTATATAAATATATTTATATATGCATACACAGAAGGAGTGTGTTTTAAGCTAAATTTGTATTTTGAGATAAAAAAAAAAATTCAACGCTAAAAGTTCCGGGACATTTGGCTCGAAAACGGGACATGTCCCGTAAAAACGGGACACATGGTAACACTTTGCATATACTATGTACAATTTTTAGAAGAAATTAAAACAAATAAAATTTATAATTGTCTACACTCGCAGTTTTGTCCCAGTTCTCACAATTTTAAAAAAATTTGAATATTTTGTGCGAATTTCACAATCTACTCGCTAGGCTCCTTTAATACACCTTGTACATTTATAAGTTTCCACAGTGTTCATCCAAGTCAGAGTCGTACCTGTCCGACTTTCTCTTCAAATCGACTTAAAACTTGGCTAATGCGCTAATATGCGGCAGAAAAAAAAGTAGCCAAATGGAGACAGATAGCTTAGAAGCAAATATCTGCTGTACTTGATCCTTCCAAAGATACATTCGGTCATTGTTTAGAATAAAAAATTGATGGCACAACTAAATCTGCCATTCTTTAGGGTTATGCAGTTTTGCTTCAAAAATTTTTAAATAAAATAATAAATATTTATGTACATATGTACTTATATTTAATAATTAATGTAGCAATGCAATTGTTACTCAGCAACTATGACTATGCTAATTATAGCATCGATGAATAAAGTAGTATCATTTATTTTAGTTTAAAATGCTTTCAATCCAATTTATTCGCGATGCCATCACCTTGCCAGTGCAATAATTGGATGCGAAAAGGTTTCACCTTGGCTCAATACTCTGATTTTGCGTGCTCAATAGTTTTTTCGTTTCCTTGCATGCATCAATTACAATCAGATTAGTTGCATGGATCCTCGGGCCCTCCACACTTTGGAGTACACAAAATATAAAGCAGCTTCAAGTTTGCGTCTGTCAGCCTTAATCACTTGCCAATATTTTGAAATTGGCCATCTGTTGGTCGCGAACGCGAATGGTATGTATGTATGCGTGTGAATTGTTACACAATGAAAAAATGCTTACTTTTAGATGTATAAAAAATCGAAAGAAGATACATTTTAAGCGTGACATGGTAGAAGGTGAATGATGCCGGGATCATTTACTTTTCTATAGAATAGAGAGAATTATTACCAAATAGTAGTAGAGTAAAAAAAGCTTAAGCTTTGTATAACCTATGCTGAAAAGAATGGTGTAGTTATTATTATAATATTCTACTTGATCAAAGAACGTAATTAAATCCGCAATATTTGACAGAATTGCTAATTTGTCAACCTTCCTTTCATTTGTAGACTGCTATTAATATACCTTAATCAATAAAAAATACAAATAATTAAATAAACAAAAACAAACTGGTAATACGATTTGGTGGAGTTCTATTCTCTCTGCAAATACTTATGTATCAAAATGGCAAGAAGAGACACTTGACGCCTAGATCTTAGAAATTGTAGTAAATTGACAACCGACTTTAATAAAATTTGGGACAGTGCTGGGGAACTTTAAAAAACTACCAACTAGTAAATTTGGTTACGATATCTTCATAAACAAACGAAACACAACGAAATTTGCACCAAATAGGTTTTTTTTGACCGATCGGTCCTATGGCAGCAATATGATATAGCCAACAGATTTTGACCGACTTTGAACTCCAAAAAACTTTCGTAAACAAACGAATTGTGTATCTACAACTTTTTGTTTTTTTCGAGGTCCTCTGAAACACCCCTATGGGAGCTATATAATATAGCCCCGATATCAAAAAAATAAAATAAACTTGTCTCCTATGGATTAATAAAGGATCTTATCTGAAAGTTTGGTTGCTCTAGCTCTTACCATCTCTGAGATCTAGGCGTTCATACGGACAGACGGTCAGACGGACAGACGGACATGGGTATATCGAATTCTCTAGTCACTCTGATCATACTTTAGGTAACTTTGGGGGGTTTCCGACTTCTCCTTCTGTACGTTACATACATTTTCGGCTTGCACAAACACAATATACCCTTTGTACCATACGGTACAAGAAATAAAAATTGCAAATAGTACAGTTTTTATGACCTCATGTGCAACCGTATTTTGAAAAATGTTTTTTTTTTACGAAAATAGCCATAAAAAAAAACTACCCATGGGGGGATAAAACAAAAATCGGGTTTTGAATGCTAAAACATTGCCCTAACATAAAATATAAGTCTCATCTCTGCGGATTTTTCATCGTCGACTAGTGTCATCAGAGATCTAACCTCGATCTGACCTTTTTATACCCTGTACCTGTAGGTAAAAAGGGTATACTAGATTTGTGCTATGTATGTAACGGACAGAAGGAGGCGTGGCAGACCCCAAGTCCTTTATACCAAAATGGTTATCATAACCTCGGGTAGCGATTGAGCCATGTCCGTCTGTAAGTCCGTCTGTCCGTCATTCTGTATGAACACCTAGATTTCGGAGACTATAAGAACTAGACCCTTAAACTTTACCACCTGATGCGCATATTTCCTCAGAAGATGAAGTTTGTTGAATTATATCGATATGTTCCCCCGTTCCCGCGTAATAGAGTTTCGCGGTTTTTAGCTATACCGTTTAATATTTGATCTGAAACTTAACATAGCAATGCGTCGTGATTATATGCATCTGTGTGTAAAAAATGAGCAAAATCCGAAAAATACAACATAAGTTATAGTCAAAACTGTACTAATTTCACATCCCTTTGCCAATAAACTGCATCAATCTTTGACTATACGTAAATATGGTTAAAAATGACCTACAATCACCAAATTTGATCGATGCGGCCTCCCCGCCCCACGCAATCGATTTAAAATATTTTCTCCCACACCCCTCAACATATGAACTTGAAACTTACCCCATATACTTTAAACAACTTCTTTGACGTAACTTTCGATTTTCATTAAAATCGGTAAAAAATTTACGGAATGTATTAATATAAATATCGAATTTCACAAAAAAAAAAATCCAATTGGAAAGTTCTTAGAAGGAATATGCAAAAACTTTCGTGCACCACTTTTTGAGCGCAATCAAAAATAATGTTTTTTATTTTCCGATTTCTTTAAAAACAATTTTTATATTTTGTCACACTCACACCGCATTTTTGCATCTGTTCGCATCAAAAACACATTTAGGGTATTCACGCTTTGTGTTGACTTGAGGACTTGAGGACTTTTACAAAAACAAAATGTATGGCAAAATACAACCCTGTGTTTTAACTCTCAACTCAACTTTTCCTCAACCCAGACCCTAGTCTACTTTTTGCTGTTGACTTGTTGAGAAAGTGTTGCACAATATTATAATTCGCTGCCTTTTCAGTACTGCTCGCATTTGTCATTTTTTAACCATTTCATGATATGAAAAGCAACGAGTTAAGCCGGGTATTCGCATACACCGTTTTCGTCGACGAAAACGAAATCCCATACATTAGCAACGAAAAGATGGCGTACGTTAAAGTCGGGCGCGGACGACTTTGGGATACCCTGTACCACCAAATTGCAATCAAGTCCGATACATTGATTACAAACTCCAAAAGATATTTCTTTGCCAAATAAACGAAACACAACGAATTTTGTTCAAAATACGTTTTTTTGACCGATTGGTCCTATGGGAGCTATATGATATAGTCAACCAATTTTGATCAAATTTGGTACAGTGCTTGAAAACTCTAAAAAACTTCTTAATGCCAAATTTGGTTACAATATCTTCACAAACAAACGAAACACAACGAATTTTGTACAAAAAACAAATTTTCGACCGATCGATCCAATGGGACCTATATGATATAGTCAACCGATTTTGCTAAAATTTGGTACAGTGCTGGGGGTTTCTAAAAAACTTCCGATTGCCAAATTTGGTTATGATATCTTCATAAGCAAACGAATTATCCATCTAAAACTTTTGCTTTTTTTCGAGGTCCTCTGAAATACCCCTACGGGAGCATTATAATGTAGTCCCGATAAAAAAAAAATAAAATAAACTTGTCTCCTATGGATTAATAAGGGATCTTATCTGAAAGTTTGGTTGCTCTAGCTCTTACCATCTCTGAGATCTAGGCGTTCATACGGACAGACGGTCAGACGGACAGACGGACAGACGGACATGGCTATATCGACTTCTCTAGTCACTCTGATCATACTTTAGGTAACTTTGGGGGGTCTCCGCCTTCTCCTTCTGTACGTTACATACATTTTCGGCTTGCACAAACACAATATGTATACCCTTTGTACCATACGGTACAGGGTATAAAAATTTCGTTGATTGTGATTAACTAAAAATAATAAATGCTAAGTTTTTTTCTATTATATTGTTAAAAACCTATTAACAACATTTCATACTTTATTTTATAAAAAAAATCGCCACAACGTTTAAAAAGTGAGATTTCGTTGCTGCAGCATTTATTTTATATAGTGAATCACATTAAACGCATTTTTTTCCTATTTCCTATAATTTTATAATTAACAACATTGCATACTTTGTTCTTTAACAAAAATGATCAAAAAATAAAATAATTTGCAACCAACCATGAAATCTCATTATACCCTGTACCGTATGGTACAAAGGGTATATTGTGTTTGTGCAAGCCGAAAATGTATGTAACGTACAGAAGGAGAAGTCGGAGACCCCCCAAAGTTACCTAAAGTATGATCAGAGTGACTAGAGAAGTCGATATACCCATGTCCGTCTGTCCGTCTGTCCGTATGAACGCCTAGATCTCAGAGATGGTAAGATCTAGAGCAACCAAACTTTCAGATAAGATCCCTTATTAATCCATAGGAGACAAGTTTATTTTATTTTTTTGATATCGGGACTACATCATATAGCTCCCATAGGGGTGTTTCAGAGGACCTCGAAAAAAACCAAAAGTTTTAGATGGATAATTCGTTTGTTTATGAAGATATCGTAACCAAATTTGGCACACAATAGTTTTTTAGAGTTCCTAAGCACTGTACCAAATTTTATCAAAATCGGTTGACTATATCATATAGCTCCCATATGACCAATCGGTCAAAAAAACGTTTTTTCTACAAAATTCATTGTGTTTCGTTTGTTTGTGAAGATATCGTAACCAAATTTGGCATTCGGGAGTTTTTTATGGATCTTCAACACTGTACCAAATTTTATCAAAATCGGTTGACTATATCATATAGCTCCCATAGGACCAATCGGTCAAAAAAACGTTTTTTCTACAAAATTCGTTGTGTTTCGTTTGTTTGTGAAGATATTGTAACCAAATTTGACATTCGGGAGTTTTTTATGGATCTTCAACACTGTAGCAAATTTTTACCAAATTGGTTGACTATATCATATAGCTCCCTTAGACCAATCGGTCAAAAAAACGTTTTTTTTACAAAATTCGTTGTGTTTCGTTTATTTGTTAAGATATTGTAACCAAATGTGACATTCCGAAGTTTTTTACAGTTCTTAAACACTGTACCAAATTTTATCAAAATCGGTTGACTATATCATATAGCTCCCATAGGACCAATCGGTCAAAAAAAACGTTTTTTGTACAAAATTCGTTGTGTTTCATTTGTTTGTGATGATATTGTAACCAAATTTGGTGTTTGTCAGTTTTTTAGGGATACCCAGCACTGTACCAAATTTGATCCAAATCGATTGACTATATTATATAGCTCCCATAGGACAGATCGATCGAAAAAAACGTATTTTGAACAAAATTCTTTTTGTTTAGTTTGTTTATGAAGATATCGTAACCAAATTCGGCAATTGGAAGTTTTATAGAGTGCCTAAGCACAGTACCAAATTTGATCAAAATCGGTTGACTATATAATATAGCTCCCATAGGACCGATCGGTCAAAAACAAGTTTTTTGAAGAAAATTCGTTGTGTTTCGTTTGTTTATAAAAATATTGTAACTGAATTTGGCAAAGAAATTGTTTTTGGTGTTCGTAAGTAATATATCGGACTTGATTGCAATGTGGTGGTACAGGGTATCCCAAAGTCGTCCGCGCCCGACTTTAACGTACGCCATCTTTTTTTATTATTTTTTGTAAAAAAACCCTTTCTTTGACACTTTATAAGGGATTAAAATAATTATGATTATGTACATATATAAGACTTATTAAATTATGGAATAGAGATTTTTTAAGTTTTCTTAAAGGAAGAGGGTAGGGTGGAGAACATTTTTAAGTCTTTTTTTTTATAATATCTATCTATCTATCTACCTATAGTGGCAGGGTCTTCCACGACCTTCTTTATTTTTTTGTAAATGCGAGATTCAAAATCAGCCCCCCCCCCAGCCCCACAGCTGTTTTTGCTAACTGCTTAGGAGCCCAAGGGATGCTGGATTTTGAAGACATTGGATATGGTGGAGATTGAGTGTCTGGTTTTTTTATTGTAGACCACTGAGACCATCGGTGTTGCACCCACCAACATTACTGTATTTGACACCACACTACACACTTTACAGTGTTTAAACGAATAACAGTAGTGGTAGAATTAATAAATCCATTTAGACCCCAAATTTGTTCTAATAAACACCTAGATAACAATAAAAGTAGGAAACACAACCTTTTACCAATGGATGGATATTGCCCGTATGCCGCCGAAGTGTATTGCGTTGTACACATTTAATTTATACAACTCTTGACGCATCAATCCAAACATATATGTATATTTATTTTTTTTTTTAATTTTATATATAAACCTACCTACCTCTTTCGAAAAACGTCTGAGCTGCTCTAGAGCTTTATACCTGAAATCATTCCTTGATTTAAAATTCATGGATATGTTTAATAATTCCAAAATATCTAAAAATAAGATCTATAAAATGAGTACACTGTCTTTTAGTTCTATCCAATTCTCGTTTAATGCTTTAAAAAGTAAATATTTCCTCTTTCTGATATCTGCGCCGAATTCATTCCCTTGTTTTTGTTTCAAACAAAAAAAAAAAAACATTCATTTTAACATTTATAAAAATACTCTACTTTACTAGTTTGAGAATGTGCAATGCAATCTTTTAGAAAAAATCCATACTTTTTGTCTTTGAGCAGAAAGTGTGTGTTTCTCATTTTGCCTTTTTCGTTTTTATATTCTATTTTGTTTCATTGGGATTTCTTCTTTGTTCTAGTTCAGTTTTATTTGTATCCTTGTAAACATCAAAGCGCGTCTTTGGCCCTTTGTCAGTATCCTCCTCCTTTTAGTATTTGCAAACTTACGTAAGCGGTCCGTACGGACACAGTCTGTAATATTTAAAACAAAAATATGCGCTGTAACATTTGATTGAATAGTGTTAAAATACAAAAAATTATTTATTTGCCGTGCTCCAATAAAAGTGGTTTCCCTAACTCTTGCTTAGAAAACTAGCATCGACTTGGTACACCCAATATATGATGCAAGTTACTTTAAAAAGTTTTTGCCCATGATTCTGTCACATCTAATTGTAGATGTAAACAATGGTGTTTACTCTATTAGTTAATAATCCAAAACTGTTATACTCTTATTTTATTATTATTTAGTAAATTTATGGTCTGAAGACAGATGTAGATAAAATATGAAGAAATACAAAAAAAAAAAATAATAATCCAAAAGATCCATCGATTTCATCGTCATAAAGCGAAAGTTTTTAAGATTTATACTTTATAGAGCATTTTTTTTTTCAGTAATATAAGTACATCCTGATCTTTTAATATTTTTATGTCCTATGTGCATACAATAGTAGTTGCACTTATATGGGGAGAGCAGCAAAAAACACTTTCACTTGAGATAGAAAGCTAAAATTTTTGTCAAATCTTTTACAATTTTTTCTTATAATGTGGTGCAAAAATGGGCATGAGACCTGCCGCTTTCCCCATTAGCCCATACCTCATATATGTACATATATAAAAAATGTGATACAGTCTTTTTTCGAAAAACAAAACATATTCCTTCTGGGAACTTTCCAATTGGATAATGTTTTTTTTTGGCGCAGAATGATATTTGTACCTATTTATATGTATATTTAATCCATTAATCCAATGCCTATAAGTTCCGTAAATTTCTAGCGGTTGTGATGGTAATCGAAAATTACGTCAAATAAGTTATTTAAAGTGTGTGGGAGAAAACACGGTAAATCGATTGCGGGCGGTGGGGGTTTTCTATGGATAATATTTGCATGTGGGTTTGTTTATTAGGGCTACAGGAATAATCTTACCAAAACTGGTGATTCAAAGTAATTTTTACCATAATTACATATAGTCATATATTGGCGTAGTTTATCGGCAGAGGGTGAAATTTACACATTTTGACTATAAATTTTCATTTTTGACATATAGATGAAACTAACCTCGACGCATAGATCTGCTAAGTTTTAGATTAAAGTATTAATCGGTGTATCTAAAAAGCGAGAGTTTCAGTAGGGGGGAACCTTGGTAAGATATTGATATTATTCAGCAAACTTCATCTTCTAATGCGCACCAGTTGGTATCTCTAGCTCTTATAGTCTCCGAAATCTAGGAGTTCCTACAGTCGTACATGGCCTAATCGTTATCAGAGGTTAATACAAGCATTTTGGTATAAAGGAGTTAGGGTCTGACAAGCCACCTTCTGTCCGTTACATACATTGCAAAAATCTAGTACAGTCTTTGTATCTGTAGGTACAGGGTATAAAACCATTAACCCTAGTTTTTTCCACGAAATCATAAAGAGATATTAGTCACAATTATTTCTGAACGAATTCGTTTTTTATAAAGATATCGTAGTCAAATTTGGCAAATAAGTATCTTTTCGAGCTCTGAAGCAATATACCGGATTTGAATGCTATGTGGTTGTACAGGGTATCTCAAAGTCGTCCGCGCCCGACTTTAACGTACGCTATCTTTAAAAATGAAAAAGATTTTGCCGATAGCGGCTAAATGATGTAGTAATACGACTTAAATCAAAATTCCCAAATCATGTAGAATGTAACAATGTAAAAAACTGGAGAGTTGGATTACGATGTCTAAAAAAAGTGTATTTTTGGCCCATAGTTCGTAAAGCAGGTATATGAAAACGCGCCTGATCAGTTCGATCTTGAAAAATACTTTTATTGGAAATATAAGATGAGTAGTTATCTATATTTAGTAGTATCTATATTTTTCGAATTTCTGCCAAATATTTTGGAGTTGGGACCAGTATGCATTCTTAAAAAAATCCAATATTGCTAAAGGAATATACATTTTTAAGATGAAATTATTTCCTTATATAGGGTGGTCTTTTATTAAAAAGCTATTTGGGTAAAAGAAGAGAGAGAAATAACAAAAAAAGGAAGCGATATGAATTGAGTAAATTTGTGTACCCTGTACCTATAGGTACAAAGGGTATACTTGATTTGTGCAATGTATGTAACGGACAGAAGGAGGCGCGCAGACGCCAAATCCTTTATACCAAAATGCTTATCATAACGTCCATAGATTTCGGAGACTATAAGAACTAGAGACACGAAACTTTACCAGCTGGTGCGTATATTTCCTCAGAAGATGAAGTTTGTTGAATCATGTCAATATCTTCCACTGTTTTTAGCCACACCGTTGAATCATCTGAACAGAGCGTTGCGTTGTGGTTGCATGCATCTGTGTATAAAAAATTAATAAAATCGGACAAATATAACAAAAGTCATAGGTAGTCAAAAATGTACAAATTTCACCACCCCTTGCCAATAAACTGCGTCAATATTTGACTCTTACATAATTACAAGTGGCCTAGAATCACTAATTTTGGTAAGCTGATTCATGTGGCTCTAATGAATCCACATACAAATTTTATCGATGCGAACCTCCCACCCCCCCGCAATCGATTTACCGTGTTTTCTTCCGTACCCATCAACATATCAACTTGAGCTATGAGGTAAAAAAGGGCTGGATCAAGGTGTCAGGCGACCCGTGCAGATGAATAACCTGGCTGGGGGCTCTTTTCAAAAATAGCCCAGTCGAAAACGGAGCATCCGGATACCGGGCGCCCCCCCGGATTAACTAGCCTTACCTGTGTATTGCGGATCTCTGCGCAGGTGGACCACCCTTTCTCCGCCACTCGTGCGATCTATTATGTCTTCTAAAAATCAAAATAAAAACCAAAAAGAGGCCGGCACTCTATTAAAACCGGAAAGGACCGAAGGTCCAGAATTGGGAGGAAAGACAGCGGTCACTGGACCTATAGTCAGTTCCACCCGTACCAAAAAGCAGGTAACTGTGCCCCATAACCCATTGGTCAGGAGCAAAGTGGAAGACACCTCGAAGGCTTCCGTCACCCTGAGCAACCACCAAGGTGCTACCACAAGCGCAGCTGGTACTGAGTCAGGTGCGGGAGAGATAGAGCTGCCCTCCACTAGCAAGGCCAGAAGGGAGAGATATGCTGAGGGGAAAAACGCAGCACTTATTTTGAAACGTCAGGCTACCAGCAATATAGCGACCCCATCGGCCGAATGGCTTAAGAAGGTAGAATGGGCTAAAGCTGTGTTGCCCAATTTCGTCTTCGAGAGACCTAAGAAGGACTCGAAGCAGCCAAAGCGTCAACGCACATTAGAGACCGCAGCCCCAAATGCTCCAAAAAGTGCAAGGGCGAATGCACATGTGGTCGTAAACAGAAGCTTTGCCGAAATGGCAAAGGAAAAGATTCTTCTGGGGGGTTAAGACTTAAGGGACTATGGAAATTCCGACGGTAAGATCCCAAAGAATCAATGGAAATGGGTAGAGGCAGCACTGGCTGTTCACTGTTTCGAGGTTCTAGAGGTGGACCCAGGGCCACCACCAGTCTGTAAAGATGCCGGGTGGTACCAGGTAACCGTTATAGTTATTGCTTGTGAGGGTATTAGATCGGCAGAGCTCTTCAAAGTGGCCGTTCTGAGAGTGGGCGAGGTCTACCCGGGCGATTGGAAGGACGTTCCGAGCAGACCTCGTGCCATAATGTGGACCCCGGCATCCTTCAAGGAGCCGGAGAGGATCCTTGAAATGCTGCAGCGATGTAATCCCCACCTCCCATCCTCGGATTGGAAGGTGGCAAAGGTAGTGGACACGCAGTCCCCAATGAGGAAGATCCTACTAATCCTCAATAAGGAGTCGCTGGCTCCGATAGACGCGAAGCACGTAGAGCTGAACTTCGGTTTTAGCTCGGTGCAAATTCGTGTCTACAAATCGGATGCCAAGCAGACAGAGAGTCTGGATTCTATGGAGGCACTGGCCTCAGAGATAGAAGAACCGGAGAAAGATCCCGAGGTCGAGGACTGCGAATCGGTTATGTCCGATGCGTCCTTGGTTAGGGGACTTAGTGCACTGTGTCAGGAGAGTGCTGACTCCGCTGATGAAAGCATCAGCGACGACATAGACGCAGATATAACGGTGATGGAGGTCAAACCGCAAGATGTCGCTAAGAGTCTTGCAGATAAACCTCCATCATTCTAAAGCAGCAACCGCTGCCCTATTGCTTCGCCTGGCTGGGGGCGAAGTTGACCTGGTGCTGATACAGGAACCCTGGATCATATCCAATAGGGTATCCGGGCTCAGCACACGAGAGTATAGTCTGTTTGCAGCCCAAGAAGAAGGTAAAACCCGCACCTGCATATTGGAAAAAAGGAACCTTAGTGTATTTTTGCTTTACAATTACAGTGACGGTGACACTACATCGGTGAGTCTGGAACTCCAGAACAAACCGATCCGTATAGCGTCGGCATACCTGGCTCACGACATCCTGGATCCCCTTCCGGGTCATAAGCTGCGCCAACTGGTTAAAGACAGTGATGATCTTGGCACTGGCCTACTGGTTGGTTGCGACGCAAATGCTTACAGTGGACAGTGGGTGAGCTCTTATATAAATGTAAAAGGTGTGTTACTCTTTGAATATCTTCTCTCTACTAACTTGTTAATTTGTAATCGGGGAAATGATCCTACGTTTATAATCAGAGACAGGGAAGAGGTCATTGACCAAACCTTAATTTCTGATTTTCTAAATTATCAAATCATTGATTGGGAAGTCTCAAAAGAGTCTCAAAAGAGTAGTCCTTCGCAGATCACATATATATTGAGACGCAACTATCTGTCTCCACTCTAGTTCCAGTTGTGTTCTATAACCCCAGAAGAACCAACTGGAAATCGTTCAAAATAAAATTGGAAAAAGCCCTTCCAACCCCCCCTGAGATGACTCCACCCTCAAAGGAGAAACTCGAGCATCTTATTCAAATTTTCACCGAAGGGTGCAACAAATCTTACAAATCATCCGACAAGTAAGCCAAGAGGCAAAAGGAAACCACCATGGTGGAGAACTGAAATAAATACGCTCAGGGCAAGCTGTCGGACCCTTTTTAATAGAGCAAAAAGACTAAACTGTGACCAGAGCTGGTCCGAGTACAAACAAAGTTAAGCTCAATACAAGAAACTCATCAGGCAAGCCAAGCGAGAGGAATGGAGAAGATTTTTCTAGGAAATCGAATCCACATCAGCAGCTTCAAGACTTCGCAAATTACTCTCAAAGTCGCCCACAAATTTGGGCTATCTTAAGAAACCGGATGACTCCTGGACAAATTCCAGCGAAGAGTCACTAAAACTACTCCTGGACACGCACTTTCCGGGTAGTTCCACAGTTGCACCCCTCCTACTTTCCGGTAAACGTGTTGGAAGATATCTTAACTGACTCCAACATTAGATGGGCTATAAACAGCTTCGGCCCCTATAGATCTGCAGGTCCTGACGGGCTAATACCAGCTCAGTTGCGGCACGGGGGGAACCTGGTAGTCTGGTGGCTAAAAGCTATTTTTAACAACATTATTGCGTTATGCCAAATCCCATCTTCTTGGCTAACGTCCAGAGTGGTTTTTATACCCAAGGCGGGCAAAGCCTCACACACAGTCCCTAAGGAGCTCCGACCCATAAGCTTGTCGTTGTTTTTACTGAAAACCTTGGAAAGGTTGATTGGGCTATACCTTAGAACATCGATCGATCCAAGGCTATTACCACAGGCGCAACACGCTTATTGTAAGGGCAGATCAACAGAAACTGCACTCCACCGTTGTTTCCAACATAGAAAAATCCTTGCATAACAAGGATTACACTCTCGCAGCCTTTTTAGACATAGAAGGCGCTTTCAATAACATCGACCCGAAGGCAATAAGCAACGCACTGCTGTACCTGAAGGTGGATGACCGGTTAGTGGGACTAATCAACCATATGCTACTGAGCAGAACGGTGATTTCTTCACTTGGTTTATCCTCTCTTTGCAGGTACGTAAGCAGAGGTACTCCCCATGGGGGAATACTATCACCTCTTCTATGGAACATAGCAGTCAATTTCCACAGACCCTTTGTGACCGCATGACGGTAAAACTAAAAGAACTGACATTTTGGGCACTAGAAAGCGGGTTAAACGTTAACCCTTTAAAAACGGGGCTTATCCTCTTTTCGAGAAGGTATAAGATCCCAAATCTATCTCCACCCACAATAAATGATTCCATCCTGTCCTTTGGTGATAGTGCAAGATACTTGGAGCTTGTACTAGACAAGAAACAGAGTTGGAATCCAAATATTGCAGACAGAGTTAAAAAAGCTTGCACAGCTCTCTTTGCCTGTAAGAAAACAATAGGACTCAAATGGGGTATGTCCCCTCTGGTGGTCCGATGGTTGTATACCGCCATAGTGAGACCCATACTTTTGTATGGCGTATCCATCTGGTGGCCAGCTCTTACAACTACATCAAAACTCAAAGCACTAAATAAGGTGCAAAGAATGACACAACTATATATCACAGGTGCCCTAAAAACAACTTCGAGTGATGCGCTTAATGCCATCAATGCTTCTTTACGGACGGCTCCAAGCTCAAAAATCAGGTTGGGGGCGGGGTCTTCTCCGAGTATCTAAATATTCTGCAGTCTTCCGACTTCCGGACCACTGCAGCGTTTTTCAAGCGGAGATCATTGCCATAAATGATGCTCTAACCTGCTTACGCAACACTGGCTTAGAAACCGGTGCAATTAATATATACTCAGATAGCCAAGCAGCCATAAAATCACTTCAAGCGCTATCCTCCAATTCGACGATAGTCAAGAACTGCCGCAGATCTATTCAGAGATGGCAAAGCAATTTGTAATTAGCCTCATTTGGGTGCCAGGACACCAAAATATTACAGGCAACGAAATAGCAGACGAATTGGCCAGACACGGCACGACCACTACCCTTCTACCGGATAAGAAGGATATCCGTATGCCGTTGGCCACCTTCAAGCTACAAATAAGGGAAAAATTCAGTTCCCATGCTCAAAGTATGTGGAACAATACAACCCACTGTAGACTCAGTCGTTAAATATGGCCAAAAATAGACGCAAAACGCTCCTCCACGGGGGCTCTTTCTAAGTTTTGTCATAAAGGGAAAAGGGTAAAAGTTATAGAGATCCGTGCGGTAACACAACGGGCCAGTCACACTGGCTCGTCGGTGTACATGCAGCCAGACTAAACGTTCCGAACAATGACTTTTGCAGAAGCTGCAAAGATGAGGAAGAGGTAGAATCGGTAGAGCACTTCTTCTGTTCCTGCGAAGCCCTAAGCAGACGCAGGAAAAAGTATTTGGGAAACTATTTCCTCCACAATCTAGCAGAGCTAGAAACTATATGCCCGAGGAAGATTGCAGGTTATATCGCAGCAACAGCAACAACCTAACCTAACCTAGTGGTCATTCTATAGGGATTAGTAGTGGCAGCGACGTCAGCGCACGTACAGTACAGGTCCCATGCACTTGTTTGTGCAGCACAAGACGCACCGTGACCACGCCAGCCTTAAAAACGATGCAAAATTCAAAACTTTGTGGCCGTTGGTGGCGTAGTGGTAGCGGACTCGCTTTACAAACCGAACGTCGCGACGCGTCGGTGGTTCGAATTCCCGCAGTAGCACTGGTACATTTGCCTAGCACTGGCATCGCTAGCTCAAAGACGCTATTTGCCTAAGAAAATCTCTATTAATTCAAGACACCGCCGTTCGGATTCGGCTATAAACTGTAGGTCCCTGTTCTCTTCGAACAGCTATTAATAGAGATCCCCAATGCTCCTTCCAGGGGCGACTGACTAAATAGTCAGTCAGGGAAATTATTATTTTTAAATTCAAAACTTTGATGGAAAATTTTTTTGTTACTTATTAAATTACATATTGTAAAAAAATTATGTGACCGACGCGTCGGGTCAAAGTGCAAAAGCCAAGTTTAAGAACATTTTTTTTTTATGAGGGGTAAAACTGTAGTGTACCCCTTTCTTCCCACTGATTTAACTTGGAATAATTAGACAATGTTACTGTGCTTTTTCAAAATGAAATTACAATATAAAAGTTCAAATAAAGAACTAATTTTATACTATTTCTTTTATAAACTGTAAATAATTACAAATTTTGATGCGTAAGCCTAATAAATAACACAGCTTTCACCTTTTTTCAATGACGTCGCTCATATCCTAAAAGATTTACTTTGATTACCTTATTGAAGAAGTGACCCAAATACTAAATTATTTTTTTTGTGACAAATGGGTAAAGGGTATACAACGGTCGGGCATTGACTCTCCTCACCTTTTTCGCCCTATGATTATAGGGACATTGTCTCGCAAACATTATTTCCCCGCTGGATTGTGGGACTCTGCCTCGTATATACCGAAAGTATTGTACCTTTTTACAAAACGTAAAATTACTAATCACAAGAAAAACAGACACTGGAACTAGTAGGTACAAAGCAACAATAATCGTTAAGAGAGAATGCATAACATAAAAAAGGTAACAAACATTTTCTATCCTTCAAAATAACACCATTCAAAAACATCTACAATAGTGGATAGTACATATACATATAAGCACATTAATGTGTATGTACTGTGTATATATGTATGTAGGTTTAATGAGGCTTGTGTAAAGGACAGGCGCAGGACATCAAGTAAATGGTCAGACCACTGACCGCTATGGGATAAAATATTTGCATCACATTCTCTAATTTTTCAAATAAGACGAACACACATATCCCTCGCAATATGTATCATCCCTTTTTGGACTCTTTTAACAACTACTTCCATACGGGCCCTTGGTGTACGCGTTTGTGTGTTTATGTGTGTGTGTAAATAATGAAAAAGGGCAAACACTCACAAATTTAAATATGTATTGTGCGTGAGTGTGTTTGTAGGGCACGTGTTGTGTTGTTTCAACGCGAACACGTCTGGGTGTGTCCAATTTGAATGTCTCATGACAGGCAGTCATCGGTTCGAGGATGACCTCTTTTATATAGCCGAAGCTGGACAAGTAAAATCCTAGAAACCCGATCGCTAAGCATTTTTCTAGGCCAGCATTGTCGCGGTTACTCGCTTCTATTCGCTTTTATCGATAAATTTAGTTACCGTTAAAATGGCTGTTCTTGAATGTTTTATTTTTTTATTATATGTATACAATAAAACTTTGCGAATCCAAAGTTAAGCCTCAGGTGTATGTACCTAGTTAGAGATAAGAATTGTCATATGCTTGTATATTTGTTTATCCCATGGGAGAAACAACGTCTTTCATTAGAAAGGAGCGCGAGAGACAACAAATCAACCTTTTCGTCTGATGTCATACTGACAAAGGACATTCTAATGAACATGTCATTTTGTAAAATAAAATTTACATTTTATTGTCGGAATTGTATCGTCACAAACTTGGATGACCAAACGTGACATATAACATATACAATAGCCAAAGGCTTAGCACACTGATAAAATACAAGATAGGAACAACAAAAAGTAAAATATCTTAGGCTGACTGAAGCTGAATGCGTTCAGCAGTACTGCGCTTGACGAACTTGCGTCAAAATATGGATTCCTTCACAAGTGTTCCCAATGAACATCTCAATATGAGCTGTGAAGCAGCCATGAACACAATAAGCATAAGAGGGCTTGACGGTTTGTTGTAGATATGCATTGCTTCAAAAATTAAGGATTACTCGATGTATTCGATGTACTAGATATTAGTATTATATGTTATGTGCTATGCTTATAAGAGTGTTAATACACAGGATTGTGTTTGTAGTCTCGGACTTCAGCGGTCGTGCTTGTGAATTATCACCTTAGTCGAAACAAATATTTTTAAACAAAGCGTAAAATCAACATACCAAAAAAAACCCCGATCATGCAGTTTTGCTTTAAATATACTTGACAGAACACCATTGTGAAAATAACCCTTATTATGTTTGGGACCGCTCTCAGCAAATCCTTAGAGGTATGGTATTCAGCCTAATGATTGCAACGGTAAACAAGACCAAAGGTCATTGCGGAAAACAACGGCTGTCGAAATCATCAGTGCAGAGCATACTGTCAATGCTGTGTCCGGTTAGACGATACCGCTTAAGAAGATGAGTTTTTCAAAATATAAGTTTTCGTGAGAAAAGAGTCTTTTGCATCGTAAACCGTATGCTTAGAGGTATGTCGCGTCCGGTTTGATCAGAAACACCCTACTAAAGCCAGCAAAAAATGAAATCTAACCGGTTGTGTTAATTTTTTATTACAAAATCATTGCCTACGATTATTTGTTCTGTTTCTGGTATTAATTCTAAAAAGTCGGCTCTGAATATTAATTAGCAGCACGCAGGACTAATCTTAATAAATGACTTGATGTCTCGTTGTCCGTCAAGACATGCAAATTAAGATTTGCAGCCCCGAATAGGCATTTTTAAACTGCGCATTAGAGTCAATTTGTCCTAACAGATGACAGATAATGTACCGAAAGGATATAGCCTAAATGTTTTAAATTAAAGCCTAATGCATTATTGTTAGAAAATTGGCTGACCATCACTGGTTTAGAATTTACACTTCTTGTAAATATATGAAATAGGTTGAGTCGGTATAGACATGTCTGTCTGTCCGTTCGTATAAGTAGAAGAATCTCAGAGACTATAAGAGGTAAAAGAGGTATGCATATAAAGTTTGTTCTTTCAGTATAATGTCTTGCTGCTTTGTCCCGTAAGGGTTTACAGCCAGACTTTAATAGCTACCCTGTCGTAGGACGTAACCCACGCTTACTTCGAACACTAACCCCCTACGCCCGACTATTTTCATTTAAGAAATCCCGTGCATATCGCGCTAATATCCCCATAAAGAAAACTAAAAGTTATTTATTTTAATATACATGATAATGACACACAAATTTTAGAAATAAATGGTTTTAAAAGGATTTTCTAAGGTAGGCTTAAATTTAATTTTTGTCAATAATTTCCGAATTTCGCTTTGGATTTTGACAACTTTACCTTTTGTAGTTCTCGACCGATAGCGAAGCTTATGTGGCTGTTTTTTTTTAGTTAGTTTCTTAAATATTTCAATCCCCAGTGTTTTTTAAACACGTGTTTTTAAACATTCTTTAGTTGGTGTGAATATGAATCAAATCGATTTGGTGGAACAATGTTAAAAAAAAAACAATTTTTTAATGTTTTTTTTAAAAAGTGTATGAAAACATATATTTTTTTTTGTCAAAACATGTAAAATATTATAATACATTTTTATAATATTGAATAGAATAGGTACATACTTCTACATAGATTTATTTTGTAGGTAAATCTAAAAATATTAATATTATTATTTCCATTAAATGATGCAATTTTAATAAAAATTAACTATTAACTAAACTTTAAATTTTTGATAGCAAAAACCCCACCAACTACATTTTGGCAGGGAAGGGTAACTTATATTGTAGTATGATGAATAAAGTTCTAAAATTTTTAGGTAACTATTAAAAAATTGGCACTACATAAAAACGTATCTGCATACCATTCAAACAAAAATTTAAACAAAATTAATAATACCCTCGTAACAGGTTTTTACCATTTACTTCTAAAAGTTTTTAAGTAAAAGCTTAAAGCCGCATACCTTCCCTTTTTCATCCATCCGTTTGGTCGAAACCCGATGGGAACTTAGTGCGTTATAGTGTAGCCTAAAATAATCAGATTTAAAACCCATTGTACTTATAGATAATCCTTTAAAAAAAAACATTTTCGTCTGTCAGTCTGTGCGTATTGCTTGGTTCTCGAAGATGATGCAAAAAATCGTTTGGGAACTTCGCTGGTTATAAGATGTCTACAGTCACCAAAATTGGTGTGTAGACTCATATAGCCTATAATATATGAAATTTTTTTACTTTTTGACGATGCCACCCACCCCCAGTCCCCGCCAATTGAAGTTTTTTTTTTAGATCGGTTGGAAACGGCTATTGTTATAGAGAAAAATGAATCTCAATCAAAACAATCTATAGTCACCGAAATCGGTATGTACCACTTCCCCAAAAAAGGTAGTGTCTGAAAATTTTTGTTTGTTTAAGACAAAGTAAACATTTTGTTGTTGTTGGGTTTGGGTTGAGTCTTTCTTACTTCGGAAATACGTATTTCAAAGTTTTTTATATTGTGAAACTTAATTATGGCTTTAAGAAGGGAATATGAAAAAAATTGATGCATCTTTCGCTTATGTTTCATGTCCGAAATTTAGGACATTTAGCCAGACAGATGGATGGATATAGCTATATCGAAACTATGCTTGATGTCAATATTTTTGTCGGAATAACTTTTATTTCCTTTTACATACATTGCACATACCTACATACTATATACATATGTATTATAGTTTATTCAACGCGTTTTAATATTCTAATAGATATTTTAATCTATAAAGTCTTTATGTGCTGAACGCAATGGCATCGTCTGTTTATGTGCTATCTTAACTTCAATATATGTAAATGACTGTATGATTTAATTGCATCGCGTCATGTCCCATGAAAAAGTAAAATTAAATTAAATTTTTGTATTTCTTTAAAGAAATAGGTCTATTGTTACGGTTATATTTGTATGCTTATGTGTCTATGTATATGTTTTGTAATTTTTCCACATACAAAATATTTAGCATGCGAATGTAGTACATATGTATGTACATATATGTCAGCTTATGTATTAGTTTATATGCAAGTCGTAGGCCCAAATTTTAACGTTTGCGTTAAAAACCCTTGGTAACAAACTTTTGTGATTTTTATTTCAATACAAACCGAAAAACACACGCATACACACAGCCACGATGTCCTGCTAGAAAGTGGACAGAATTTAACGTGCCACCGGCTTGTCTAATAATTGCTCGGAGTGCGGTATGGGTCCGGTTTGTTTAAACGCCGCGTCTCCGGGTCGTCGGTCGTTAGGCCTGTCGAAATGCTTGGTCCGGACAGGGACCCGTCCTTTGGTCGGTAGCTGAAATTTTGTGATAGATGCGGTTTGTGGAAGCTGGGTTATGTTTCCCAGACAAAATGGCCTCATTTACACGCATGCCTTTTTAAATCCTGAAGTAGTGTCCAAAAAAGGGATGAAACGCCTGAAAAATGCTTACGAGCGAGCTTGGAAAATGTTATTTCGAATATATTATAAGCGTAGAACATGGACTTTCACTTATGGTATGTATTCATACATATGTATTAAAAGTAAGATACATACTTGTTTTTGGAAAGTGTTCTGTATACATAAGGATGGGAAAATATATTTAGAGTTTACATACGCATATACATATATATATGATTGTTACTACACTTGGGGTAGTGGTCAACAGATTTGCAAAGGTTCGTTAAGCCCTCGAATGTCCTGAAACGAGGTTGCTTTGCAGTGTACAAAAATCCAGCGCTGTGTTGTTGTGAATGCGGCTGCTTACCCTTGTACAAAGGTATATGATCCACTGTTACAATGTTATGTTTAGTTAAAGCTAAACTTTTTGGAATAGGGTCAATAGTGAACAAAAAATCCATGATGTAGCTAAAAATTTGACATCATTTTTGCAACTGACACGTGGCGGTAGCTAACGTTTATATTTTTGAAAGACCGTTAAGGGGCCTGCAAGTAAATGCAACTGGAATAAGGCAATTTACATGAATAAAAAGTATCTTATAATCTTTAGTTTTTACTAGATGCAGGCCAGTCGACAGGTGTGGGTGGGGAGTATTTTTAAAGGCTCGTAGTTTTTAAAAATGCGTGGAACATTTTTAATCTTCGCGAAAAAGGAGTACGCTTAAGGCCCGACAATGAATAGGTGGTCAAATTCTAAAACAAAAATTTGGGATACAGTCGATGCGGTGCCCGACAGTGAATACCCTGTACCCTTTTTCTGGAATAAAATTATGTTCCTGCATATTTATTCTAAGACTTTTCCGATTGTATTTTTTTTTTGGATGCAAAGCTATATTTACCTATATATCTATAAGCTCCGTTAATTTCTATCGATTTTGATGAGAAGCGAAAGTTACGTCAAAGAAGTTATTGAAAGTGTATACGGTAACTTTCAAGTGTTTTTGTTGTGTGGTGTGGGAGAAAACACAGTAAATCGATTGCGGGGTCGCATCGATAAAATTTCGATTTGGATTTCTTTATTAGGGCCACATGAATATTCATAGCAAAATTGGTGATTCAAAGTAATTTTTACCATAATTACGTATAGCCAAATATTGATGGAGTTCATAGGCGAAGGAGGACGAAATTTGTATATTTTTGACTATATCTTTTTATGTTTAAGTTTAACAATTTGCTTTATTTTTATAATATGTGTGTATTGCTTAAAGCTAGCAACTAAAATTAACAGAGTTAGATATAAAAAATCTTTTCAGCTGAGACAGACACATTTTTAAAAGCTATGAATTAAAATTGTAATTGTATTGTCGTTGAGTAGCCAAAGGAAAGTAAACTCAAAATCCTTGGTTGAAAGGAAAAAAAAATAAAGGAGGCGTGACCTCAAGTCCTTTATCCAAAAAAAAAAGTATTTTTCATCCATGTGCATTTAAAAGCACATAAAAAATATATGTGAGTATTTTGCACTACGCGACTTTTTTTTACCATGGGCCTTATACTTATAAACGAATTTTATTAACACACCTTTTAACTTTTATAATTAATGGATGATGGAAATTGATGGAACTTATAGGTATAAATATCGTACTGCACCAATAAAAATGCATTTTCCAATTGGAAACTTCTTAAAAGGAATATGCAGGAGTAGATTTTTTTCGAGAAAAAGGTTACAGGGTATGACACTGTCGTTATTACATATTTGTTCAGATGTAAAGTTACTTTATATTTTGATGGAACAGGATACATCAGTGTAGTTCTTAAATATTTTAACAAAATATTTGTATTATTAAAATTTATTATTATTATAAGTAATAACATAACAGAGCAACCAAACTTTGCTCTTTATGTCACAGGAAACAAGAGTTTTAGCGTTTCCAAGCACAATACCTAATTAAATCATCGGTTTACTATAAGATATAACCCATAGGACCGATCTGTCAAAAAAAGTCACTTGTTCAAAAAAATTTGTAGGTCCCTAGGATCGGTTAAAAAAAAATTTTTGGGCAAAACTCGTTATCATAACAAAATTTGGCGTTCGAAAGTATTTTAGAGTTTCCAGGCACTATGCATAATTTGATCAAAATTAGTTGAGTATATCATGTAGCCTAAATAGAACGGATCGATCAAAAAAATATTCCCATGCACTGTACGAAATTTTATTAATATCGGTTGACTATATGATGTAGCTGCCATAGGACCGATCGGTCAAAAAAAGTTTTTTGTGCAAAATTCGTTGTTTCGTTTGTTTATGGAGATATCGTAACCACATTTGGTGTTTGGTAGTTTTTTTAAGTTCCCCAGCACTGTACCAAATTTGATCAAAATCGGTTGACTATATCAAGTTTTTAGGGCATAATTTGTCTATTTTTAGTTTATTTATGAAGATATCGTAACCAAATTTGCCAATCAAGTGTATTTTCGAGTTCTTAAGCAGTGTACCGGATTTGGTCGCAATGTGGTGGTACAGGGTATCGCAAAGTCGTCCGCGCCTGATTTTAACGTACGTCATTTTTTTGTTGTTGTTGGCTTTCATTTAATTAATAATTTAATTATTATTAATTATTATTATTAATTAATTATTAATTAATAATTAGTTAATAATTAATCTGAGTCTACATATCGATTTGGTTGGCTCTAACTTCTTCACAAACAGTTTTATAGCTTGTTAATTTTGTATGGGTTCTTAAACGATTTTAGTTTCTGATTGGTTATACGGACAGTTGCAAAGTGGTCGGTGTGGTATGGAGATGTTGGCCAAAAATACTTCCAGTAAAGATATTGACTTGAAAATTTTTGTATGACTATATATATACTGGGGAAAACCAGTGTAGTTTTCGAAATAACCGGTCCTGCGTCGATCTCATCAACATCACTGTTCAAAGATAGTGCCATGATTTTAGAGCGCCTGTATACGCAGACTTTATTAATTTCCGCTATACCTTGGATAGTCTCTACAGAGATTACTTATGGAATATACGTGAGAAACGAGGTATGCCCACGAAAATTACCAACTTCATCAAAGTATGTACCACGAATTCAAGTGCCGAGTTAAGAATAACTGCATCCTTTCGCCATTACTCTTCATAATTGCGCTGTACGAAGTACTAGTCAACTAGAAGATTTAGAATTCGCCGACGATGTCTGAACAAGCTGCACAAAGGCCTAAGGAGTCTTTGCGTAACTTAGTAATATTTGGCGATCAACTCAAATATCGATAAATACGAAGTTGCGTATTTTTAAATCCAATGTTAAATCAATCCTATACTACGGTAGTGAAACAAGGAAATGTGCGAAGAAACTCTTGTCACAAATACAGGTGTTAGTGAATCACTGCCTGAGGCAAATATTGAAGATATATATCAAATATTGGCCTAATACCATCAATAATGCAGATCTAATGAATCGAACTGAGCAAAAAGAGACAGCGTTAGAGATCAGAGCACGGGAATGGCGCTGGATAGGTCATACCTTGAGACAACCCGATAGCTACGTTGCCAAACAAGCTCTAAGATGGAATCCTCAAGGGAGTCGAAGACCTGGGGCACCAGCAAACTCATGGAAAAGAACTGTCGACGGCGAATTACATGGTCGCACATTTCCGGAGAAGCATCAAATAGAATAAGATTTAAAGGAATTGTAGAGGTCCTATGCTCCACGTAGGAGTTCAGGAAATAAAGAAGAAGAAGAATATATATATATATATAATTCCCTGACTTGGCTATTTTGTCAGTCGCCCCTATGTGGAGCATGGGGATCTCTATTATTAGCTGTTCGAAGAGAACAGGGACCTACAGTTTACTTATGGCCGAATTTTAACGGCGATATCTTGCATCAATAGAGATTTTCTTGGCAAATAGCGTCTTTTTGCTAGCGATGCCAGTGCTAGGCAAACGAACCACTGCCTCTGCGGGGAATCAAACCACCGACCATCGGGTTACAAAGCGAGTACGCTACTACTACGCTATCGATGGCCACAATACACAGTATGAGTATATAATAATGTAAAAATATTATCTTCTTCTATATAAAAAGAAGTTACATTTCCTTGGTAATCTTATAACTCAAGAACCGCTGAACCGATTGACACAAAATTTTAGAGTTCGTTCCCATCTATGAAGAGGTGGTTTGTGTGAAGTTTGTTTGGAATCGGTGCAGCCGTTCCTGAGTTATGACATTTTATGTGAGTAATGGTTTCCTGTATGGGAAAAACGACAACAAATTCACAGCCGCTTATGAGCGTTTCTGTTGTACTGTATAACTGTATATGTGTACACAGCTGTCAAATGTGGATGTAATTGCATTATGTTAATATTAATTTGCTGTCATTGGAATTCAGTTGACAGTTACCGAATAACTTTTGCATAATTGTATCATCAAAACAAGAACCATAGATCGCGTTTTTTCAAATATTGTTCAAAATTACAATAACCATGATTGGTTACGAGAACGTGCAACTTTAGCACCAAAAAATATCAATGTCAATGAAATCAATTTCCACATCCAGGAAAAATTGCCAGGTGATTCGGTAAGGTATAAATCCATTGATACTGCTATGAATGATGAAGACGCCGTCAATTATCCGGTCGAATTTTTAAATTCTTTGGAACCACCAGGCATGCCACCGCATAATTTGAATTTGAAAGTTGGTTCATCGATTATACTTCTCCGAAATCTTAATGCACCGAAACTTTGTAATGGGACGAGACTTTCAGTGAAGAAATTGATGCCAAATTTAATTCAAGCAACATTTCTCACTGGCAAAGCAAAAGGTGAAATTGTACTAATACCGCGCATCCCATTAATACCAACGGACATGTCATTCGAATTTAAACGTCTTCAATTTCCTGTTCGGCTATCTTTTGCTATGACCGTCAACAAAGCCCAAGGGCAAACGCTCCAGGTGTGTGGAGTTAATTTAGAATAAGCTTGCTTTTCTCACGGTCAACTGTACGTTGCATCTTCGAGAGTTGGAGCGCCGAGAAATTTGTTTATTTATGCACCACAAAATAAAACAAAAAATGTTGTGTATACAATTGTATTAAATTGAACGTTGCTTTTCTTTTTCCGAAATAAAAATAAAAATTATTTCATTTTATTTTGTACATTATTGTGTTTAGAAATCAAATCTTTTTAGCAATCAATTTTTTTGCATAGCGAAGCGCGCCGGGTATCGTTAGTGTTTTTATATATTATTATATATTATATCCAACCCGTCGAGCACTTAACACAATTAAATATATATATATTATTTATTCATCATCATATTTATACATTAGTTTATTTATACAATTTATAGAGATTAGCTTAAAAAGAAGCTTTACAACTAAGGTGCGAAAAATTGTGTTGTGTAAATTTTTGTTCATGTAAAATTGAAATTTGAATAAAAAACCTTAAAAATAACACAATGAAATAAAAGAAAAAGTAATCCATTTGCCGAAATACGGGAAGATTTACGTGTATGCTGGTTTCGGAACTTTTTTATGTCTTTATTTCTAGACTCAGCAGCTTCTTCAAAGAGCTCTCCAATCGAGACTAAGGCGTTTTCTATTATATCTGGTGCGTGTATTAATATTTTATGCACTGTAGCTGGTAAGAATGTTGCTTTGTCAGTTCTAGCTCAGTATTAAGGGCGTAAACTCTACATTTTTCAACGTTAACGGGATAACCTGAAGATAAAGCTTTTAATAAGGTAGCACATCTATTTATTAAATTTCTATCAAGGCCTGTTGTTTCAGCAGAAAATAGACTATTTTTAAAAAATTCTCTCGCTGTGTTTCCTTCATGGGAAGACCCACTTCCACCAGTTCTAGGTTTGTCCACATTTTTTCCCCCAAAATTCTAATTGGATTTGCAATTTTCTCTCCGGAGCATGCTGTTTTCCTCCTTCCATTGTTACTTGCCATTGTTTAATAGGAAGTCTAGAAGCCACACTTAAAAAGTACTGTCTAACCGCCAAATAACTAAAATATATTGACAAAAAAGTTCACACTGATAGAATGTTCCTATTGCAAAAAAAATGCACAGGGTAATTACATTAGAAAATGTAAATCTTCAAGAAAAAGCGAAGACAAAATAAATCACAATTCATTACCTACGTAACAACATATTTGATCAGACCAAGCCCAACGAAAGGAAAAAACAATAAAAAATTCACAGTTACACTCAAAAAAGCGCTCACAAAAACAAAGAGGCAGAGTTGTTGGAAGATTACACCAATATAAACAAAAAAATGTGGTACAGTCGAGGCGGTGCCCGACAGTGAAATACCCTGTACCTTTTGTTTCAAAAAAATTTTTCCTGCATATTCCATCTAAGAACTTTCCAATTGGAATTTTTTTTTTTTTTTGGTGAAAATCGATATTTATACCTATAAGTTCCCTAAATTTTTACCCATTTTGATGAAACTCGAATGTTACAACAAAGAACTTATTTAAGGTAAGTTTCAAGTTGGTATGTTGAGGGGTGTGGGAGAAAACACGGTAAATAGATTGCGGGGGGTGGGGGGACCGCATCGATCAAATTTGGATGTGGATTTGTTCATAAGAGCCACATGAATGAGCTTACCAAAAATTATGATTCTAGGTCACTTGTAGCCATAATTGCGTAGAGTCAAATATTGCTGCAGTTTATTGGCAAGGGGAGGTGAAATTTGCTCATTTTTGACTATAACTTCTGTTGTATTTGTCCGATTTTGTTCATTTTTTACACATAGATGCATGTAGCTACAACGCATCGCTCTGTTAAATTTCAGGTGAAAATATTTAACGGTGTGGCTAAAAACCGCGAAACTCTACTGCGGGGGAACGGGGGAAGATATTGACATGATTCAACAAACTTCATCTGCTTAGGAAATATGCGCACCAGCTGGTAAAGTTTCGTGTCTCTAGCTCTTATAGTCTCTGAGATCTAGGCGTTCATACGGACGGACGGACGGACGGACGGACGGACGGACGGACGGACGGACGGACATGGCTCAATCGCTACCCGAGGTTATGATAAGCATTTTGGTATAAAGGACTTGGGGTCTGCCACGCCTCCTTCTGTCCGTTACATACATTGCACAAACCTAGTATACCCTTTGTACCTATAGGTACAGGGTATAATAAGCAGTTGATGCTTGCAATTATGAATCTTAAAATATTCACTAAATATTACAAAAAAATTTATTGGAGGGACTAATTCGACTATTGACCACTGACAGTGACTCTGGGAGAACATTAATTTTATTAAACACACAAAGTATGAAAATTGGCTTAATATTATATTATTACAAAAGTAATACCTTTAACTAAAAAATTCATTTTGTTTTAGACAATTTTACAATGTATGTAACATGCAGAAGAAAACGTCGGAGACCCCCCAAAGTTACCAAAAGTATGAACAGGGTGACTAGAGAATGCGATATACCCATGTCCGTCTGTCCGTCTGTATGAAAACCTAGATCTCTTAGATGGTACGAGCTAGAGCAACCAAATTTTCAGATTAGATGCGCTATTATGTCAGAGGAGACATGTTTATTTTAATTTTTTGATATCGGGGTTATATTATATAGCTCCCATAGGGGTGTTTCAGAGGACCTCGAAAAAAAACAAAAGTTTTAGATGGATAATTCGTTTGTTTATGAAGATATCGCAACCAAACTTGGCATTCCCGAGTTTTTTATAGTTCCTAAGCACTGTACCAAATTTGATCAAAATCGGTTGACTATATCATACAGTTCCCATAGGACCAATCGGTCAAAAAACGTTTTTTGTACAAAATTCGTTGTGCTTCGTTTGTTGGTGAAGATATTGTAACCAAATCTGGCATTCGCGAGTTTTTTAGAGATCTTCAACACTGTACCACATTTGATCAAAATCGGTTGACTATATCATATAGCTCCCATAGGACCAATCGGTCAAAAAAACGTTTTTTGTACAAAATTCGTTGTATTTCGTTTGTTTGTGAAGATATTGTAACCAAATTTGGCGCTCAATAGTTTTTAGAGTACACAAGCACAGAATGCAAAAAAATTTTGGTGTAATTTTTATTCATTCATTCATTTATTCATTTTCGATTACAACTTTGGTTGAGTCTGTCCCAATTTTGTTTAAAAGTGTCAAATTCTCAAATGGAATGAAGTAAGATATCAAGGTAATTCAACAAACTTCATCTGTTGGTGATAAAGTTATGTGGCTCTTACTCTTTTGGTCACCGATATATCGGTATCGTCGCTACCCTACGTAATGATAGGAATTTTGTTATAAAGGGATCTGTCACGCCTCATTCCGCCTTTATTCTCCTTCATCATTGTACATATTATGATAAAGTCATCTTAACACTTTGTGTGCGGCAATTAAAATTGAGAACGAGCTAAAAGCTTAAATGCTATTTTAAAAGATGATCCGTAGAATACTTAGTACAATAAAAAAGCTATTCTTCTTCATAAAATTGTGTTGATCAACAGGTTGGTAGTCGATTTAATGTCCTGGAATGTGTTAACTGCTTGAAAAAGCGTGACCTCTAAATAAAACCACCAAATGGCTGTGCATTCCTTTTTTTATTTTGTATGCCTCTGTACACTCAATGCGTTTTCAGTTGCATTGCCTTCAGAGCTCCATCCGGTTTTAGTCATTTTTGACCATCTTGCGTCATGGCCTGGCGCCATCCGGTGTCATTGGAGCTGGCAGCTGTTGAATTTTTTGCATGTTGCACTCTGTGACATTGGAGGTGTCGTTCTAAAAACGTAGCGACAAAAAAAACCTTTGGAAATTGTCGTTCGAAAAAAACCTTCAACGGTCCACGAACAAAGGCAGTTTGCATGCATCAAAATTGTACCACATGAAAATTTTGTTAGGAACTGCCGTGATATCGTTGGCTCTGTCGGCGCATAGGTGAAAAAAAAATTTCATCCATGTGTGTGAAGGTCAATAAAGTGGCGTTCGTTGTGCCAACTGCCTGTCTGCAATGCGATGAAGTTGCGGTAAAATAGCGACGGAGGCCACAGCTTACTGCACAATATATTCAGAGCTGTGGAAAAAAATTGGTTCGCGGCAAGCTGCGTCGTTTAAGAGGATTAGGCAGTGAGTTGGAAGCTGCTTGTTTGTCTAGTGGCATGCAGCTTGATGCACTTGTCGGTTTTTTCTGTGCAGAGTCAGTTGTCTTCAACAAAAAGTTTGCGTATGGCATATGCAGAGTGTTGCTAACATTTAGTAGTAGGTGAAGTTGCCTCAGGCTGGTATCTGATACTGTTGCCGATTAGGCGTGTATAGACCTGCAAACTGATTGTGATGAGTGTTTTGATTTTTTTTATTGGTTTTTGACACCGCGTTTTTGGACACACTATTGCGGTTTGTGTTTTGACTTTTTGTTGATTTCCATTGCGTAGTGAATGCAACACTAGCATCACTAACATTATATTGAATTTTAATTAGATCGAGAAAAGGGTTCGCTCTTAAACAAATTTACTCTCTCTTCTTATTCCATGTGCTAATACATATTAATCCGCTGACTAAGTCAATGTCGAAGTAGAGCTCGTAAAGTTCTTGGTTAGTACTTCCGAATTCCGAAGTAAGTATTACCCTGTACCGTAAGCACACAGGAGGTGTGGGGGTGTGGGTGTACACTAGAAAGCAACCAATTCAATATTTAGCACAATTATAGACCTTTTTATGTAGTAAACTATATTATTATTATTATGCATGGAACAACATGATAATAAATGATGAAGTATATATAGGCAAACATTTTTACATTTTTCAATAATTCATGTGAACAGAAAAGAGACTTTTTATACACAATATGCTATTTTGGCCCGGACGTATTGGTCTTTGTCAGAATTTTTAATAAGCCTTTCTTATTAAATAGTCCAAATTTTAGCACAGGCCACTGTGCATTGTGGGTTGCATTTAAAGCAGTGATGGGCAGTCTCTCAATTTACATAACTCGCGAGGCTATTGCACCAAAATCTGCCGCAGCGCAGTCGGCTCTTGTACGGTCCAAGTGTGTGAAATCTCTCGCTCATTTTTGCTTAATTGCGGTTCTTGCTCTCTCGTGCGCTTTTGCTTACTGCGCTGTTTACTCACACAATGAAATGTTTGTTGGTATGAGTTTTGCCCATCACTGATTTAAAGACATAATTTTTGTTGTATACACATTTTAAGAGATCACGTTATCCTTTGGAGCCGTTGTTTTGTAATTCTGGAACCGAGTGGCATTGAGTAAGTGCAAAAGCAAAAAAATTAGAGCAGCCCTGCAAATTAGAGCATGTCAATGTGAGTAAAGGCAATTTACTCTTGTTTCCACCTGAGAGTGCTGTGATTTCGCTTTGAATTCCTTTACCTTTGCTACTGGCTTAATTTTTCTATCTTTTTAGCTTCAATATATTTGATTTTGATAATTATAATTTTGTTCGAGTATTCAGGTACTTTGTATTAAATTTGTGTGCAGCAGCCTGATGGCGAACCCAAGATCCTCTTGCTAGCTTGATTGAGCTGCTCAGAGTTTTTTTTCGGGAGAATAGGAATATATAAAAATATCGAGAGCAATTGTTAACTCGATGTTACATTCGAATTACTTTTGTAGACCCAAGTCTCAATACGAACGATTGAAATCTTATGATTGAATCGTCCCAAACAGAGATTGATTTATTTCACTTCCCGTGTATTGTACATGATTTTTTGTGAGCGACAGACAATGAAAAAGGCAACAATTGAAACATGTCATATTTACAAAATTTGTAACTTTGTTGCTTATTCTCAAAATTAATAAGAATTATCTAAGAGATTGTTTAAAAACTTCGAAACTAGCAATAAAATACGGGGAACACTAAAATGAGAATAAGGTTAGGTTAGGTTGTACCGGTAGACCCCATGGGGGTCACACATAGACTAAATAGTCCTTAGTGGTACCGGAAAGGTCTGGTGTACACTACACGTTAGTCGATAAGTATTCGCGTATGCTTGGCAAACGCCAGAAGCTTTTGAGGTGCCCTGTCGGCTGCCTCTTCTAGTGAGATGAGCCACGGTTTTCCTAGATATGTTAATCTCGATGTACAGAGGGCGGGGTATCGGCAGATGAGGTGCTCCAGGGTCTCTTTGACGCCTGTCTCCCTACATTTCCTGCACTCGTCGTTGTTAGTGATGCCCAGCTTCATAGCGTGAGTTGCTGTCAGGCAGTGACCTGTGAGTATGCCCATTATAAGCCTACAATCTCTTCTTGGAAGTTGCAGAATGTACTGGGTTAGTTTGCTGTTAGTTTTCTTGTACATTGTGCGAGCCGTCTTGCAGTTCGTTGTGGTGTACAACCTTCTGTCAGATCTGACTGCAGCGTCTTCTTCTGACCTGTGATTAATCGTCCTTAGAGGAATCTCCAGATCCTCAAGTGACGGTTGAGTCGATTCGGCCCCTTCCTTTGCGAGCCTGTCAGCTGTTTCATTTCCATCAATGCCCTGGTGGCTGGGAACCCAGAAGATGCACACCTCCTTCTGGGTGTTTAGTGCATCTAATGCGTCCCTGCTTGCCAGAACACATTTGGAGTTGATGCTGTATGCTTGTATGGATCTGATTGCCGCTTGACTGTCTACGAATATATTTATTCGGTTCTGCTCTAGGGTGAGCGCTAGTTCTGCAGCCTTCTTTATGGCGAATACCTCCGCCTGGAAGATGCTGCAGTGGTCCGGCAGCTTATACGACCTCTCCGTGGGTGGGTCTAAGCAGTATATCGCGGCCCCAACGCCGGACTCCATTTTGGATCCGTCCGTGAATATTTTTATCGCTTGTTGGTCCATGCCGATTTTCCAATCTTCTGGTCCCATAAGAGTGCGTGTTCTGGAGTACTCCTAGTATTGCTTCTAAGGCCTTGGTTGGAGTGGACCTTAAAGCCCCCGTTATGCACATCAGTGCACGTCGTTGTGTCTTTTCCATAATTCGTAGGTATGTGGTTTTTTCCGTGGCTTTCCACCATACCAGAACTCCGTAGAGTAGCACTGGCCGCACGACTGAGATGAAGATCCAATGCATCAGTCTTGGTGATAGACCCCACGTGCTACTTAGCATCTTATATAGTGCATTGGTGGCTTTCTTCACCCTTTCTTCAACATTGGGTTTCCAGCTCAGCTTGCTATCCAGTACTATTCCTAGGTATTTCACGCTCATTCTGGGCTTGAGCAGAGTGCCATTTATCGAGGGCGGAGTCCATCGCGGTACCTTGTATCTCTTGGTGAAGAGAATTAGGTCCGTCTTGTCCGCGTTGATACTAAGTCCGGCTTCCTTGGCCCACGTCAGTATTTCCTTTAGCGTAATGTCCATGATCGAGCTGAGCGTCATAGGACATTTGCCCACGATAATTATGGCTATGTCATCCGCATAGGCAGTTATCCTTGGGGCCTTTCGTTTGAATTTGTGTAGAATGTCGTTTACCACTAGATTCCACAATAAGGGCGATAGTACTCCGCCTTGCGGCGTGCCTCTGTGTGCCTCTTTTGTCACTGTCGTGGTTCCCCATTCAGCACTTATCCTTCTGTTGCTCAGTTGGCTCTGTATCCAGAGGTATATGGCCTCATGGGGTGCCTTGGTTCTAAGGCTTCGCAGTATAGCTTCCGTAGATACATTATTGAATGCACCTGAGATATCCAGGAACGCTCCCATGGCGTATTCCTTGTGATGTAGGGCTTTTTCTATGGTGGCTACTATAGAATGCAGCGCTGTTTCCACCGATTTACCCTTAGTGTAGGCGTGCTGGTTGGATTCTACAAGATGGTGCATGCCCTGTCTTATGAGAATGAGAATAAACAATCCAAAAAATTAATCGATCAAATTAAGCATAGTACTGGGATAATCCAAGAAACTCCTTTAATAAACCCCAAATTTGGTTGTGATATTTAAATGGAAGGAAATATTTTTTTAAAAGTTTTAATTTTTTTTCAAGGGTATGTACAATCAGAGCTATATAGCATAACACCAATATCTAGTTATTATCATCTCTGAGACATAGGCGTTCAAATGGATGGAAGGACATGTCTATCTTGTCTTCGTTACCCTATTCATACTTTATGTAGCCATGTGGTCTAGTGGGAAATTCTCTCATTTCTTAGATGTAGCTATTGGAAGATCGTTTGCATATTTGGTTGTGTTGGTTGGTTTATGGACTCCTCGGAATGTACGTACACATCCCGAAATTTATTCATGTAGTACTGGGGCCTTATCAGGGCAGCCTTTTGGTGAACTGAAGTCTAGTAATGCAATAAAAATAAAAACGAAAGAAAGGGGCTGGCCTTTCTTCTCTATCTTTACAGGGCTTAAGCCAAAACACATGTTTGCGTAGTTTCCAACCCACAACATAATTCGCCGGTTACCGGCAGAGCCGAGACACTAAATACACCCTTCACCCTTGATAAAATATTAATTAATTAATATTAATAATTTTAATTGAATATCTTTCTTTATAATTACAGTTTTTAGTAACATTAATTTATTATTATAATTTAACTATTTTTATAATAAATAAAATTATTATTATGACTACTGTTATTTGTGTTATTATTATAAATTATAGTTTTTAATAGCTGAGAGTATACATTTGTCGCACAAATTGTGAAAAAGTATGCTACTTAAATTCACACGAGCAATGCGTTGTGAAGCGCGGCCCCATCACGCAAGCCGATCGCTCATGAGTCATGGCCACTCTTCGAAAGATCGTCGCTCACTCGCTCATTGCCGCGGCCTTAGTGATCCAGTGTTGCCAGAAGTTGGGAGACAAATAGCTTATTTTGTCTAAAAAATAAAAATAAATATGCTAAAAAATAGGCTAAACTAAAGGGGGTATATTCACTTATTCTACCGGAAATAGATGCTTTTTTCAAAAATTTTATTTTAATTACTAAATTCCTATAACTGGTGGTAAGAGGACGGCCGTGTGTAAAGTCCTTTTTCCAGACATTGCGCTGAGCATGTTTTATAGATATCTTACTGGCACGCAATTTAAAATGTGCGGCAATATATAGATAACAAAATCGTACAACGCAATCCAGCAAGCGTTCCAGTCGGAGCTTCTAGTTGGATGAGGGAAAAAAGTAGAAACCAATTTTATTGATTTATATTTTGTATCTCTTATTTATTACATTTTTATAAACAAAGGCAAATTGTGGCTCATTAAAAAATCAGCATATTGTTTTTGACATCTACTATAGCATATTTGACTCTACGCAATTATGGCTACAAGTGACATAGAATCACAATTTTGGGTAAGCTCATTCATGTGGCTCTAATGAACAAATCCACATCCAAATTTTATCGATGCGGTCCCCCCACCCCCCGCAATCGATTTACCGTGTTTTCTCCCACACCCCTCAACATATCAACTTGAAACTTACCCAATATAATTAAAATAGCTTCTTTGACGTAACTTTCGATTTTCATCAAAATCGGTACAAATTTAGGGAACTTAGAGGTATAAATATCGTTTTGCACCAAAAAAAAAATAAATTCCAATTGGAAAGTTCTTAGATGGAATATGCAGGAAAAATTTTTTTGACACAAAAGGTACAGGGTATTCCACTGTCGGGCACCGCCTCGACTGTACCACATTTTTTTAATAATATATGAATTTACTAATATTTCAGGCATTGGTGAGGTCCAATGGACTCGATGCACTTTAGCACAACACCAACAAACATCCAAACAGCTCGTGGCGCTTGCATATATGTATATGTACTATATATATGTATGTGTGTATGTGCGAGTTAGCACCAGCTCGTCGTCCTCATTAATACTTCCAATTAATTAATGTTTTCAACATGAATTCATAAAACCCTTCCTTAATAATATTTGATCTTGCAAATTAACGAATAAAAAGATAGATATTTTAATTTTAAATAACATTTTTAATATATTTTCATAAATTGCTGATTTTACGTGTCAGCCTGTCAATGTGACAGCAAGATGTTAGATGCTAGATGTTGTCAGTGTGAATCGCGATTTCACATCTTCAAAAAATCCCATGCGTTCCGCTTAAATGTGCTCAGTGTGAAAAGCCTATTAAAGCTAAAACAAACTGAATGTAATGTTCTTCGCAGCCAACTCCCGTACGGTCTTCTTTATTTAATTTAGATCATCCAGACCATAATATCCCCTGTACAATTCTTTATTTCTATAATGTTCATTCCATTGCACACATGAATTCTATAGTCGGTCGGGCCCGACTTGAACGGACGAATGTATGCCTTATCATAGCCATAACTTTCTTCTTCTCAGATTCCCAATGGGCAGGAGTAGAGCGTATGCCTTTTATCATTAAATTAAGTTGTCAATTTCATTCTCATTACGTTCTGTTCTAGCTGTTTTGTGTTGAGAGGCACTATGCTTTCACAAGCTTATTGGTGTATTGTCTCTTATATTGATCAATTCCAATTTCCTATAATTGAAAAAAAATGTGTCTAAAAAGACAATTCCTCTGAATCACAATCTAAGAACATATCCAGAGATTGCTGTCCCTCTCCTGGAGCAATAGCTACGCCTCCTCTTCTGCCTGGACGTCCCTTTCTAACACATATCATTTAGTTTTCCAATTAACTATGTGTCTTCTGCTGCTGCAACGAAGAGAACGGATTTAGAAGATGTCCATTCCTCATTAACTCTTTGTCTTCTCTGGGCTGCGTTCATAGCCTGCTCTTATCGCTGAACTTCTAAGTGTTGGCTTCGATCTTTGCATAGTACTAACTTGCTCTTGTAGCCTGACTTCTACCTTTAGGTGCTGAAACCAATTGGCGCAAGTCCCGAAACTTAAACACACGTCGAACACGTATGTACTGTGCGAGTGATTTATTATTATTTATTCATTAGCATTTAGTTCTCATCAATAATGTTTGCAATTTAATGTCACATTAGGTAAATACTTCAATATACCTGGTTTTACGTTTTACTTATACCGGCCCTTCTATTACACCTTTAGCTTGAATCACGACAGTACCACCGTCTCGACGGGCCTGCGTATATCTTTTAAGGTTTTCTCACGAATTTAAAAATTTTTTTCGGCATACTATTCTTAAAAACATTGCGTGTAAGCGAAATAAATTTGAATCCGATATCTTTTATAGTGTGGCTGTAAACTGCAAAATTCTCCTACTAGGAAACGGGACAAGATATCGAAATAAATCGAAAAAATGTATCTGCCTGACTATTATGAGCATCTTTTGGTAAAATTTCAGCTCCATAGCTCTTATAGTCTTTGAGATCCTTTTATTCACACGGACAGACAGACATGGCTAAAACGACTCAACTGTTGATGCTGATCAAGAATATATGTATATACTTTATAGGGCCTACCCGGCCTCCTTTTGCCCGTCACATACATTTACAGAACTCATTATACCCTTTGTACTTTTTAGTACAGGGTATAGAAATGCTAGATCTAGCTACAAACAAGTTAAAATAGCAACATACAGTGCGTTTCAAAACAAAGGACGGTATAAATTTTTATGTAGCTTCCATCACAATGCCTCTCTCTCCTGTGCTTTGGCTTCATAGCTTCTGACATTCATCTTGTTTAGATCCAGCGTCCAGCCAGCAGTTTTTAAGGCGACCTCTTTCTCTGAGTCCGTATTGCCGACCTTTTTTCTTTTGCGCGCTGTCATCGCTTATTCGCAGGACATGCCCAAGCCATCTTAGGCGTTGCGATTTTATGTAGCGTATAATAATCTCGTGGTCAGCCAGCTCTTTAAGTTGTGAATTGTACCTCCTTCTATACACGCCTCCTTCCAATGTTGGGCCGAATATTCTTCGCCGAATTTTTCTCTCGAACGTTGCTAGCTGTTTACAGTCGGTGGAATGTAGGGTCCAGAATTCGCATCCGTACGTTAATACTGGACGGATTAGTGTTTTTTACATACGTAATTTCGTGCTTCTAGAAATAAGTTTTGACCGAAATAGTTTTATATGCACTTGCTGAGTCGCTAGTATTTGAGAAGAGTAGTCCGAGGTACTTAAAACTTTGCACCGATTCGAATGAGCAACCTCCGATGTTAAAGGCGTCAACTCGTCGTGATCGCGTTGATTGCAGCATATATTTTGTTTTTATCTCATTTACATGTAGCACGATATTGTCAGCAAATTCGACGATTTTTAAGAATACATTTCTTACCTCTCTTTCATCGGATGCTAATATTGCAACATCATCAGCAAAGAGGCATATTTGCGTTGATTTATAAAGGGGGTTACCATCTTTGTTTACATGTTTTATTACAGAGTGTAGCATCTAATTGAATATTACAGTTGAAATGGTATCACCTTGCTTTACCCCTGTTTCTACTGCGACGGCCTCCGATATTTGGCCCTGTATTAATACTTTTAGAAACCTGCAATTCATAAAAATATATGTATTTTTGATAATTTTGCAAAATAAATACAAACAAAAAAAAAAAAAAAAAAAAAAAAAAAAAAAATTAATACTTTTGCAGTAGCGCTTGTCAAAGTAGCACACACCAGTCTTGTTAGTTTCGCCGGTATCCCTAGACTTTGTAAGACATATGGGACTGTTTCTCTCATCAGCATTGATTTGCCACGACGAAAACCACATTGGTATTGGCCAAGTGTCTCTTCAGCGTATTCCTTTGTGTGAAACATATGTGAATAGCATATATGCAACATTTAAAAGCGAGATACCGCGATAGTTGCTACATACTCTTTTATCCCCCTTTTTATGAATTGGGTAAATAACACAGATTAGCCATTCCGATGGAATCACTTTGGTATTCCAAATTTCCACCACGAGGCCGTGCAGATATTCATGCAGGCCAGGACCTCCATCTTTTAAAAGTTCGGCTGTTATACAGTCTTAGCCACTAACTTTATTATCTCGGAGCTTGTGCAAGGCTGCAAGTGTTTCTTCACATGTTGGTAAGAGGATGTTGTTTTCGACACTGTGTATAGGTTTCCAATTAGCGGTGGGTTGGGGTAATGTTCAGCGTAGTACGAAAATGATCTCGCCATCTTTGCAGCACGTTCTCTTCTGTTTGTACGATGGCTCCGTCTTCTGCAAGGCAATTATTGACTCGGGGCTGAAAAGGTGCCATGTACAGATTTTTTCTTAGCGTTTGCTTCGATTCCTAGAACTTTGGCGTTGAGGTATTCTCGCTTCTTTCTATTCAACGTACGACGCGTCGTGCAGCGAAAAAGAGCCCACCACTTGCTTCGTAAAGTCGTCTTTGCCAATTTTGGCATTAAAGTCTCTAAGAATTAGTGTCATGTCGTGTCTCGAGATTTTAGTGCATTCCGCTGATAACGCGTTATAAAATACGTCTTCTTCTTCATTGCTTGCAGCTGATTGATAGGATCGTTAATTTTGAAACTTCCCCTTTAATTTAAGCATGCATAATCTGTCACTTATGGGCTGAAAAGTTATCATGCTATTGAGAAGCTTTTTGTTGATATAAAAGCCTACTCCGTTTTAACCCGCTTTCTCGTTTCCGCTATATAATATGGAGTAGTCTCTTTTTCTAATTTTGCCAAAACCTTTCCATCTTATCTCTTCCAGGGCCACTTTATAAAGCCCATATCTTAAAATTTCGTCGACAGTTTCAGCCTTTTTTTCTGGCTGCATCATAGTTTGTACGTTCCAAGAGCCAAATTTTAAATCAGAGTTTTTTATACGTTGCCAATGTCGTCTACAGTTGGGGTCAGTTGATATCCGAGGGTTTTTATGTACTATATATTCAAATGTAAATGTCTCATTTTATATGAACGATCCAGCAAAGCTGTATTTGCAACAATAACTGTATATTATTGGACCTTTTGACTTACCGTTAGAACTTTTGCGATTATGTAATTGGCTTCGCAACACCATGTGCTCTTTTCTGCAATTTTAAGCAGCAATTAAATCTTTAATTTTAGTATATTAATGGTTCTAACAATAATACTCAATATTGAGATCTGTGACCATCTACATAGGCTTGTACGATTTCCTCACTATGGATAAGGGTATATACATATGTACCATATTTAGAAATACAGGTTATATGCAGAAATTTATCACGAATACTGTACGTGAATAAGTATATATATAGTTACGCGAAAGTCGAGATGTTCTACCGTTTGGCAAAGCTAAAAGGCGCCGTCCCCGAACTTACACAGCTGTCGTTCTATACAGCATCAGCAATTTCCTTCGTTTGCTATTCCTTTCTCCACCTCTGCCCTTTTGTTTTGGCTCCCTCTATCCATATGTAGTATATGTTCTGCCTTTCCTTCAGATTGTCCACTCATGTTGCTTGATGTGGATGTAGAGACTGCCGTGTTCAATGCCTAAACCGTCCAGTCGAGCAAACGTCGTTTGAGAGAAACGGACGGCTGGCCAAGTAACGAGGGAACAGGGACATCTCACCAGACGAGTCCTAAGCCCACGTATGTTGGTAGCACATACAGTCTTACTTATACACACTTAGTTGGTCGCCACACGCACACTTGAACACATAATGTAAAAGTCTGCAATTTCTTTTTGGGCATCTCGTAGTTGCTGTTGCTGCCACTGCCGTTAACGTTCTTGCCATTTAGCTTGAATTCAAACTCATTCCCTTACATGTCCTATCAGTAGGTTCACTGCTTATACGACAGCAGCAATAGCAAAGGCAATGGCTACGGCTACGACGACGGCATAGACGGAGACGATGGAGCCGGTGGAGACGATGGTTCCACACACACGGCACGGCAACTCGCGTCGCAGCACAGTCGTCGCCACGTTTCCATCATCAGACCCAACCACCTGGCACCAAAGGCAAGTCGATCGATAATTTCCATAGTTGACCACTGCTGTGTATGCGAATTTTGAAACGGACATCTGCTCAAACACAAGCAAACGGCCAGAATCACCCTCTAACCTGGGACACACCCGACCACCCACATTCTCTAAAGCAGACGCACACATACAACTAGCATTCACTCTTAGAAGTACGGATAGCACATACGAAGCTGAAGCAGTTGACGTAGTCGTCCCCGTAGCCGTAGCTGTAGCTGTAGCTGAGGCTAAATCAAGCTTCTAAAGCAACAGCACCAGCGACAACTGCGTCGGCGTCGGGGCCGCGTTGATGGCAACGGCAATGGCGAAACTGGGCAGCCCCAGAATAAGTAAGGGTCTGCCATGAAGATAAAACGAAGACCAAGGAACGAACTGTTTCTGCAAAATGTTGTTTGCATACGACTTGCGACATGTGAAAAGGATAAGAGTGAATGTATGTATGTGTTCCCATATATATATACATATATAAATATATATGTGTGTTGTATTTGACTGCGTCTGTGTAAGTGGACGCTTCTAACGTTTACGTGAGTGGGAGTTGAGCGCGTTTGGGGACCGGCGGATTCATTGTGGGCCGTTTCTACGGCTAGTGCTGGTGTGGGCTTTGGTCAAGCAACATGGTTGATAAGTGGTTGGGGCTTTGTTCGGTCCAGGACTACGGTTTTCGAGCTGCTTCGTGAGGGAGAGATGTAGGACGGAGAGATGTTCTTCACTAGGCGATTGTAAAATTTCACATTTTAGAGAATTAGACGTTTACTCGAATGCAAACACACACACACAAACACAGGCGCACACAAGCATATACTTCTTTTATATACATATGTATGTACATATACGCAGTTTATGTACGGCCTTATAATGTGGACGTATGAATAATATGTATGCGTGTGTTAGTGAGTTTGCATTTATATGTTTGTATCACTAAAATTTTGTACATAAGCAAAAATCTGCTGCCGCAGTACTATGTATGTGTGTTTGATTATGTCTGAATATGTACAATACGTTTAAAAGGAAAGGGAATGAGATTGAATGTCCAGCAAAAATTTTGATATTTTTGTATATTCAAGATGCTAGTGTGCAACTGGCGCTCGTCCAGGGCTACAACATAAGAAACCAGCAATTCTTGCACAAAACGTTTGCAACATTCAGACACACACATTGAGTAGGTGGAAGTACATACATACATATCCGTGTATAACGCACAAATCGTATATATGCAAAATGTATATACATATGTATGTAGGTGTGTATGCAAATGCATCGGACATCTTTGTGATGTTTCTTTCATATTCAATATCAGGGACCTTTTGACCGAACTACACTAACTTAAAAAGTTAGGCAACAATTGAACGTTTTAAGAGGAAGCCTAATATATATACACCTAATTCTGTTTTTACACGGTAGGCCGTTCCAGAAAAAACCGTGTAAAAAAATGTGATACAGTCGAGGTGGTGCCCGACAGTTTAATATCATGTACCTTTTTTCTGGTAAATAATTGTATATCTGTGTAATTCTTCTAAGGGCATCGATAAAATTTTGATGTGGGCTTGTTCATTTAGGCCACATGAATATGCTTACCAAAATTGGTGATTCAAAGTATTTTTTTACAATAATTACGTAAAGTCAAACATTGATGCAGTTTATCGGCAAAAGAGGGTGAAATTAGTACATTTCATACAGACGGACGGACGGACGGTCATGGCTCAATCGCTACCCGATGTTCTCATAAGCATTTCGGTATAAAGGACTTGGGGTCTGTCATACCTCCTTCTGTTCGTTACATACATGGTAAAAATCTAGTATACCTAGTGTGACCAACCCAATTATGAGCGAAACCAGGACATTTTCTGAAAAAAGTACTAAAATCCGGAACATTTTAATTTGTATTTATTTTTCTGTTGCTCTTTGCTTAAAGTCGTATATATCTTGTGATGATATTTGGTTAAGCAATGTTGGATTGTTCTTTTAAAAAATTGTAAAAGTCAACGCATTCTTACTTTAAATATAGCATAAATAGCATATGTTTCAAAGTATCTATCTTAAGTTGCGATTTTTCTTTTGTCCATAATTTCGTGATTAATGAAAACACACGTCCAACACTTGCTGATGTTGTTGGCAAACAAAAAATAAATTCAATGATTCGTGCGAAGCGAGTGTACGGAACATTATTATTTTGAAAATGATTGAAACATTCCACCCAGCGTTGATGTGGCTTAGTAGAATGTGGCTTTTTGTTATTCCAATTGCTAATTTTCTCTGTGGTAATAAATTTCAATGCGTAACCAAAACCCATCAAATAATTCTACATTGTTTTCTTCAGATTTCAACCAATTCTTTTCAACCCTAAATTTGATAGTTGTTTCTACATCTTTCCAATTCGGTACATTTGCAAGTCTGGCCCAATCGAAAATGAATACATCTTCAAATTGTACTTTCCACTGCTCAAGATAACACTAGTGTGTTATAACATAACGAATTTCGTTGAAAAAACGTTTTTTTGACCTACCTGTCTTATGGGGGCTATATGATATAGTCAGCCGATTTAGATCAAATTTGGTTAAGATATCTTCATAAACAAAGGAAACACAACGAATTTTGCATCAAACACGTTATTTTGGCCGATCGGTCCTATGGGTGCTATATGAAATAGTCAACCGATTTTGATCAAACATCTTTATAAACAAACGAATTATCCATCTAAAACTTTAGCTTTTGAGAAAAATTTACTTTTTGTACTTTTTACGAAAATTTCCGTTAATTCAATAATTTTTCTCCAATTTTGATAAACAACCGCTCATTTTCTTCATAATCGATAGAACTTAACGAGCAATGAATAAAACTTTATGAACAAATTTTTTTAAATATTTAAATATACGTTCAAAATAAAATCTTTTCAAAAATTTGTAGAAAATTACAAAAAATTTCATATGAATGGATAAATAACGACCAAACCGTAAATTTGACAAAAATATGTTCCAGGTATAATCGATAGGTAATTCAAATATCTACAGTATGGTAAAAAAAATAATCAAAATCAGTTTGGTACAACCAGAGATATTTGCTTTTAAGTAGACACTTTTTTTTTAATTTCGAAAAGTGGTTTTTTCGAAATATCTCGATATCCGTTCCATGAAAAAATTTTTTAACTTCATTTTCGGTTTTAGCGTGCCACAATATCAGCCAATAAACACTTCATTTCAAAATGAATCATTCAATTAGATTGACTTGCAATAAAATATAATGCTAGTTCGCACAATTTTTGTTTAATTAAATTTAAAATGAAAAACCGGGCCACTCGGAGGTAGTCGTCGGGACACCGGGACGTTGCTTCCAAGACCGGGCTATGCCCCGGTTTTTCCGGGTACCTATAGGTACATGTTTGTACCATGAAAAAGATATGAAGTAAATTCTTAAGCAGCTATGAAAATAAATTAGAAAGGGTAATTCTCTAACTAAATTTTAGGTTGATAAAACATTTTTCGTTAAAATTTTAATCATATCATATCATATCGGACAAAAAACAAAGTCAAAAATGTACAAATTTCACCTTCCCTTGCCTATAATCTGCGCAATATTTGACTCTACGTAACTATGGTAACCTGGGACCTAGAATCTAAAATTTTGGTAAGCTGATTCATGTGGCTCTTATAAACAAATCCACATCTAAATTCAATCGATGCGGCCCCCCACAAACTTAAATAACTTCTTTGACATAAATTTCGAGTTTAATAAACAAAAAAAAGTCCAATTGGAAAGTTCTTAGAAGGAATATGCAGGAATGTCATTTTACAGGTACAGGGTATTACACAGTCGGGCACTGCCTTTTTATTGTTTATGAATCTATCGTAACCAAATTTTGCAATCAAATGTCTTTTGGAGTTCTTAAGCATATACCGGATTTACCGGGTATCGCAAAGTCGTCCGCACCCGAATTTAACGTACGCAATCTTGTATTATTATATTGCGAGCCGATTTTACATTTTTAAATGACTGTACAAAAATGAGTTAGTGGTTGCAGCAACTCTGTTCGCTTGGAATGCGGCACTCTCTGGGTTTGGTATATAGCAATACTTGGATAAATACAATTTATGTTGGGAAAGTCTGATAATGTCTAAGAGGGGCCTCTTAACGTAACCAGTTTCCAGCGTAAGCAAATAGTATGGACATCATCAGTCGGTATGCTGCCGGAGACTTCGACGCTATTGAAAAAGAATCTATCAGTATAGGAAAAAGTCTAGGCTTCTTTCAAGTACCACACTTTTCTTTTTTTTCTCACCTTGACATCACTGTCACTATAGCGCCTATACGGTTGTTGAGGTAACCCGGCAAAAGCATGAATTTCAGTTTCATTAATCCGAATGTCTGTAAAATACATATTCAAAACGAATCAAGCCTCTGGAGGGATCACGTAGTCAGCCACCACTAGCTAGCTACCTTTTTACAGAGTGGAGAAGGTGTCGCTTTGAGTGACATTTTACATCAGGCCCTAAGAGGACAACTCGAAATCGTTTGTTAAGTTCATCTTGACAATTATTTGCACATCTGAATTCAATCTCTTAAATTTTCTTTTCAAATACACATTTAATAATTCGTCAACATTGATTCAGCCGTAATTAAATTTTGTTTAAAAATTTTATTTATTTTCGAAAAATTAGTTACAATTGTGATTTCTGTATTCAATTAAACAATGAAGATTTTAGGCAATTAGCTTTTTATGCTAATTTTGTTCGTAGACAAAGTGAGCAAAATTAAAATTCTAGACTAATATAATGGTCAAAAATTTACAAAAACGTATAATTTTGATTAATAACAAAATTAATGACAAACTTAAATGAGATTATGGTAAGCTATTTATAGGCGAATTAGTAGTGTTAATACACGTAGATCGCTTTGACTGGGCTCGTCTTTCTTCTTTTTAATCTACATAAATTGGATTTAAAAGCATTTTTTATGTAAATCTCAAAAGAAATTTTTTTTTCATCAAAATGTAAACACATATGATGTGAAACATTTGAGAGGAAATTTATGTATTTTATAGAGTTGTACATAGGTATGTCATCATGATATTACACTACGTTTGTTTTTAAAAGTTTGAAGATACCCCGAATGGGTTGCAGTGGGTTTAATCATAAATACGAGTGTCCAAAGAATACAAGAAAGTTTTAACTCTAAGCTTATTCCACGTCCCCAGGGGTTTGGCGCTGCAGCACGTGGTGGTGCTCGGCTCTCTGGCGGCAAGCCGAAGCCGCTGAAACCGCCGGTAATATCAATTACAAGGCGTTTCAGAAATTGCGGCGTTTTAAGCCGGGGGGGGCCCCGGCACCTAGCACTTGGAGATATTGGAATTTCAAAAGGTAATAGACGTGAGCGTTGAATATGCTAACCAGTGAGCCTAATAAGCATTAAGCACAAGTTCAATGCCCGCCAAGACCAATGGCAAATACATGGCCTTAAAGCGACTGCCAAACCAAAAACTGACTACAGCATCTTTGTTCAATTGGCACCATATATAGGTTATACCTACGACTAAAAACAAAACACAAATCCACCAATATTGGCCAGCACAGATAGTATTATAAGCGCATATATAGTAAGTAGTCCGATGGACTGCGCGCATACTCATCATTTTTCAGCCGTACGCTGTACTGTGTAATAAAACAGTAATGAAAAACTGTTCTACTGCTAAGGGGATTCGCAAATAGCGAGGTGACACAACGCCAAAGTTGAAATTTGCTAACATCAAGCGCCGGGATAAATATATACTTGACATATCTATTAAATCAAAACGGAAGAGTAGACTTAGGCAAACGGTTGATGTTAGCCAGTAGCGAGTAAAGCGCGGACTGGGTCCGACATGTTGCGGCTAGTATTTTGTTCCTTTTATTGTAAATTTTTTTCTATTTACAATATGTAAGGTTTTAAAATTTGTGACTTGTGAAATTTGAGTCTGTTGATTTACGTGATAAGACATTTCAAGTTAAATTTATGTGAATTCTAATAAGGTAAGTGTATTCATTATTTTGAAGTACATACTTTCAAAAACATTATTGTATCCCGTATATATTATATATGAGGAGTATGTATAAGGAGTAAAGTCAGTGCGGATCATATGTGTGTAGACATAACTAACAGCACATAGAATTCAAAGACAATTAAGCAGTTAAGTAGATACACACACTTTTTCTTAAAACTTTTGCACATAAACAGGTGTTTCTTGATAGCAAAGCACAAAATGTTAGGAACTTCGACACTATCAAACTAGAAAACGTCTGGAGAGTCCTTGTCAAAGTGTTACGCATGCATTTATGTACCAAAATTTCAACATCATTATCTCGAATCGAAATCGCAGCCAACACGGAGTCGACCTAACGAGCCGTCATTGGAAAAAAATGTTCGTAGAGCAGAAAGGGAACAGTTGGAAGTACTGAAGAAGATGGCGGCGAGCCAATAGGCATTCCATTTGGATCAAGTCGGTTTGCTGAGTCACAAAAATGAGTAGAAACCAATTTTTTATTTGCATTTAAATTTACAACAACAAATAATAGATCCTTATTAATATGTCTCCGAAACTCCAAAATTTTATCGAAACATGCATATTTAAGGCACTTAGCAACCGCCATCACCACAAATAATAGATCCTTATTAATAAGTCTCCGAAACTCCAAAATTTTATCGAAACATGCATATTTAAGGCACTTAGCAACCGCCATCTATTTACTTGCCATAATCGAAATTAATTTAAGCTGCTTGTTGAGGAACATATATAACAAATGCTAATTTGGTTTGAAACTACGTTTTATGTTACGTATATTTGAAAATAAGAATTCGAAAGTTCAATAATCCGAAATACGTTCATATTGAAAGTCTTTAATTCACTATCGCTTAAATGCAGAACATTTATTAAATATTCCGGAAGCTGTTTAACCAACCCATCATATTTATAACCTTGTACAGTACATAAGGAAATTAATTCAAGTTCAAGTACATGCACCAACCTTTGTATACTCACTCGTACATAAGCTCGTATATACACATGGCATAACTTCATAGCATACAATTAGGCGTACTCACAAACACAAATGCAATCGTAAGTAGTAGCTCATTATCATTAAATAAGCAATAAGTTGGCCTAATTTGTTGAAATGTGCTTTTGGGTTTGACTATTTATGAGACTGTGCCAACAATATCATCTTACATACACATATTTGTATAAAGTGGTGTACACATGCATACGAACAGCCCTTGATTTATGTTAATATACACATAAGTATGTGTACTATATACTTAAATGTAAGAATGTACATAATGAGTTTACAAAATAATCGTGTATGTGGATAATTATGATGAAAAACACATTATAACGTCTAGCCATAAAGCACAATTGATTTTATATATTTAGAAATGCCAAAATGCATTTATAAATATGTTTGTATCATTTGTCATAAGTAAATAAGTTAAATACATATGTACTCTATGTTCAAACATCATGTTTAATGTGTATATTTGTAAAGGAGTTAAGAAAACTTGTGCTAATGCTTTAAAGGTTTTGGGCCAAAATTAATTTTGAGAACAGTTGAATGAGTTTTTTAAATATATATTTTTTTTTTTAATTGCACCTTACATAAATTTCATTTCTATATTTCTTTTTGTACTCTAAGAATGTATGCAACGTTTTTGTACCCTTTACCTGTAGGTACAAAGGGTATACTAGATTTGTGCAATGTATTTAACGGACAGAAGGAGGCATGGCTGAGCCCAAGACCTTTGTACCAAAATGCTTATCATAACCTCGGGTAGCGATTGAGCCATGTCCGTCTGTCCGTCCGTCTGCATGAACACCTATATTTCGGAGACTATAAGAGCTGGAGATACAAAACTTTACCAGCTGGTGCGCATATTTCCTGAGAAGATGAAGTTTGTTGAATCATGACAATATCTTCCACACCGTTTAATATTTTTAAATGAAATTTAACAGAAAGATGCGATGTGGTTACATGCATCTGCGTATCAAAAATTAACATTAACATTATTAATTAAAATTTGACTCTGTAATACGTGACAAGTGACCTTGAAACAATTTTTGGCAAGCTGATTCATGTGGCTCTAATGAACAAATCCACATCCAAATTTTATCGATTTAAAAGGAAGCCTCGTATTTAAAAACCAGGACCCGGTATTGTCGCATAAATTAGCACTTCCTTATAAATGAATCTTCTTCTAAAGAGTTGCTTCAGAAGATTGTTGTAAAGTGCAACTTGAATTTTTATACAATTAGAGACATTTAAGAAGCATCAAGTAAAAAAATATAAGGCAATAGCAAAGAGCGAAGAGCGGTTTCTTTTTCAAGTTTTCACTTTTTGTTTGTTTTTTTTTTATTTTTATTTTTCCAACGAAAGTTCAAAGTCCAATTGAACGAAATCGAAAGTTCTTTTACTTATATGAGTGTATGTAGCTGGAGCTGTCTGCTAGTATGTGTGTGAGAGTCTGTACATGTGGCAATAAAAATGTTGGATTTAAATTATTGCTCCAACACCGATCCGAAGCTAGCCGAACGCGAGTGGAGAAAGACCACAATCGCATAATGCTGCAGGAATGGGTACCGGGAATGAGAACTAGAACAAGGGTGCCTTCCTGTAACCTACTGTCTGTGTGAGTTTTATCTTGTAGGAAAAATAATGTGATTCATGTCCTTGAATCATAAAACCAATTTTTCTTGTTTTTTTTTTATATATGTATATACATATATATATATATTTTTTTTGTTTTGTCCATGTGAGCGTGCTGAGGTTTTTATATTTTTGTTTGCACTTTTACGAGCAGACTTTGTCTACATAAAATTATATATGTATGTGTGTGTATTGTACGTCCGTATGTTGTGTGCTTCTTTTATATACTGGACTTGGTTGTCGGTCTGGTCAAAGCCAGACTAGTGCGCTTGGCTAGTGGCATGGCCTGGCATTAGTTTGGTTCTGGTATTGGTATTGGTGTTGGTGTTGGGGTAGCCGTCTTCTTTCCGTTATTCTTTTAGGTGGCTAAATGCCAGTTGTATGCCCATGCAAGTATTCTGGATGTGGTGGTGGCATGGATTCTGGTAAAAGAGGCATCAAACTTTTATGTTTGTTTTTATATTCAATTCGCAAGTGCCGACTTTGTGAACTGTTTGGCGGTGTGGAGCCTTTCGAAACGAAGGACTTGCACATCCACACACATGCACCGATACAGATACCATACGTTCTTACAATGTATCAAATTGTGAAGATACTTATGCAACTGTTGCTTCTCTGATAAACACAGCTAGCTAAACAAAATCACAGACACTCTCATACTCACACTTCGATGAATTTTTTTAGCGAGCCATTGCTGATTATTGAAAACATAATCCCGGTTAATAGAACTTTACTAGGCTATCCTACTAATATTTAACAAATACATGCGTTTGTGTGTGCATGGATGTCTATGTGGGGGAGGCTACACAATCATAGGAGGAGTACGCGCATAAGTATATAGAAAAATCCTTACACTCCTATATGAGACGGTAAAATCTTATTCGTTTATGTGTTTTTATTACATTTATTATGTATTGCCGGCACACTTTTGTGTGTACCTACATACATTTGTACATAAGCTTGAGTATATTTGCTGTAACCATTTATGTATAGTATATGTATGTTTATTTGTATCAATATGTGTGCGTTTTGGATGCATGAGGGACATTGTGGCACATTCAGAGTTTTTATTTCTTTTTTTTATTTTCCTTTTTTTTCCCTCAACATGAAAGACATTATGCTAGGTCAGTGTCAGACTGCTTTATGCTTTTTTTTTTTTTACTCTGGGGTGGGTAAAAGTTCGCATCTTATGGATAAACAAATAAAAGTGCAAAAGTTAATGTGATACTCTTATACAAAAATAAAAGTATGTGTGAACGTAGTTGTAATGGTCTTAGCCAAAATTAAATGAAATGTTAACAGTAAGTATATAGTCCGTTTAATTTGACTTATTCTGTTGAAATAATGGCTTAGGTTTTTTTTACTTACATATATAAGTATTTTTGTATTAAACATTGTATACAAACTTAAAAATAATTCAATAAACCTTTTTTCGTAAAAATTAAAAAAGATATGAATTCAAGTAATTTGTATCTGTTGGTATAAGCAGCGGTGGGCACGCCTTGGCTCTTTTTGCTCCGAGTGCTCTTTCCGTTATGTCAGACGCACACGAGAATTAAAAAAAAAAAAACAATGTGCGAGTTTATGGCCCTACTCGAGGATGCTTAGGCGAACGTAACGGGGCTTTTTATTAATGCTCGCTGACGAAAATTTCGCACAAGTACACTGAGCACAGAAATATAGTTTCTTTGGCAACTGTTAGACCGAGTAATTTTTTTGGTAATTTAAAAATGTCATATAAACTCCTATGACTTCGCTGCGTCTTTGAATGTGTTGCAAAATTTTGTTCAGTGTATCGTACAAGCAGTACGCGAATAGTTTACAATAACAAATTACACACAATGTGGGCCATAGCTCGACTCCCAGCGACGTTATGTCCCTACTCAAGAATTGCTTGTGGGACCGTAACAGGACTTTTTTTCTTGATGTTGTTGTAGGGCTCTTTCCGTTATTTTTCGTGCCCACCGCTGGGTATAAGTATTATGACCAGTTCAAGACACAAAACTTAAATCTTTAAAAGAGTACATAAATGTGGTTGGAGTTAATAAAATGTATAGCACTCTTTAGCTTCAAAAACTTACTGAAGGCGTCTTCGAACTGAGTCCATTAAATTTTTCTTCCGAGGATATCTCGTTCCAAAGGGAAGTGACCTCAGAAATTGTTTCCTCGTTGGTTTTATTCAAAAATCACATGTTTTCGATAACATTTAAATCTGGGCTTGGAGGTGGATCGTCAACCTTGACAAATCGTATCAGTGACGGGAACAAAGTCACCCAACCCATTGAATGCAATGCATCCCCAGAACATGACAGAGCCTCCACTAATGGCTAATTTTTTGACAAATAGGGACATTTTGTCGTCTTTGTACCTGTGGCAACCGTCCAAAAATCTGTTGTTTTGATGAATTGTACTCAAAGCAGCTTTCATCTGTCCATAGAACCCCTTTCCAAAACTCTTTTGGCTTGTGCTGATGCTCTTTTGCGAAAGTCAATCTTTTAATCTTGTTCGCCTTTGATATGTAAGGTAAAACCCTTGCTATATATGTATGTCTTCAAACCTGTTTCTTTTAAACGTCCACGAATAGTACGCTCACTAATTGAACTCGTGGCGACTAATACCATTGATGAATGAGACTTTAGATGAATGTTTTTCTTAAATTCATTTCGTCTTCAGTGTACATTTCTTTGCGCTTAGCACCAGATCTCGGCAAGTTACTGACGCCATTATGCTTTTTGAATTTCTTAATTTGATAATGCACTGTTTGGCGTGACCATTTAAAATCATTTGTCTTTTACGGCAACGACAGCCTTAAACTTTGCAACTATTGAAGCTCTAATAACACAGCTTAGCTCTGCGGTTTTTACCATAGTTTCCAATAATTTTTATTCAAAATTGTATATTATTATTTTAATAAAATATCAATAGAATGTCAACAGCAAATATTTTTTATTTTCACTTGTTGAAACGTGCGGGAGAACTTACGCAAAGATTTGGTCAAAATACTTATGCCACGAAAAAATTTGTTCCTTGCTTGCATTATCGTCGGCAGAAAGAGAATGCAAAAGGTAAACAACAAAAGCATATAGCTGTAAATACTCTCTTTCCTTCGGGACTCTTTTTTGCTTTGCACCGTTATTGGTACCAATCAGAGCAAGGTCCATTGGTTACAAATAAGTTTTGTCAATATAATTATGCCGACCACGAAGAGTGATGGTTTCTTATAGAGGTCTGCATGGCTACATTCACTTCTACTCACATAGTACTATACAGTACTATGTGGTACTCACAAATGCCGTACTCAAAAATTTACAGTACCCCATTTTACAGTACTCACAGAAAAAATGTATACTACTATAGTATACATGCCAACAGTGAATATTTATGTATGCTGTCTTTTTAACATAAGCATAGGCAAAGTGTTATGAATACACTGAGTAGAGTAGTGTACAAAACGTGCATATGTGCGTAGCTGTTGCGGAAAAAAAAATGGAAAGCGAAAACATAGAAAATCAAGCCGGCGCAATAAACATTTTGGAAGCTGTAAGTATTTTGTTGTAGTAAATTGGCTTAGAAAATTAAATAAGGTGTTGGTTTATTTGTTTGTGTTTGTCCATTTTTAAGTGTCCATGTAAAGAGGGTAAACAATCGTGCTCTGGGTACAACCCTTTTTAAACAATTGTGTATGTATGTATGTTTATATGTTTTTGTTATTTTTTAAAGAGTTGAAATATTAATTCATATTGCATTGAAATCAGAACGCATCGTTGGATTCCAGAGTCGAGTCGTCACAAGCAATAAAAGCCAAATTATTAAGTGGCGAGTTTAAATTGGCAATGCAGCAGCAAGGTAGAAGCAAAGTTTGGGAAACATTTTCAAGAATTATTGACGACAATGGCGTACAAATACCTGATACAGTAGCGTGTAAAACTTGCTTCAGCGTTTATAGATTTTACAGAAGCACGTCAAATTTAGTAAAGCATAAGTGCTATATAATGATAAATGCAAAAAAACGCACCTGTCCGGATATTGAGGTGGATTTGGAATCGAAAAAGCAATGCACTCGACTCATAACCGAATGGGCGGTGAAAAATGGGCGTTCTTTTAGCATTGTTGAAGACTCTGGCCTAAAAAACTTGGCGAAATTTTTGCTATCAATTGGTGAAAAATTTGGTTCCAACGTCGATATCAACGCGTTACTGCCACACCCGACAACAGTTTCGAGAAACATTGGCAGACTTTACGAGTTTCATTCTAATAAGATAAGAAGCGAAATAATGGAATTTAAAAATTTTGGGTACGGCATCACAACCGACATTTGGACTGACAATTTTTATAAGGAGTCATACATATCCCTTACGATACACTTCATTAAAGAAGGAGCTCTGATAACCCGTTTGCTAGCAATCAAATCGATGGACGGAGTATCCTGTACTGGTAAGTACTTCATGTTATTATTGGTCAATTAATTATAATGTGATGCATTTCTTAGGTGAACGAATTAAACACAAAATTGAAAAAATTTTAAAATTATTCGGATGTGACCTAGAGGAGGACAACCCTATTATAGTGACCGATAGAGGGGCAAACATGAAAGCCGCTTTCAACGGGCTTAGTAACCTTTTTTGTATTAACCATCTAATTCATAATGTTATTGGGAAGGTTGTCAATGAGGTTCCCGAGCTCCTCGACATGCTAACTAGGTGTAGTAAAATAGTTAAGTATTTTAAGAAATCTGGTGAAAACTCCAACTTAAAAACGACACTGAAAAGTTATTGCCCAACTCGTTGGAACACTGTATTTTATTTATTCAAATCAATTGAAATTAATTGGATCCAAATTTCGAATATTTTAAAAGATAAAAACGAAACAATAAGGCTGCAAGAAATAAACGTTAGCAATTTAAATTTGTTTATTAAACTTCTTGCCCCATTTGAAGAATGCTCCAAAAAATTAGAGGGCAATAATTACCCTACTTTGCCCATAGTAATTCCATACATCAACAATTTAAAGAAAATATCCACTATAAACAGCAACGACTCAGATATAGCCAAGAAATTTAAAACCTCATTAAACAATTTTTATCAATCCGTTATCCACGAAAACTTAACAAAATTTCACAGTATCGCCCTATTTTTGTTCCCTCCAACAAATAAACTTTCACAGTTTACCAACTCCGAAATAAATGATACAATTATAGACTTAAAAGAAATGATGTTACAAATACCAATAAAAACCGAATCCTTGACAGAATCCCATCCGCAAACAAACCCAATTTTTGCTGACTACTGTCAACCAACAAATAACAATAGCACACTTGATACCATCAGTAATGAATTGGAAATATACAGACATTTAAATATTAATTATACCGAAGATTTCAATGTATTGCAGTGGTGGAGCCTAAACAAAAATAGGTTTCCACTTCTTTACCAAATTAGTTGTAAGGTTCTAGCGGTTCCTGCAACCAGTGCCGCATCCGAGAGGGCTTTCTCAATAGCAAAAAACCTAATTTCGGAAAAACGTTGCAAAATTGCTTCAACCGAAAATATGGTTAATAATATTATGTTTTTAAATGCCAACATAGAAAATATTGAGGAAAATATTTTATAGTACCTAATTATGTGTAATATAATTAAATTTAAACAAAATATTACTTTAGTTTTCTTTATTATTTACTTTTAATTTTTTTTACTTAATTTAATTTTTTTTCTGTAAAACAGAAAATTGAAATTGAATTGACTTGAATAAATAGAAAACATGTTGCAATAATAATAATGTGAAACTATAATTTAGTTATTAAATAAATCTATTACTCTAAATTAAAGCAATAAATTTTTGTTTTTTTCAATTATGAATATTTAAATATTAAAAAATTATGTGTTAAACCAAAGAACATACAACATAAAACGCATTTATGTTTTTGTGCACGCTGTAAGAATCGTTGAACAGATTGAAAGTCGCTACAAATGTACCCTTTTTCGCATTTTATACATACAATTCTTAGTGTAAATGTAAACACGACTAACAAGTGTCATAGCAGTTACCTTACTTCGAAAGGGTATACATTTTCCCGTTTACACTGCTCAAGCACGCAAGCCACCCCAAATTGACAAAGAAAATATTTATGCTTTCTCGCTCATGCCTGCTGCATTTACTATGTCATTTATTTAATTTTATCTCTTTCATTACGCTCACGATCGCTGCTCTGTCGCTCTCTGCTCTCTGCTCTCTTTAATTTTTTCAAACGTATTTTACTAAAGTATAGTAGAGTACACTACTGTAGTACACCATAAAAGTACTCTACTCACAATTTTGGAACCCATGTTTGTGTGAGTACACCATTCACTTATATTCATTCAAATGGGTACCAAAAAATATGCATATGTTTTAAGGCTGAGCTATTCATTCGCCGTTTTGAATGCATTCATGCAGACCTCTAGTTTCTTAACAGGACAGACTGGAAGTAAACCAAGTCGGCTTAGAAGAAAGAGTCGGAAAAAAGAGATTAAAAGCAGCGTATAATATCCGATAGAAATTATAAATGGAAAACTCAAGTTTTCAGTAGACAACAAAGGGGAACCAATTAACATAGGACAGAAAATGGTTAAGACCGACAAAATTAGCCTTACGAAAAAACAAGAAGCACGAACATGGGGCTGACCACTGTAGCGTACATTAAATATGTGATTTGCAAGGTCGGATGATACGGATCCTCAGGCGAAACATCATTGACGAATGCAAGGTCAAGCATTCTATTTGAGCATAATGTATGTATAAAGTTGATTTGGCTCAGAGAGACGTCAATCAAGCCAGTTACAAAGCTATGTTGATCAGAAGAAAAAAGAGCATTAGAAACGACCGAGCGAATGAAACGACAGGACAAGGTAGGCAGAGGGTGACCAGATGCCCGAGACGCTAAACAGGGAAACTTCTTAACAAACTCTCTCACAAATCGGATTGTGGGCTGGAATTGAATAAAAAAACTGGGCGATATTCAGCAGTTCGGAATACGATTCCAAATTTACATTAGCCGAAAAAAAAGAACAGACTTTCAAGCTAGCGGACTCCTTGAAAAATTCTTTTTTACTGCCACTTTTCCTTCAATAAATAGAAGATTTTGTTTTTTACGCCGCGTTTAGACCTCAAAAATTTTTATATGTATGTATTATCAGCAACAAATGAGGAAATTTTTTCTGATAATCTGTGATTTTCCAATGTTTCCACAATGCGAGTTGATATGGTCATGGTCGCCGCCTTTTCATTATTCAAATTATGAAAATCAAATAGGCGAACTTGAATACCATTTTCCTTGTCGGAATACTGAAGAACAATTGGAAATAGTTTCAAATTTTTTTTGGTTATGTCTTGCTTCATCATATCAATGTAATGTGGAGACAGAACGTTGGTGATGATTGCCTCGGTCTTCGTGCGAGCACAGCTACTTTTGGTCGCAGTTGCGAAATCATCGAAAAGATAGCGAAGAATTTGCGGTCCGCAGTCCATTGAGCGATAGGACATATGATGCTTGACAGTGTGCTCGTCAGTCAAGAGCCGAGTTTTTTTTTCACAAAAAAACCATCCGGTGACTTTGAGGTTGAAGCACCATATATTCTGCCCCGATGTGTTTGACTGTTGATGGGATCCTGCAACGCTGTTCCACTTACAAATTTGTCAATGTGAAAAGTTATTATTTAACACATCCAAAAAAAAAGATGGCGTACGTTAAAGTCGGGCGCGGACGACTTTGGGATACCGTGTACCACCACATTGCAATCAAGTCAGATATATTGCTTACAAACTCCAAAAGATATTTCTTTGCCAAATAAACGAAACACAACGATTTTTGTTCAAAATACGTTTTTTTGACCGATTGGACTTATGGGAGCTATATGATATAGTCAACCGATTTTGATAAAATTTGGTACAGTGTTGAAGGTCTCTAAAAAACTTCTGAATGCCAAATTTGGTTACAATATCTTCACAAACAAACGAAACACAACGAATTTTGTACAAAAAACGTTTTTTTGACCGATTCGTCCTGTGGGAGCTATATGATATAGTCAACCGATTTTGATAAAATTTGGTACAGTGTTGAAAATCTCTAAAAAAACTTCTGAATGCCAAATTTGGTTACAATATCTTCATAAACAAACGAAACACAACAAATTTTGTACAAAAAGCGTTTTTTTGACCGATTGGTCCTATGGGAGCTATATAATATAGTCAACCAATTTTGATAAAATTTGGTACAGTGTTGAAGATCTCTAAAAAACTGCCGAATGCCAAATTCGGTTACAATATCTTCATAAACAAACGAAATATAACAAATTTTGTTCAAAAAACGTTTTTTTGACCGATTGGTCCTATGGGAGCTATATGATATAGTCAACCCATGTTGATAAAATTTGGTACAGTGTTGAAGATCTCCAAAAATGTTCTGAATGCCAAATTTGGTTACAATATCTTCACAAACAAACGAAACACAATGAATTTTTTACAAAAAACGCTTTTTTGACCGATTGGTCCTATGGGAGCTATATGATATAGTCAATCGATTATGATAAAATTTGGTACAGTGTTGAAGATCTCTAAAAAACTTCCGAATGCCAAATTCGGTTACAATATCTTCATAAACAAACGAAACATAACAAATTTTGTTCGAAATACGTTTTTTTGACCGATTGGACTTATGGGAGCTATATGATATAGTCAACAGATTTCGATAAAATTTGGTACAGTGTTGAAGGTCTCTAAAAAACTTCTGAATGCCAAATTTGGTTACAATATCTTCACAAACAAACGAAACACAACGAATTTTGTACAAAAAACGTTTTTTTGACCGATTCGTCCTGTGGGAGCTATATGATATAGTCAACCGATTTTGATAAAATTTGGTACAGTGTTGAAAATCTCTAAAAAAACTTCTGAATGCCAAAATTGGTTACAATATCTTCATAAACAAACGAAACACAACAAATTTTGTACAAAAAGCGTTTTTTTGACCGATTGGTCCTATGGGAGCTATATAATATAGTCAACCGATTTTGATAAAATTTGGTACAGTGTTGAAGATCTCTAAAAAACTTCCGAATGCCAAATTCGGTTACAATATCTTCATAAACAAACGAAACATAACAAATTTTGTTATGGGAGCTATATGATATAGTCAACCGATTTTGATAAAATTTGGTACAGTGTTGAAGATTTCTAAAAAACTTATGAATGCCAAATTTGGTTACAATATCTTCACAAACAAACGAAACACAACGAATTTTGTGCAAAAAACGTTTTTAGGACCGACTGGTCCTATGGGAGCTATATGATATAGTCAACCGATTTTGATTAAATTTTGTACAGTGATTGGGAACTCTAAAAAACTTTTGAGTACCAAATTTGGTTACGATATCTTCATAAACCATCGAATTATTTATCTAAAACTTTTGGGGTTTTTCGAAGTCCTTTGAAACACCCCTATGGGAGCTATATAATATATCCCTGATATCCAAAATATAAAATAAACTTGCATCCCTTGACATAATAACGCATCTAATCTGAAAATTTGGTTGCTCTAGCTCTTACCATCTCTGAGATCTAGGCGTTCATACAGACAGACAGACGGACAGACGTACATGGGTATATCGACTTCTCTAGTCACATCGATCATATTTTGGGTAACTTTGGGGGGTCTCCGACGACTCCTTCTGTATGTTACATACATTTTAGAGTTCTGTAATGTTACTACAATCCTTTAACTACATTTCTCCCGAACTATAGTTACAATCATTATACCCTGTACCGTATGGTACAAAGGGTATATTGTGTTTGTGCAAGCCGAAAATGTATGTAACGTACAGAAGGAGACGTCGGAGACCCCCCAAAGTTACCCAAAGTATGATCGGGGTGACTAGAGAAGTCGATATACCCATGTCCGTCTGTCCGTCTGTCTGTCTGTCTGTCTGTATGAACGGCTAGATCTCAGAGATGGTAAGAGCTAGAGCAACCAAATTTTCAGATTAGATGCGTTATTATATCAGGGGATGCAAGTTTATTTTATATTTTGGATATCAGGGATATATTATATAGCTCCCATAGGGGTGTTTCAAAGGACCTCGAATAACCCCAAAAGTTTTAGATGAATAATTCGATGGTTTATGAAGATATCGTAACCAAATTTGGTACTCAAAAGTTTTTTAGAGTTCCCAATCACTGTACAAAATTTAATCAAAATCGGTTGACTATATCATATAGCTCCCATAGGACCAGTCGGTAAAAAAAACGTTTTTTGCACAAAATTCGTTGTGTTTCGTTTGTTTGTGAAGATATTGTAACCAAATTTGGCATTCGGAAGTTTTTTAGAGATTTTCAATACTGTACCAAATTTTATCAAAATCGGTTGACTATATCATATAGCTCCCATAGGACCAGTCGGTCAAAAAAACGTTTTTTGCACAAAATTCGTTGTGTTTCGTTTGTTTGTGAAGATATTGTAACCAAATTTGGCATTCATAAGTTGTTTAGAAATCTTCAACACTGTACCAAATTTTATCAAAATCGGTAGACTATATCATATAGCTCCCATAGGACCAATCGGTCAAAAAAACGCTTTTTGTACAAAATTCGTTGTGTTTCGTTTGTTTATGAAGATATTGTAACCAAATTTGGCATTCGGAAGTTTTTTAGAGATTTTCAACACTGTACCAAATTTTATCAAAATCGGTTGACTATATCATATAGCTCCCATAGGACGAATCGGTCAAAAAAACGTTTTTTGTACAAAATTCGTTGTGTTTCGTTTGTTTGTGAAGATATTGATATTGACTTCTGATATTCAGCAGTTTTTTAGAGATCTTCAACACTGTACCAAATTTTATCAAAATCGGTTGACTATATCATATAGCTCCCATAGGACCAATCGGTCAAAAAAACTCTTTTTGTACAAAATTTGTTGTGTTTCTTTTGTTTATGAAGATTTTGTAACCAAATTTGGCATTCGGAAGTTTTTTAGAGATCTTCAACACTGTACCAAATTTTATCAAAATCGGTTGACTATATCATATAGCTCCCATAGGTCCAATCGGTCAAAAAAGCGTATTTTGAAAAAAAATCGTTGTGTTTCGTTTATTTGGCAAAGAAATATCTTTTGGAGTTTGTAAGCAATATATCGGACTTGATTGCAATGTGGTGGTACAGGGTATCCCAAAGTCGTCCGCGCCCGACTTTAACGTACGCCATCTTTTTTTTTGCATAAATGGAACTTTCTGTATTTATTGTGTTCTGTAATTTTACTCCAAGCGGTAGAAAGGTAGCAAATGTTGATCAAATTATTTGATTAACATTGGTGAGCTCTTTAATAACTATTTGATTCAATTACTTAAAGCAAATGTGCAAAGGCAGTATGCATTCCCTTAATACCAACCACTATGTGCCACTGATATCACTCGATTACAAACTTCAAACATACCTTCATATTTTTTATTCCATTCTCACCCTTAACTTTGGCGAAGCAAGGGTATTTTTTCTGCAGATCGTCAGAAAACGTACATTGACATTTCGACATGGTTTGTTCGTAACATGGTGGTTAGCGGGCTCGACTGTTAAATAACCTGGAGCAAAGTAAAAACAACTAATCAAGAAACTAAAATTTTAGTTGTCAACCTATATATGATAATAAATTCAAGTTCTGTGGTAGCGTTGAATACAAAAGAAATTATGCAGAAATATATTTACCTTTTCTTTTCTCACATTATATTCATCAGATAAACGAACAACACGACAATTTTTGGAAATGTTAAGTTTTTATCCGCAACAATAAAGATTTTGTAAGTTTTTATTTTTGAAGCATATACCTGAAATGTAATTCTAAAAATATGCAAAAAAAATTGTTCCGTTATGATACCTATGTGCAAAGTTTCAGCGCTTTAAACAAGAAGAAATTTATTGGTGTCAGAATAATTTGTGTGTCCACTCTATACCTATATATAATAAGGTTTACCCGCATAATATATATGTATATATATTTATATATATTTTATTATTTAATATATACATGTTCACTACGTTTATAATATATAACTGTGCATATTCTGAATCAAAATATAACTCTAATGAGAGTAAAAATGGAGACAGGTTATGTTCGTTTTTTTCAGAACCTATATATAGATACACATATGTCGATTTCTATAGAAGCGAAGCAGTTACGATTTTGAGGTTTGGCCATTTTGAATCTGGGGGTTATATAGAACAACTCTACAAACCGTTTTCCGAGGGTCAAGTCCATAAAACCTGCCGCTCCTTGAGGAGTGGTGTGTATAATAACAATCAGGCATGTTCTAGATTTCGATTCCGACAAGAGTCGACTCGTTTTGAAAAGTTCGGCTAGCAGCTGTCGAAATGAAAAGTATTTTGCTTTGTTTACTTAAATAAACGCATTAATGCCACTAAAATTAATTTTGTTTTATTTTTTAATGTTTTAATAAAACTTAGATGTGCTCACTTGAGCGAATCAAGGTTAATTTTCATTATATATTTTTATTACAAAAAATATCTATTAAAATTGTGTGTACATGCAAAACCAAAACGAGTGGAATGAAAGTAAAGGTGTTCTGGATTAAGACAAAACAGAACTTCGAAAAGTTATGTGTTGTCGTGTTGCACAAGTAAATTCGAAGATAACTTTATTAATGGATGGCTTAAAATATGTATATAAAATAAATTGTACAAAATTTGTAAATAAAGAAAAAATGTTTCCGTCTTTGAAAGATGTTGGCAAAAAGAAAAAAAAAATTATTTAGTTTGTTGTTCGAAAACTTGTGGCAACTCTACAATGTCAACTTATCGATAGGTGGCGAGTTGGTCAGCTGGCAATTTAAACAAACAACAATGAGCCGCTTTTTTTGTAGTTTTTTTTAATAATCAATTTTTAAAGGGGCAAAAATCAAAGCGCTAAGCGGTAGAGTATAATGCGTGAGCAATATTTTGCACGCCAACACAATCCAAACGTTGCCAAATCATCGTAAATTTGCAAACATTGACGTCAACTGTGTCAATTGTAATTGGTATAATTAACCGCATGACTTTAACAATTATGAAATGGTTATGGGGGAAAAAAAATTACAGGAAAAGGAGGATAAAGCAGCGAAGTAACTGAAGGCGACTCTGAAGCTGCTGCTCAAAATAGTTTGTTGAATAAAATAAAATAAACAACTTATAAAATCGCCGAAAATTTGTGTGTTATACTTATAAAATTATAATGCGAACTACAAGCAGCTTAATTTTTGCTACGTTTCTATTTTTAAAAGACGGCTTCTGTTTGATGTCGCTGCCATTTAAATTTTGCGCCACGTAAGCAAACATAAACAACACACCTGTTTCTGGTCTGAATGAAAACGATTCGAAATCGATACGAACTCAGTCGAAATCTAGAACACCATTTGTCGGAATGCACTCGTTATGACTTTTCAAAACGAGTCGAAATCTAGAACAGGCCGGAATTATTAGTAAATACATTTAACGCAACGAACTCGATGCCTGTCGGAAAATCAAGACCAAGTCTATAGATTAGAAGGGAGTTAGCCACGTTTCGGAGAAAGCAATAACATCGGAATTCAAATCTACTTGTTACACCTTAGTTTGTAGAGTAATGTAGACAGAATTATAAAAATGTTGCATTCTTTTTGGAGATTCTAACCCCCAGTCCGCGGCAACTTTTGTATATTATTTACTCCCTAGCCTAAGTATATATATTGCAAGGCCAAACTTGACACAGACCTTCCTTTATTCATTGGCCATCTGTGCATGCAATTTTATTTGAATCAATTGGGAACACCCTATATTGCAGCTCTAATGTTTTAAATTTTAACCACTTTGCCTAATTCAAATAAACCACACTCAAATCGGTGTGTAGACTCATGTAGACTAAAATATTAAAATTATTGTTACTTTTTGGGGATACCACTGGAAAAAGGATGCGTCTCTTAAAGAAAAAAAAAAAAGAAAATCTGACCTTGATAAAGACTAGACTTTGCATAAACGTAAGACAATGTAGTTACATTCATATGAACATTATAAATGGGAAATCCGTAACGGGACAGAGCCATCCAGTCCTGCGTTAATTAACGGAAGGCGCTAAAATCTGTTGTTAATAGATTTATTGCTCATAGTCAGCGGTGGGCACGAAAAATAACGGAAAGAGCCCTACAACAACATCAAGAAAAAAAAGTCCAGTTACGGTCCCACAAGCAATTCCCGAGTAGGGCCATAAAACTCGCACACTACATATATATATTTTGTTTTTTTAAGTTTCTGCGAGTCGTGCGATGGCCCACACTGTGTGTATTCATACGCTGTACCTATAGGTACAAAGGGTATACTAGATTTGTGTAATGTATGTAACGGACAGAAGGAGGCGTGGCAGACCCCAAGTCCTTTATACCAAAACGCTTATCATAATGGTCTCTACCGAAATCAGCCACATGCTCACGCTCTTCGGTATCGCTGCTTTCGCAAGTCTAATTTTGTCGGTCTTAATAAATTTTTGTCCGAAGTTAACTGGTTGCCTTTGTTGACTACTAATGACCTTGACTTATCCATTTCCAATTTCTATCGGGTTTTATACGCTGCTTTTGATCTCTTTGTCCCTTATTCTGTCCCGGCTCCTTCTTTAAAGCCGCCTTGGTTTACTACTAGTCTGTCCTCTTTAAAAAATCGCAAGTCTTCTTCTTACAAAAAATTTAAGAAATCTGGATCTCCTGTCGACTTTTATAAGTTTTCTATTTTACGCAGCAAGTTCGTCCTTCTTAACAGAATTTGCTACAATAATTATCTTTCCCGCTGTCGGCTTAACTTCTGTAGTGATCCTAAAAAATTTTTTTCTTTTGTTAATTCTAAACGTAAATCTTCCTTATTTCCTTCATCGCTATATTTCAAAAATGAAAGCTCTACTAACAATTCTGAAATCGCCGACCTGTTTGCGAAATTTTTTCAAACTACCTATTCTGTCAACCCTAATTGCATTGACCTTAACTATCCCTATAACCTACCACATTCAAATCTTATTGCTTATCCTGAAATCTTTGAAACCGACGTTTTACAATCCCTACTGTCCATTAAATCATCCTTCTCCCCTGGCCCAGATGCCATTCCTAGTTGCGTCTTAAAGCATTGTGCTCACTCTCTTTCTACACCATTATCTGTTCTTTTCCGCACTTCATTAAAATATTCTTATCTTCCGGCCATCTGGAATGAATCCTTTATTATCCCTATTCACAAAAAAGGTTCCAAGTCCAACATTGAGAACTACCGCGGTATTGCCAAGCTTTCATCAATTCCAAAAGTTTTTGAAAGGATTGTAACTTCACAATTGCAACACTACTGTCGTTCTTTAATGTCGGATTCCCAACATGGGTTTGTAAAACGTCGGTCCACTTCTACTAACCTTTTAGAACTTTCGTCTCTTATTAATCTTGGTTTTACGGAAAAAAAACAAACTGATGTCATTTATACTGACTTTAGTAAAGCATTTGATTCGGTAAATCATAGTCTTCTACTTGTTAAACTGTCTCGTCTGGGGTTTCCGTCTTGTCTTTTAAATTGGATATCGTCCTATTTATCCAACCGAGTCCAGAAGGTAGTTTTTAAAGGCTGCGAATCTACAGAAATTATGGTCACGTCAGGGGTACCTCAAGGTAGCCATCTAGGCCCTCTTCTTTTTAACTTATTTTTAAATGATCTCCCTCAGGTAATCTCATCTTCTCACATTCTTATGTATGCGGATGATGTTAAACTCTGTTTGTCCTACTCCGATAATAATAAGTACTTACTTCTTCAGCATGATTTTGATAACATGCAATCTTGGTGCAATATCAACCAACTCTTTCTCAACAAGACAAAATGTAACGTTATGACATTTTATCGTTCTGCTCCTTATTTGGCCACTTACTCTTTAGAATCTTCTACCTTAGAACGCATCGAGAGTGTGTCTGACCTTGGTGTTTTGTTTGATCATAACCTTAAATTTAATAACCATATTTGCAACATCGTGAATAAGGCTAGAGGTGTTCTTGCTTTTATTAAGCGTTGGTCTAAAGAGTTTAACGACCCTTACACAACCAAACTTCTTTATATTTCTCTTGTCCGTCCAATTTTGGAATATTGTTCCTGCGTTTGGAGCCCTCAATACCACCTTTATCAGGACATGATTGAGTCCGTACAAAAGCAATTTCTCCTTTTTGCACTTCGTGGCTTAAACTGGGACCCAAATATCCGACTGCCGCCATATTCTGATAGACTTCGCCTTATAAAATTGCCTTCCTTAAATCACCGCAGAACATGCCACGGCGTGTTATTCTTGCATAAACTGTTACTCGGTCTTATCGATTCCAATGTACTCCTTAGCAAAGTTACTTTGGTCATACCATCCAGAGTAACTCGTAATTTTCGACCCTTAGCCTTACAATTTTGTAGATCTAATTATGCTTTGCACGACCCTTTCCGTGTCTTATGCTCTAACTATAATAACTTTTACAATTTCCTCTCTTTCGAACGGTCTATTCAATCTATCACTTCTTCTATCTTAAGTCACCTTGACTTGCCACTTCGAGCATCCTTGACCAATCCTATATTATGAGTCACCCACTTGGTCAATGGTGATCCATTGGCTTTTTTTGCGATATAATGTTTAATTTTTATCTTGCTTCCTCTTTTCAACTTTAATATTGTAAATCCAAGTTTCTGGCCAGTTCTTGATGTGAGTTGGTGCATATCATTAAAAAGTTCACCCATCGGGCTAGAGACGCGGATTAGTTCATATCAATTCCCTCGCTCTATTTTCTTTTCTAAATAATTTATATGTACTTTTTTATAATATAATGTCAACTGTACGTAGTTGTACCCCTCAAATAAATAAATAAATAAATAACCTCGGGTAGCGATTGAGCCATGTCCGTCCGTCCGTCCGTCTGTTTGAACAGCTAGATCTCAGTGACTATAAGAGCTTGAGACACTAAACTTTACCAGCTGGTCCGCATATTTCCTCAGAAGATGAAGTTTGTTGAATCATGTCAATATCTTCCCCCGTTCCCCCGCAGTAGATTTTTGCGGTTTTTAGCCACACCGTTTAATATTTTTATCTCAAACTTAACATAGCGACGCGTGATGATTACATGTGTGTCAAAAATGAACAAAATCGGACAAAAACAACAGCAGTTGTAGTCAAAAATGTACTAATTTCACCCCATCTTGCCTATAAACTAAGTCAATATTTGACTTTACCTAATTATGTTAAAAAATTACCTACAATCACCAATTTCGGTAAGATTATTTATGTCGCCCTAATAAACAAACGCACATCCACATTTTATCGATGAGGACCCCCCACCCCCCCTAATCGATTTACCGTGTTTTCTCCCACACCCCTCAACAAATAAACTTGAAACTTACCCCATATACTTTAAATAACTTTTTGGACGTAACTTTCGATTTTCATCAAAATCGGTAAAAATTTACGGAATTTATTTGTATAAATATCGAATTTCACAAAAAAAAAATTCCAATTGGAAAGTTCTTGGAAGGAATATGCAGGAATAAAATTTTTCCCAGAAAAAATGTACACGGGCACCGCCTCGACTGTATCACATTTTTTTTTTTGTAAACTCGGCGCGTCGCCAGCGATCTGCTTGTGCGTGTACACTGAACAAAATTTTGCAACACATTCAAAGACACAGAAAAGTCATATGAGTTTATATGACAATTTTAATTACCCAAAAAAATCACTTGGTCTTTTAGTTGCCAAATTAACTATATTTCTGTGCTCAGTGTGCTTGTGCGAAATTTTAGTCAGCGAGCACTAATAAAAAAACTTGTTACGGTCTCACAAGCAATTCTCGAGTATTTTTCTGTGTGTCTTTATACCCTGTACCTATAGGTACAAAGGGTATACTAGATTTGTGCAATGTATGTAACGGACAGAAGGAGGCGTGGCAGACCCCAAGTCCTTTATACCAAAATGCTTATCATAACCTCGGGTAGCGATTGAGCCATGTCCGTCCGTCCGTCCGTCCGTCCGTCCGTCTGTCCGTCCGTATGAACGCCTAGATCTCGGAGACTATAAGAGCTAGAGACACAAAACTTTACCAGCTGGTGCGCATATTTCCTAAGCAGATGAAGTTTGTTGAATCATGTCAATATCTTCCCCCGTTCCTCCGCAATACAGTTTCGCGGTTTTTAGCCACACCGTTTAGTATTTTCATCTGAAATTAACAGAGCGATGCGTTGTAGTTACATGCATCTATGTGTAAAAAATGAACAAAATCGGACAAATACAACAGAAGTTATAGTCAAAAATGTGCAAATTTCACCTCCCCTTGCCAATAAACTGCATCAATATTTGACTCTACGCAATTATGGCTATAAGTGACCTAGAATCATAATTTTTGGTAAGCTCATTCATGTGGCTCTAATGAACAAATCCACATCCAAATTTTATCGATGCGGTCCCCCCACCCCCCGCAATCCATTTACCGTGTTTTCTCCCACAACCCTCAACATACCAACTTGAAACTTACCCCATATACTTTAAATAAATTCTTTGACGTAATATTTGAGTTTCATCAAAATGGGTAAAAATTTAGGGAACTTATAGGTATAAATATCGATTTTCACCAAAAAAAAATAAATTCCAATTGGGAAGTTCTTAGATGGAATATGCAGGAAAAATTTTTTTGACACAAAAGGTACAGGGTATTCCACTGTCGGGCACCGCCTCGACTGTACCACATTTTTTTTTTTGTAAATCTGCTTGTGCGTGTACACTGAACGAAATTTTGCAACACATTCAAGGACACAGAAAAGTCATATGAGTTTATATGACTATTTTAGTTACCCAAAAAAATCACTTGGTCTTTTAGTTGCTAAATTAACTATATTTCTGTGCTCAGTGTGCTTGCGCGAAATTTTCGTCCGCGAGCACTAATAAAAAGTCCCGTTACGGTCGCTCAAGCATCCTCGAGTTGAGCGAAACGCTAAAAAAAAAATTGTTTTTTGTCCGATCGGTCCTATGGAGGATATAGTCAACAGATTTTGATAACACTTTACGCAGTGCATGAGAACTCTATAAATCTTCCGAATGCCTTATATGGTTATATTACAAACGAATTATGCCCTCAAAAGTTTTCTGCTTCGTTCCCTATAGAAGCTATAGGTATATCTAGCTAGTATCATCACTGAAATCTAAGCGTTAATATGGACGAACAGACGTACATGTCATCCTTATACCGAAAATGCGTTGCAAAAATTATACCTTTTAAACCATCATAGAAATTTTCAGGAAATAAATTGAATTGGGGGGAAAAAAAACGTGAGGCTTTAAAATAAGTGTTGCAAAATCTGTAGTGGAAGTTAAAGTTTGTTGCCTATGCAACATCTGCCTTTAAAAAGTAGAATTTCGCGCTTAATATTTTTATCTGAAACTTAACAGATGTATGCGTCATGATCACATGCATCTGTGTGTCAAAAATGAACAAAATCGGACAAATACAACAAAAGTTATAGCCAACAATGTACTAAGTCGATATACATATGTCCGTCCGTCTGCCTGTATGAACGCCTAGATCTCAGAGATGGTAAGAGCTAGAGCAACCAAACTTTCGGTATAGTATCCTACGGAAGACAAGTTTATTTAATTTTTTTGATATCGGGGATATATTATTAATTCTTCCAAAGGGGTGTTTCAGAAGTCCTCCCAGAAGAGTTCGCAAGCACTGTACCAAATTTGATCAAAATCGGCTGACTATATCATATATCTCCCATAGGAACGATGGGTGAAAAAAACGTTTTTGGTTCAAAATGCGTTTTGTTCTTTTTTTGTTGTTTATGAAGATATCGTAACCAAAGGCAGTCAATTGTCTTTTAGAGTTCTTAAGTATATATCCCAAGACGGGAAAAGATAAAACGCAGCCATCGTCATACAGACCAATTAGCCTCCTAACCTGTCTGTCCAAACTGTTTGAAAAAGTCATCCTGTTGCGCATTATCCCACATATCAAAGTGCTCAACATTATACCATCACACCAGTTTGGTTTTAGAGAAAAACATGGAACGATCAAACAGGGCAATCGGATCACATCAGAAATACGCACAGCATTCGAGCAACGGGATTATTGCACGGCAATATTTCTTGACGTCGCACAAGCATTTGATCGAGTATGGCTAGACGGTCTTATGTACAAAATAACAAATCTGCTGCCACAAAATAACGCACAAGCTGCTCGAGTCGTATCTATACAAAAGAGTCTTCGCAGTAAGATGTAACGCAAGTACCTCCCAGAATCAAGTGATCGAAGCTGGAGTGCCCCAAGGCAGTGTTCTCGGACCTGTTCACTACATCCTGTACACGGCGGACATCCCCACAGACTACCAGCTTACGACTTCTACGTTTGCTGATGATACGGCGATTCTTAGTCGCTCCAGATGCCCAGCAAAGGCAACAGCTCAACTGGCCGCCACCCACTATCTGTGGAAAGATGGCTTGAAGATTGGCGCATACCAGTCAACGAACAAAAATGCAAGCAAGTTACGTTTACTCTGAACAAAAAAAAAGGTGCCCTCCCTTGATCTTGAACAACGCACGCATTCCACAAGTTGACGATGTAACGTACCTGGGCGTTCACCTAGACAGGCGGCTCACCTGGCGAAAGCACATAGAAGCCAGGAAGACGCATCTGAAACTCAAGGCAAGTAGCCTTCACTGGCTTATAAACGCTCGCTCTTCCCTTAGCCTGGACTATAAAGTCCTTCTGTATAACTCCGTGCTGAAACCAATTTGGACATATGGTTCCGAGTTATGGGGCAACGCAAGCAGATCCAACATTGAAATTATCACACAGTCCAAAATCTTGAGAACAATCACGGGGGCACCGTTGTATCTCCGGAACGAGGATATTCACAGATATCAATCTAGTAAAAGAAGAGATTTCCGAAAAACAGCAAAAACATAAAATCAAGCTCGCCTCTCATCAAAACCGTCTTGCAAGATCTCTAACCCGAGTTTGCAGCCACAGCCGACTGCAGCGCAACGACCTTCCAGCCCAGCGACATATTTCTTAGGGCCTTGGAACAACAACACAATTCAATTTTCAATTGTAAAGTAAATTAGAATAAGATTTGATTAATTATTGTTAGTCCCTTATGGAAAAAGTGGAGATTCAATAAATAAATAAATAATTAAAAAAAAAAAAAAAGAAGTAATATATCGGACTTTGTTGCAATTAGTGGTACAGGGTATTCCTGTTATTCATATAACCTTCAGTAAAAACAGTTCTTAGGGACTACTTTTTGAGGTCAGCGTGTTTTTGTAAATATAATTTTAAACGATTTTTGCATAATATCCATGAAAATCCAAACTCCTAATAAAATATTTTCTGCAGACTATGGTAAGTCTATTGCGGGCGTTAAGTGGAGGATGCTCCGCTTTCTTACGCTATCTTATTTATACATAAACTCGTTATTTTTGTATTTAAAATTTGAAACAATGCATTTAGTTATCTATTTTATATTTAAAAGACGCTGACATAAGTGCAGATATATTACCATAAGCTCAAAAATTATTTATTTTAAACAAAAAATATTTCTTTCATTTACCGAACTTTAACCAAATTCATGGTTACAGTTTTAGTTTTTATGGCTAAAAAAAAAAAAAAAAATATTAATGTCGTAGATAATTGTAATATTGTATTTTAGAAGCGCGAGAGTGGCAAAAGTATACATAAGGACACCTGAGTTGGTATAGTGTTGTCCTCAAAACTTAACGTAGTGACGTCTTGAGATCAAGGTTCCATTCCCAGTCGGGGCAAATTTTATTTAAATCGATATTTTGTTTGTTTTCAATTGGCTTGTTACTATAATTATTGATTAACAATATATAGTATATTTAATTTTTCAACAATATTAAATGGAAGATTAATTATTTTTTTTTGGTAAATGAAACCTAAAGTATTTCCCTTTTGAAGGATTTTTATGCTTAGTGTTGCAAAATAAAATAGATTTTAAGTGGCTTTTAAGTCATTTTGCATAAAGCTATATGAACCCAAAACCCATTGAGGGTATTAAAGGGTATTAAAGATTTGTACAATGTATATAACAGTCAGACAAATAGGCAATCATTTTATTGCAAAAAAAAAATTATATTTCGCTTTAACTAAATGCCAAAAAATTAATATTAAGGCATTTCCACTGACGATTTCCACATGCCGGGAAGACCCATGAACTGAAAAGTTATATTCTATGCTTTCCATACCATTTTATGAATGAGAAATTTTTGTAGAACAATTCCTAACAAAGGAAATTGAAAGTCTTAATACTATTACATACATATACATTATTTTGTCTACACTATTGTTCAGTTAGTTACTAGTGCTACAACTTTTTGTTTTGTTTTATTAAAAAAAAAAAATATGTCGTCGACTGTACGAAATTACGTACTTTTAATCATGTAGGGGGTCCTAAATGTAATTGAACACCGCGTTCAGCGAGCGCATCAGGGGTCTGATGGCGGTATCTCTGCTCTGCAGTACCGTTACGGTTTACGTCTGGCGGCAGCAAATTAAGCAAGAAAATTAAGAGACATGCTGGTTTTAATCGAAATCCGATATTTTGTAGCTTCCTTAGGCTGACAGTATTCTGCATGGTAATTAGATCACGCTTCATTTGAATCAGGCGCTCCTAAATGTCCAGTATACTAGCTACATACCTCATCGCCACATTCGTAGCCCATACTATCTTGACATTCTGGTAAGAAGAATGGAGAAACGGCAACTAGCATTGAATATAATAAAAAAAGGGCAAGCAAATAAAAAAGGAAGACAAATAACAAACATTTTTATTTTAATACCGACACTTAATATAAACTTGATGGAGCCACAAAATCACGCTTCATTTATCGGAGCACCGACTGCCACGTCTGCACACACCCCAGCTCGCTAACACCAAGAACTACCAGCTGAGCACACTCCTTCCTGGCAAAGTCGTGCACTTGTTGATTTTTATTAAATGGTGTAATAAAATAACAGTTAAGTTGTAACTTTGAGTGGAGCACAGAGAAAAAATGCTTGCACCACCAACACATGCAAACCCGACCGAAGGCAACGCAATGGAAATGGAAAAAAAAGGGACAGAGCCGCGGCTATGAGATGAGCAGGGCGGCACATGTAGAAATAGTAAAAGTTCATGAATGAAATCTAGAATGGATGAATAAATATTTTATGTTTTGCTTGCAAGTACTCTTTGGTCCTTGTGCCTCTTTCTCGGCGTGGTTGGAAAGTGTTTTCTTGCCACACTGTCACTTCCTACTCTTGTCTCTCTTTCAACTAGCAAAACATAAGGTATAGAAAAACGTAAACACATAAGCGGTCAGCGAGCGGAGCATAAAAGAATAATAATAAAATAAAGTAACAAGAATAACTAAAATATGTAATAAAGCGCATAAATTATTATGCTGGCATGATTTTTTATGTGCCACTTGTTAGACGCATTCTGGACAGCCACAAGATTAAAGATTAGACATTGGAAGTAAAAAGATTGAATTCAAGTCCAAAAAATCAAGGAATTAAAGTTAGTTGATGCTCGACCGTACCCGAATCTGAGTACCGAATGTACTGAAAACGTCGTATTGAATTGCAACCAAAAATGAAGGTTTTTTTTAGTATTAGGGACATTAACATTCGTAACCCGAATCTCAATCCTAAGCCTTTAGGTGTGCTTCCCCACCCACTATGTAGCATGCCAAGCGTTGCCCCACCGTGGAATACTCTGTAACTTCAAATATCGATATATAGAGTGAGAGAACCTTTTTATACCCTGTACCGTATGGTACAAAGGGTATATTGTGTTTGTGCAAGCCGAAAATGTATGTAACGTACAGAAGGAGAAGTCGGAGACGCCCCAAAGTTACCTAAAGTATGATCAGAGTGACTAGAGAAGTCGATATACCCATGTCCGTCTGTCCGTCTGTCCGTATGAACGCCTAGATCTCAGAGATGGTAAGAGCTAGAGCAACCAAACTTTCAGATAAGATCCCTTATTAATCCATAGGAGACAAGTTTATTTTATTTTTTTGATATCGGGACTACATTATATAGCTCCCATAGGGGTGTTTCAGAGGACCTCGAAAAAAGCAAAAGTTTTAGATGGATAATTCGTTTGTTTATGAAGATATCATAACCAAATTTGGCAATCGGTAGTTTTTTAGAAACTCCCAGCACTGTACCAAATTTTATCAAAATCGGTTGACTATATCATATAGGTCCCATAGGATCGATCGGTCGAAAATTTGTTTTTTGTACAAAATGTGTGTTTCGTTTGTTTGTGAAGATATTTTAACCAAATTTGGCATTAAGAAGTTTTTTAGAGTTCCCAAACACTATACCAAATTTGATCTAAATCGGTTGACTATATCATATAGCTCCCATAGGACCAATCGGTCAAAAAATCGTGTTTTGTACAAAATTCGTTGTGTTTCGTTTATTTCTAAAGATATTGTAACCAAATTTGGCATTCAGAAGTTTTTTGGAGATGTTCAACACTGTACCAAATTTTATCAAAATCGGTTGACTATATTATATAGCTCCCATAGGGCCAATCGGTCAAAAAAACGCTTTTTGTACAAAATTTGTTGTGTTTCGTTTGTTTGTGAAGATATTGTAACCAAATTTGGCATTCAGAAGTTTTTTAGAGATTTTCAACACTGTACCAAATTTTATCAAAATCGGTTGACTATATCATATAGCTTCCATAGGACCAATCGGTCAAAAAAACGTTTTTTGCACAAAATTCGTTGTGTTTGGTTTGTTTGTGAAGATATTGTAACCAAATTTGGCATTCAGAAGTTTTTTAAAGATCTTCAATACTGTACCAAATTTTATCAAAATCGGTTGACTATATCATATAGCTCCCATAGGGCCAATCGGTCAAAAAAACGCTTTTTGATTAAAAATTCGTCTGTTTTTGGTTGTTTATGAAGGTATCATAATCTAATTTGGCAATCAAATGTCTTTTGGTGTTCGTAAGCAATTTAACGGATTTTATTGCAAGCAGTGGTACAAGGTATCCCAAAGTCGTCCGCGCCCGACTTTAACGTACGCCATCTTTTATACCCTGTACCGTATGGTACAAAGTGTATATTAAGTTTGTGCCAGCCGAAAATGCATGTAACATACAGAAGGAGACGTCGGAGACCCCCAAAGTTACCTAAAGTATGATCAGGGTGACTAGAGAAGTCGATATACCCATGTCCCCATGTCCGTCTGTCTGTCAGACTGTCTGTATGAACGCCTAGATCTCAGAGATGGTAAGAGCTAGGTCAACGAAATTTTCAGATTAGATGCGTTATTATGTCAGGGGAGACAAGTTCATTTTATATGTTTTATATCGGCGATATAATATAGCTCCCATAGGGGTGTTTCAGAGGACCTCGAAAAACCCTAAAAGTTTACGATAAATAATTCGTTTATTTATGAAGATATCGTAACCAAATGTAGCACTCGGAAGTTTTTTAGGGTTCCCAATCACTGTACAAAATTTGATCAAAATCAAAATCATAGGGCCGATCGGTCAAAAAAACATTTTTTGTACAAAATTTCTTCGATTTTTTATGAAGATATCGTAACCAAATTCGGCACTTGGAAGTTTTTTAAAGTACCCAAGCACTGTACCTAATTTGATCAAAATCTGTTGATTATATCATATAGCTCCCATAGCACCGATCTGGCAAAAAAACGTTTTTTGACCAAAATTCGTTGTGTTTTGTTTGTTTCTAAAGATATCATAACCAAATTTGGTGTTCGTCAGTTTTTTAGGGTTACCCAGCGTTGTATCAAGTTTGATCAAAATCGGTAGACTATATCATATAGCTCCCATTAGTTTGTTTATAAAAATATCGTAATCAAATTTGCAACGAAGTATCTTTTGGAGCTCGTTAGTAATATATCGGACTTGATTGCAATGTGGTGGTACAGGGTATCCTAAAGTCATCAGCGCCCGACTTTAACGTACGCCATCTTTTTCAACAAAAGTTCAAATTCAGGTCAGTTTATAAGAGGCGTGATCTGATATTGGTACATTATTGTCAAATCTTTTGAAATTTGCATTTGATCATGATGCATGATGCAAACGGGCGCGCGGAGGTGGCCATACCGAACCGGTCTTTAAGTTTGCTAATTTTCATAAAAAAACAAAAAAACATAGACGTCGCGACGTTGATTAATGGTAACTTGTTATATATACAGCAGAATGTAGATCAAGAGGAGTGTATGAAGTTGATTGGAAGGTAGGAGTCTTCAATACAACGCATTATATGCCGGTTAAGCTAATGCTTAGTCGAGCAGAGGTACATGTTCTTTCACCTTCAACCCATTTTCCTATTTGTCGCCCTGCCCAAACTAGGAGAGGCCATGCCCAAGGCACCTCGGCTGCTGAATCTGATTCGCCATAGTCGACGTTGTGTTCTAAACTTAAGAACATGTCCAGATCTAGTTGTCGGAAGCAGCGACTTTCAACTTTACGTAGCTCAATTTTGCCTCAACGAATGTGCACCCATAAGACCCTTTATACACACACATTTATACGAATGTATTAGGCAACGTACGTATTCTGGAGGAGCTAGGTGTACATGTGGATAACTGTACCTATGCGCCCAAAGACGATGCTTTGCCTTTGCTTCTATGCCATAACTAATACTGGAGGCAATAGCAAAAGCATTGGATGTCGCATCAGCAATTTCTGGCCCCTGTCCCCGTTACCAGCCGCGACCGTTCAAAAAGCTACGCCAACCCGTTCGCTCATTCGACCAGTAACCTTTTGATGTTCGTATGTTTGGATGTATGTTTTTATGTGTATGTGTTTGTGTGTACTTCTGGCTGGACTAGAGTGCCTGACTACGGTACGGCAACTGAAAAGACGAGCCGGGATGAATATTTCCGCCGAGTGCTTCACAAATGCAGAGCAGCTACAATTCCTTTTGGTCATCTCTTAGTCGTCAGCTTCGTCGTCGTCGCCGTCGTTGCCGTTGCTGTAGTTATGGGTATACTTCTAGTGTTGGGGCTGTGGAGGAATGTGTGTATGCGACCGATGCCTGCTGCCCATCGAGGCAGTGGCATTTGTTGTCGCTAACATTGATGCCAACTTATCCTCGAGAGCTGAGCAACGAACATTGCCAACGCCAACGCCAGATTCGCACCGCAATGCCTTGGCACAACAACTAAGCAACCGACAGACCGGCCGACCTTCTTTCCAGCACACTGTCGCTGTCCGTTGCGGCAACGACAGTTCGTTGGCATACACAACTAGCGGCGGCAGCCCGTTCCACTTTTGTGCCACTGGCCGCGTGTCCATCATGCTGCTTTTGCTGCCACCGCATCCATCGCCCAACCACCTGACACCAAAAGCAACTCGATCGATAATTTCCATAGTTGACCACTGCTGTGTATGCGAATTTAGATGCGAACATTTACACAAACATCCCAGGATACAAACGTCTCTGTGTGTGTGATTGTATATCCATATATATGTACGCACATACTCGGACATCGCATACGACGCAAGAAGCAAAGGACTTGCATGCAGCAAGATGGTGTACCATAGATGAGTATGCGAAGGAAGCCCAAGGAAGCGAACCGAAAGCGAACAGCAAGAACCTCCAGACTGTTCTGTAAAATGTTGTTTGCATACGGCCTGCTACACCGGGGGAGACGGTGACTACAGCTACGACTACGACCACGACACCGACGATGCTGATGCTGATGCTGACGAAGGGTTAGGTAAGGCTGGGGTAGTCGTTGCTCCAGAGTGGCATATAATGGTGGCTGTGCGGGCTACGTACGAACCAGGCTAGGTCACGTTTCGTTGCGTTGCCGTCGCCGATGCCGCGGCTAAAGTTGAAGCAAGCTATGTAGCTGAGGTCAAAACCGAAGCAGTAGCAGTAGTAGAAGTAGTAGTAGAGGTAGCAGCAGTTCCAGATGTGGATGTGGATGTAGAAGTACGAGTATAAGCAATAGTAGATATGGAAGTAGAAATAGTAGAAGAACTAGAAGCAGTGACGCGAGTCGAAGGGTCTGTGAAATTTCGACTTTTGAGCAGTTGTTATGGCAGCTAGCGCATAAAGCGTCCCGGTTAGCTGGAATATGAGTGTGAGTGAGTATATGTGTGCGTGTCCTAGTGGGTGGCTAAATTAATACACAAACACATGTTGAAATGGAGAGCTAGGGTCAGAAGACAGTCTGTGGCTACAAAAATTCTCTACGGCTGTATATACAAAAGTTCGTTTATTTCACGAATTCAGTCGACGACGTAGTTGACCAAGTCCAAGAGAGTGGACAACTTGGGTCCACCACTGTCCCGTGCTTTACTTTACCATTCTGTATATGGGGTAGTGGTAGTTGGCATTTGCATATGAATGTTGTACTTACAAATACATACTTGTACATAATAGCAGTGGTAGGAATCGCATTATTATTGTCTCAAATTTAAAGATAAATCGTAGTCATATATTTTAATTTTAATACATATCCTTAATGGAACACGTGGATATTTATGTTGTAACGAATAAAATAATTAATTGCGGTGGTGTTTTAAGAGTTGTTTGCCTTTTACATTGTTATTGTGTAATTTGTTTCATTTAGCTACATACAAATGTACATATAAGTATATATAAGTATCATTTTGATGGCTACATCATTGTTTCTTATTGTGGAGGATACCAATGCATTGGTATTTAACCAATTTCCAATATTGTTATATTATCGTATTGTCACTATCTAAAAACATTAGACAATCTTTGAACAGTTTTTGTCCATGGTAAAGGTTGCCAGTTGCCAGCCAATGACGCTAAGGCAACTGACCCATCCATATGCATATGCGCACCAACAGTGCAGACAAAACATATGGAGAGGTTTGTATATACGAGTATTCCTCACAATAAACTTGCGATACAGTGGCCGGTACTCAAGACTTAGTATCTAATGCATAACAACGACAACTTCGTATTGAAGGAGCAAACAGAAGTAGCAGAACCAGAGGCAGCAGCAGCAGCAACAGCGACAACAGTTGCAACAAAGAGGATAAAGTAGAAGCAATAGACGTGTTCCTTGTCGGTTACTCGGCTGAATGCTTCTAAATCAAGGTGGTTGCATGTCCGCCCATCAGCCCACATGCAAAACTTGGTAAGTGTTCCAAAAACTCTCAGTGTGGACATATAAGCGTGTGTGTGCCTTACGCACTTGCAGAAATATGCATTTTGTATATAAATTTCCAAAAAGTAGAAAATACATAGATAAATTTACCAAATTGTATATATGTATGTACGCAACCGTGAATGCATCTCCAAAAATGAATATGCGTGTGTGCTGGTTATAATAGATTTGAAAATGTGTATATATGTACATATGTATGTACATGTACATACACACATATATATTTATATATATTTCTACGCCCCTATCTTCCAGAAGTTGCGCCTGCGTGCGTGTAAATTTGGGAGCGCTTTTTATAGTTTTTTTTTATTGTATATTCGTGCCTTGCAAGTCAGAATACCAGAATATTCATTAAATTTCAGTCGAATTAAGTACTTAAGACGAGAGCTAGCCAAGAAAATTGTCTTGTATTCGGATTGGGCATCCAGTAGTGCATCCACTACCTCTGGGCGCCGCAAAATTCAATAGATTAAACATAAACTGCGCAGAAGTGCGTTTAAATAAATGTATCTTAGTATTCATATATACTCTTATATATCGTATATTTTATATATAGTACATACGTTTAGCGACTTTAATATATGTATTGCATTGTGGTTGCATTGTGGTTGCATTCAAATAACCATTTATGTTCACACATGAAAAGGATTGGCCGTGTCTACGTCTATATGTATGCTCGTATCCGATGCAGTAATGCAAGAGCAAGCGAGAAGAACAATATAAAGATGCAGATTTTAATTTATAAATCTTTGCAAGCAACTTTACTTTGCATTCTATGGAGGCAAACTTAATGTTGATTAGTATGGATACATGACATAAGACATTCAACGTGCGGTAGATGTGTATAGAAATTCCTATTTTATGCAATTTATATAATGTATTGCACATGAAGAAAATGTAATACCTTAAAGGAACAATTAATTGCATTTATTTAAATGCAAACGAAGTAACTTTAAACCTAGCCGCTTACGACTCATATTTACGTATACTTTCTTGTTTACGGATTATGTTCACTTCAACTATAGAATTCCAAAGTTCAACAAAAAAAAAACTCCAATATCCACAACTAATTATTGAGAATATCGCTTACCGCACAATAATCTTTTTTTTATAGTAATATTCCCAAATATGTGTGATGTTTACTATATGCTGCTAGCTTTTAAAATTTTAAGTAAGGTTTAGGTAGCGTTTTTGACAGGATCTATCGGGCATTCCAACCATAGTTTCAGACTTAAACGAAAAGCAACAAGTGGCCGGTTATGTCAAAACACGTCGACAATAATGTACCCTGTACTTCCCTTAATATTCACATTGTTCGTTTGATTTTTTTTAACGCGTCTTGAGGCATGTCTTCAAAACATTTATATTATTGTTCGAGAAAATATTTCGTGGAAAATAATAAAAATTGTTGAGAAGGCCGGGGTTATTGGTTAGATTGGTCATACTTTGTTTTCCCTTATTAGGGTCTACAGTTTTTCATAAAAAATTTTAGGCGTTCAAAATTAATAATCAATATTTGACTACACGTAATTATCAAGAGCACTTGAAAGTATCCCTATATACTTTCAATAACCAAAATTGGGGTAAGTTCACGGATCTTATAGGTATTAACATCGTTCTGCAACAAAAAAATATATATGTACATATCATATATGTATAGTAACATATCCATACCACAACCACACATTGTATTTGTTCAATTTTGTTTATTTTTGACACAGAGATGCATGTAATCGTGACGCATGCCTCCGTTAAGTTTGAGATAAAAATAATAAAGGGGGTAAGATAATGACATAATTCAACTGACTTCATCTGCTCAGGAACTATGCGCACCATCTGGTAAACTTTCGTGTCTCTAGCTTGAGAGAGAGTTTCTCCTAAAGGCCTATACGCAGAACGAAATATTTCGCACGGAATCACAAAACTTCATATAAAAAAAAATATCCCAAATGGGATATCCCATATCCGAAATATTTCGTGCTGCGTATAGGCCTTAAGCGTAAAAAGGCAAATGTACGTGCCACTGAGCCAAATCTAATCGTTTCTTCCAACTTAGGAAGGTTGGATTCGCCCTTAACTCCTATCCGTCGCAGCTGATATCATTTGTAACTCCGGTCCCAGTTTCGTCCGCCGTTGCTGAGGATTCAACTGCCCTGGAAGATAACCGCACAGCTACCCTTGCTGTGATTTCTACCTCGGCCACTGTTCTGAGTGGTGTACCTGCTTCTTTTGCTCCATCTATTGTGAGTAACTTTTCTACTTTGAAGCATTCGTCTCCATACTAATGCCCTCCGCTTCTAAAGACGTTATCAAGCAGTTCATTTGCGATTAGCTTAATGTAACTTCTCCAAATGATATCGATGTATTTCAATTTAATTTTAAGTAAATAAGTGTTTCTGATTCTATGTTTTTTTCCATACTGAATCCTTCTCTTTGGCCTACTCATACTCGTACACTAGTTTACTAAAAAACCTATAAACACTTTAGCCTCCGATGTTGCACCCTCCGTTCCTGTAGATAACTGTATTCCAAGAAACTAATTACAAACCTTACCATTCAATATCACAATATTCGCCTACCTTGCCTGGACTCGTTCGGTGATCAGCATGACTTTATACTAGATTAACAACAACCTACTCAGTCAACCCTAATAGCATTAACCTTAACTATCGTTTTAATCTTTCTAACTCAAACCTTATTGCTATTCCACACATCTTATTAGAAACCGACGTTTTACAATCTCTTATGTCCATAAAATCTTCCTTCTCTCCTGGCCCTGATGCTATTCCTAGTTGTGTTCTAAAGCATTGTGCCGACTCCCTTTCCACGCCATTATCCGTTCTTCTACGTACTTCTTTAAAATGTTCCTATCTTCAAGCCATCTGGAAAAAATCCTTCATTATCAATATTCTAAAAAAAAAGGTTCAAAGTCTAATATTCAGAACTGCCTAGGTATTGCCAAGCTTTCATCAATTTCAAATGTTTTTGGTGGATCGTCACTTCACAATTGCAACACTACTGTCGCTTTTTAATATCTGACTCCCAACACGGGTTTGTAAAACGTCGGTCCACCTCTACCATCCTTTTAGAACTTTCTTCTCTTATTAACAATGGTTTTATTAACAAAATGCAAACTGATGTCATTAATACTGACTTCAGTAAAAGGCATTTGACTCAGTAAACCACAGTCTTCTTCTAGTTAAAGTGTCGCGTTTAGGGTTTCCGTCTTGTCTTTTAAAGTTGATCTCATCCTATTTATCTGATTGTGTGCAGAAGGTAGTTTTTAAAGGCTGCGAATTTAAAGTAATTAATGTCACGTCAGGGGTACCCCAAGGCAGCCATCTGGGTCCCCTACTTTTTATCTTATTCATTAATAATCTTCTACAAGTTATCCGCTCTTCTCGCATTCTTACATATGCGGATGATGCAAAAAATTTTTTTCTCCTACTCCTACAATAATAATGAATATGGCGTACGTTAAAGTCGGGTGCGAACGAATTTGGGATACATACATATATATATATATATATATATAGAGATATATATGGTTTTATTAACAAAATGTCCTTACGCCCAGCGGTTTTAAGCTATACTGTGTAACGTGGTTCAAATAAACAACACCAAATATACTTTTGTTAATTTGACCTTCCACACGCTCGCATTCGAATTTCCGTGTTTTCTCCCGAGAACCTCCACATATGCCTTTACAACATATATTCTAGACAGAGTCGAAAGTTAAGCACTTGAGATTCTTTCCGGTCTCTGTTATTAGTCCGGACAGTTTTTTCAAAAGACAGTTTTTCCAAAATTATTTTAAACATTCATATTCGTTGGTTTTTATTTTACCTACTAGATTTTGATGACCACCTATTATCAATTCGTTTCCAATAACCTTCTTTCTTACGTGGCTTGTGATTGAAAATATTTAATTTTTAATTAATTTATGTATAAATAATTATACAATGACAAAAATACATTACCTTAAAGTGGGCATTCTTAAAATGTGCGATTCATTTGAATTCATCCGTGTAACAATTAAATTCGTTTTCCTTTTGGCTAGCCCGTTATCCGGTTGCGGTCTAATGAATACCGATTCGCTATAACCTTTTCCTCGGTCACACCTTCTTCCGTTAAACCAAAGTAAGAGATTGTTAAGTTCGCCATTTCTTCCAATTAGGTAGTCACGACAAACGCCTTAAGGACTAAATAGCTTACGGAGTACTTTTCTTTGAAACACTTCAAAAAGCAGACTGCGCGTTGCCTATGCATTGGCATAAATAACATGTGAGCCATACCTTTCAAAATATCCCAACTATATTTATGCCTGAACCCTGCCTACTTATCAAAAAAAAATAAAAAATTTGTGACTGTTAAGGTTTAAATTTGTAAATTTCACATTACAGATTGTAACTTAAAAAAAATGTGTGTAATACAGTGACAGTGTAATACTCTGTACCTCTTTTCTCGAAAAAATTGTATTCCTGCATATTCCTTCTAAGAACTTTCCAATTGGAATTTATTTTTTTTGGTGAAATTCGATATTTATACCAAAAAAATCCGTAAATTTTTACCGAATTTGATGAAAATCGAAAGTTACGTCAGAAAAGTTATTTAAAGTATATGGGGTAAGTTTCAAGTTGATAGGTTGAAGGGCGTAGAAGAAAACACGGTAAATCGATTGCGTGGGGCGGGGGGTATCGATAAAATTCGGATGTGCGTTTGTTTATTAGGAACACATGAATAATCTTACCAAAATTTGTGATTGTAGGTAATTTTTTACCATAATTACGTAAAGTCAAACATAGACTTAGTTTATTGGCTGTCCACAAAAATCCATTGTGGGGAAAATGTCGACGATGTACGACGCGTCGTACAGGCCAATAAGTATGCTATCGTGCATGTCAAAATTATTTGAAAAGCTGCTCTTGATACGCTTCGACCCTCATCTGAGAACTCACAACTTAATTCCAGCTCATCAATTTGGTTTTTGAGCAAGCCATGGAACTATGCACTGCAATATTCCTCGATGTTGCTCAAGCATTCGAACGAGTTTGGCTTGACGGCCTCATGTAAAAAATCAAATTGTTGCTCCCTGGGAATACTCACAAGCTTTTTGAGTCATACCTATACAACAGAGTATTCTCAGTGAGATGCAACGCTACAACGTCGGACGATTATGTCATAATCCAACATTATATGTCTTGTAAACTGAACACATTCCAACAAGCCTGCGTCTGACAACCTCAACATTTGCCGACGATACTGTGATTCTTAGTCGTTCCAAATGCCCAATGCAAGCAACCGCAAATCTTTCTGTTCACCTGGAGGCCATAGAGATTGGCGTATCCAAGTAAATGAACTAAAATGCAAACAAGTAACGTTCACTCTAAACAGACGAACTTGCCCGCCTTTGGTACTGAACAATACGCAAATTCCACAAGCTGATTAAGTAACTTTTCTTGGCGTCCACCTCGATAGGCTACTTACTTGGCGAAAGCATATTGAGGCCAAGCAAATTCATTTAAAACTAAAAGCTTGCAGTCTCCATTGGTTATTATGTTTTCGATCTCCCCTTTGTCTATAAAGCCAATCTGGACCTATGGCTCTCAGCTATGAGGGAACGCAAGCAGCAGCAACATAGACACCATACAGCGAGCACAATCCAATATCTTGAGAACTATCACTGGGGCACCATGGCACCATTCGAATATTCTATCCGTTAAAGATGAAATAGCGCAGCAAAAGGCGAACAACAACATTAAACTCTCGACGCATCCAAACCATCTGGCAAGAAGCTTAACCAGAGTTAGTAGCCGTACCCGGCGAAATGATCTTCCTACCCAGCAATAAATCCTCAGGGCCCTGCAAACCAAATACAGTCACGCTAGACTGTTAGTTAAGTTATTATAATAAATTATTATTATTATTAATAAGATTTGATCACTTATTGTTAGTCTCTACTCGAGAAAATGCAATAAATAAAGTATATACATATGTATGTAAAAAAAATTTAAAAAATTACAATCTGTTGAGATTAACAATAAGTAATTGGTGTGGGGGGTTCGGAATTAAAATATCCCTTCCCTTTGCAAGAGCACATTTTTTTAAGCTACGATTAAGAGAGGATCAAAGAGAGGCGCATAGAGATGCAAAGCCATTGCAGAGATCGCGCTTATGATAAGCGATAATGCGCTCAGAGCGAGTTAAGCGCTTTGATAGCGCCGTTAGCGAGCGAGCTTTAACAACAGTTATTATTGTATGTTCATATGCTTACCTTAAGTAATTATGTATAAAACATGTAAAATCACGCCACTCAGTTTGAAGTCTATTAGCGTAAGCCCATGAAGGCACACGTACATGTTGTGCGTATAATAATTGTAACGCGTTTTTGAAATCTAACCTAATTAAGTACTTATAATCAAATTAAAACTCGGGTGTTTATATATTATTGTCTTGAACTAAATTGGTCCATTGGGATCAGCGCGCCTTCGTCGATCCCCTCAAAGTCGCTGCGGATGGTAAATCACACCGACAGCCGCATCATATTACCGGGCAGTTTGGGGCTCCGTCGTTTTCGCAGCCGTTTATCCAACATATTTTTGGTGCCTCCTGTGAGGATTGACTCTTCGACTGGATTGCCGATTTGCAGTTCTGTGGACGTATTTTAACTGGATTTTTGGGTCATATTGCCGGGCGTGCTACCTAACCTCAAACGCAAGGTGAAGGCAATTTGACATTATCGTGTTATAAGGTGTTTTAATAGTTTGTTGATTGGCCAGCTTTTAAAGAAGTTTTCGAATCTCATGTACATAAATGCGGATATAGGATATAGAGCACCTAACTCTGATTGAGTCTAATTATCAAGTGGCATGGAAAATGCTTATCAATTTGTACGACAACAAGCGAGTGTTGTTTCATCATTATATGGATGTGTTTCAGTTCAATATGGCGACCCTGGGTCATTGAAGCGGTTTTTAAAAATCTGTCGCGCATGTGTGAACTCCTTAGTGAAAGTCGGGGTTGATCTTACACAACAGAATCAGATCTTGGTTTACTACATGGCAAAGAAGTTGCCTAGTAAGCTAAGAGTGTATTGGGAGTAATCATTGTCATCTACGCAAAATTTACCAACGTTTGAGGAACTGTGTAAATATCTCGATGCCCTATATAGAACAATGATTACGTCATTGTCTAGTGGTGTTTTATCGGCATCGACTAATCAACGGTCAGTTACACAGCAGGGCGCATGTGGCTCACGTGGCGTACTGCTCCAGTGACGTCAAATCTTCATTCGTTACTCGTGAGGCGAGTGTTTGTGCAGTATGTGGCAAAGATGATCATCCTGTACGGAATTGTGCGAAAACATCGCAGGTTGTGGACATTTTACTTGGCAGCAATATCTACGATGAGCTCATGATGAGTGAAATGTATCGAGGACCAGCAGGTTCTCCCATCGCACAAAATACACATTTGGGCTATATTGTATCCGGGAAAATAATGGAACGACAGTCAACCATCTCAGCTCACACTGTGACGATAGCAAGGAATAATGCCGCTGAGGAGCTGGGTAATTTGCTACGCAAATTTTGGGAGATAGAGCAGTTGGAAGAGACAATCACTGGTCTATAGGAAATAGAAGCGTGGTGTGAAGATTTCCCAAACCCACCAGCGTATGGCTTCAGGCAAATATCTGGTTCGACTACCATTTTTATCTTATCAGGATCCAACAATGGTGATAGGCGCATCTTATGATTCGGCGCTAAAACGGTTGTGTCACCTGAATCGGCGTCTACGTGCTGACGAAAAGCTCAGAGATGTGTACTCTAAAACTCTCATTGAGTATTTGGAATTGGGGCAAATGCAGCGAGTATTGCCTCATGATATTGGCCATGCTCAACAAGGCGCATTGGGGGGAGTCACACATTGTTATCTCCCGCATCATCCTGTCATCAAGGTGACGTTATCAACTACGAAAGTCCGAGTGGTGTTCGATGGCTCGATGAAAACGAGCAATGGAAAGTCGCTAAATGATGTTTTGGCGACAGGGCCGAAGCTGCATGTGGAACTACCTGGCGTGCTTCTCAATTGGCGTGCGCATAAAATTGTGTTTTTAGCGGACGTAGAGAAGATGTATCGGTGATATATCGACGTGCACGAGGAGGATTCACATTATCAGCGCATATTGTGGAGAACTGATCAAAATAACATATAGAAGAATATCGATGTTCTACAGTAATGTTTGGAACAAGCTCAGCGTCATACCTTGCCATACGAGCTATGCAACAATTAGCGGTGGATGAAGCAAAACATTTTCCACTAGCTGTGAACGTCATTCAAAAGCAAATGTATGTGGATGACATTCTATCAGGAGCAGATAGCTTAATTGAGGCAGAGAAAACTCAACGACAAGTTATTGGTATGCTGAAAAGAGGAACTTTTGAACTACGCAAATGGGCCAGCAATTGCCCAGAGTTACTGACAAAAATACCTCTGGAACATCGCGAGTCAAAAGATCTGTTGGGTTTTCAAACTGGCGAAATGATACGCACGCTGGGTCTATATTGGAGCCCAGGTGAGGACGAGTTTCGATATAAAATAAATTTTGATTTGCCTACAGGTACGCCCACCAAAAGGATTATATTGTCAACCATTCCAAGGCTGTTCGACCCATTGGGCTGGCTGAGCCCAGTTATTATAACTGCGAAGTGCCTGATGCAGCAGTTATGGAAGGCAAATCTTGATTGGGATTCGTACGTACCTTTGCCAATTCAAAGAGAGTGGAAACGGTTTATTGATGATCTACCTGGCATCGGAGACGTGTGTATACCACGTTATATTGAGGGGCTGAAGCCTAACTGTGAGGCTCAGCTATATATATTTTGTGATGCCTCTACACGTGCCTACGGCGCGGCTGCATATCTACGTGTGTTTGTGGAAGAAAACAACTATAATACTGAGTTACTATTGGCGAAATCAAAAGTATGCCCAATCAAACCACAACTTACTATACCTAGAGCTGAATTATGTGCTGCAGCTAAAATGTTTAAGTCTCTGAAAAATAATTTGAAGATAGCCGGGCAGAAGGCCATCGCAGCCACCGCTCTTAGTCCTTAAGCTAGTTTATAATTTGTAATTATAAGATAGCTGTTTGTAAATAAATAAAAATAAAAAAATTTGAAGATAAATGTTAACTTTTCTGAAACTGTTTTTTGGTCAGATTCAATGATTACGCTATGCTGGATACGCGGTGGCGCATTTAAGTGGAAGCCGTTTGTCGCAAACCGTATCAAGACGATTTTGGAGATAACTGCGGCGCATCAATGGCGCCACGTTTTATCAGAGGATAACCCTGCCGACTACCTGAGTCGTGGGGTCAGCATGGAAAAGTTAGCAGCGTGCAAATTATGGTGGCAAGGGCCGCGTTGAAAGGTTCACAGCAGGAATGGCCTGCCATGGCTATCGATCAACAAATGACAGCTGCAGTGAGCAGCGAAATGAGTAGCGTCAGCAATCACGCGGTTACAATCAAGGAGATATCGGAACCATCGTTATTGGAACGATATTCGTCATATTCACGGCTATTACGAATTATGGCTTATGTGCGGCGGTTTGTTGGAAACTGTCGCGTAGCAAAATCTGATCGGAATATAGACTGACTTACGGCTAGCGAGTTAGATGCAAGCCTCACATGCATAGTGAGAATGGTGCAAGCTGACTTTTTTACAGCAGAGTGGAAGCTTCTGTCTGCTGGCAAGACCGTAAGCAAGGAGAGTACATTGGTGCCGTTAAATCCATATTTTGACGCTGAGGAGCAAGTTATACGGCTTGAAGGTAGATTTCGTGACGCCTTACTACCTATAAGGGAAAATCATCCTTACATTTTACCATATAGGCACCATTTTACGACGCTTGTGGTTTAGTATAGCCACATCAACACATTACATGGTGGAACAGCGCTTACGCTTCATTGTATAAGGAAGCGTTTTTGGACTGTAAATGGTAGGAATACTGTGCGACGTGTAACTCATCAATGTATAATTTGTTACAGAATGAAGCCTCGATGTGCCAAGCAACAAATGGGAAATTTACCGGCTATGAGAGTGCGCCCAAAGGTAGAGGGCGCGCTTCGTTAAAGGGTTACATCACAGTTTTTGTGTGTTTGGTAACAAAAGCTATACATTTGGAGCCAGTGGGAGATCTTACTTCCGATGCATTCATCGGCGCATATCGATTTATTGGAAGGCGAGGCCTGTGTCGTGACATATACAGTGATTGTGGCACTAACTTCGTTGGAGCAAATAAGAAACTGCAAGCTGACAAGTTAGCTTATCAATCTTATGTAACAAAATTTATACTCCCTAAGTTGTCATGTAGAGGCATAACATGACATTTTAATCCGCCGTCCGCACCACACTTTGGCGGACTGTGGGAGGCGGGACTGAAGTCAATGAAGCATCATCTGAAAAGAACGCTTGGAGAACGCGTTTTTACTTTTGAGGAACATGCGACAGTTATTGCGCAAATTGAGGCGCAATTCAAGGCCACTCTGTCCACTATCAAATGATCCAGAGGATTTGTTAATATTAACACCTGGACATTTCCTTACCTGCCCCCTGTACCTGAATTATCGAATTTGACTCTTACTAATCGTTGGAGAAATTGCCAATTTTTATACCTTGTACCTATAGGTACAAAGGGTACACTAGATTTGTGCAATGTATGTAACGGACAGAAGGAGGCGTGGCAGCCCCCAAGTCCTTTATACCAAAATGCTTGTCATAACCTCGGGTAGCGATTGAGCCATGTCCGTCTGTCCGTCCGTCTGTATGAACACCTAGATCTCGGAGACTATAAGAGCTAGAGATACGATACTTTACCAGCTGGTGCGCATATTTCCTGAGAAGATGAAGTTTGTTGAATCATGTCAATATCTTTCCCCGTTCCCCCGCAGTAGAGTTTCGCGGTTTTTAGCCACACCGTTAAATATTTTCATCTGAAATTTAACAGAGCGATGCGTTGTGACTACGTGCATCTGTGTGTAAAAAATCAAAACGAAATCGGACAAATTCTGCAAAAGTTATAGTCAAAAATGTTCAAATTTCACCACCCTTGCCTATAAACTGCATCAATATTTGACTCTACGTAATTATGGTTACAAGTGACCTAGAATCACAATTTTTGGTAAGCTGATTCATGTGGATGCGGTCCCCCCACCCCCCGCAATCGATTTACCGTGTTTTCTTCCACACCCCTCAACATAACAACTTGAAACTTACCTCTCATACTTTAAATAACTTCTTTGACGTAACATTCGAGTTTCATTAAAATCGGTAAAAATTAAGGGAACTTTTAGGTATAAATATCGAATTTCACCAAAAAAAAATAAAAATCCAATTGGAAAGTCCTTAGAAGGAATGCGCAGGAATAAATTTTTCTTTTGAGAAAATAGGTGCAGCGTATTACACTGTCGGGCACCGCCTCGACTGTACTACATTTTTTACATTTACAAACATTTTGGAAACGGAGCTCAGAATATTTATCACGTTTACAGCCTTGGCCAAAATGGTTGCATTCAAGGGAGAATCTACAAATTGGCGATCTTGTAATGATAAAAGATGAGCAATTACCTTTGAGCCGATGGGCCCTTGGTCGAATTACGCATACGCATGCTGGAGCGGATGGTTTAGTTCGAGTGGTCACATTGAAAACACACAATGGAATAGTAAGGCCGCAAAGTTGTGCCCAATACCAATAAATGACAATTTGCACAACAACGACACCGAAATAATACGATAATGTTTAAATTGCACTTTTGTCTTTCCAGCGTTTTTTGAGTTCTTTCAGTTAGTACTGCGTACGAGCATCGGGACTGGAGCGAGAACGAGCTTAAGGATGATGGAAGGTTTGATGATTCCCTTATCAATTATCAAAGGGGGGAGGATGTTTAAGCTACGATTAAGAGAGGATTTAAGAGAGGCGCATAGAGATGCAAAGCTGTTGCAGAGGTCGCGCTTATGATAAGCGATAATGCGCTCAGAGCGAGTTAAGCGCTTTGATAGCGCCGTTAGCGAGCGAGCTTTAACAACAGTTATTATTGTATGTTCATATGCTTACCTTAAGTAATTATGTATAAAACATGTAAAATCACGCCACTCAGTTTGAAGTCTATTAGCGTAAGCCCATGAAGGCACACGTACATGTTGTGCGTATAATAATTGTAACGCGTTTTTGAAATCTAACCTAATTAAGTACTTATAATCAAATTATAACTCGGGTGTTTATATATTATTGTCTTGAACTAAATTGGTCCATTGGGATCAGCGCGCCTTCGTCGATCCCCTCAAAGTCGCTGCGGATGGTAAATCACACCGACAGCCGCATCATATTACCGGGCAGTTTGGGGCTCCGTCGTTTTCGCAGCCGTTTATCCAACAACATTATTATTGTAGTTTAATTTTAGAGCAGTTTAGTTATTACTAGTATAAAAGGTATGGTTTGTGTAATTACGATTATTATTATATTAAGATGCGAGCTAGTTCTGTTGGTGTTTTGCGCTTTAGTCTTCTTAGTACCATTCCCGGTATTTGTCTCATTTTTAGATTTTCGTGCTCTAGTAGTCGCAAGGTATGCTTACCGCTGCTTTTCATTAAAGTTTCCGTAACTGTTTCTACGTCGAAGTAGTGGTGAATATCGTCATTTCTTGTGTACCAGATTGCATTTGTGATTGTTCTTAGCATCTTAGATTGACTTCTTTGTATTAGTTGTAGGTTCGATTTACTGGTAGACCCCCATATTTCTAGTCCGTATGTCCATATCGGTCTTATTATTGATTTATGTATTAAGTATTTGTTTGTTATATAAACCTAATTTGATTGTTTTCCTAGTAGCCAGTAGAGTTGACGGCATTAGTTTTTTATTAATTTCGTGAATTAATTATTTATTAACGTGAATTTCGAGTCAATAGTGATCCCTAAGTACTTTGCATGTTAATTTGGAGTGGATGTCTCGCAGATTTTCTCTCGGTGTATACAACATGGTGCGTTTTGTCTTTATTAACGTGAATGCCCCATTTTTTGAACCAAAGGGTTGTAGCTGATAGCGTAACTTGTAGTGTTTTTGTTGCTACCTTTTCACTGCTATTAGCTGGCATTAACACAGTGTCGAATGCAAATGTAGCTATCATGGACCCAGGGGTAGTTGGCGTTGGTATATCTGGGGCCCAGTACGCTGCCCTGAGGTACTCCCGCTGTCGTTGTCATGGTTTCAGAGCATTCATCGTCGGATGCTAAGTCAAGGCATGATTTTATTGCTACGTTTTCAGTAGCTATATAACATATTCATCCGATCCGGAACAAACTCGGCACGTATATTGCTCTGTCAAAAATTGTTCTTCGTGCCAAATTGAATGAAAATAGGTTCATTATTTTACAAGATATTAATTTTTTTAGCTAGATAGGTCAAATCGACCACAGCGCATCCTATTAAACACCCCTATTTTATAGGACCTCGAAAAATCCCAAAAGTTTTAGATAAATAATTCGTTTGTTTATGAAGATATCGTAACCAAATTTGGCACTCGGAAGTTTTTTATAGTTCCCATTCAATGTACCAAATTTGATCAAAATCTGTTGACTATATCATATAGCTCCCATTAGACAGATCGGTCAAAAAAAAAAAGAAGGTTTTTTTAGGGTAATTTGGAGTCGAGAAACACGAAAGTGGCAACCTTTTTATTTTTTTCTTAAGCACCCTTTTCGAGATATTTTCGAAAAACATGTTTTTGGACACTTTTTTCAGTTATTCGCCAATATCTCGTGAACAAAGTCCATAACATCTACATTTCCTATCCGATTTCGAAGATCTTAGACTCGAAATGTTCGTAAAAGAATTCTCTTTCAAAGCTTAAAGCTTAAAATAATTTTGAAACATTTTTTTTCGTTAATAAAAAGCAAACAAAAAAAATTCTGAAAAACTGAAAAAAGTTCCCAAAATATGTTTTTCGAAAATATCTCGAAAACGGTGCTTAAGAAAAAAAAAGGTTGCAATTTTCGTGTTTCTCGACCACAAGTTACCCTAAAAAACACTTTTTTATGAAGGTTAATTTTTCGTGTAAATTTTTATTTTTTTTTTTAATTATTGGCAATCAGCCTACTTAATATTAAGGCTATAATGCAATATGTAACTTATAAAGTTAATCGCTACACACTCTTTTCTGGTGCTATGAATGATATTAAATCTAAAAAATTATTTTACAAAATTAACTACAATTAAACTGACAAAAATTATTTACATGTTTTACAAAAAATTTAAAATTTTTAATGAACTTTTCGGATCTTTAGATCCGAAGGGTGTAATCTTTTTAGCCTTCGCCTTGGTCTATGACCCGCAAGAGCACAGGCCAACGAATTTGGATGAGTTTCCAATCTAGTCTCATACCTCCCGCTCAGATTGTTTATGGTGTCCCCTGTGAAACTTATCTTAAGGTCTTTATGTAGATTCCTATTCCTAACATACCAAGGAGCATCTGCTATTTGGCGTAGAGCTTTATTTTGGAGTGTTTGAATTCTCTTCAGTTTTGATTTGGCTGCCGTTCCCCAAACTTGAATTCCACACGTCCACGTAGGTGTTATGATGGCTTTGTACAGAGTAATTTTGTTTGAAATTGACAGCTTACTTTTTTTGCATAAAGACTTGGGTGTTAAGGCTTATAAAGTTCAGTTAACAGCTGCAATATTCTCAGTTGTTATTGAGCGACGTGCACCGGTTTTACTCTTCACATCACTAACTTGTCCCAACAGCTCGAATTTTTCCACCAATTTCTGTATTGCGGTCCGACAAGGTGCTTCATGAAGACCCAAAAATGCTTTAGTTTTGCGAACTGTGACTGCAAGATTTTCACCATTTTTTTAGTGAATTTTAATAATTTCAATGCGTTGTTAAAGCGAGTATCGTTTCATTTTTAGTAATGGCGTAGTTTCTACTTGTCAAATGTCAAGAATAAAAGCTTCAAAAGTGTTAGCTACCGAAATACCGGGTGATTCAAAATAACACCTCTTGTTGGAAAAGCCTATAAAATATCTTTTCGAGTTCTTAAGCAATATATCGGATTTAATTGCAACGTGGGAATACAGGGTATCCCAATGTCGTCCGTGCCCGACTTTGACGTATGAATTGATTGTACAAAACGTTTTTTGTAATAAATTCGTCAGTATTTAACTGAAGGCACCACTTGATGGTTATAGAAAGTGCAGGGAATTGTTGAAGAAGTCGGTCTCTCCCAAATTTGTTTTTAGCTCTAATACTGTAAATAAGTTATACTATAATAAGTTATATAATACTTTTAGTTAGTGCTTTAAGTATATCTAAATTAAATGGTATCTCATTCATACAAAAAATGGTGAAAGTGATTTCTGGCGAGTGCAAGTGTCTAATGAGCTGTGAGCTGTTAGAAGTAGCTTGTGATAATTTCTGGCATCCAGTGTGCTTTCCTATACATACATATTTATGTTCTTGTGTTGGTGTGGGGTGTCGATGTTCCAGTCCACATCATCCCAGGTGCTTCCACAAATGCAAGTTGCAGTTGTGTGTAATATGCGACTTTAATATTAACACGTTCCCAGCCACACTGTCGCTCCAAGCAATAGAAGCCGACTTAGAGCAGAAGGCCGACAACCTACGACAACGGCACAAAGATACAAACCAATGTATTTACCCATAAATAGCTCATTATCATTAAATTAGGGAAACAGTTGTTTGGACCAATGATTTGCACACACACACACTTTTGTATACACATATACTATGTATATATGTATGTGAATATATGTATACGTGAATGCAGTCATAAATAAACATTTGTTGCCATTATAACGAGATCAAAGTCAATGTCATTGCAACAAAACCAGCACGCACAACAACAACAATTCCGACTTTATCAATTTATACATACATATGTAGGTATGTACATACATATAAATGGACATATGTATGTATGTACAAGTGTACATACATTTCTGTTTCCGCATGGGTTTGTGCTCCACATAATTATAATAATAATTATCCTGGTGAAAGTTGAATGAACTTAATAATCAGGTTAACTAATCGTTGTAGTGGGGTGGAAGACGAAGGCGTATTTATGTACTATATGTAGAACTCCTGGCGGCAATAGAGCACCAGTACAGACATGTACATATATGTTATGTATATATAAAGTATTATATATACTATGTTGTTTGTATTAAATTAGTTCATATGTATGCAGTATGTATTTAAATTGACTAAACTTGTTCATTAAATAGTCCTTTCATTTTCAATTGAAAACTTTTATGTAAAAGTCATTACGAATGTTATTATATTTTAGTTAATATAATAACATATATCCGTATTTAAATTAATTCGCTCATACTAGCACACAAACAAACATATCCATATTCACTTAAACACCGCGAATTATAAAGGTCTACATTGAATGTAAACGACTATAATATGGGCTATAAAAGATCGAAATTGGTATACTTGGCTGGCGTTCTTAAGAACAAGAATGACGACTCCATGGCTCATAAAAATTTATTGACGACATTACTGGCCCACTGCTCAGATATAAATAAAACGAGTCGTAAAAAGGACTTTATGCTGCAGTAAACACATCATCAACATATCAACTGAGCACAGATAAGCAGTTACCAGCAGCAAGTTGTTGGCCAAGTTGGGGCAATTAGAGTCATAAACTTAAAGTCCGAACGCGGAAGAGGCGTTAGAGCGTGTTGGAGCATCGTCAGCATTTGGCTTAAACCACTTGAAGCACCTTTGCCTTCGAACAAAACTGTTTTGTTATTAAATACATACTTTCTTACACCTATACCAATGCATTAACAGACATAGAGGATACAATGTGAAAGAACGTTAGTATCAAAATTTTCCTCAGAGTAATTGATATGCGATTTATGAGCTACTTGATTTTGCCTCACGTTTAACTATAATTTTTTTCACACATTTAACTTTTGAAGATTCCAGCAAGAATTTAAATATTGGAGATATGAAAATATTTTTGGGCAATGTAACCATCTTTGGTATTGTAAAGGATGTGTTAGAGTCTACCGTGCTATAGGACGGCTTGGGCGATGAATTTTATTTGTGTGAAAAACTATTTTTTTTTTTTTAATGCATCTGAAACTAATTTAATAAGTTTTTTATACCCTGTAACTATAGGAACAAAGGGTACACTAGATTTGTGCAATCTATGTAACGGACAGAGGGAGGCGTGGCAGACCCCAAATCTTTTATACCAAAATGCTTATCATAACCTCGGGTAGCGATTGAGCCATGTCCGTCTGTCCGTCTGTATGAACACCTAGATCTCGGAGATTATAAGAGCTGGAGATACGAAACTTTACCAGCTGGTGCGCATCTTTCCTGAGAAGATGAGGTTTGTTGAATCATGTCAATATCTGCCCCTGTTCCCCCGAGATTTTCGCGGTTTTTAACCATTCAATATTTTCATTTGAAATTTAACAGCGCGATGCGGTATGCATCTGTGAGTCAAAAATGAACAAAATACAACAGAAGTTATAGTCAAAAATATACAAATTTCACCACCCTTGCCTTTAAACTGCGTCAATGTTTGACTCCTCGTAATTATGGTTACAAGTGACCTAGAATCACAATTATTGGTAAGCTGATTCATGTAGCTCTAATAAAAATCCACGTCCAAATTTTATCGAAGCGATCCCTCCACGCCTCGCAATCGATTTACCCCTCAACATACAAAAACTTGAAACTTACCCCATATACTTTAAATAACTTCTTTAACGTAACATTCGAGTTTCATCAAAATCGGTAAAAACTAAGGGAACTTATAGGTATAAATATCGAATATCACAAAAAAAAAATCCAATTGGAAACTTCTTAGAAGGAATATGCAGGAACAATTTTTTCGAGACAAAAGGTACAGTTTATTCCACTGTCGGGCACCGCCTCGACTGTACCACATTTTTTTTTATTCAAAAAAAAATATTGTTTAGGAATACGATTCGTATTTGACTATAGTATTTATTAGACTCCAAAATAAATTAAATACTTTTGAATCCATCTTTTTAAATATATTTATATTGCAAGTACTATTTTTTTTCAAATAAATTATTGATTGGAGTCTAGTATAATACATACTTACTATATTTTCAGAAATAACCACATACGCTCTTACTTTATGTATGCATAAGTATGTGTGTAAAAGTATCTTTATTATACATATTTACATCAGTATATAAAAAGAAGGAAAAGTGAAAGAGAAAATGTTTTTCCATCATCAATGGCACATGTGTACTTATGTCGTGCACGACGTCGCGCAAATCACCCAAGTGAATTCTCGCCATTTTTCAGAATCTGTCCTCGAGTCCGAGCTAAACGCTGAAGAAACATACACATACTCCCTGGCCAACCCAGGGCGTTAACCGTCCAGTCGCCCACACGCTCAGCCACCCAGGGCGTGGGTCCGCTGACACGTCGGCCGAAGCGCGTTCGAATACAAAATAAATATCCAATATATGCCGATGTGAGTGTGTATCCTGTTTCTGGCATATATTATAAGTGGAATAGAAAAATAAATGCGCCGTGATAAAAGTTTTTCCAGTCCCATATACCCAAACCCACGCCAGTTCACAACAGGCCACTGGCAAAACTCCGCTACCTTATTTCACCCACAACCCATCTCTGTTAGGGCACCGCGGCGTCCAACCAACACGTCAACAGAGACTGCAGCAGCAAACAACAGCTTCAGAAGCAGCGGCGAAACAACAACAGAGCAGCGCGGTACACGACGTCAACGATGGTGTTGGCGTTGTCGACAAATGTCCACATAGCGTCGCTGCTGCCTCTCCGCCCAGTCCATCATACGGACACGTCACGAAACTCGTTTGAAATATTGAAAGAAGGACATTTAGGACTAAAATGAAAGGATCGCACAATAACCCTCAGCAGTACTCGCCCACCCCAGTCCACAGCTGCCGCACACACATGCAACCTTACGAATCCCATACGCGGTTCCCCCACAATCTATCCCATTTGCCCCAACAAACACATGGACTCACACACACGCACACACACATACACACATGCACACCGACCCTCAGTCATGTGTGCCTGTAAATGTGTATTTCGCGTAAATATTTGAGTCCTTGACTACGCGACGCGAATGATGCTGATAAAATACAAATTCTTGGGCCGACTTGGCCGCTAAAAGTATATTTACACAACTGTACTTGTACCGAACTGGGCAATGGCCGCTCCATCGTGGACACCGTGACCAAAGCAGTCGCCTTGCTTTGGTGGGCAAACGATGCGCACGTTGTCAAACTACACTAAGAAAATAAGTTGTTTTATAAAGAGAATAAAGTAAGAGAATGACATGTGTTTTATCCCTAGCCTACGAAATCATATTGAATTCAATATAATTAATTATCATTTCGATAATATTTTAGTGATTTAAAGAACAAAGAATACAAATTATGTAATATATTTAGTACAGTGAATGAAGACTACAAAATGTGATACAGTCGAGGCAGCGTAATACCCTGCACCTTTTTTCTCGGAAAAAATTGTATTTCTGCAAATTTTCCAATTGGGAAATTTTTTTATTTTTTGGTTGAAATCGATATTTATACCTGTAAGTTCCGTAGATTTTAATGAATCATCAATCGAAAGTTACGTCAAAGAAGTTATTTAAAGTATATGGGGTAAGTTTCAAAGGGATATGTTGAGGGGTGTGGGAGAAAACACGGTAAGTTGATTACGTGGGGTGGGGGTGTCGTTAGAGGGGGTTCATTAGAGCTAACTTACCAAAATTAACGATTCTAAATAATATATTACCATTATTACGTATAGTCAAAGGTTGATGCAGTTTATAGGTAATTTTTTTTTTTTTTTTTTTTTTTTAGACCATAACTTAGAAGAGAACGGGGTAATATATCGATATAATTCAACAAACTTCATCTGCTCAAAAAATATGCTCATCATCTGGTACAGTGTCGTGTCTCTAGCTCTTATAGTCTCCGAGATCTAGGCGTTCATACAAACCCTACCCGAGTTTATGTTATTTTGGTTTAGAGGACATGGGGTCTGCCACGATCCTTCTGTCCGTTACATACATTGCACAAATCTTGTATAGCCTTCGTACCTATAGATACAGGGTATAAATACTACGTTTACTTAAAAAAATGTTTACTAGATAAAACATTCAGAAATTTTTTGGGTTACCATCCTTTGACAATACGTGGTTGGTGTTGTATTTGCATGATATTTTTATGTTCAGAACCGCACAAAGCTCTTGTGTTTTTTCGGAAAACTATCGCAGTGAAAACACACAGAATAAATAAGAGAATGACAAATATAAGTACATACAATTAGTTTGCAGTGTAGAAAATCTCTTTGTCCAGTTAGCGAACAAAAATCTGCGACGAAATTACGCCACATGTGTTCATGCCACGAGCAAATTTTCAGCGACGCTAACGGACGGACATTGGACAAGGGACAGTGCTTTCATCTTAGTATGATTCTTTCAAGGGACGAACGCAATGCCTTTTCCATCAATGGGGGGATGGACGGACATTATATAAGTAAGTTCGCCAGTGCGTGTATGGGACGTGTGTGATTGTTTGTGTGCTGAAGTGAGGGGTGAGTATATCGCTCCAAATCGACGGACACCCGCCCAAAACAGACAGCCGTGTGTGTTGTATATAAGTGAGTTTTGCAAAGAAGTATTTTTGTATGTATGTGTTCGCTGTTGTCGATGCTGCCACTGGCGGTGTTTGTACGCCTTATTGTATGCCTTGGGCCCACACACGGTATCCTGTTCGTCCAATTTTCTGACGGTCACTTTTTGATACGAATTTTCGTTTCTCTTGCCGCGTAATTCGCGACGTCGCTCGCTTGGCTGTCGCAAGGCCATGAAATTGGCATTCACAGTTTAGAATCCACTTAAATATACTTTCTTCAACCACCACCCAGAGGCTTGACTAAATGTCCGTTGCCGTGTGCCGGCTGCCTCCAGTTTGAACCCTCGTATGCGTTGTGTTTTTGTACAGCATCTGCTTTTCGGACCTGCGATGCACGGGTGGTGATTTCCCATTTTCCATGGGGAAATCGTGCGTGGGTTTTTTGTATGATATGGATCAATAGTTAGTATATCAACATTTTTTTGTTCAAGTTTTGGAAAAATGTATCTACGTAAAATATATGTACATTAGGGTGGGTCAATTTGTATGGGGCCGAAAAAACGTTCTGGGGCTGTAAGCTATTTTGATTCTATGGGTCATTCTAAGCAACTTTGCTCAAGAAACTATAGGTGGCCCAAGTTTCCAAATTATGTTTTTTTCCAAATATTGAAAAATCGACTTAGACATTGCATTCATAAGGCCAAAAACGTTATTTTTTCTCTAGCCAAATGTGTATATGGGTGTTTTTGGGGTCGAGGTTGCGAAAATCGACTAATATTTCACTTTTTCAGAGTGCAATCTCAAATTTGAAGTTTGCCAAAATATTCAGCGATGTAAAATGGAAGGAGTGTGTGTTTTGGCGCCTAGTTTTTGATGAAGTACATAATTAATATTCAATTTAAGACAAAAAATCGGTTTTTTTTTTAGATAAGTACTCTATTAATAAAATACTCTATTTTCAAGATTTCAACCTTATATATAAATGTATTCCGTATGTGTAAATACGGAAAGACGAGTATTAGAAGAGAGTCAAGATAACTTGTTTTTGAAAGTCTGTATTGCTTTCAAGTCTAGAGGTTTTTCACGGCTTACTAATCACCATCATATCTTTTTCACGATACTGTTCCAAAACTTGTTTCGATACCCTAGACAAGAACTGAATGTGATTTTCGATTCCCTGTACTATGTATGTAACCTATGTTGCCGTAGATATTCATAAGGAATGTTTAATGTATATGGTGGCTCGAACATGATTGAATTATTATTCAATTAATCATATTGAATTGCAATTGAAATTTATTGTAGATTCTTTCAGGTCCGACGAGAGGGTGGTGGAAAGTTTTCCCGGAGTTTTCTCAGGGGCCCGGTGTAATAACTGTCGTACTTACAGAACACAATGATTCAAGCGAAAGGTGTAATAGAGGGGCCGGTATATTATCCCCCCGGTCCCGGATTTTCTCTCTACGGCCCTGGGTTCTTTGGAAATTCTCAGTTGCATCGGATATTCCAAATGCTGAGGGGAGTGTAGAATTTTTATTAGAGCTAAGTCGCGTATTTTTTTATCACCGGCGAACAACATTGCAAATAAGATGTTTTCTGAATGAACATAATATGGGTTGTTTTTAACAACATTTTTTACAATGTGTCTCAAACTCGAATCTAAGTATTGAGTCCAACGAATGAATTTACAAATTTACCGTACACGACAGAGTTGTAATGCTTAATATTACAGATCGTTAAAATGGAGAAGACACATACACACACTAAAGCAGTGGCCTGTTTAACATTTGAAATAGTTTATTATTAGAACTCTAAAACAGATTGAATGGGGGCTATAGTATAGTGTATAGTCAACCGATTTTGATCAAATTTCGTCAGTGCTGGGGAACGCCAAAAAACCGCCAAACACCAAATTTGATTACGATACCTTCATAAAGAAACAAAATTTTCGTAGAAAAACCGTTTTTTTGACCTATAGGAGCTATATAATATAGTCAATTGATTTTGATCAAATTTGGTAAAGTGCTTGGAATCTCTGAAAAATTTCCGAATGCCAACTTTGGTTACGATATCTTCATACACAAACGAAACAAAACGAATTTTGCATAAAAACACCGATCGGTCCTATGGGAGATATATGTATGATATATAGTATACCGATTTTCATAAAATTTGTTACAGTGCTTGAGAACTATGAGAACATAAATATTCGTCGATTTCCGCAACATTTTGTCAATTTTCAAAAAAAAAAAAACGGAAAAACTCAAAAAAATTCACAAACACGCTCACTGGAGGCGCTCAAAATTAAAAATAGATGTCAAAAATTGTTTCGTCGACCCCAAAAGAAAGACCCAAAGAATCAAAATCGCTGCGAGACTTTATACCGAAAAAAATTGACCCACCCTAATGTATATGTATACGTAGTATATCTGCAAACCAATAAATTAACTTATTTATGTTTCTTATTCCTAATATACCTAACGGCTGTTTTTCTTTTTTTTTAATAATTGTAATGATCTTTATACTTATACTTTATACTTTGCCAAAAAAAATTACAAATTTAACTTGTTATATAGAACATAGTTTAAAATTCACATGTATTTATTTTCACTCCTAAACCTATTTCCCCGATTAAGCGTCGATTTCATCATTCAATTTTAGATTCAATCGTCGGTCTTTTAATAATGAAGACTTGACCCATTCGTATTTCTTCTGTGACTCCTCGTGTGTCAAAGTAAGGCGTTGTTGAACCATCCTTTTGCGCAGTTCCATATCCTTAGCTTGTTCCACAAGACGATTGTAATCGTGGTTATCAAATTGATTCTCAAACTTATTTATAAACTGTTTAAGGGACTTGGCTTCGCTGGATAGCTAAGATAAAATATTTAATTAAAAACGATTTTAAATGGTCTCCAAGTATTTCAAGTATCTTACATCTTCATACTGGCGTTGTAAATTGTTGAGTAGTTTGACAAAACGAGTTTTTAAATCGTTAAGACAATCGTTAAAGATAGCCAAAGACTGTTGGTGTGTTAACTCCTCTTGATGCTTAAACTGCACCAAGTATGGGGCCAAGAAATCAGCTGGCTTGCTGGCAACTTCTCGTTTGTACTCCTGTTCTTCTTCAAACTACGGAATTTGATTATGTTAAAAATTGTAATATTATTGATTATATTGCTAGAAACAGACCTGCTGCATGCGTATGGCTCTGGCTGCACCATTGCGCTGTGAATCAAATATACTGAATTTTAATTTTGGCTTGCTTCTTTCAGTTTTGCGTATATCGAAAATACCAATGACCTCTTCTTGGGTCTTTTCAAATTCTTTTTTTATTCGTTCTTCGGATTGCAGTTGTTCCAAAAGCATTCTATACAATTCCAAATTTGTGCGAGTCGGGTCAAGCGGATTGGCCCTATACATTTTTACTAGCTTTTCATCATAGATCAATTCTTTGCCATACTCGGGTCTGGAGGGTTTCGTAAACTCTACAGTCGATGGTGTTAGTGCACCAAATGTGTAATGAAATTTTAAAATAATTTTGTTATGTTGGAACAAAAAAGTCCTTGTGGCAACATCACTACTATGTAATTCATCGATTGTACTTTGATGGAACTTTTCAGTTACTTTCTATGGAAGTTATTGTTAATAAGCTTCACCGTTGGAGCAATATTCTACTTACTATTAGGTTTCCCCCCGCTGCATTATAATCAAACTCTTTATGCCAGCATCTGTCACTTCGATCCTTGTAGAGTGCAATTATTTGGCCCGGATTAACTTCCATTGAATCCAAGCAATCTAACCTTGAGTTGGGATAAAACGAAAGCTTCTTGGTTTGCGAGGAATCTGAATAATACTCCAAAGCTGAAAGGAATAAACAAATGGTTAAAAAAATATGCCATGCAGCCATTTAAACGGACACGTACTATATTCATTAATGTAGGGAATCCAGTTTGGAGATATTAAACACAAAATTTTAAAACATTGAGTTACAATGCCTTATGGCAAAAAAGCTCTCTAATGATATCTTACAATTAACATAATACAATGTATCACTATTTTAGTATCCATATGAAAAGTGTACAAAAACGTGAGTTTTATTTTAAGTCTCTTTAATATTTCAGGGCATGATTCTTTTATTTTTTGTTAGTTTTTGAAATCACCGTCATCAAATTTGGAATTCATGAGTTTTTTAAAGTACTTAAAAACCTTAAGAAATATATCGATCGATCGAAAATCGTTTTCAGGACATAGCTCTTTTGTTTATGAAGCTATTGTAAGTTTTTTGGAATACATTTATTTATTACTTTGTTTGTTGTGTTCACCATTTTGTTCACTTACATTTCAGGCTATCTTCTCGACCTTTTGAAAAAAACTCCTTATGGTGGTCCGCAATGACTTTGTATTTTAGTTGCTTCATATGGTCGAAACGGTTTTCATAATATTCGTAGCGATCTTTTAAATCCGTACATCCATCATCGTTATAAATTGATAGTTGCATAATCTTTCCGTCAGATTGAGAGTATGGAGCGAATCGTTCGTGTATGGCTCCTTTGTATTGATCTTTTTTTTCTCCATTTGGGAAGCGCTGCTCGAAATCTCGACTGCCAATGTGGAGATTATTCACCCATTCCCATATTGCATCCAGATGCTTTTCTTCCCCAACGCCAAAATCCTCTTCGACTATATTTTCATCGGAAGCGACTTTATGGACGCGCATTTCTGGTGGCTCTCCTGGCAAAAGATGCTCCCAATCGGATGTATTTCTTAAATCCCAGCGTATTTCTCCAACTCTTTTATAAGTCTGTTTGTTAATATAGTAATTATCTTCATTCCATACACTATCAACCAAAATGTATTGCTTGCATTTGGTTTCGCAAATAAAACCAGTCGACGGCTCAATAAACACTCCTGTTGGAGTTGCCTCCACAACATCGCCGTTTACATCCGTATAGGTTATACGCGGCTTAACACTCCACGGCGCATTGTTTATTACGACTACCCAGGCGTGGGATCGCCGATAATGATAACGATCAACGGCCAACAGCTCAAGTTCCTAGTGCCATAATTAAAACTCATATTAGCATACCTTCATAATTAATATTTTCATAACAAACCTCTATTTGTTTTTTTTTTATGCCATCTTCTATAAGTTTCTCTTCTTCGGCCTTTTGCTTTAGAACTTGGGCCATTTCTTCTTCTAAATGACTCTCCAAATCGGGCAGTTGGCGCAATTTATATTTTTGACCCGTCTTTGCTACTTCGATCTCATCCACATGTAAATCTTCATCTTCTATTGGATATGGGTACGGTACATTCTTTTGATCATTGAGTACAGTGGCTTCTCGTGCAACACCAGAAACCACCATTGCAGGATGACCCGCTCCAATCAGCATGCTAGCCAGTAGGGTTGCTATTTCAAATGAGTTTCCGCAACGTGTTCTTAATAAAGTATCTGGTGACATTAATCTGGTTGGCTGTAAATTTCCAAAAAGAGACACCATTAGAGATTTATAAGTTGGGAACATAAAGTGTGTTAAACAGTGTAGTAGTTTTAGGTTCAATATAAAATTAACAAAGCACTGCGAAAAAAACATTTTTTTTTTGGAATTCAAACGAAGTTGTTGCGCAGCACGTTACCTTCCACTCTTACCTTTGCATATATAGTACATATATACATACATATGTTTGTATGTCTATATGCACATTTTCTGTCACAGCGGGATGGGAGTGAAACCAATTGTTTGATGCTAGTGGCAGGAAGCATCTAATGCAGACTTTTTTGTGATTCCTAAAAGATATACTAGCGTATTTGCAACATATTGCATTGTTTTCAATAAAATCACAACTATTTTCTTGAACTCTTTCCTTAAATTTTAGCGTATCTACAATCTTGATTTTGAGAAATAAGAGGTTATTTGGTAAAATGTCAATTCCAAACGCACTTGCACACACAAAAACATAAACCCATGCAAGTTTAAAATCTTTGGATATCCTGCAGTGCGCGGAAAAGGCATTCGTTTATTATTGTTTCAGTTTCAAACGAACTAGTAAATCCCACTGCTTCCTAATCCGCCTCATGTTTTCCTATCTACATGCTTTTACCTGCATTTTTGTGTAGGTATATCTTTCATCATTATTCTTTTTACCGCGATTTGCTTGAAAAATGTGCACATGGAATGTAAACGCGATTGAAGCTGTGAAGCGGAACGAACTGGGCCTAAGCGTATACTTCTCTTTCAATTATCGCCGACTCTCCTACATTTTATTTCGGAGCAGCAATAGTTGACGTATCTTTGTTGGTTATTTAGGCTCAACAAGACTATCTGGCGAATACTTCTATTAACCATTTGCACTGTTTGCTTTGCATTTCTTTCTCAAGGAATTTTCTTTAAATGGTTTTTATTCTGAAGCCATGAGTAATGTATTCCATTTATACGAAAATTTCTATCGGGGTTAAAGTGGATAATAATTGAAATATAATATTACGTTTGAAAATTAATCGCAAAATAAGTTAGATTAAGAGGTGTAAATACAATGTTATGTTATTCTATTATTTTTTTTTTTTTTTTTTTTAAATAGTTAGGTTCTCTCACAACAGAGAGTGGGCACTGCGACCTCAAGATCTATTGTACCTTACCCATTCTTTTAGGACAAAAGACCATCTGCCTCCCTTATGAAGAGCAGTAAGTCTTTCGTTGGGATTCGGCGTAGCTGAAACGGGGTGATCCGTTCAGCTCCCAAATGTGTGACTCTGTCCCACACTATTGCTGGACAGTCACACAAGATGTGTTTGGTCGTCTTCAAAACAAAGCCTGCACTCTGAGGAGTCCGATAGACCCATTTTTTGTAAGTGATAACTTACAGTATGGTGCCCAGACAAGTAGGCTACCAGGAACCTTAGGTCTGCTCTACCAAGACCTATAGTTCGGTTTGCATCCGAAGGTGAGACAAGCACTTTTGGCTGTCTTAAATTCGGTAAAGAGAACCAATATCTCCTATGTTCACTTAAGGCCCATTTGTTGACCATAGTTTTCATTGTCGACCAGCTGATGCCACAGAAGGGCGCGGGGCAAGTGGTGGGCGAAGAGGAGCCCAGTCTTGCGAGCTCATCAGCTGTCGAATTACCTTCCACTCCTGAATGTCCAGGAACCCAACAGAGTGTGACTCTGTTATTGGAGGACAGGAGTTGGATTTTGTTCACGCATTCCCTAACCAGCTTGGAGGAGATTCTCCACGAGGACAATGCGCTGATAGCGGCCTGGCTATCTGTAAATATGTAAATGTTAGCACCCCTAGTACCTTTAAGGAGGATACTGTGGGCGCAGACCTCTAAGGCGTGAATCTCTGCTTGAAAGACACTGGGCCAGATACCCATTGCAATAGAGATTCTGGTGTTGGGTCCGACAACTCCAGCACCTACACCCTGTTCCGTCTTGGAACCATCCGTAAACCATTGCTGGCACCGGAGGTTACCACAGGGGTTGCCTTCAGTCCAAGTCTCGCGATTTGGAATGAGAGATCTAAATTTCCTATTATGGAGAAGTTCCGTGGTCATATAATCTGATCTTGAGCAGATCGAAAGACGAAGAGAACATATAAGTGCAGCATGGCCTGTGTCACTCTCCACGAGTCCAGACGTGATCCGGATCCGCAGAAGACTTTGCATAGCTGACTTTTTGATATGTATGTGCAGTGGAGTCAGTCCGAGGACTGTCTACATTACAGCTGTAGGACATGTACGCATTGCTCCCGACAGAGATAGGCACATCAGTCTTTGTAGCTTACTGCACTTTTTAATTGCTCCGCTTTGCTGCACCTTGGGCCACCACACAAGGGCTGCGTACGTGATAATAGGGCGGACCATCATACGGTACAGCCAATCTATTATATTGGGTCTGAAACCCCAAGTGCTACCAAAGAATTTCCTGCAAGCCCATAAAGCTCGGGTGGCCTTTGAGAGCACTAACTCTAGGTGGGAGTTCCAGTTTAGCCGTTTATCCAGGACTATTCCTAGGTACTTAACCTGACTGGAGAACACCACCTCTGTTCCATTAATGGTCAGGTTCCTAAGACTCGTGTTGTATCTCTTCGTAAAGGGAACAACCACGGCTTTTTGGGGATTGATGCTAAGTCCTTCACTTAGGCACCAGTTAAGGGTTACTTGGAGGGCTTGTTCCATCACATCTGTGATGGTGCTCTCGTATTTCCCTGTCACTATTATAGCTAGGTCGTCTGCGTAGCCGATGGCCTCATAACCAAGTCCCGACAGTTTGATTAGCAGTTCATCGATTACCAGGGACCATAGCAGTGGAGATAACACACCCCCTTGTGGACAACCCTTTACAGCTCTTATGCTGACAGAAGTATCATTCAGGGTTGATGTTATATCTCTCTGACGAAGCATGGCCTCTATCCATGCAACAGTGTTACGGTCAATATCCCTACGAGCCAGCGCCCTGGATATAGAACCGTAGTTGGTATTGTCGAAAGCACCCTCAACATCTAGGAATGCGCACAAAGCTATGTTCCTGGATTCAAAGGCTTTTTCAATTTTTCTAACTAAGTGGTGTAAGGCAACCTCTGTTGACTTTCCTTTAACGTATGCAAACTGCGTCGAGTGCAATGGGATTGTACTGTGCAGTTTGTTTCTGATATGTAGGTCGAGAAGTCTCTCTACCGTCTTCAGAAGAAAAGAGGTAAGACTGATGGGTCTGTAAGATTTGGGCTTGTCAAGTGGCCTGTTTCCAGCCTTGGGGATGAAAACTACCCGCACTCTCCTCCAAGGACGGGGTATAAAGCCCCAATCGAAGCTTGCTCTAAACAGACGAATCAGAGGATGTAAGATGGTCTCCAGGCAATTCTGAAGAAGTGCTGGGAAGATCCCATCTCCTCCTGGCGCTTTAAAGGGATCGAATGAGTTTATCGCCCACCGAACCTTGTCAGCATCGAATATTTTGCCAGATGTTCTGGCAGCCCGTAGTATATTAGGTTCATAATCTTCGGATTGGGCAACTCCGTCACAAATAATCGAACCTGGAAAGTGAGTTTGGAGTAGAAGCTCCAGAGTTTCCTTTCGGTCTGTAGTGAAAGAGCCATCACTCTTACTTAGTAGACCAACCCCATTTGAAGGTTCTTTGGCCATAACTCGCTGGAGTCTAGCCGCTTCTGTGAGGTTTTGGACATTACTACAGAAATTCCTCCAGGTATCCCTTTTAGAATTCCTTATGTCTTTATTGTAGTCAGTGAGAGCAGCCTTGTACTCTTCCTACTGTTTTGTTTTCCTGGCTTTGTTGAAGAGTCTCCTTACTGTTTTCCTTTTAGCAGTTAGGTTGGCGTTCCACCACGGAACCTCACGTTTCGATCGGAATTATTATTATTCTATTATATAATAATAAAAAAAATGTGAATCAGTCGGGGCGTGCCGACAGAGGTACACCCTGCCCCCAATTTTCCCCAAAAAAAAAGGTATCATTTGTATGTTGCTATGTCAAGGTCTAATTTTTTGTGTGATGGTCCAAACAAATATATTCTGCTTGGAAATACAAGGACATTTTGGTCAAAGAGTATACAGCAGACAGATCCACGAAATTTTAAATGAGACCAAACACTTTAAATATGCTTCCAAGTAGCATTTCCCAAGTTACAAAAGCGCCAAATAATAAAAATAATAAAGAATTTCAAAACCCATTGTTTTTTGGATTTGGATGACCCCGACCACTACCAGAAGTATCCTGTCTGAATATCGAAGATCGATACTCTACTATTTAAAACCATTTTGCTGAAAATATTTCTTTTTTTAAATTGACTAACTAAACAAATAATAGATGCATATATACTTATTTCCATGAGGTAAATCGAGGAGACAAAAAAGTGTAACAAAAACCCGATTTTAATTTTCTCCGAAACAATTGTTTTGGAACAATTCCAATTAGTTTCCTTTTTTATTGTTTTTGTAAAGGAAACACCAGATAAAAATCAGAAGACAACTCCAAATCTTCGACACTTTCAAATTTCAATTATATTATATTTTTATTTGATAAACTTGCTTGCCAAGTTTTCACTCTTTTCATACGCTTATACAAAAATGTATGTAACACAGACAATGAGACGTTGGAGGCCTTCTATGGTCATCAATCTGTCTGTCCGTCCGTATGACCTTGTAAATCTCAGAGATAATAAGAGCTACAGCAACCAAACTTTCGAATTAGATCTCTTATTAGTATGTCACGGGAACCAATTTTATTTTATTTTGTCAATATTGATGTTATATGACGTAGCTCCCAAAGGGAGTATTACCTATAAACCACTTTCGAAAAACCACAAGTTCTAAGGGCATAATTCCTTTATTTATCGTATATCAAGCACTAGGTTCACTTTATCATATATCCACCAAAGGAAGTGGTTTGAATAATTGGTTTTTTTTATTATACCGTAACCAAAATCGTCAGTTAAAAGCTTTTTTTGTTGTTCAATTATTATATATACTTACCTTGGTAAAAAATTATGGGAAATTTATGCGACCATCATTTTACAACACTTCCATTCGCTACGTTTCGCGTAGTTTCTGTGTTAGCAACGTATGTCGATCTACTCGGACCTTGTGTGCCACCCCCTGCCGTTCCAAATTGTTTATTCAAATGCAAAATCGCCGTGTGAAGCCATAAGAATCACAATAAGGCTGCCAAGCAACATAAAGTCTATACTTATCAGCGGGGGGAGAGGCACCGTCGCTGTCGAGGTAAGGAACACTCGCGAATGTGCGAACTGTTCCCAGCAAATAAGTTAGTAACCAGCCAAATGCGACTCGTTCGCCGTATTCCGAGCTATCCCTTTAGAACGGCGCAGGTCGTGCTGTGTTTTTCTGTCCGCCTGCTTCTACGAAGCGTTGCATTGTAGCGGTGGCGCGAAATAAGAAACGCTTCAAGGTTATTCGAACGTGTTAAATTAGGATCAAGTCTCGCTTTCGAAGCAATGGGGAAACAAACATGTCGAAAACAAAGGCGAATGCACACAAAAGTATCGTCGACAACAGATTTGGGCAGAAGGCACATCTCGAATTACAACAACGACAACATCCATTGGAGGCTATGTATATACAGCAATGGACTTCTTATGAAAATTCGCAGTTTTTTGCGCTTAAATGCAGTAAAAAGTATTGAAAGGGTTAAAAATTGAAACAAAAAATAAAAATCCCAGCCTGACGAGCTAAAGGCAATAACAAAGACATTGGCAGTTGTCACCCCAAGGAAACAGTTTTGACGACTAGCGACGTTCGCGACGCGAAATTAAAACTAAAACGAAAGCAACAACAATAAGAAACCAAAGAAAGCACAGCGCAGAGGCGCAACCACGTTTTAATGATGCACCGTAGCGCGACTCAAAACATCCACCCATATATGACCCTTACTGCCCAAGCTCTACCCCGAAGCAAAATACTCACTTGGGGCGCACATCGCTTATCGGGACGGCATAATGAGCCGCCGCTGCTGCCATCTTTGTTATAAGAGTACAGAAACAAAGCGATGAAATTCAGCGCGTTTCCTTATGCACTTGTGAGTGCGAGCTTCAGGCTAGGCAACTCCCTCTCCTCAGTCCACAGTGACAGACGGGTACGACGATGTAAAATGTGTAAGTTCATAAATGAGCACACATGATGAAAATCAGCGACTTAACCCCTTTATGATAGTATATCGCACGGAAGTGTTATTGTCCTCGGGATAAAAGGACACATGATGTTTATACTACCGCGGCGCTAACGCTGGCGACCGTATTCAGCTTGGAGGCTGTAATCAAAGCCAATGATGATACAAAGTCGCCATCCAAAGCCCCAACTCTTTATTCACTCCTCTCATTGTCAAGAAACGTACTTATGAAACTACTATTTACGTATACATACTGCTTACTCATACAGGAATAGGCAGATATTGTCGTTACGCGTAGCTACCGTTTTGTGTCACTTGGTTCATTCAAGAAAGGGATAATAGTTCATTTCGAAAACACCAAAAGATTAAGATGTAAACGCGCCCAAGTACGCGAAATCATGGAGTTTGCATTAATGCTTTTGGGTTGTTGTACTCTCTTTTTTAAGCAACCATTGATGTAGTCAATAGTTGGTTTTAAGAAGTGGGCGTTGGCTTGACTGTAGGAAACTGTTGAAGCCAAGGACCTCTTTGTAAGTCATAAAGTGTGCTTATGGAGGGTTTAGTAACAAAATGAAACACGGTATACGGGTAGTGGTGTCATGTTGAGTCCTTTTTGTGTTGCAGGCTAGTTAGCAAAGCCTTTTCCTTGCTTATTTTGGAACTAAAACATGAAAAATATGTGTATTTACCACAAGCAAGTACTACGTAAAAAAAATAATGTATTCATACCGATATAATTTTTAAAATCTTTTAGATTTAAAAAAACCATTGTATGTATTTACATTTTTGGAATAATCGAGTAATACTTGTGTATCAATCAGTCTATCATAATTTGTATTGTGTACATATTTACATGAAATTTAATGACACAGTCTCGGCGTCGCTCACCGAAATTCCTACGAAGCTAACAAACACCACATCGGTCCGAAATGCTGCAATATTGGCAGCAGAGCAATGGTGGGAATACGTGCAACCTAAACAACAGGAAGTCTAACGACATTGCACAACTTACAATCAGGGTTTTCGTTCAAGTCATCACGTTGCCCGCAGCTTGGATTTTTGCAACGCTGATGTCGCCGCTAAGAACATAGCGCGACCCATGCGGCTGCGGCGGTATAAAATATGGCCCATGGAGTGAGTACAAGTACGCGAACCCAGACTGATGTGCACACTGACGCGAAGTCGCAAAGTTTGAGTGTGTTTGTTCAAAAAAACATCACGGGGTTTCGTAAAAACAGAAAATGGAGGATGGCACTGACTGCACTCGACAATGGTCACCACTCGTCGATGGAAACGACCAAACGAACACGACGTCTAGTTTGCTGCAGTCATGGTCATCATTGTTGTTGCTGGGCGCCTTTGACATGGGGAAAGCGAGTGCTCGGCGATTTGAACTGGACATGGCATGATACGACACAAGTGGCACATGCAGAACTACCGATGTCGCTATCATATGAGCGTCCCTACTCCTGTCCCTTCATTCTGTCTGTTCATATATGGTTAAGTTTATGTCTGGCTGTAAAGAGTCGCTGCCAGTTGGAAGTTAGCGAGAGGTCTTTCTTTGTACCACTATGACATCCGCCAAGGTTTGGGGTCTCGAGTATGGGTAGTTGTTGAATCGAAGGTGGCTTAAAATTGCGCCACTGTGAGTTGCATGCCTTGGCTTAGTTACTTTCCTCTGTTGCCTGCCACTTACTCTGATCTCAAGTGGTCTGCACATTGTGCCGTTTGCTGGCAGAGAAAAACAGGAATAATATCTACTACACCTTCATCGCATATGTACATACATACATATGTTCGTCTTTCTATGGTGTGTCAGTCATTGTCAGTTCTGCATACGCTGAAATTCGCATTGCGATTTTAGGTTATAATGGTTATGGTGGTCGAACGTCGGTGGGAGAGCTAAGGGAGAGCTATTTTGTTAGCGTCATCGTTGTCGCTACTGCCTTGCCGCAGGGTGGCCACTGCGGATTTCAGTTGAATTGGCAGGGGGTTGCGCTTTGATTGATGTAGGGAGCCAACGCGTTTTTGTTTTAAATCTACCTGCCCTGCCATCAAGTCGTCTTTTCGCATAGGCAGTCGTGCCTGAAGTGATAGATGCTGAACTGGCTAGAATAAGGACAAAGACGAGGACGCTGCCGACTTTGACCGCGCATCACTCTGCAGGCTAATAGCTTTCTATTTCGATGAAAATTCGCGATTGTGTTCATCCCCTTCAAGAAGCCGCATCGATGTCGTCGGCAGCTCATATATGATATATCTATCATATGGTTTTACATAAAAATTGTGTAAATAACTTAATTTATAAGTAGGTTCAGGAGAAGCAGACAAATCACTTGCAAAGCGTTCACTTTTTTTTGATTAATTAAGCTGGACCATAACCAAAATTTAAATTTGTCTTTAAATACAGAACAAAAAATCAATATACTATAGCTATGAAATTTAATAATACCAACTAATCACCGTCGCAATTTCCTGTAGACGAGCATCGCCTTATATGACTTGCATGTGATGTTGATCTGTCATGCGAGACGCATGTGAATGTAATGGCGACCACCCAAAGGCGTAAAAATCGCGCCAAATCGTGTTTTGCGTTTTACATCGCTGCCACAACCGCAGTCAGCCACAATGTCTACTTCTGGCTCTTGTTCACATTCTTTTCTTGACAAGTGGACTGCAAAGGACATCGCACTCGAAGTCGCTCGCTTGCCTGCCAAGGCAACTTGGCGACTGACTGCTGCACTGCAGCTTACCATATAGGATGCGAATCAAGAACAAAACAACAATAGTCTCGGCATGGGAATAGAAACTCTATTTGTGCCCATATAACTGTGTGAATGTGTGAGCAAAGGAACTTGAGAAAATTAAAGAATTTTAACGTCCCTGCATCTTTAGTTCGGCGTAAGCTGTATTCTGCGCAGACAAGTGACTAACAGGGAACAAATGTCGCTGTAAAACTTCGCGCCTTTTCAATATAGGCGTATGTTTTTTGAGGCAAATCTTATTTTTTTAAGTAAATGCAAAGAAATAAATAAGACATAGGCATACAATGTGAGTCCTCCTTGCGCCTCATGCAAAAGGCTAAATTAATAAATTTTAGATAATAATAATATTCAGCGAAAATTTAAATTTTTAATACCACTTGATACACTGCATCTGTTAGTGCCACCAAAATAACTTTACAGAACGTTATCGTTGATTGTTATACCCAGTACCTATAGGTACAAAGAGTATATGTACTAGATTTGTGCAATGTATGTAACGGACAAAAGGAGGCGTATCAGACCCCAAGGACTTTATACCAAAATGCTTCACATAACCTCGGGTAGCGACTTTCCGTCTGTTTGTCTTTTGAACGCCTAGAATTTGGAGGCTTTAAGAGCTAGAGACACGAAACTTTACCAGCTGGTGTGCATATCCTCAGAAGATGAAGTTTGTTGAATCATGTCAATATCTTCCTTCGTTCCCCCGTAGTAGATTTTCGCGGTTTTTAGCTACACCGTTCAGTATTTTGATCTGAAACTTTACAGAGCGATGCGTCGTGGTTACTTGCATTTGTGTGTGAAAAATAAAGAAAATCGGACAAATACAACTAAAGTTATGGTAAAAAATGTACTAATTTCACCCCGCTTTGCCAATAAACTGCATTAACCTGTGACTACTCGTAATAATGGTAAACAATTTCCTAGAATCACCCACATTCAAATTTTATCGATGCGAGCCTCCCACCCCCGCGATCGATTTACCGTGTTTTCGCTACCACCCCTCAACATATCAACTTACCCCGTATACTTTAAAAAATTTCTTTGAAATAACTTTCGATTTTCATCAAAATCGGTAAAAATTTACGGAACAACCTATATAATAAATATCGTTCTGCACCACCAAAAATGCATATTCCAATTGGAAAGTTCTTAGAAGGACTAAGCAAAAATACAATTTTTTTTCAAGAAAACAGGTACAGGCTATTACACTGTCGAGCACCGCCTCGACTGTATCATATTTTTTTTATTTTGCGTTTTAGAGACATTCACACTATAATCACGCTGCAAAAATTTGGTCGGATGTAAACTTCAATAGATACAAAAAAGAGATAAATTGGTACAATATTCGACTTTGTTTTGACTATTTTATACAGCACCCATAGGGGTATTTAAGAGCACCTGGAAAAACCCCAAAAGTTTCAGATGCATAAAGCTACTTTTTTGGTAGTCTCCAACGTGTTCTTCTCTATGTTACATACATTTTCGGCTTGCACAAACTTACTTACGTGCATCAGATCTTTGAATTTACATACAATTACAAAAGTTAAATATTTTTTGGCAAATCAAGTGAGGATCAGAAGCAGTTTAGGAGAAATGTTTGTATCCGATTTGGATAATACAAGTATTTTTATTTGTATTCTCGCATCTTCGTTTTGTAAGGTCAAAAGTTATTGTCAATAAACAATAGGGCCACTTTTCTCTCTTTATTTATTTATCTATTTTGATCTTTTTAAATCTAATAGTTATTTTAAATATATAATAATGATATTCCAACTTGCTGTTGATAGAAGATAGAGCAAAGAATACGAGGTCAGTCTGATGAGTAATAAGCGATTTTAATTTCCCGCATGGTAACTTGGAATGCAACACTGCTCCTGTCGAAGAACATCTCTTAAAAGACATTAGCATTTTAATCAAGTGGCATAATTTATATACTGCAATTATAAAGAAAATTTTAAGATATTGACGGATCATGGACTGAAAATAAGTGTAAAAAAGACAGAATTGTTGCCCTGTCAATTTTCAGATCCGGAAAGACCAAATCCGGATATCTATATAGGCGGGGAAAAATTGATTATTGGCAGCAAATTTAAGTACCTAGGCTCAGTTGTAAATAGCGAAGCTACATGCGATGATGACATCAAACATCGCACCAGTGTTGGGTGGATGAAGTGGCGAGAAAACTCTAGCGTTTTCTGTGACAAGAAAATGCCACGGAAATTGAAAGGCAAGCTGTACGCGACAGTCGTTAGACCCGCACTCTTGTATGCGTCCGAATGTTGGACGATGTACAAAACGTACGAGAGTAAATTATCTGCGACTGAGATGAAAATGCTAAGGATGACGGCGGGTGTGACCAAGCTTGATCACATTAAGAGCAAACACATCCGAGGCAGCCTGTTTGTTAAAAAGCCTATCACTGAGACGCTCAAAGTAGGTCAGATGCGTTGGTATTGCCATGTTCAAAGGCGACCGCCGGAGAACCCCGCGAAGAAGGCAATACTTACGGCCGTAGAGCAGGCAGACCGAAAAATACGTGGATGGGTCAAATGCAAAAACATCAGCAACGAATGGGTCTCAGCGATGACATGACCCAGAATCGGAATGCCTGCAGAAGAATGCTGAGATCGCATACCCACACCTCAGGAGGAGCATGAGCGAGTCCGAAAAGAGGTAAACAAGGGTTTGGGAGAAGAAGAATAAAGAAAATTTTAAAAATTGCACTTAAAGCAAGGTTTAGCAGCAAAAGTCGTCATAACAGAAGTTGTCAATCCATGGAACGATACGAGTGTTGTTAAATCGGAGAATGAAGGCACGTGGAGTAACAAAGCTGAAGATATCTTAACTGGGCGGGTACATCACAAGTGAGGATATCATAAAGGACACTTAGACAAAATCTATATTGACATAAAGTAAAACCGAAACTTGATATATCCAGTACATACAAAGAAAGAAAGTCGAAAGAAAATATCATAACTTAAATCAATAAAAAGTTCCAGGAGCTTGACTCTTGTTTGAGAATTAAAAATAATGAAAATATTTCAAGCAAAATGCAGAATTAAATACGCCAAGAGTGCACGTGTGACCTCCTGCGTTAAATAAATAAGAACTAGCACTTAGTTTGCGATCAAAATATTCGATTCTTCTACATAGAATTTGTGTGAAATCCAAATTAAATTTTACTTCAACAAAATTTTTTTATGTCTTTGTCAGCTTTTTAAACGACCGATAAAAAACACTATTATAGGATTAAAATTTTGTTTATTTTACAGTTTCTTCTCAGTAGGATCGCTATTGCTAATAAAAAAAAAAATCGGGCACGGACGACTTTCGGATACCCTGTACTACCACATTGCAATCAATTCCGATATAGATCCAAAAGATACTTCTTTGCCAAATTTTGTTACAATATTTCTATAAACAAAAAAAAAAAATCGAATTTTGCACCAAAAACGTTTTTTTGACCGATTGGTCCTATGTGGGCTATATGATATAGTCAACCGATTTTGATTTTGACGTTCGAATGCAAAATTTGGTTTGATATCTTACTAAACAACCAAGTTAAGCCCTAAAAACATTTTTTTGATCGATCGGTCCAACGGGAGCTAAGTGATATAGTCAGCCGACTCTAAAAAACTGACTAACACCAAATTGGTTACGATATCTTCATAAACAAACGAAACACAACGCATTTTGTTTAAAAAACGGTTTTTTGACCGATCGGTCCTATGAGGGCTATATGATTTAGTCAACCGATTTTGATCAAATTTGCTTAGGTACTTTAAAAAACTTCCAATTGTCAAAATCGGTTACGATATCTTCATAAACAAACAAAACATTTTGTTTAAGAGATGGCGTATGTTAAAGTCGGGCGCGGACGACTTTGGGATACCCTGTACCACTAATTCCAATTAGTCCGATATATTGCTTAAGCACTCTAAAAGACAATTGATTGGCAAATTTGGGTACGATATCTTCACAAACAAACGAAACATATAGAATTTTGAGAAAAAAACGTTTTTTTGACCGATCGGTCATATGGGAGCTATATGATATAGTCATCCGATTTTTATAAAATTGTTAACAGTGTTTGGGAACTATAAAAAACTTTGGAACACCAAATTTGGTAACCGTTCAACCGATTTTAATCAAATTCGGTACAGTGCTGGGTAACCCTAAAAAACTGACAAACACCAAATTTGGTTACTATATCTTCATAAACAAACGAAACACAACGAATTTTGTGCAAAAAACATTTTTTTGACCGATCTGCCCTATGGGTGCTATATGATATAGTGAACCGATTTTGATGAAATTTGGTACAGTGCTTGGAAACTATAAAAAACTATTGAGTGCCAAATTTGGTTACGATATCTTTATAAACAAACGACTTATCCATCTAAAACTTTTGGTTTTTTACGAGGTCCTCTGAAACACCCCTATGGGAGCTATATAATACAACCCCGATATCAAAAAAATAAAATAAACTTGTCTCCCGTAGGAAAATAACGGATCTAATCTGAAAGTTTGGTTACTCTAGCTCTTACGATCTCTGAGATCTAGGCGTTCATACAGACGGACAGACGGACATGGGTATATCGACTTATCTAGACACCCTGATCATACTTTAGGTAACTTTGGGGGGTCTCCGACGTCTCCTTCTGTATGTTAAATACATTTTCGGCTTGCACAAACTTAATATACCCTTTGTACCATACGGTACAGGGTATAATAATGTGTATCCTGAGAAAGAACCGTATTCCATGAAATCTTAAATTTGTTGTTTCTGCAGGGCAACCAAAATCTAAAAAGTCTTATCCTAAAGAAAAAATGTTTTCCAAATTGTGAATCAGTCCCTACTTTCCCCAAACAAAAAAACGTATGCCACAATGTTAAATGTTCTAAATACTTATTAAAGGTGAATTTTCCACTTGCAAATGTAGGGTTTAAATTTTAAAAGTCCAAATTCAAATATGTACACTCAAATTATTTGTATAGTGTTGCTTGAAAGTTGTTCAACTATTCATTTTCAAGTACACGAGCGACTCTTTTTAACTAAAAAGACAGCTTCATTGTATTGAATACATTTTAAATTGAATGAAGTACAATTAAGTAAAGCTGATTTACATCTGGACATATCAAAATTAGTCGGATTCTTTTACACATATGTATACTAAATATATTATCGCAACGACCACGCCTTTTGTTTAAGCTAATTTTCTTAAAGTCTTGAAACGAAGATTTGGTTGCAGAATCAAAGAGTTTCAATTCAGCAAAGGAACTTTTACGCATAAGTACGCGTTGGGGAGCATGTGGTTGTACAGTACATATTTACTTATGGCAACAGCCAACATCTCTGAAATAAAATTACATACATTGCCATGTATTAATTATAATATGTGGATTCATACCAATATTTGGGGACCTATTGCAATTAGCAACTGATTGAACCTGTCGTCTATCGTTCGTTGTATATCGTTCAGCATGGGATATTCCAATTGCATCTTAACGTATTTCTGCTTCTCGGAGGAATATCTTAGTCCAGCTAAAACAAGTATATAAGAGAAGGGAGGGTTAGGAATGCAAGAAAAAGTGCATGTATCTGCGTTATTTGCATGCAGCTAGAGCAGCTAGAACAGCTCGGTGCTGCCGAATGAGTGGGCGGACAAAGTAGAGATGTGTATATTTTGCCTTGCTGAATATAGTTTAATTTCGAAAAGGACTCGGTGAAACGCTGCTAAGAGCTTCTGCCAAAGTCATCTCTTTTCCACACGTAAGGCTAGCGCTTCCTTCATCTTCTGCAATCTGTCTCTTTCTCTCTTTCTCTTTCTAGTTTTCAGGCAGTTTCCAGCACATCTAAGCGCAAGCACGATGAACGACGAAGTTAGGCGGTGGTCAGTAGTTGGTGGTCGAAAATGCTGCGTCTACTCTAGTCCAACAGCCTCCAACACTACTACCTCCTCAATTGTTTCAAATTCTCCCCATATCAGCAGTAGTAGTAGTAGTAGCAACAACTACATTTAGCTCAGATTGGAACGACAAATGTCAGCCTAGCCGTTTGCCTTCTTCTTACGCGGCATCCTGGGTTGTCTGGGCAGACATAGCAAACGTACACAGGTAACCAACAATGGGAACTCGGACGCTGGTTCGGATGGCGGCGACAGCCGCATTAAAACAAAGCAACATACCAGCTAGGATATGCAAATTACAACAAAAACAACAGCACATAACAATGTTGACGACGACGAACAGTGGAATAAAGTGAAACGTAAGGAATACGATTCCTAAACTGACGAACTGAACCTGACAATTTGCAAGAGCTGCGGTTTTCGTTGCGTTTAAATCGCCTTAGCTCAGACAAAACTACACACAATGGAATAAGCCTGCATGGTCACATCCTAGGTTGACCGGTCCGAATGCTTAAATTGTGGGTTAGCCAGCGTGAATGCCTAAGCCAGGCCATAGGATACATACTAAGAATTACAAATTTTCTTTGCATTGGATACAAAAAGTTTGATCTAGTTTGAAGTCTGTACTTCTAGATGAACTTACATATGAACATATTTACTATATACGACTATTAGGTTAAACATTAAAAGATGGAGGTGCGAGCGGGTGACTTTGGGATACCCTGTACCATCACATTGCAATCATATTCGGTAAAAGTTCTCCCAACAAAATTTTGATTGTGATTTTGGTTATAAACATTTTTTCCGGCTATATGATATATTCCAAAGATTATTAGAGGTCTTCTTAAGCACCCATATGAGAGCTATACAATATAATCCTAATAAGGGATCTAATCTGAAAGTTTGGTTGCTCTAGCTCATAACATCTCTGAAATCTAGGCGTTCATACAGGCAGACAGACAGATGGGCATTGGTATATCGACTACTCTAGTCACCTAGATAATACTGTAGGTGTCTTTGGGGGGAATCTTTATGGTGTATACATTTTCGGCTTGCACAAAACGTAGCATAATGTACAGGGCATAAAAATTTGAATTGTGCAGAGGGAATGCAAAGTGCTTCTATTCATAAAAAACTTGCCAATGTCAGCAACCACTGCTAAGATATTTTGAGTAAGTTCTTTTTTGAATAAAAATATATGAATTAAAGATGGCGTACGTTAAAGTCGGGCGCAGACGACTTTGGGATACCCTGCATACCCACATTGCAATTAAATCTGATATATTGCTAAAGAACTTCAAAAGATATTTTATTTTCCAAATTTGGTTACTATATTTTCAAAAAAAAACAAAAAACAGTCAAATTTTGCATCAAACACTTTTTTTTACCGATCGGTCCTATGGGGGCTTTATGATATAGTCAACCAATTTTAATCAAATTTGGTACACTGATTCGGAACTCTAAAAAACTTCCGACTGCCTAATTTGGTTTCGATATCTTTAAAAACAAACAAATTATTTATCTAAGACTTTTGAGTTTTTCTGAGCCCCTCTGAAACACCCCTTTGGGAGCTATATAATATATCACCGATATCAAAAATATAAAAAAAATCTCCCATAATAACGCATCTTTTACCATCTCTGAGATCTAGACAGACCGAGAGACAGACAGACGGACATAAGTATATCGATTTCTCTAGTCACCCTTATCATACTTTAGGTAACTTTAGAAGGTGTCCATTCTCTCCTTCTGTATTGTACATACATTTTCGGTTTGCATAAACTTAATATACCCTGTGTACCATAAGGTACACGGTATAAAAAGTACCAGGAAAAAAGGTTTCTGAATGCATTATTTACTTTGTTTTTAATAGTTTAAGCTTTTCGGAATTTAAGTAAATATTTGTATACCCTTATCATAGCATAGGCAGCCAGGTCTGACCGTTCGAACAAAACGATCTTAGAGTCTATAAGAGCTATAAAGCTCAAATTTTACGGAAAGGTGTGCATAATAGTCAGGCAGATGAAGTTTTTTAAATTATGTCGAAATTTTGCTCCTTCCCCCATAGGAGAACTTCGCGGTTTATACCCACACTATAGAAGCTATCGAATCTAAATTAACCATATTTATGCGCTATGTTTGTTTAATGTACATTTTTTTTAATCAGTTAAAAACTTCAAAAGATGTAGTTAAAGATGGCGTACGTTAAAGTCGGGATACCCTGTACCACTGCTTGCAATAAAATCCGGTAAATTGCTTAAGAACACTAAAAGACATTTGATTGCCAAATTAGATTACGATACCTTCATAAACAACCAAAAACACACGAATTTTTAACCAAAAATGTTTTTTTGACCGATAGTTCCTATAGGAGCTAAATGATATAGCCAACCGATTTTGATCAAATTTGCTACAGTGCTTGGGTACTCTAAAAAACTTCTGAATGCCAAATTACAAAATCTTCATAAACAAACGAAACCCAACGAATTTTGTACAAAAAAAGTTTTTTTGACCGATTGGTCCTATGGGAGCTATATGATATAGTCAACCGATTTTGATAAAATGTAGTACAGTGTTGAGGATCTCTAAAAAACTTCGGAATGACAAATTTGGTTACGATATCTTCACAAACAAACGAAACACAACGAATTTTATACAAAAAACGTTTTTTTAACCGATTGATCCTATGGGAGCTATATGATATAGTCAACCGATTTTGATAAAATTTGGTACATTGTTGAAGATCTTTAAAAAACTTCTGAATGCCAAATGTGGTTACAATATCTTTACAAAGAAACGAAACAACGAATTTTGTACAAAAAACGTTTTTTTGACCGATTGGTCTTATGGGAGCTATATGATATAGTCTACCGATTTTGATCGAATTTGGTACAGTGCTTGGGAACTCTAAAAAATTATTGGGGGAAAAATTTGGTTACGATATCTTCATAAACAAACGAATTATCCATCTAAAACTTTTGGTTTTTTTCGAGGTCTTCTAAAACACCCCTATGGGAGCTATATAATGTAACCCGATATAGAAAAATAAAATAAACTTGTCTCCTATGGAATAATAAGGGATCTAATCAGAAAGCTTGGTTGCTCTAGCTCTTACCATCTCTGAGATCTAGGCGTTCATTCGGACAGACAGACAGACGGACATGTGTATATGGACTTCTCTAGTCACCCCGATCATTCTTTGGGTAACTTTGGAGAGTCTCCGACGTCTCCTTCTGTATGTTACATACATTTTCGGCTTGCACAAACTTAATATACCCTTTGTACCATACGGTATAAAAATGTGTTTATTTTGAGCCTGCACTTGAATCGAACTATTTGTAAAACTGTTTGTAAAGAAATTATAATACAACAACCAAAATCGGTGTGTAGACACTTATAGGCTCAAATATAAAAGCAAATTAAAACTCCCCAAATATATTTGTGTTTTTATTGCCCATCCGAGAACTTTAGGAACTATAGACTTAAATTACAAAATTATCACCCCTTTGCCTAGAAGATACTTTAATAACCGCGTGAACCCCATTGGGGTTGTTCAGACCACTTCCAACAACCAGAAGTTTTCATATTCTCCATTAGGAGGTTCTTTTTAGAGGGTTTTGGTGCATAATTCGTTTGTTTTTCGATTGTTTGCAGAGATATAATTCCAAATTTTGTGTTGGGATGTTTTTAGATTTCCCAAGCACTTCACCAATTTTAGTCAAAATCGGTTGATTTTATCAAATTGTGAAAATTTTCAATTAGATAGAGAAGATTATGAATATAGGGGGATGGTAACTTTTGAATTTCTCGTCCGATTTAAGTCTAATTTAGAAAAATTTATGCGGCATAATACTTTTAGAAACGTAACGTATACACAAATTTTGACCAGGTGTGGAAGTAAGTAGCAAAATTCGGCTACAAGCGAACTGGGCAAGTTATCGACATAAAAAAATATAGGAAAAGTATTCAATTTGAATATAAAAATACGTTATATACATTATGCTACTTTGAGTAGGCCAATCCAAACTTGAAATTCGACAAGAACAATGAAGATGGAAGATCAGACTCGGCATATACATATGTATGTACTTGCGCTTGACATGACCGTCTTTTATTTCTGATGAATAAGTATAGATTCTTGTAGCAAAACATTCATTCATATACACACATGTACATATATGAATTTTTTTGGTTTTGATGGAGGCGAACTGAGAATTTTGTTTTTACAACAGTTATACAAAGACAATGTGTAGGCAAAATGAGAAAGGGAGTTTAAGTTACTTCAGGCCGCATAAGCGGAAACCCGTACACATATTCAGATACACATTCAAAGAAGAAGCGTTGTAAACAAACACACTCAGACACACACGCACATTTGATCGCCCACTAACAGTGGTGACCACTGGCCGTCCAGCCGCCCCATGCTCCTTCATCTTTCAATTCACGCGAATATTTCCTTCGCTATCGTTGCGCACCGAGTTGGGTATGATGTGAAGGAGTAGGAGGAGGGATTGCCGGTTGCGGATTTGACAGCGGTGATGAGAAAAGTGGGCGAGCCAGGACGACGAAAGTGAATCGAGTTTGGGTGACGTCGACGGCAGCAACATCAGCATCAGGCATCAGAAAAGGCAAAGGCAAAGGCAACGACGACGACGACGACTACGAATTCGTAATTGTGGGCAGCAGACACTCACAATCACCATAGCAAGTTAGCTACAGTTCGAACAGTGGAATGGTGGATTGCTTGGTGGGAACGGTGAACGACAAATCGGCCGCTCGATGGACGAACAGACAGACTGACGGTCCTCGCCCGTACACGGAGGAGGCAGCTGGCAAGAAGCGTTAGATATTAGAGAAAGTACGATGAACGAAAATGGAAAATTTTGCCTTGGTGGACAATGGTCGGTCTGTCGGTTTGCCCTTTTGTCGGACTGGCGGTCAGTCGTTTTGCTTAGTGCCCAGGATGAGGACGGTTTGCTTCCAATGTATTTGTTGTTTTTGTTGCCCAGCACGACAACGACGATGAAAATCTGAAGAGTACGTGTGTTGCGATAAAGCAGCAACTCTAAATTTCGCAGCAGCAAAATTTTCGCTAAGGATGATGTGGCAACGTATGTATGTATGCATGTATGTATTTGAGTACGTGTGTGTTCGTGCATGTATACGAGTATATACATATGCGTGTGTGTGAGTCTGTGAACAAGAGAGTATGGGGTTAGTGGTATACGGCCACGGGACCAAAGTGACCAGCAGCCAAAAGGCTGGCTTTCTAGCAAGGATGTGTGTTTCTTACCGTTGCACTTGTTGTTGTCCTCTGTTATTTTTGTTGGTATAAAGTCGTTCCTTGGCATACATACATATGTATATGTGTAGATATATGCATAAATATATATATATATACAATACACATTCATGCATACCTACCTACATGCATAATTGTTGGTTTCAAAAACCTTTCTTAGCGATTTCTCGCATGGCAAAACTAATATCAGTGTTGCTGTCTTTTTTGTTGTTGTTAGGGCCATCAGTTGCAGTACCCGTTGTATATAAATACATACACATATACATATATATAATTTTGTTTTGCATATGTATGTGCATATGCAAATACCTACACACAAAACACTATATCCATAACTCCGAAATTTCTACTAAGAGCAAAATACTCAGAGCCTGTCGGAGATACACAGATACATATATGAAGATCTATGTACAAAAACATCTCCTTGTTATGTAAAAAGAATTCAAAGTTGGATGGTATATTAACATATGCATGTATTTTACATAGTAATTTATTATGAATGCAAAAGCATATAATAATTGTTAAACAAGTTACACGTAAAAATTTTAACAAATTATACACATATGTATGCCATTAACTATCAAATCGACTAAAAGTAGGTTTTGAGAAAGGCAACTTAATATCTGCATATCTAAAATATAAGATTGCGATTAACTCCGATATTTATGTTCCAAATATAATGAAGTTTCATGTTAATCCCAAGATATTTTTATTTCCTACATTTTACCGATACAAACTAAAGCTATAAACTCTAAAATTGTGAATAAAATATAGCACACGCTGTCTGACAGACTGACATCTCTATATCAATTTTAATGGCCCCCTGACCATAACTGACGTAATTTTGAGAGCCTCTGCTGTTTTTATGCGCTGTACCTTATAATATAAAGAGTGTATATTAAGTTTGTGTAAGCCGAAAATATGTGTAACATACTGAAGGAGTATGATCAGGGTGACTAGAAAAGTCGATATACCCATGTTCGTCTGTCCTTCCGTATGAACGCCTAGATCTCAGAGATGGTAAGAGCTAGAGCAACTAAAATTTCAGGTTAGATCCATTATTATCCTACGGGAGACAAGTTTATTTTATTTTTTTGATATCGGGGCTATATTATATAGCTCCCATGGTTGTGTTTCAGAGGACCTCGAAAAAAACTAAAAGTTTTAGATGGATAATTCGTTTGTTTTGGCACTCGAAAGTTTTTTATAGTTCCCAAACACTGTACCAAATTTGATCAAAATCAATTGAATATATCATATAGCTCCCATAGGACCGAGCAATCGGTCAAAAAAACATTTTTTGCACAAAATTCGTTGCATTTAGTTTGTTTGCGAAGATCTTGTAACCATATTTGACAGTCTTTAGTTTTTTATAAATCCCAAGTGCTGTACCAAATTTTATCAAAATCGGTTGACCATATCATATAGCCCCCATAGGACAAATCGGTCAAAAAAACGTTTTTGTTCAAAATTCGTTGTGTTTTGTTTGTTTATGAAGATATCGTAACCAAATTTGGTGTTCCAAAATTTTTTATAGTTCCAAAACACTGTACAAAATTTGATCAAAATCGGATGACTATATCACATAGCTCCCATAGGACAAATCAGTCAAAATACGTTTTTTGCAAAAAATTCGTTTCGTTTGTTTATGAAGATATCGTACCCAAATTTGGCAATCAGTTGTCTTTTGAAGTCCTTAAGCAATATATCGGACTAAGTTGCAACTAGTGGTACAGGGTATCCCAAAGTCGTCCGCGCCAGACTTTAACGTACGCCATCTTTTTATACTGGGAATATATTTTATAGCTCCCATAGGGGTGTTTCAAAGGACTTCGAAAAAAAACATAAGTTGTAGATGGATAATTCGTTTATATAAAGATATCGTAAGCAGAGTTTGATCAAAATCAGTTGACTGTATCATATAGCTCCTATAGGATCGATCAGTTAAAAAACGTTTTTCGGGCAAAATTCGTTGTGATTCGTGTGTTAATGGAGATATCGAAACGAAATTAGATAGCTTTGAAGGGTTCCCCAGCACTGTACCAAATTTTGATCAAAATCGGTTGCCTATATCATAAAGCAGCTAAAGGACCGGTCGGTCAAAAAAACGTTTGTAGAGTGCTTAATTCGTTTCTTTATAAAGATATCGAAACCAAAATTTTGCATTCGAAAGTTTATATATATATATATATATATAGTTTTATATATATAATATAGCCCCCATAGGACCGAATGGTCAAAAAAACTTTTTTTGTGCAAAATTCGTCAACAAATATATTTTGGTGTTCTTAAGCAATATACCAGATTTGAGCGATATATAAAGGTACAGGATATCCCAAAGTCTATATCAAAAGTGAGTATGAGGTATGAGGAACTTATGGTCTGCCTGTTACATACATTGCACAAAATTTAGTGTACTCTTCACTCAGCGGTTACGAAAGGTGTATAAATTAACAATTGGTATCTGTAAATGCCAAAAAATCTTGTCTAGAGCCATTTCTGATTTATTCGATTTTGATTTTTTATAGATATGGTTCAAACTTGAAATTAAGGGGAAGGACTCAAAAGTGTTCCGTTATTTTCGCAACAAAATGTTAACGAATTCCAATAGCTCAAAATAAATCAATGTGCATCAGTCAAGGTGAAGTTAGTGGCACCAGCTTAATTATTAGTGATAATATAAGAATTTGTTACAAAAAGTCAAAGAAATATAGTGTGGCCTATCTGTTGCTTTGGCTGTTAAATCATAATTCCGAACATACCCGTCCAAATATGATGCTTTCCGACATATATCAAGTTCAAAACTACTCAATTTTAGTCATGGATCGTTTAACACCCGAACGACGCGTAAAAGTGGCACAGACGTACTGTCGGCCTTTCTGTGAATAAGATAGGTCTCAAAGTCAATTTAACTATCTTTTAAACGTATAATAAAGTTACAAAAAACTTTTAAAAACACAAATAAAAAGATGGCGTAAGTTAAAGTCGGGCGCAGACGACTTTGGGATACCCTGTACCACCACACTGTATTTAAGTCCGGTATATTGCTTAAGAATTGCAAAAGAAATCTGATTGCTAAATTTGGTTACGATATTCTCACAAACGAACGAAACGCAACGAATTTTGTGCACAACACGTTTTTTGCCCGATCGGCCCTATGGCAGCTATATGATATAGTCAACCGATTTTGATAAAATTACTTGGTACAGTGCTGAGTAACCCTAAAAAACTTCCAAATGCCGAATTTGGCTACGATATCTTCATAAATAAACGAAACACAACAAATTTTGTACAAAAAACATTTTTTTGGCTGCTTGGTCCTATGAGCGCTATATGATATAGTCTACCAATTTTGATCAAATTTGGTATAGTGCTTGGGACCTATACAAAACTTCCGAGTGCCAAATTTGGTTACGATATCTTTATAAACAAACGAATTATCCATCTAAAACTTTTGGTTTTTTTCGAGGTCCTCTGAAACACGTATATAATGTAACCCCGATATCGAAAAAATAAAATAAACTTGTCTCCTATGGAATAATAAGGGATCTAATCTGAAAGTTTGGTTGCTCTAGCTCTTACCATCTCTGAGATCTAGGCGTTCATACGGACAGACAGACGGACATGGGTGTATCGACTTCTCTAGTCACCCTGATCATACTTTAGGTAACTTTGGGGGGTCTCCGACGCACAGTGGCACGGAAGCCAAAAACACGTTGCAAAAATCATATTTTCTAAACCAATTGGGATATTTTTATGAATTAAATTGTAGTTGAAAGAAAAATCTTTAAGCCTTCAAATAAGTACCCATACATTGTGATAGAACATCTGAGAGCTGCGCAATATGTTGTGGAAGTTGGATTTTGTTGCCTGAGCAACATTTCCCATTGAAAAATACGTAATTATTTTTTGAGATATTTTAATTTAATTTAATTTAATTAATTTAATTTTTTTTTCCTTATATGTTTAAATTTCATGTACCTTTTTATAGAAACTAAGAAAATAGGGATTGGTTGCGTAGTTTTTCCACAAAACAATCTTAAACACGAATTTTTATTCCAAAAATTGCGATTTTTTTCAAAGTTGAAAATATGCTCCAATTTGAGCGGCTGTAGCAACTAAACTATTCATCCGAATTGAATAAAATTTTTATTTTCTTGATCCCTGGGAAATTCTAAATCAGATGCATGTTTTACATTTAAAAAATGGTTACATCGCAAAATCGATTTTTGCAACGCTTTTGCGTTTACATACATTTTCGGCTTGCACAAACTTAATATACCCTTTGTACCATACGGTACAGGGAATAAATATTCGGCATATCTTAAGCATTTCCAAAAAAACTTCCAAGAGCCAAATTCGGTATGCTTTCCTCAATGTTACTTTAAAATTGTCGAAAATATAGTGCATACAAATTATTTAGTGGAGGAAGGTGGTGTGGCAAATGAAAAATAGCTTGAATTGTCTAGTCACTTATGGAGTTCAAAAGTCAAGTTTGATTATTCTGGATCCTTACCAACTCCAAGATCTAGGCGTCCAGACAGATGAATAGAAGGAAGGATATGTCAACATCAATTTGCTCTGTCCTTCTTATTATTATGGGGGGTAACTTTTGGAGCGTCACCAATATCTCCTTCTCTACGTTGTAATATCAAAGTTTCCAACACATTCAGTAGTGCGGTGCATAGCGCCGGAGGAGTTGGTTTCCGAATACCAGAGACCGCACCATTCCATTGTCACAGATCATCAAATTCTTATTTAAATGCAATGTCTAAGAAAAGTTTAACTTTACTTTTGTACCTCGGGAGCTACAGCCTAAAATGATCAAATATTTAGTTTTTACTTAGAAGCCCCACAATTATTTGAAAAATTATTTTTGAAGAAGCTAACTCACCAAAATCGGTCACAATGGTTCAAAATGCCTTAAAATCGGATCGCCATAGAAATTAAGGACAGAATAAGATGTATTACAGACGGGATGTCCCGATTGTAACTATCTCAGTCATTTTTACAGCATAACAATAAAAAAAAATAAAAAAATATATACTGTATCAACAAATGTTATTAATGCACACATAAAAAATCGATGGAAATTATAATTATAAATTTTGAGAAATTGAAATTAACGGATATTTCATAATAAAAATTATTTGTCAATTTTAAAACAAATTATAAAAAATGACGTACGTTAAAGTCGGCTATATTGCTTAAGAATTCCAAAAGATATTTGATTGTCAAATTTGGATACGATATCTTCATAAGCAAACGAATCATCCATCTAAAACTTTTTGTTTTTTTCGAGGTCCTCTGAAACACCCCTATGGGAGCTATATAATATAACCACGATATAAAATAAACTCGTCTCCCCTGATATAATAGCGCATATAATCTGAAAATTTGGTTGCTCTAGCTCTTACCATCTCTGAGATCTAGGCGTGCATACAGACAGACGGACATGGTGATATTGACTTCTCTAGTGAGCCTTATCATACTTTAGGTAACTTTGGGGGGTCTCCGGCGTCTCCTTCTGTATAATATATACATTTTCGGCTTGCAAAAACTTAATATACTTACTCTTTGGTAAGGTACAGGGTATAAAAATAAATAATAGGGGTTACTTCCCGATTTCTAAATAAAATAAATATTCACCTATTCGGCCGTGCTCCGAAAAACGAATCCGAACATTTTATTCGGATTCGTTTTGAAACCGAATGTTTTGTTGCAAGAGGAATTAAAACGAATCGGCAAAATTAGTTGAAAAAAGTACGCATGAAATAATTTTTTAAATATTCTTTGATATTCTTAGAATATTTTTATGCCAACTTAAAGTTATATATTTATTGACAATTATTTTTAATTCTTTTTTTCTGACTCAACCCAAAAAATAGCATGCACAGCCAAAAATAATTTTTTTTTGTCTTCTTATATGTACAAATATACACGAACACATGACGATAAGTGCGACAGGGCTCCCGCGTTACACAAAGAAAATTTCCCTTGTAACAAAAGTAGCTAAGCCGTATTTAATTTCAATAAACATTGTTGCTAAAGTGATATTTTTCTGTAATTTTATTTAAAAGAAAGATTATGAAAGTACTAGCAATATTTTAATGAAAATAAAAAATAAACAACATATAGTAATAGAAAGGGGCAGGGATGCGGCAGCCATGTAGCTGTTTTGCATCAAACAAAAATAATTTCGCGCTAACACAACATGAGAATTTGTCGGAAATAAGGGAAATATACAAATTTATAGAAAATAAAATGGGAAATATCGACAAAAAAATTTAGTTTTCCTGTGCACAAAAAAATGAATCCGAATAAAATGGTTCGGTTTGATTTTTTCGTTGTCCGGAGCGCGGCTGACTATTTCATTAATTAATTAATTAATTAATTAGCTACAATGTGCTTAGTATTTAAATGTATCCTGGATTCCTCACAACGAAACTCTTTGCAAAGTTTTAATCTTCCAGCTGCCACCGCTGGGGCTATGCGTTGGTCGGCAATTGTGTCCCTACAATTTCCACTCTTTCGTGCCGAATCATCCGAAAGGGTGAGAAGCCATTTCTTACTATTAATCTACAACCTAAAACCAAACTCGGTTTAAAAATACAAAACGTAACTCTCCATATATATAAAAATATATGGGACAAACTGTCAAAAAGGCATACATACATATGTATGTATGTATGTACATATGTATGTTGACTTTTTGTTTAAAAGCCTTTCACATTCTTCCAACTATAAAAGTGTTTGTAAAATCATTAGATATGCTGAATTCTAATTATATTTGAAATCAGCTATTTGTATACTTATATTACATTAAAAGTGCTTCGTTAAGAGGTGTCGTGTTTTTGTCGTTCTGTTACATACGTACATATGTATGTACTATGTACATATTTATACATATGTATATATACTTACACTCCATTGACACTTAGGCTTGCTAAGTCATTTTGTTATTGTGTACATAAACATCCATACGTGTATGGATATGTACATAAATACTCATACAGGTTACTTTTGTTACCTTGAAAAGGAGACGAAGGCGTAAGTAAGCTGAGCAATATCAGCTGCTTAGCCAAGTTACTCTTAGTCACTCTCTGTACGCGAAACTTGCTAATGAGGGTTTCTGCTTATGCTCAGTGAGAGCGAAGGATAAACCTTAACAGAGATAAAGACACATACCAAAACAAAATATATAAAAAAAAAGGAGTTAAATAACTGTGACGACAATAATTACCCAAACAGGAACGGCATGCGTATCACAATAACAGCAAAACATTTGACAGTCAGCCAGAAACAAAACAAAGGTAATTCAACGTCCACCGTCAATTGATGATATGTTATGTACATATATTCATATTTTTACACATTTGTACATACATACTTATCTATCTTGACTTGTCTTTACGTTTATTCTACTAGTTACTATTACAATAGAGCGACTTTCCATGTACCGAGTCTAAATAAAAGAGTAAAACGTCAGCTCTTTGAAGTCTTTGAGTACAGCTTCGACTTCGAGCCATCATCCATCTATTCATCCAACCATCCACAGTACGGTAGTTTTCTTGCGATATGTTAAAATGACGTGTGCTGCTAATGCTTATGCCCTCAAAAGAGCCGAGACATCGCAGAGCTGTCCCATGTTTACCACACCATTCTCGTTCTGCCACCTACCCCTTGGTAAAACAACGACTTTAAGCACACACACACACGTCTATTACTCAATGACCCCCTTGCACGCAGCATTCGATTTCGCTCTTTTTTGCTCACAAACATTATATGTGGTGGTCTCGGTCTCGCTTTGTTCAACCAGCCGTCCGTACGTCTTTCCGCCGCGGTCCACACGTCCTGTCCAGTGTTCTCATACACACACACATACGCACACACACTCTCACTTACAAGTATACAAGAGTACACATGCATAAGTACATAGTAGGCGCACAGACCAAGACATGAGCGACCAGACCAGAAGAAAGTAGGCCTACTGCTTCTTCTGCTGACGCCAAGAAGGATGTTGCGCATAAACGTGTGCTCCGTGCGCCCCGCAACGTCGACCATCGGCCGTTGGACCACACGAACTTTGAATTGCCTTCGTTTTCGACGTCGCAGCCGTTGTATCTTGGTATGTGTGAGCATGAGTATGTACGAATGGACACCCAGTGGCTTAGCTGACCGATGCGAGCAAGCGGCAACGATAGTGATGGGCGACTGCGATGGCGACTTCCTCGCTGCCGTCTTGGTTGTTATTAATCATTGTACATTTAGCTGTCACCGAAAAAGGCCGCGAATGCAGCAGCAGAGAGCGCGCGCAGCGTCGTCACCACCACATACGCAAATTGAAGCGAAAAAGAAACAAAACGACAACAACAACTAATTCGTGCTACTGACTGACCATACGTGTGTAAACAAACACACACACAAACACACGACACTCACAACCTCGAGAGCGCGCTCGCGTCCATGAGAACGCAGCGCGAGTAACGTGCGACTTTAAATTTTGCGTGTTTGTCGACTTCGACGATGTAGTCGTAGTGCGGAAATTCGCCGCGCTAAAATCAAAATTCGCTCACGCTCGCTGCTTAGCTCGAAGTTCGCCGGAGTTGCTTAGGTTCACAGGACATTGGTGAACGACGTCGCGGTCATATCCTTTCGATAGCCGGTCGTTCACACACGGTTCTCGCTACCAGCCAATGTTTGTGCACACATTACATGTGACTTCACCATCGAATATTTATGCTTGAATAATTACAAGAACCATTTGAGGAGGGATCGTGTCAAGGAAAAATAATAGTGCTTCCAAAATTCTTAAAAGTGCTATCCAGTAATACAAACTAGAAGATAATGTTATAAAAAATCAAAGTGCAAATTTACGAAATTACGTCGAAACAAAACAAGAAAAAAATTAATTATATGTAACAAAACAGAAGAAGTTATTGTGAGTTTCGCGCAAAAACTATTAAGTAAATTGCGCAGGACCTAACCGACCAATTACAGCCAGTCGGTTTCACTGAAATTCTCATTGTTGTTTGTGTAGTGATAAAAGGTTAGTACAAATTCTTAAATGCATATACATGTGTATGTTTATCGAGATTATTAGTTTATATGTACAACGTTTCGTAAAACCATTAAACACTGAAAAAGACTTAAAATGTTTTATTTTATTACGTTATGTTTACTCTGTTCTTGTACTATAGGAAAATATTTTACGGTTATTAAAAATGTTAAATTTGGTGTTTGTTTAAATTAATGCTTTTATAGAAAACTTTTTCATTTTTGGAGGTCTATGAGAGAATCAGATAATAAAAAAAAAGCATGAGCTTACTTATCTATGTACTTATTAGTTATATGTATAAGTAAGGAAGCATTTGTGTTGTCCATGTTTCCATTAATGCTTTAAATTACTTTTAAGCTAATTTAAACATTTTTCTTATTTTTTTATAAAACTATATGGGGTTTTTGAAATTTATTAGGTATTAGTAGTTTTCTAAAGAGTTCAGAGAATAAAAAATGTATTAAACATTTAAATTCTTATGGGAAAAGAAGTGCGCTAATGCCCAAGATAGTCACCATCGGGCCCGTACTTTTCTTTCGATGGCCCTGCATACCTATAATAAAGAATAACCAAGTCTGCACAACGATTTAGGCCCGGATTCACGGACCAAACATCACCAAATTTTTTTTCTGTTTGCATCTTAAAATTATTTTTTTTTTTTTTTATTTATAAAAAACACTATTTGAATATTGCAGCAACTTCGCCCACCTTTCTGATGTGAACAAATTTCCATTAAGTGCACCCTGTAACATATAATGTTCACTAAAATCCACTACTATACAAATAAACCATGCAATGTCCAATCTATACCATGGAACTTTCTTAATATCTATTATGTTTGTTAAATTATTTTGCATTAGATTGAAAATGTCAGAAAAGACAAAAGCAAAAATATTTATCAACAGGTAAAGTCCGCGAAGCACTACATTTGGTAAAAAAAAAATCTTTGAGGTTTGCACTTTTAGATATTTTTTGATTCTTTTTACATTAACCCAGACAGCATAATCCATATAATCCTTATGTCTGCATATATTACACGCATACATATGAAATATGTATGATATGCATATATGTACATATGTACTGGTACATGCACACATACATATGTAAGTAGGTCCGAAGGTTCTGTCATTGACCTCCATTTGGCAGACGGTTCTGTCTGTCTGTGTTTGTGTCTGAGTTCGATACTAAGCAAAAGAAACGATAAAAATAGTAAATACAATAAAATTATAATTGTATATAGGAAAATCGGAAGCATTCTCACACACGACGAGACGACTATTACACATACATACACATATAATACATGTATGTATACAACAGTTTGTTTGTATATGTATGTGCGTGCTCCAGACAGTAGCTAACTAACACACACTAGCACACACACACAGACGAACTTGAAGTAATACTTTTATATTTATTTCTTTCATCTTTTCTGTTGTTACTAGATTTTTTTATACTCCATTCTGCACTGTCCCAGTTCAGTTCGTGAAAAGTTTAATGGCACGCCGGCTAGGACAAGGACGGACATTGTACGAAAGAGAAAGTAAGAATTCTTTAGCTTTGGCTTTTGCCATGACTGCTGCTGAATGGTAAAAGACCTTGTAATTTTTATTCAGTTGTAAAAGTTTTATTCGATATATGTATGTATAGTTGGTGTGATGTGGGAGGGCTGTGCTCAGGCTGGATGGGTCACTTTGTCGACATACTCAGTTCCGCACTTACAAGTGCTAAGTTGCTGTTAGTGAGCTTAAGTGTTAAGGCAAAGGTTAAGGACACGATGATTTTGCAACTCCTCTCTGACACCTTTACAATAGTTATGGAATTATTATGCATATTGACCACTTTTTAAGCAATTAAGTCTTTTATTATTGTGTGGTACAACGCTGTTATAGACTTCTTGCTAAAAAGTTACTTTATTTCAAGTTTTTGAATAGTTTTCGTCGCTTTAACAAGTAAATGTACTTTTATTTTTCTTCACCTTAACTTGTTGTATTTTATAAAGCTCGAAGCTTGTCTTGTCTTCTTAGACGGCAATCTGATGAACGTGATGACAATATTTCTAGTTGCTCTTAGAATTGCATAACTTTCTCTTAAATATGCCCCGGTATTCTCTTTGATTGACTTGCTTCTCTCTGCAAACATAGTAATGTGTGTGGAACTTTGTTTGTATGAATGTATGTATGTATGTATGTATATGCATACTGAAAGAAATCATGTGTCAGTCATGCGCAAAACGTGTTTTTCATTTTAAAATCGCGTATCCCGCTCCTTCAAACGGCATCACCAACTGTCGAGTTCCTTTGCATGTCTCGCACTTGCTGATAGAGGCGGAGCATATTGTCATTCGCTCACCGTCGTTGCCGACGGTAGGACACAGCTAAAAAAATGTGGCACAACAGTTGTTTAAATTTACGCACTTTGAAGCTGGAAGGCTTCCAAATGCGAAATTTGAAATGCCAAACGGTGCTAGGTTGCTCACGCACCTGTATAGTAGCAGCAGTAGGAACGCAACAGGCGTGCAGGCTAGGACAGGGGTGCACGGGGAAAAGTTACGTGTATTGGGGATGTTTAGCCAACAAACATCAAAGACCCACTCGACAACCACCCGTGTCGCCCGCTCGTCTATACGAAGACAGGTAAACAAGTTATAAATCGTGGACTCGTGCGTTCGGTTGTGCTTCGCGAGAGCTCGTACTCAGCACGTGACATCGACGATGAATAAGTGCTTGTTGCTCATTCGTAGATTCGCGCAATGCTGCGCGCCCCAATTTGGAGCAGGCGCGTCGCGGAGCGGAGGCAACGCGCCAATTAGCATATTCCATTGTATCTTTGTGTGTGAGTGAGTGTGTTCAGGCTTTTTTATTTTTGGCATTCCTGCGACCTCGACGTTGTTCGTAAGCAAGCGATGAGTGGCATGGGGGGCGTGACGAAACTCATTTTGCTCTAAAACAGAAGAGCGGGAGCTAGCATTTGAGCGTTAGTTGGCGTTTCACGTGAGAACCCCTGACTATGAATATGTATATGTATTTTACTGCACTGTGGGTGTATAAGAATGTGTGAGTATTACATCGCGAGCTGTCTGTAAAAGTTTAAAACGCGACGCGATATTATTGGACCGTCTTGCGAACGTGTGACTTGCTGTTCATACGACCGCAATACCCCATCATCCCCAGTACATAATGTGCTCAGAATATCCTTTCTATGTACAGCTTATGTGTACGCAGCTGACGAATGAAAATTCATTATTTAAGCATTCGATATTTGCGTAAGTAGGTTGTATATACTCAAAATTTTTAGTTGTCGCATGCGAACTATACTTTAGTGTGCATCTTAAGTGTACGACATTAATTAATTGTAGATTCTGTTTTGTTTTTTTCTTGCAGAATTCAAACTGTTCGACAACGGTTTAAAGTTGGACATTTCCAGCTACCCTCACATGAACATACGCATGGGCACAAAGGGCAAGCGACCGTTGCGTAGCTTGACTCCTAGTGACAAGATCCATGCAATACAACGAATTCACGATGGGGAATCAAAAGCTTCCGTTGCCAGGGACATTGGTGTACCTGAGTCTACGCTTCGCGGCTGGTGTAAAAATGAAGATAAATTGCGATTCATGTCCCGCCAATCTGCCGCGGATAAGTTATGCGCTGATGTTCTGGTCGATAAGTTGGAAACTGCAGGAGGACTACTCGGACCACCGGAAAAGCGTCAGCGTTTGGACTCATCTCTTCCCTTAAACTTCTCCAACAAAATAAAGTTTGACGAGTTGGGCTTTAAGCGATCGCCTCTAAATGGATTAGATTATAGTTCAAACAAAGGCATGTCCGACTTGAATTTTAATGCAGATTTCGTACCATATAGTGGGGCGGTTAAAAATAAAGTCTATGGTGCCGATATTGCTCGACCCACAGATCCATCGTTAACCGCCATAAGTCCCTTGTCCAGTCTGACACATCTTTCTGGTCTCACAAGCATATCGCAGTCTCCGCTAGCTATTAGTTTTAACGAACTGACTTCGAACCTTAATTTACTGGCACAATTGAACCCAAGTTTGGCGGCTATGTCGGGGCTTAACAATTTGGGCACAACACATAATTCACTTCGCAATGCCAAGTCAAAGGTGCAATCGCATATGCAGAGTCCAAGTAGTGAAAGTAGTGATCGAGCCCAAGGACTGTCCGTCAAAAATTGGGCCAAGCAAAAAACCCCAGGAGCCCGTGCGACTGGTGACCTAATCTGCGGACTTAATCTTAGCTCCCATGTTGATAATAAAAACGGAAACATAAAAAGCCCGAGTCCTTCTTTGGCTCCTTCACTGGTGGGCGCATTGCCACCTTCAGTTCTTTCCGATGACCCCCTACTCTACTGGCTCAAATCGCAGCAGAATATGTTGGGTCTCAACAATCTTTATCCAGCACCGGTTGGATTAGGGGTCGGCAGTCCCCCAATTCGTTCATCTACTCCTCAGCAGAATCACCATGACATGTCCCCAGCTATCCTATCGGCACCGTTAACGCCCTCCTCGACGCCGTCTGGAAGCCTCGATGATAAAAATTCAGCTTGGTTCAACTGGTGCAAGGCGTTCGGTGCCAGTCTTCACTCGCTGAATCCAAATGCAATGACACTAGCAGCACTTCAGGCAAATTCATTGCATCAGCACAATGCATCAACTTCCATGGAGGCCGAAGACTTGAAACATCCCTATGAAAACATTCTCTATTCACACCTAACAAAACAGACCGGAAGTCCTTCAGTACACAGCTCATCATCTAATGAGCCCAACCAAATAGACCAAATAACGGCTGGCAAGCCCGAGGATCTTTCGGCAAAGTCTGTTAAAGCTATGAGTCCAAGCTCTAGTCCAAATCCAGCAACACACACACACATTGCTGATGGCAGCTACACGGTTAGTCCCGAACCTACTGCTGGAGTTAATTCAGAGATAGATCATATTAGTTCAGAAGTGACAAGTGTTACTGGCAGTGTTGGTGATGATTGTAAAGAGGTTCTTGAAACCATGACGATGCGCACCAGTACAACACCGCTAAGTATTGGAGCTGGATGTGAATCGGAAGCCAGCTTTTCTAGTGATAGCCCCCAGCACAACAACAATGATCTAAGCGCCAACAACAATAACAACAATTCAAACAAAACTGATGAGGAGGAGCGAGCTAAATATGCGGCAGATATTGACGAAGACAAGGTAGCTATAATGCATGGAGAAAAGTTCCTACAGTGGTTAGAAAATTGTAGCAATCCGCGAGTCACAGCTGTACAACTGATGCAGCTTAGGTTCCTTATTGCCGCTATTAAATCAAATAATGATTCTCAACCCGTCAGGAATGCTGCGCTTATCGCCAAAACTATGCTTGAAAGAAAAAAAAGTGAGGACAACACTACGGAAGATACTAGTAGAAACAAAACACGCCGACGTAAATAGGAAAAACCCAAGTTGGCACCTCTGGAGCCAGCCGCGGATAGTAAAGTAACTAAAACCAAACTGGAGAAGGAGGAGTCTACGAGGCAATATGACTTACACAGCTGGGAGCAGAAGTATTCGCTATCTATGACGAAAAATCAAACCTTTCTGCCTGCCATCTATCAATCTTCGGCTACCCTACTAAATTCGCTCTTTTTTCCTCCATACGAGCTTGTACACTGCGATCTTGACGATGATCCAGAAGACTGCCTAATAACTGGCGAATATCAGCAGTACCACGAACTAAGTTCGAGCAGTAACGAAAGTGTCAAGAAAAACGTTGAACAATCCCTTCCAAATTTCAAATGTTAAAGATTGTAGTTCACGGATTTTTAAATTGGAATTGCATGATTTAAAATAAGAGTTTGGGCTTGCAGTTAACACTTAATAATTTTATAAAATATAATTCCATTGTGTTGGAGCTTATGAGAAGTTACAACTAGTAAAACACTTATGTAAATACAAGGATCGCTCTTTTTTGAAAACTGTAGAAATTTCTTAATATATCATTATTTCGTATTAAATATTAAGGGAAGATTTATTCACATAGATAAATTTATATTTTCGCTCGATGCGTTCTAGAAAAAATAATTGACGCAAACGAATAAAATATTAGTTAAATATCTTCAAACTTCTAATTAAATTATTTTAGTTGATGGATTTAAACTTATTCTATGAATTATATTAAATTAAGACCACTACTACAAATAAAGTAAAATACACATTTGCCTGTAAGATTATACAAATAATTATTACAAATTAAAACTTTGTGCGATTTTCAAATAAAAGAATTTATAAATTTTAATGTATGAATTAATTTTGGATACATGTCGTTCTAATAAAAATATTTGGAATAACTACTGTTTAAAAGCTACACAAATGTTTTTTTAAAGTAGGGGGCTCCATACCCTGTGTGCTTCCACACCAAGACCGTAAGGCCTGCTACTTATATTCATTTCTAGACATCCTGTCCATAATATCCGCTGCTGCCGATCTTCTAGGAAAAGGGTTTTTAGTTTTGACGTTTTTACCAACCGATTTTAATAAATTTGAAACCCCGGGTGGTTAGTGGAAAAACTGTTGTGAGGAACTGGGTGTTGGTATGCCCACAACGTAAAAAGAGCTTCCATATTTTAGTCTACATGAGACTACATACCAATATTGATGACCCTCTACCTAATTTTTATACCCTGTACCGTATGGTACAAAGGGTATATTAAGTTTGTGCAAGCCGAAAATGTATGTAACATACAGAAGAAGACGTCGGAGACCCCCCAAAGTTACCCAAAGAATGATCGTAGAGAAGTCGATATACCCATGTCCGTCTGTCCGTCTGTCCGTATGAACGCCTAGATCTCAGAGATGGTAAGAGCTAGAGCAACCAAACTTTCAGATAAGATCCCTTATTAATCCATAGGAGACAAGTTTATTTTATTTTTTCGATATCGGGGTTACATTATATAGCTCCCATAGGGGTGTTTCAGAGGACCTCGAAAAAAACCAAAAGTTTCAGATGGATAATTCATTTGTTTATAAAGATATCGTAACCAAATTTTGCATTCGAAAGTTTTTTAGAGATCTTCAACACTGTACCAAATTTGATCAAAATCGGTTGACTATATCATAAAGCTCCCATAGGACCAAGCGGCCAAAAAAATGTTTTTTATGCAAAATTTGTTGTGCTTCGTTTGTTTATGAAAATATCGTAACCAAATTTTGGTAACAGATGCCTTTTGGAATTCTTAAACAATATACCACTTAAATGCAGTGTGGTGGTACAGGGTATCCCAAAGTCGTCTGCGACCGACTTTAACGTACGCCATCTTTTTTTTTATAAAATACTATTTTTAAAGATGGCGTACGTTAAAGTCGGGCGCGGACGACTTTGGGATACCCTGTACCACTGCTTGCAATAAAATCCGGTAAATTGCTTAAGAACACCAAAAGACGTTTGATTGCCAAATTAGATTATGATACCTTCATAAACAACCAAAAACAGACGAATTTTTAATCGAAAACTTTTTTTCGACCGATCGGCCCTATGGGAGCTATATGATATAGTCAACCGATTTTGATAAAATTTGGTACAGTGTTGAAGATCTCCAAAAAACTTCTGATTGCCAAATTTGGTTACAATATCTGCACAAACAAACGAAACACAACGAATTTTGTGCAAAAAACGTTTTTTTGACCGATTGGCCCTATGGGAGCTATATAATATAGTCAACTGATTTTGATCAAATTTGGTATAGTGCTTGGGAACTCTAAAAAACTTCTTAATGCCAAATGTGGTTACGGTATGTTCACAAATAAACGAAACACAACGAATTTTGTAAAAAACACGATTTTTTGACCGATTGGTCCTATGGGAGCTATATGATATAGTCAACCGATTTTGATCAAATTTTGTATAGTGCTTGGGAACTCTAAAAAACTTCTTAATGCCAAATTTGGTTACAATATCTTCACAAACAAACGAAACACAACGAATTTTGTACAAAAAACAAATTTTCGACCTATCGATCCTATGGGACCTATTTGATATAGTCAACCGATTTTGATAAAATTTGGTACACTGCAGAGGGTTTCTAAAAAACTTCCGATTGCCAAATTTGGTTATGATATCTTCATAAGCAAACGAATTATCCATCTAAAACTTTTGCTTTTTTTCGAGGTCCTCTGAAACACCCCTATGGGAGCTATATAATGTAGTCCCGATATCAAAAAAATAAAATAAACTTGTCTCCTATGGATTAATAAGGGATCTTATCTGAAAGTTTGGTTGCTCTAGCTCTTACCATCTCTGAGATCTAGGCGTTCATACGGACAGACGGACAGACGGACATGGGTATATCGACTTCTCTAGTCACTCTGATCATACTTTAGGTAACTTTGGGGGGTCTCCGACTTCTCCTTCTGTACGTTACATACATTTTCGGCTTGCACAAACACAATATACCCTTTGTACCATACGGTACAGGGTATAAAAATAGTCCTGGCTGGAAATAAAAAAAGAAAGTGTACGTCGTCAAAGATTGATAATGTAACTTGAGAATGGTTTGATTATGCTGAAAACTAAATTGGAGAGAATAAGCTGAATGCAATAATAGATCAGCATATTTGCAAATAAGCTTTATCTATCATGCCCAGCGAACATAAAAGTTTTCCTTTATTAACTCCAAACGTAGATTTACTAAAAAACTTTCATCTTTTTGTGGGCCATTTCTTTGGCAAATTTGTTTAAGTTCAAGACTAACATTAAAAGATGCGCATATAAATGTAATAATGAGGAATATATAAAATATATATGTAGGTACAATAGTGGACAAAAGTATTTTGACAACACTGTGCGAAATGCATAACCGCTTATATTATTGCTTATATATAAAGATGGCGTACGTTAAAGTCGGGCGCGGACGACTTTGGGATACCCTGTACCACTGCTTGCAATAAAATCCGGTAAATTGCTTAAGAACACCAAAAGACATTTGATTGCCAAATTAGATTATGATACCTTCATAAACAACCAAAAACAGACGAATTTTTAATCAAAAACTTTTTTTCGACCGATCGGCCCTATGGGAGCTATATGATATAGTCAACAGATTTTGATAAAATTTGATACAGTGTTGAAAATCTCTAAAAAACTTCTGAATACCAAATTTGGTTACAATATCTTCACAAACAAACGAAACACAACAAATTTTTTTACAAAAAGCGTTTTTTTGACCGATTGGGCCTATGGGAGCTATATGATATAATCAACCGATTTTGATCAAATTTGGTACAGTCTTGAAGATCTCTAAAAAACATTTGAATGTCAAATTTGGTTACAATATCTTCACAAACAAACGAAACACAACGAATTTTGTACAAAAAACAAATTTTCGACCGATCGATCCTATGGGAGCTATATGATATAGTCAACCGATTTTGATCACATTTGGTACAGTGCTTGGGAACTCTAAAAAACTTCTTAATGCCAAATGTGGTTACGGTATGTTCACAAATAAACGAAACACAACGAATTTTGTACAAAACACGATTTTTTGACCGATTGGTCCTATGGGAGCTATATGATATAGTCAACCGATTTTGATCAAATTTGGTATAGTGCTTGGGAACTCTAAAAAACTTCTTAATGCCTAATTTGGTTACAATATCTTCACAAACAAACGAAACACAACGAATTTTGTACAAAAAACAAATTTTCGACCGATCGATCCTATGGGACCTATATGATATAGTCAACCGATTTTGATAAAATTTGGTACAGTGCTAAGGGTTTCTAAAAAACTTCCGATTGCCAAATTTGGTTATGATATCTTCATAAGCAAACGAATTATCCATCTAAAACTTTTGCTTTTTTTCGAGGTCCTCTGAAACACCCCTATGGGAGCTATATAATGTAGTCCCGATATCAAAAAAATAAAATAAACTTGTCTCCTATGGATTAATAAGGGATCTTATCTGAAAGTTTCGTTGCTCTAGCTCTTACCATCTCTGAGATCTAGACGTTCGTACGGACAGACTGACAGACGGACAGACGGACATGGGTATATCGACTTCTCTAGTCACTCTGATCATACTTTAGGTAACTTTGGGGGGTCTCCGACTTCTCCTTCTGTACGTTACATACATTTTCGGCTTGCACAAACACAATATACCCTTTGTACCATACGGTACAATTTCCACTTTCTTCGCTTAATTTCTACCACTGCTTGTGTGTGTTGAGTACGCTCCCAATGGACTTCGTTCGAGATACGCTCTGGCCACCAAATCTTCAATATAAGACGGAGACATTTGTTGATAAAAACTTGGATGTGTGATTGTATGCTTGCAGTGCTTTTCCACGTTTCGCATCCGTAGAACGGGGTTGATTTGACATTGGAATTGAATAGCCGTAACTTGGTGTTGACACTTATTTGGCTAGACTTCCACACTGCTCTCAATTGGCTAAAAGTTGACTTGGCCTTGTTTAGCCTTGTTTTATAATTGCCGCGCTAGGACATCTTCTTCTGCACCGTTTTTCTCAGCAAAAACACTTCCGAGGTATGTGAAAGCCTTAAGGTGTTCGATTTCTTTGTTGCCCACCAGGATGTTCGGATTATTAGACGCGGTATATCCACTACTTAACACTTTCGTTTTCTCGATGTTGATATGCAAGCCGGCTCGTGATGCCTTGGTGCTGAGAACGTTAATTTTGCTTTGCATATCAGAACTCCTGTGACACAGAAGACATACATATGTCATCAGCATATCCCAGATCGCCAAGTTTTGTGAAAGGAGACCATTGGATTCCCTGGGTTTCGTTGTCTACTATGCGCATAATGTCATCCAGTGCCAATATAAACAGTATCGGAGATAGAATACAGCCTTGCTTTACGCCAGTACTTATTTCAAAGGGTTCGGACAGTAATCCATTGTGTGACACGCGGCATTTATAGTCTTCATACATTGTTCTGATTAGATTTATGAACTTAGCAGGCATACCACGGTTTCTTAGCATTTTCCACAAGAACTGCCTATCTAAACTATCGAAAGCTTTTCGGAAGTCGACGAAAGCCGCATAGACAGATTCATTGCATTGCTCGAATATCATGCGGACGGTGTTTATCAGGTCAACGCACGATCGACTGGGTTTGAATCCGTGTTGGTTTTCTCTTAGGCTTTCTTTCGACCGACGTTGATATACGCGATAATATGATTGATGACAGGACTTTACTCGGTATTGGTAGTATTGTTATCCCCCTATAATTGTCACACTCACTCAGATCGCCTTTTTTAGGTATCTTAACTAGAATACCTTCATTCCATTGTGCAGGGAAAGTTTCCTCCTCCAAGTTGGTCGACTTGTTCGAAATGAAATAGTCACAAAATATAATGCCGGTTTTCCGGCGGAATACCATATAAGATTTTGCAAAATGCCTGAACAAACCATTTACTAACAAATTACCCGCGAAAGGACGCTATAGAGCATGCTTTAAACTAAGAAAATTTTAGAAACTACACCAAAAGCTTTATCAATTGAATTTAGGGAAACACCAATGCCTGTATGGGCACGTGTAATTTATTGTGGAGGCTCGTTATCTTTTGAGTATGTTTAAGCTTCATTTGCCTGGACGATTTAGTACCAATTGATAGCACAATGAATAAAGACAAATATTTACACATCCTAAATGACCTGGCTTCCAATTCCGGTTGCAGATTCATTGGACAATCCTTTATAATGGTACAGGATAATGCTTCATGCCATAATGTCCATATGATCCAATTTTTTTTAGAGAAGTCAATACATTTGATTGGCCACCTCAAAGCTTGGATCTTACCAGAGTAGAAAAGTTTAATTAACATCAGCCCATTAAATAAGAAAAACGATGCCTAAATTGATCAAGATCGCGAGAAGAGGCAAATGTTGAAGAAAAAAGGCGTTGGATGGATATTTTACATAGACATAATTTGTAAAATCAATTCCTGAACTTTTACAAAAGGTTTCTGACTTCAAAGGAGGGATTACTTCTTATTATTAATTTTTTTTAATCTACAGCTTACAGCGTCTTCTCTTCATCTGTCAAACTATTTTGTATTTTCAAAATACTTTTGTCCACTAACATTTATGACAAATAGTTCTAATTTTCTAAGCTATAATATTAACAATAATAAACTTATGCGTTTTGAGGAGCTTAATTTATCATTATTTTCAAAAAAATGTATTAAAAGCTATATAATTAATAAATCATAGTTTAATAATTCAGGGATTTGGCATTTCTTTACAGCTGTTGATCAAACTTAATTTATCTAAATATTTAAAAATAAATATGTATATTTCAGGGCAACATAAATTCCCTTTATTAGTTAGGACACCTTGTGTTTTAATACATATTTGTAAGCTTAAGTTTGCTCGTTAAGGTATCGTCGGTATATGTATATAAGTATCGTGCTACACTAACAACATACTTTTTCCAATTGGAAATTTATTTTATACTTCATTGATGTACATATATGCAGTATAAAACTATGCAGAAATATTTTTTTCGTGGAAAATATAATACTCATACTAGTCTCACTGCCGGTCCTCGATTGTATAACTTTTTTAAGTGTTGTTTTTATATTTATTTATTAAATAAATACGTGTATTTATACTGACGTTATGTCACTTTGTAAGGTTATGGAACAGGGTATACCAAAGTCGTCCGCGCCCGACTTTAACATTTGCCAATTCTTTTACATTTTCAATAATGATATGATCATCCCTATGATTATGTTGATTATATTTTTTGTGTCACTCCAAAATGTATTATTTAAAATACTTTTAATGTATGTATAAATTAACTAAATTGGATTAAGATACTGTTCTTGATTTTGAGTTTTTTAGCACTAATATTTTCAATTGTTTCAATTTTCGAAGAGGCAAGTCAAGATGTCTTAAATGTGTTCAGTGTGAATAGCTTATTACATTGAACCAGTGTGTATAACAAAAAAAAAACAATTTTTGACACATATGTAAGTCTATAGATTTCAGCAAAATCCATTTTTTAAGAAATGTAATACTCTTGGCCCCCATTCCTTCTTTCACAAACGCTTTAATTGTATTGTATTTAATAATAAAAAACATGCAAATAAACCTAATTCTTTTTTTAAACGGTTTTGATTTAATACGGTCTACAAAAAAAAAAAAAAACACGATTAGAAAAAGCTATTTGATTCAAATTTTAAAGTAAAATATTTAAATTTTTCTTTTAGAAACTTATATTCGAAACTTTACCAGCTGTTACGCATAATTCCTCAGAAGATGAATAATAATGATAATTCTATGTATATTATTATACCCTGTTCTAAAAAGTACAAAGGGTATAATAAGATCGTGCAAATGTACGTGACGGGCAGAAGGAGGTGTGGGAGACCCCATAAAGTATATATATTCTTGATCAGCATCAACAGCCGAGTCGATATAGCCATGTCTGTCTGTCCGCCTGGAGCTGAAATTTTACCAAAAGATGCGCAGATCAAGTTTTTCGCTTTACTTCGATATCTTTCAAGTTTCCTCATAGAATTTTCCGGCTTACTCCCTTACTATAAAAGATATCGGATCCAAATTTATTATGTATACGCAATGATTTCAAGAATATTATGCCGTAATTTTGAAATTCGATTGAAAACTTTAAAATATATAAGTAAAATCAAGAATATTGAAGGATTTACCTAATGTGGCCTTAAATTGCAAACACTATTGATAAGGAATAAATGCTAATGCCTTGAAATTTAAAGAAACTGTAGAATAGATACATTTTTTTATTTATAGGAAATTGGAATTTATCAATATAGTAGTGCCTCTTAAGACATAACAGCTAGAAAAGATTTTAATGAAATTGACAACTTATAAAGGCATACCCTCTTCTCAAGCGCATTGGGAATCAGAGAAGAAGAAAGTTATGGCTATTCGTGCAGGGTAGTGCTCGAGAAACATCGATGTTGGCCAACATCAATGCTTTCGATATATTTTAACTTCGATACATCGATGTTTCGATACATCGAAGTACATGTGGTGGCCATTTTTTCAATGCTTAAATTAATTCAGAGTGGGCCATCTGTTGGTTTGGTTATATAAGTATTTTAAAATAATAAAATGGAATTAACAAACAAACGAAGAGATAACTAAATTTTCATAATACACATTTCAAAATTAATTACATTTCATAGAAAAAAAGGCAAAGAAATAATAAATAACAATCCAAAAGGTTATACAACGAAAGCAAAATATAATACAGGCCACAAAAAAAATGGTGTAAACTTAACAGATGACAGAGGCATCCCTAATGGATTTTGAACATCCGAATCCGAAGTCCAAAAAACTCCTTCACACATGGGTTATGGATAACCATCAAAAAATACACCACTTTTTTTTGGGAGCCTGTGAATTATAACAAAAAAAATGTTCTGTTCCAGCCAGAATTGCAGAATATGGTTATTAAATAAAATCATGTCAACGTTTTTTGATTTAAGCGAATTCCGCTTGTCGCTTACTAGATTGCCAGCCTTGCTAAGCTTTAAGATTTATTACCTTCTAGTAATTGTACATTACCCCTACATTACAACCCTACTATTTCGGAACTTTTGAGATTTGCTTTTTTCTAAAAAAACGAAAAGTGTCTGCGACGCGACACGCGACAATAAAATAAAGCATACCTGTGACATTTGAAAAAAGAAGGATTAATCATGCCAATTTTTTTTTGGTATTTACAGGTATTTCTAAAACATTTAATGTAAATACATTTTACCTGTTATGCGTTTTGTGGATATAGGGCTTAAACTTAGTATATATTTCCCTGAATACTTCTAAAATATCATAGTCTTGTTTTGGCATTACAATAACACATATTGCAGTGAAAGTATCTTTAAATATAATTCGTAACCATTGATTTTATATGTGTAACGATGTCTTTGGAAAACTTTAATGTTTAAACTATTTGAGTTGTTCAGAAACTCCAAAAGCGCGAATGAATTCGTTTCGGCCATCAGAAAAGAACTTAACGTTGAGGAAGGAAATATAGAGAAGTTCGATACCTTAAAAGGCAAACTTAATCTAATTTACGCCCAAATAAAAAAAAAAGTGGCAAGACTCCCATCTCTGCCGAGAAAATTTTATTGAGAAACACGAAAACTGGCTAAAAGGACTTAGCTTCCTCTTCAGATCCACTAGTTGCATCCCTTAGACAAGTGAGATCCTATACAGAATTTACAAGTAGTTATTCAAAAGAAATGTTAAATCTTTTAGATATTCCTTGAAATGTAAATGTGGATGTTTATTTTAAAAAAAAACTACTGGTAAGACACATTATGTAAGATATTATAATAAAAAAGCATTGTTAAATTAAATTTATTTACTGAAACATAAAATTATGAACAAAAAAAACATATCAAAATTTCTTTATAAATGAAAAAATACTTATGAACTTACATATTTTCAATGGAAAATGTTGCACTGGCAACAAAATCCAACTTCCGCAACATATTGCGCAGCTCTCGGATATCATATCACCATGTATGAGTACTTATTTTAAAGCCCGAACATTTTTCTTTCAAATACAATTTAATTCATTAAAATATCTCAATTGGTTTAGAAAATATGAATTTTGCAACGCTTTTTGGGCTTCCGTGCCACTGTGCGACGTGGATGCCGTTGATTCCCCATATTTTGTCCGTAATGGGATTTGGTCGATAATCGAAAACCGAAATAAAAATATCGATGATCGGAAATAAAATAGAAAAATCGATGCATCGATATAACATCGATGTTACTGCCAGCACTAGTGCAGGGTATTTTCAAGTCGGGCCGGACCGAATATAGCATTAACGTATGCAATGGAATGAACTTTGTAGAAATAAAGAAATGTACAGGGGATCTTATGGTCTGGATGATCTAAATTGAATAAAAAAGACCTTAAGGTAACACATAAAAACACATTAAAATTGGTTAACTTATTTTTCATTTTTAAAAAATTGCGACGAAATGCATGCCAGTTGTATTTTATTTTAGTCTAAACATTTGTGTGACGTTTAATCAAAATTGTCCCACTGTTCATATAGCTAATGTACAAAATTTGAGCCTTCGATTTCTTTTTTTAGTTAGAGAATACACAACTCTTTGAAATTTTTTGGGGTGCCCCCAGAGTCGTTACGAAAGAAAAAATACGCGTTAATTAAAAAAGTTCAGATGTCAAGTTGGTTTATCCTAGCTCTGTTAACCTCTAAAATCTAGGCGCTCATATGGCAGCCGAATCGATTTTTTTTTTGTTTACATCAATTTCTTTTTTTCTTTTTCGAATTCATCTGTACGTGGCACTAAAAAGTAGGCTGAATTTAGCGATAATGAAAATTTACACTTTCATGTACAGACGACTTTAGTCACGTCTTGATAATACAAAAATCAGCATTGAAAGCTACGATTTTAGTAAAAACTCAGGTAAGCTTTATATAATAATAAAAAGAGGACAACGAAAGTAATGGATTTAGAAAGGAATATGCTAGACACAGATGAATGCAAGACAAGAATATATCAAGTTAAAATTTTATGGAAAAAGATCTATTGTAGAATAAGAGGTAGGTTTTTTTTTTGCTGCTTTTAGGCAAATATTTGAATTACTAAATTTCATCAACAATAAATCGAATAATAAAAAAGAATACTTTACCAAATTGTTTGGGTCGTCCAGTGGTTCATATTGAATAAAATCGGAAACAAAATCTGCTATATTTTTCAAGCTTGTTATGAGAGGTGAAAAAACAAATGCAGTTGGCCGTAATGTAGTGCAAACAAATTTCTGAAAAAATAAAAACAATTAGTTTAAATTTGTCAGTTGAAATATAAAATGTAAAAGAAATAATAACTTACTTGGACGTTACATTCGTTGGGCACTGCTAGTACTAAGGGCCGTCGCTTGGGATGACTAAATGCGAACTGTTTTCGAAAATTTTCGGCGTAGAGTAACAAGAGGCGCTCTTTTGAAGACAGAGTGTAATATGATGGAGGATAACATTGAGGGTGATTTTGAAACTCAGCGATAGTCTCGGGAAATGAAAGATCAATTCTTCCTATTCCTATAGAAGGTTCCCCTTCAGATAGACTGAGTTCACTCTCTTCTACCTCGGATCCCATTTCTTCCTCTTCGAGCTCTTCTAGTTCAAGTTCTGTTGTGAACTCTTTGACGTGCTCCTCGATTTCTTTGAGTTTCGCCGCATGCCTCTGCGGGTCGATGGTGCTAGTCACCTTTTTATACTTTTGAAATAGTACCTTCGGCATCTTTATTGTGGTATTGTTTTCTGTTTGTTGTCCGTAACAAAAAAAGGTCAGTTTCGATAGCAACGAGAAGGGCTGATTGAAATATAAAATTGTGTGTTGAGTTAGACAAATTTGTCAGAGAACAATAAAAATTTATTTTTAAACTTGCCACATTTGTACATATGTAATAATACAATTATTTTAATAAAATAACACTTGGAATAATTTAGATATATATATACAATACAGTGCTTTTCATAACTATAGGCCAGTCGCAAATTTAAATTTCAAGTGCAAATATAGCACGATCCAGCAAAGCTTCCTTTTACAAAAATAACTACCTAATATTGGAGCTAATTTTAAGCGTTTCATAAATATAGGACAGTAGTCTTTTATAAGGACACGTTGCAGATTTTTTCTTGTATTTGTACTGTTAGTGTTTATGGTAAAACGCAGTTTAATAATAATATCTAGAAAAATACCAAACTTCTTATAAATACATGTAAAGTACACCTAATTTTGTTTTTACACTGTCTTTATAACCTGTACCTGTAGGTACAAAGGATATATACATATATATTTCCCGTAGTTCCTAAGTTGAGCATAGGGCCGAAACAAATAAATTCCAAAGTGTTCTATCTAATGCTATATTCTTAGTGATGATATTGCTTGAATAATCTCGTCAATGCCTGGGCATTCCGTGCAGATATTGTCTCTTATTTCATGGCTCGAGCACGTACAGATTCTGTCCGACTGTATCTCCGATGTGCCAAGAAGTTAAGAATAATATTTGACCCATATCTGTAACTGCTTCTCTTTCGATTTTGTGAGTGTACCGTCGCTGTCTAAGAGAGGATTACTAGTATCAAAGTTTGCGCGGGTAAGTTGTCGTGCCGCCCGAAAGAGATCGCGGCTGCAGCCTGCATTCTGACAGTAATTTGGTCGCTCCAAGCTCGTTTATCTTTTCGAGCACGTGTGGTCCGGCCTGGTGTATTGCTGCTTTAGGTGATCGGGTTTTAGCGCCATTCACAGCACTTCTCGCATTTCTTCTTTGGTTTACTATATCCCAGGTGTGGTCTGAGATCCATTGCTTTCTTCTGGCATTCTTGTATCCAATATGCTGTTCCGCTGCTCTCAAAAAGACGTTTTTAATGTCTGCCCAGCTGGAATTAGCCTCTCGTTCAAATGGCACAGCATTGCGGATGGCTTCGGCAAACTGAGTCGCAGTTAGTGGTTCTATTCTTTTTACACGATTTTGATTTAACATGGTCTAGAAATAAAAGTCGGGCGCGAACGACTATGGAATACCCTGCACCACCACATGCAATTAAATCCGATACATTGCTTAAGAAACTATAAAAGATGTTTTGTTTGCCAAATTTGGTTAAACAAACAAAAAACATTCGAATTTTGCACCAAACACTTTTTTTTGACCGATCGGTCCATGGGAGCTATATGATATAGGCCGCCGATCAAATTGGATACAGTGATTAGGAACTATAAAAAGCTTCCGAATGCCAAAATTGATTATGATATCTGCATAAACAAACGAATTATTTATCTAAAACTTTTGGGGTTTTTCGAGGTCCTCTGAAACACCCCTATGGGAGCTATATAATATGTCCCCGATGTCACAAATATAAAATAATCTTATCTCCCCTGACATAATAACGCATCCAATCTGAAAATTTGGTTGCTCTAGCTGTTACCATCTCTAAGATCTAGGCGTTCAAACAGACAGACAGACGGACATTGGAATATCGACTTCTCTAGTCACCCTGATCATACTTTAGGTAATTTTGGGGATGGATTGTTTAAATAAGCTATGTAACTTCCACTCCGGAGAAAACTCTTACTTTCTGATGTCAAGGTATGTTTACCCCTAGACTTATAATGAATTTCTATTTGTAGATAATACTACTATGACCAAAAAATGAGGTGACATTGTATTTATTTAAAAAAATCTTTTTTTATTCGTCCAAATCAATTTCATCGCCTTCAAAGTAATCCCCCCCCATCTGATGCGATGCACTTATGCCAACGGATTTTCCAATCTTCGAAACAGTTGTTAAAATCGATGTCAGGGATGGCATTCAACTCTCTCTTCAACGCGGCTTGAATCGCCTCTATCGACTCAAAACGGTGTCCACGGAGCGGTCTTTTGAGTTTGTTGAATAGCCAGAAGTCGCACGGTGCCCGGTGCCATATCAGGTGAATACGATTGATCACGAAGAATCAATGCAGTGTGAGGTGTTGCATTGTCTCGCCACAATTCCGGCCTCTTTTGGCGAATAGCTTCACGCAACAACGCATAACGCTCAAATAATATTCCTTGTTGACTGTTGACAAAACCACGATAATCGAAGAAAATAGTCAACATGACCTTGACTTTTGAGCGACTTTGGCGCGGTTTTTTTGGTCTTGCCTCACCTTTCGCACGATATTCGCTCGATTGATCGGTTGTTTCGGGGTCGTAAGCATAGATCCAAGTCTCATCGCCAGTTATTAGGCATTTCGTCTTGTCAATGTAGTCAGAAAGCATTGTTTCACACACTTCAACGCGACGCCTTTTTTCCCAAAAAATTCAATTTAGACGTTGTGAAAATCGAAAAATTTACTTTTAGCAGCTCACAAAAACGAAGCGTACTCAAACACTAATGAATATTTTGACGTGTAAGTTGGCACGGATGACAAAGACAGTCCTACCAACCTGAAAAATATCTCCAAATCAAATTTTGGCTCGCGTACTTTAAATTCAAATGAGCATGGACAACGCTTAAAAAATAAATTGCACTTTCATAGTCGCCACGATTTTTTTAGTCTTTTTGTAAAATACTGGTTTCACCCATTATTATATTTCACACACTAAAGGAAATTTTCGAATAAAACAATAGATGGCGTCTTTAAGCGTTCAAAGCAGTTTCAAGCAGATAAAGCAGTAAAGTTTATTGCGGCCTCGCACCACTTCTTGACGTAGCTGTCAAAATTTTCAAGCAGTACTTTGTTTTCAAGCAGTTGAGGCTAAATGACTTCTAGATGGCGCTTTGCGATGTTGGTTGCGACTCAATTCGTTATTTCGACATAAAATTAAAATTACTAGCACTACTACTACTTATGGCGATTGGAAAAGTTATGAAACAACATCAATTTGAAAATGTACCAAAATGAGAACTATTATACTTTTTTTGGAAAACTTTTATGTTCGATAACATAAATAGACGTAGACGCTATATACTGGTCATACAAGAATTAAGCAGCTGATTGAGTGCAGACCGGTTTTGCGTTGTTGGGAATTCTTGAAGCTCTAGATGTATAAACACCTTAAGAGAAAGCAACTACACAGACAACTTAGATTGTTGTTGACGTGTGTACACATATCTTGTAAAATGTAAAATCTACTATATAAGATATAAGAATAATACAATTTTTGTGTATAAATTTGGAATGGGTGCAACTACAGAAACTGCGCAAAGTAACGATGGTGCCAACGGAGACAATGCAAATTTAAATTTGTATGTAACACTTAAAAATCTATATAAAACGAATATGCATTATTTTCACAATATATATTGAAGGCGCTGGTGGGCTTTATTTGGCACGATTGTTTTGATAACATTTATTACACGCTTTCACAAAGTCACTGAGCCAGATCATATTTGGTAAGTGGCTTATTTAAGCCATTAGATATTTATCTAACCTAAATTGCTGTAATGAAAAACTCCTTTAAAGCTGGGATGAGACACATTTCGGAAAAATGGGCAGTTGGTATATAAATCGGACGTTTTTCTTCGATGTTCATCCTCCACTAGGAAAGGTTTGCAATTTGAAGATAGAATTTTCTTTGATTATTTAACAATGCTAACTTTTTCAGATGCTTATCGGACTATCTGGGTATTTAACTGGATACAATGGGACTTTTGCCTTCGAAAAGCCTGGCGACAAGTACAATGGCACTCGTTATGAAGGCATGCGATATGTGAGTAAAGCCCTAAAACTAAAATTATTTTTAAAAGGCCAAACTATCCATTGATTCATTATTTTTAGTTTTGCACGACGCTTGGTGCTCTTATAATGCCCATAGCATTCGATACTGTCTTCGATTTAACACATTCCAATGTAGCCGCTTTAATATCATCAGCTTATTTGGTCTTTGGTGCGTATCTGAGTTTTTATTCGAATTTGATTTCTTTTACGAAAGATATTGTTTTTATAGATGTGGGTCTGTTAACTCTTAATCAGTACATTTTATTGGATCCGATTTTGCTTTTTTTTATGATGGGCTCCGTCTGGGGCATGGTCAAGATTTCGAAGGCTACAGCGAGTGGAAAATCATACTCGTTACACTGGTGGTGTTGGCTACTGCTCACTGGCACAATGCTCTCCTGCACAATTAGCGTCAAATTTGTGGGTCTTTTTGTGGTTTTGTTAGTTGGACTACACACTGCCAGTGAATTGTGGCTAATTCTCGGTGACTTACGCCAACCAATAGTGAGTCAATCATTGCAGCTAAATCCCAGACGCATTTAATTTAATTTATTTAAAAGCTTGAGACTGTAAAGCAGATTGCCTGCCGGGCGTTGACTCTTATACTGTGGCCCATTGTGCTCTACATTGTTTTCTTTTACATCCACCTAAGCGTTCTGGATCACAGTGGTAACGGCGACGGTTTCTATAGTTCAGCGTTCCAGTCGCGTCTAATTGGAAACTCTCTATACAATGCCAGTATGCCGCGAGAGGTGGCATTTGGTGCTGTAGTAACTATTAAGAACCATAAAACGGGAGGCGGATATTTGCACTCGCACGCGCATCTGTATCCCAAGGGAGTCGGAGCCAGGCAGCAACAAGTGAGCGTGACACTTCTCAACTAATTTATTTGTTTCACAATTATGATGCTCTACAGATAACGACCTATACGCACAAGGATGAAAACAACGTATGGCTTATTAAGCCATACAACAAAAGGCAAACCGATAAGCTCCAAATCCTGCGACATGGTGATCTCGTGCGTTTAGAGCACGTTGTGACAAAACGAAATCTACACTCCCACACTGAAGCAGCTCCAATGACCAAGAAACACTTGCAAGTGACAGGCTATGGAGAGGTGATTAATAACTTTTTTAACGATATTAATTTCTTTAAATGCTTTGAAGATCGACTCAAGTTGCTCATATTACGTATTGGAAAACATTTCACCACATATGACATTTTTTAACAAATTATTGAATTTATTCGTGTAGTCCGGTCTAGGAGATGCCAATGATATTTGGCGCGTGGTCACTGTTGGCGGTAAACCGAATGACACAATTCTTACAGTAACATCAAGACTGTTGTTTTTGCATTACCTGCAAAATTGTGTGCTTACCTCTAGTGGCAAACAACTTCCCAAATGGGGCTTTGAGCAACAGGAGGTTTCATGCAATCTTAATATTCGGGACAAAAATGCACAATGGAATGTCGAGGATAATCAACACAAGCTCCGTAAGAGAAGCGACTTTTGTTGACATGAGTGCAAAAAACTAATTATAATTATATTAAAGTTCCAAATGTTAACTTTCGCCAATATGCTCCGGGTTTTTTTGCGCGATTTTTTGAATCACATGCTGTAATGCTGCAAGGTAATGCTGGTCTAAAGCCCAAGGAGGGAGAAATAACGAGCCGACCCTGGCAATGGCCCATTAATTATCGTGTGAGTAGTATATAAAAAACTCTTAATATGTAATTTTAAAGAAATATAATTGTTTTCCTTCCTATAGGGACAATTCTTTTCAGGCAGTTCATACCGCATTTATTTGCTGGGAAACCCAATAATTTGGTGGAGCAATCTTGTGTTTTTGGCCTTATTCATTTTTATATTTTTATGGAAATCGATTGTGGAGCGCCGGCGAGAAGGTCAAATAGATATGGCGAAAAAAAAGGCAGAAAACCATAAAATATCAAGTTAGCTACAACACAATACAATACAATCCTTCTGGACTCTTTAAATTTTTAAATAAATACAATTATTTAGGCATTGGCGGCCATGGCAAATCTTTGAGAGCTGCTGCTTGGCTATTTATAGGATGGCTTCTTCACTATTTGCCATTTTGGGCAATGGGTCGTGTGCTCTACTTCCATCATTATTTTCCCGCACTCATCTTTAATTCTATGTTAACGGGTAAGTAACTCAAAATGTGTGCTTTTGATTGTCTTAACTAAATGGAGTTGAAATCCCCAACCAATAACACATATTGGAATAATTGTAACAATAATAAATCAAGAATATGTTATTGGAATATTTTTAATGAATTATTTTATTTTTAGGCATAATGTTTGATTATATAACTGAATGCCTTCCAAAGTGGATACAACACGTATTCCTTGGAACACTTTTGTCTGTAATCACCTATAGTTTTATAATATTTTCGCCACTTGCCTATGGAATGAATGGACCTTTAGCCCATGATCCCAACTCCACAATGCACAGGCTTAAATGGATATCATCATGGGAATTTTAAAAGGAATGCTTTATTATAAGTAAACACTTATTAGAAAATTTTTAGTTTAACTTTTTTTTATTTTTGCAAACTAACTTTGAGATGCCCTTTACCATCACAACAAATATATAATTAAATAAATAAACGAAGAGTCCTTAGGTAATTAAAAACAAACTTTTTATTGGCATGTTTGAAATATGTTTAAAATATTTTTTCGACTTATCGGTCCTACAATGTTTTGTGTAATATTTCTTGTGTAGTGCTTGGAACTCTAAAAAGACTCCGAAATCCGAATTTTGTCATGATGCCGTGAATTTTACAAGGTGTCGCAAAGAGGTGTGAAGTTTCATAAAAATTTAAGCAGCTCTCTTTTTGTCAAAGAGTCACGAAATAACAACAACGGATGTAACATATGCCCATCTCTTTACGCCTAAGACAAAGCAACATTTAAAAAAAATGGACAAACCAAGGAGAATCGGGGCCAAAGAATGCAGCGACAGTTACAACTGCTGGCAAGGACCCACATGTCAAAATTTTCATTGATTATCTTTAAAATGGAAAAACTATCAATGTTGCTAACTTTTTACAGTGCTTATGTTCCTCACGAACCCTATTCGCCACATCTTGCCCGCTCTGAATATATTCGGTGAAAATAAGTGAAACGGACAATTTTTCCCCCGACCTTCTCCGATTTTGATGATTTTAACAGATTTGGTAGAGCTACTAACCAATAGTAACCACGTCAAATTTTATAAAATTCCGATTATTTATCGAGTTATCGATAACTGAAAATTGGGTTTTTCGTTTTTAGACTATTCCTTGACAAGCCATATCTTCTAAACAAATAAAGATATTGACACGAATTTTTTTTTCATGAAAGATAATATTAAATTAAAAAAAAGAATGTATTTATTTTTAAGATTTTTTTTTAATAATTTTTTATCATGTTAAGTTTTCAATTTTAAAATTCAAAGTGATCTCCCACTTTAAAAAAAAAAAGTTTTAATGTCATTTTATGCGTGGAAGTTCACTGCAAAAAACAAAAAAATTGATAAAAATAAAAAATAATAAGTTGGAAACTCTTAGAACTGTAGATGTTATGCTTATTTTAGTGATGACACCTCGCATATTCGCCATAGTAAACACATAGTTCAAACTTGACATGAATGTTTGTTTTGACATTCTAAGATCAATTTTGAAAGCGCCTGCATATTTTTAAAGTCGAAGGTCACAAAAATCGGGTTTTTGCTAATAACATTTTACCAGTGCTTTGAAATGTTTCTCGATGCTCCAAAAATTTCCCACTTTCCAAGCTATATTTCAAGAACGATTATCTCTAGAAGATAATATAGTATAAAGGTTTTGCTGAGAATTTCACGCCCTACAACTTTTTAGGTTAGGTTAGGTTAGGGGCGGCTGCTGGCTTAAAGCCAGCACACTTAGGCCCTTTGTGACACCGCACGAATCTCTTATGTTTTTCACATATATTTCCCTTCTCCTATATCATCTTCAAAAAGGGTCCCAGCTCGTTGCAGCAATGTAGCTCGCAATCTTCCTCGGACAAGTTGACTCTAGTTCCGCTAGATTCTGGAGGAAATAATATCCCAGGTGCTTTTTCCTGCGTCTACTAAGAGCTTCGCAGAGGCAGAAGAAGTGTTCAACTGATTCCACCTATTCCTCATCTTTGCAACTTCTACAAAAGTCATTACTCGGAGCATTTAATCTGCCAGCGTGTGCTCCCACAAGCCAGTGTCCGGTAATCGCTCTGACAACTGCCGAACACTGTGAGCGGTTAAGACTGCAAAGCTTCGAAGAGCGTTTTGCATTGATATTTGGCCATAGTTGGCGGCTAATCCTACACTGAGGAGTGTTATTCCACATACTTTGAGCAAGAAATCTAAACTTTTCCCTAGTATGTAGCTTAAAAGTGGCCATCGGCATACGTATAACCTCTTTATCCGGAAGGAGGGTGATAGTCGTGCCGTGTCTGGCCAATTCATCTGCTATTTCGTTGCCTGTTATATCCTGGTGCCCTGGCACCCAGATAAGGCTAATAACAAACTGCTGTGCCATCTCTTGAATAGATTTGCGGCAGTTGTTGACTGTCGTCGCATTTGATGATAGCGAACGAAGTGATTTAATAGCTGCCTGACTATCTGAGTAGATATTTATTATCCTGTTATCAGGACTAGCGTTTCTTAAGCAGATTAGAGCCTCGGTTATAGCAAGGATCTCTGCCTGAAAGACACTACAGTGATCCGGGAGCCGGAAAGACTGTTGGATATTTAGATGTTCCGAGAAAACCCCGCCCCCAACTGTGAAGAAATTTATGGAGTCCTTCGGACCCGGTTGACCTCCTATCCACGATTCCCTTGAAGGGATGATGGTGTTGAAAGGGGTTGAGGAGTGTTCCTGAGGAATACAGTAGTCTGTAGCTGACCCGATAGTGTCATCTACTAGAATGGAAGAGTGCCCATAACCTAAGACTGCCCAACTGTGAGCATCCTTTAGGCGTCTCGATGTTAAGGTAGCTGTTTCTTTAGCAGCTAGAAGGATTGGAGATATATTGGTGATGGCATTTAGCGCTTCACTTGGAGTAGTTCTAAGGGCACCTGTGATACAAAGTTGTGCCGTTCTCTGCACCTTGTTTAGTGCTTTGAGTTTCGATTTAATGGTTAGGGCTGGCCACCAAGTGGAAACCCCATACAGCAGTATGGGTCTCACTATGGCGGTATATAACCATCGAACCACTTGGGGGGACATACCCCATTTGAGTCCTATTGTTTTCTTACAGGCAAAAAGTGCTATATTAGCCTTCTGTACTCTTTCCGAAATATTTTGGTTCCAGTTGAGTTTCTTGTCCAGAACAAGCCCGAAGTATCTTGCAGAATCACTGAAGGACAGTACTGAATTATTTATTCTTGGAGGAGAAAGATTTGGTAGCTTGTATCTTTTCGAAAAGATAATAAGCTCAGTTTTATCGGGGTTAACATTTAACCCGCTTTCTAGTGCCCACATTGACAGTTCTTTAAGTTTAACTGTCATGCGGTCACAGAGGGTCTGTGGAAATTTTCCGTTCAGCATAATAACGACATCGTCCGCATAGGCAACAACTTTGCAACCCCCACCTTCTATGCGACATAGCATCGTGTTGACTGCCATGTTCCATAGAAGAGGTGATAGTACCCCCCCCCCCCCCCCTGTGGGGTACCTCTGCTCACGTATCTGCAGAGAGTAGATGTACCAAGTGAGGAAATCACCGTTCTGCTCAGTAGCAGCTGGTTGATTAGTCTCACTAGCCGGTCATCTACCTCAAGGTGCAGCAGTGCATCGGTTATTGCGTTGGGGACGATATTGTTGAAAGCGCCTTCTATATCCAAAAAGGCAGCAAGAGTATATTCCTTACAATGTAAGGATTTTTCCATATTTGATATGACAGAGTGAAGTGCTGTTTCTGTCGATTTGCCCTTGCTATACGCGTGTTGCGATCCTGATAGTAGCGTTGGGTCGATAGATGTTCTAAGGTATAACCCTATCAGCCTTTCCAGAGTTTTCAGCAGAAAGGATGACAAGCTTATTGGTCTGAGGTCTTTTGGGACTGTATGTGATGCTTTTCCCGCCTTGGGTATAAAGACCACTCTGGACGTTAGCCAAGAAGAAGGAATTTGACCTAACGCAGTGATTTTCATGAAAATGGCTTTTAGCCACGAGACGACCAGATTTCCCCCATTTTGCAATTGGGCAGGAATTAACCCGTCGGGGCCTGGAGATTTATAGGGCTTGAAACTGTTAATAGCCCATTCAATGTTTGAATCTGTAATGATCTCATCCAGCACTTTTACTGGGAGATATGAAGGAATGTACGTTGGCACAACTAAAGTGCTACCCGGGAAGTGTGTATCCAGAAGTAGCTTTAAAGACTCCTCATGTCACCTTGCCTCTTAAGAAACCCTAGGTTTGTGGGCCCTTTTGAGAGTACCTTTCGAAGTCTTGCCGCTTCTGATGAGGACTCGATTTCAGAGCAGAATTTTCTCCACTCATTTCGCTTTGCCTGCCTTATTAGTTTTTTGTAGCGAGCTAAACTTTGTTTGTACTCCAACCAGCTTTGCTCACAATTTAATCTTTTAGCTTTGTTGAAGAGAGTCCGACAGCTTGCCGTGAGCATATCTATTTCAGGTTTCCACCATGGTGGTTTCCTTTTGCCCCTTGGCTTGCTTATCGGACAAGATGACTTGTAAGAGTCCATACACGCATCGGTGAACGTTTTTATAAGATACTCAAGTTCTTCTTTTGAGGAAGGAGTCATCTTAGGAGGGACAGGAAGGGCTTTCCCCAGCTTCATTTTAAAAGACTTCCAGTTTGTTCTGCGCGGATTTCTGAACTTTACTGGAGCAGGGGTGGCTATAGACAATAACGTCTCAATATACTTATGATCTGAGAAGGAGTGCTCTTTAGAGACTTCCCAGTTTATGACTTGGTCATATATAAAATTAGAGATTAACGTTAGGTCAATGACCTCCTCCCTGTCTCTAATTATAAATGTTGGGTCATTACCCCTATTGCAAATAAGTAAATTTGTGGAGAGAAGATAATCAAAAAGTAACTCACCCCTCTCGTTTATATTGGAGCTCCCCCATTGTCTATGGTGAGCGTTTGCATCACAACCAATCAGTAGACCAATGCCGAGGTTGTCACTGTCGCTAATAAGTTGCTGCATCTTTTGACCCGGGATTGGATCCATAATGTCGTAGGCCAAATACGCCGACGATATGCGTATCGGTTTGCCCTGGAGCTCCAGGCTTACCGACGTGATGTCACCATCGCTGTAATTATGGAGCAAAAATACACTAAGGTGCTTTTTTGCTAAAATACAGGTGCGAGTTTTACCTTCTTTTCGATCTGCAAACAGCCTGTATTGAGGAGTGCTGAGCCCGGATACCCTGTTGGACACAATCCAGGGTTCCTGAATCAGCACTAGATCGGCTTCGCCCCCTGCCAGGCGAAGCATTAGGGCAGCAGTCGCTGCTTTACAGTGATGGAGGTTTATCTGCAAGATTCCTAGAGCCATCTTGCGTCTTTACCTCCATCACCGTTACGTTCGCGTCCATGTCATCACTGATGCTCTCATCAGCGGAGTCAGCACTCTCCTGACATAGCGCTTCTAAACCCCGAACCAAGGACGCATCGGACATCACCGATTCACAATCCTCGATTTCGGGATCCTTCTCGGGTTCCTCTATCTCTTCCAGAACCTCCTCCATCACCTCTCGGCTCTCCGTCTGCCTGGCATCCGCTTTATAGACGCGAATTTGCACCGAGCTTAAACCATAGTTTAGCTCTCCGTGCATCTCGTCAATCGGTGCCAGCGACTCCTTGTTGAGGATAAGCAGAATTTTCCTCATGGGGGTCTGCGTCTCCTCTACCTTTGCGACCCTCCAATCCGAGGACGGAAGGTGGGGGTTGCACCTCTGCAACATCTTCAGGATCTTCTCCGGCTCCTTGAAGGAGGCCGGGATCCACATAACTGCACGAGGTCTACTCGGAACGTCCTTCCAGGCTATCACCTTCACATTTCCTTGGTACCAACCGACATCTTTGCAGATTGGCGGTGGACCGGGAGATGCTTCCAGTGCTTCGAAACATTGAATGGCCAGTGCCGCCTCAACCTATTTCCACTGACTTCTGGGGATTCTGCCATCAGGATTGCCTTGGTCCAGGACCCCCAAAAGAATCTTATCTTTCGCAATATCCGCAAAGCTCCTATTTATTGCCGGCACGTTGGCCTTAACTCTTTTTGGAGTATTAGGGGCTACGAGCTCATGCGATCGCTGACGCTTGGGTTGCTTTGCTGCTTCCCTTGGCCTTTCCGCGACAAAATTGGGCAACACCGCCTTAGCCCACTCCACCTTCTTTGACCATTCGGCCGATGGGGCAGTGATGTTGGTGGTGGCCTGACGTTTAAGGATTTGGGCAGCGTTTTTCCTCTCCGCATACCTATCCCTTTTGGCCTTGCTTGTAGAAGGCCCCCCTAGATCCCCCGCACCCAACTGAGAGACAGCTGTGCTTGTGGTAGCACCTTGCTGACTGCTCAGGGTGACAGGGGCCTTCAAGGTGCCTTCCACTTTGCACTGGGCCCCGGGGCGATTGGGCACAGTTGCCTGCTTTTTCGCCGGTGTAGAGCTGACTGTTGGCCCAGTGACCTCTGTCTTTGAGCTCATCGATGTAGGGATGACGCTAGGTCCAGTGACCACCGCGTTAGCCCCTAAAGAAGGACTTTCGGTCCTTTCCGGTTTTTTAAGAGATCCGGCCTCTTTTTGTTTATTTTTATTTATATTAGACATAATAGGTCCCACGAGTGGCGGAGAAGTGGTGGTCCACCTGCGCAGAGATCCGCAATACGCAGGTAAGGCTAGTTAATCCGGAGGGCGCCAGGTATCCGGATGCTCCGTTTGCGACTGGGCTATTTTTGACAAGGGCCCCCAGCCAGGCTGTTCATCGGCACGGGTCGCTTGACACCTTGATCCGGCCCTTTTTACCTCATAGCCATGATAAGGAGTGACAAAACAAGCCACCAAGCTATAGAGGAGCTAGGTTGCAAGCAGCTAGCTCCAAATCTTAGCTGGTACCGTCCATAAAGGACACTGTAGTACCATTACCAGTCGGCACCCTCGTGGAGGGTTCAGCTATAGGATTTTTGCCAACCCCAACAACAACTTTTTGTAACATTTAAACAAAATCTGATGCACGGATGAAATGTTATTTGCGAAAAAAAAAAAAACATTTTTGTGACCTTTATCTGGAGATGGTGTCATGATATTCATTGTTACTTTTAAAGTTGATCTTAAAATGTCAAAACAAACATTCATGTCAAGTTTGAACCTTTCTTTCAATTCGAGGAGTTATGCGTATTTGTCATTTTTTGAGGTACTGTACTAAAATAAGCAGAACTTCTACAATTCTAGGAGCTACAAACTTTTTATTTTTTTATTTGTTTTTTGCAGTGAACTTACACGCATAAAATGACATTAACACTTCTTTTTTAAAAGTGGGAGATCACTTTTGAATTTTAAAATTTAAATCTAAAAATTATAAAAATTATTTTTAAAAAATCGTAAAAATAAATACAAATTTTTTTTTAATTTAATATTTTATCTTTCATGAAAAAAAAAGTCAGAGAATAGTCAAAAAACGAAAAACCCAATTTTCAGTTATTGATAACTCGATAAATAATTGGAATTTTAAAATAAAATTTGACGTGGTTACTATTGGCTAGTAGCTCTACCAAATCTGTAAAAATCATCAAAATCGGAGAAGGTCGGGGGAAAAATTGTCCGTTTCACTTATTTTAACCGATTATTTTTCCATGCTTGAAAAAATGGCTTGGTGGTAAAAGATTTGGCAACACAAAAGAAGTTGAGTTGCAGGTTAATGCTTATGTTGAGTAGTTCTAGGAGTTCATACGAGCGGATTTCCGCACATGTTTATACCATCTTCACTAGTCACCCTGATTATACTTGAAGTAACTTTGGGAGATCTTTTTTTTTTATATCCTTTTTTCCTTAAGGTGCAGGGTATAAGCACATATCCCATTTTCAATTAACCTTAACCCATTGATATAACTAAGAGAGTAAACAACCAAGTTTTGTCTGTAGATAACCAGATAATAATAATAACTTACGTTTCTATCAAATCAGATTATAAACAATTGACTAGACTTAAATCTATGTTGAATGTCTCGAGCTCACTGATGTAATGTAGTAACTCGACACGATAAGCAAATCCATACCCTCGAGTCGCGACATAAATAAATATTCTACAAAAAACTGAACTGACTAACGATTTTGACTGGACAGCCGGCTTAAGACGTTAGCGCCAGGAATTTAAATGCCCAGTGCATTTGTTTCATTTGTGTTTTATGACGCCGCTAACAATAGGATACCATATTTTTCATACAGAAATTGGCACTTCTACCCTGTACATGAAGGTAAGAGGCTTATATGTTTTAACGAATATTATGCCGCAATTGTATTAATATTGGCTAGGAACGTCGGGGGGCTGTAGTTAAAAGTGACAAAATTTAAACACATTTGCCCAAAAGATTCTTCAAATATTATGTGAGCCACGTTGGTGCAGGACACTTTAGAATCGGGCAAGTACGACTATAGCATTTTCAAATTCTTAGAAGTTTCGGGGGTGCAGAGAATATTATGCTCAGGATGTGTTCAAAAGACTATAGAAGGCTTTTTGTTTGAACTCATTCTTTTAAAATCTAGATGTTTATAAAAACTAATCTTCTGTTATTCCTTTGAAGACTCCACCGACTCCATTTATTTGGAGCATTACATTTATGAATATGCGAAACAGTACCCACAGTCTAATAGAGCGGCAAGACATACAGTATATTATATATTCATTATTTGCAAAGCATCAATAAAACCGACATTTAACCATAATTAGCGACAACTTTGTCGACCGAGACCGAGAATATTGCCACAGTTGATCCTTTTATGGCTGGCGCTAGGATTTATATGCACTTCCTTTTACATTTAAATTAGACGCAGGCAAGTGTCAGCCGCGAACGACAGTCGATTTGAATCTCCTTCTGTCTACCTGCAAAATGTACATTCATGAAACATTCGGCGCTGTGGTCCGTGTCGGTGTCGATGTCGATGTCAATCATCCACCTCAGGCGACTCAATTATGCTTTGATTTCCAAGTGCGCAGTCGCCGAGAAAAACTTAAAGGGTCTTTTACAGTAGTTAACCAGTGGAGGGGCGCAGCTACCTAACTGAACCAAAGTCTGACTGGAATGCACAAGCACTAATTCCATGGTTGCTGATGTTTAATTGCCAATGCGTGTGCATCTTTAGAGTTCCTTAGAAAAACAAATCCAATAACTTTCTATCTAATATGTGCTATCTCTCACTCTCTCTATGTAGTTGACGATAGCTCCTGGCTGCATGTCTGCATGGGTGTCAAATATTTCCATTGTCCGATAATCCGGTACATGTGTGTAAGGTTTTGGTGGTGCATCAGGCTCGAGTTGCTTGCTATATAAGGCTGTCGCGCACGGCATAGTTATTAGTCTCATCTGTGCTGTAACGAAGAAAGCCACAAAGCTACAGTTTATTTCCAATATATAAAAAAAAATGAACGCAAATTGTATATTGTTCCTTCTGTTAGGGCTACAGTATAGCTCTATGGGATTCTATATACCACCTGCTGAAGAGAAGTTGGTCAGAGGAACTGCTAAGAAACGATTGGATGATTGGGGTGTAATACAAAATACTCTTGGATTATCTAAACAAAAAGGTAAATAAATGCAACAAATTTTATTGTGAGCTGTTCTAAGTATATATAAACTTTGCCATCTCTATTGCTTTTCTTCAGTCGATCTTCTTAAGTCACAAAAAGATCAGCAAGGTACCAAGGATCTGTTAAGTCGCTTCATTAATGAAAATCCAAAATATTTGACAAAACCTGAAACTTCTCAAAAGAAGTTCAACGATCGGTTTTTGACAATATATCAGTCGCTCATAAAAAAATTAAAATTTGCGAAAAGCACTCTAAAAACTTCGCTCAACTTTGAACTGGCAGATAGACCCCTTAAGAACTTAAGGCGAGCCCGCAGAAAAATTGCCGTGAAAATGGTTTCTGATATGCCATCCGAGCGAGTTGATGACTTGTTGCAAATTTTCTACAACCAACAAAATATCAGAGCCTCTGACTATGATGGGAGCGATAATGATAGTGAATACAGCGATTTGGATATGCCACAACATACGCCAATGGACTCTGATACAGACATGGATTATGCGTATGATGAAGGAGATGTAGGTCTTACGGCCAAATCAAGACAAAACATGGAGTACGGCTCGTTCCAAGACCTGATTCTCCAGGCAAAGCGAAACCAATGGGAACGCGAAAGTGAAGAAACAAAATTGCACAGTCCCGTCAATGATCACTTTATTTAAGTCATGATGATCATCGTCTTTGCAATTGGCACTGGGCCAGCGGTGTTCATATGCTGGCATTGAACCGTTGCGAAGGTTGATTAGAAACGAAGCAGAGCTGATAGCTTTTAGTTTTAACAAAGTTAAAACAAAAATAAGGTGATTCGAGGCAGAACTACATATTATTACTACTATCATAAGTATTACAAACGACCCCTAGTTATTTTGCTTGTTTTGTATAATACGCATATCGATTTTTTTATATTTATAATGAAATGTATTTAATTTTAGACTATGGAGAATTTAAAAAAAAACAAATATTGTGTTTTATAATAAAACAAATATGAATCTACAGTTAAAATATTTAAAATCTAACTTTTCTCAGACAACCAAATATCGGAGGTACAATCTCCACCAGGAAAACGCATCTCATGGGGAAGAGTTGGACCATATGGCTCGTTACCAAAGTCAACCAGAAAATCTTCATTCAAAGTCATACCTCCATTGACAGCGTCTATGTCGACTAAACACACGTGGCCTCCCTTAGAAACCATATTCGGATAAAACTGATGATGATTAAGAGCCTTCGTTAGGTTAACTTTACAAAAATTGATAAGTATTACTACCGTTTTGTCCCAGGGTGAATAAAGCGATGATGACACATATAAGCGCTTTCCATCCAGGGAAAGTTGCATCATTTGTGGTCCTCCCTCTAAACGCCGATCTTTAACGTACCGAGGTGGTGGTCTTTCCTAAACGATGTTTAAATTTAAAGTATGTCTTAATTTTAAATCATTTCAAATCTGAATTTTTCAGCCTACATTCATTTCTTTGTCCTCTTTTACGATTATGTTAGGTAAATCCTTGCAAATAGCACCTCCCAAAAATAACTGCGCCGTAAGTTTAGGTTCTTCTGGAATACTTATATCATACTGCCTAAGATCCCCATGTCGCCAGCAGTTCAAATAAAGAAATCGATCATCCAATGAAATTATTATATCCGAAATCATTCCGCCCATCTTTGTTACAGTTCCGCTACCCATATCTACCAGCTTATGCGGTATGTCGATTACTTTCTTTGCAGTGAACTCGTCAGAGTCTGGAAGTTTGCTAAAATAATAAACTTTCGCATTTAAACAGCAGCGAACAAATCCTTCAGCACGTTTGGGATCATGTAAAAAACGAATCTCAAGAGGCGTAGCACCTTCGAGTCCGAGATCTATAGTTTGGTACAGGGTTTGAGTGGACCATTTGTAAAAGTTAAGACGGCACCCGTACTGAGTCATATCATCAAGGTCTTCATCTTTCCAACCACTAAAATGAAAAAATATTCTTTTTTACCAGAGTTTGATAAGTCACGGTAAAGATCTTGCCGTCGAAATTTGTTAGGTGCACCCCATTCCGATGCTACCATTACATCAAAATATGGCTGATACCAGAAGTCATAGCCGCACAGTGCTTTTCTATCTCCTTTTGTCCAGGTGCCGAGGCAATTAAAGTCGGAATCAAACAAGATAAAATCACCTTTTGCATATCCTTCAGCATCGCCCATCACTGATATCATAATGTTGCCATTAGCTAGACAATGCGTAGTATGTGGAGCAGTCACATTGTGACTTTTAAACACCTCTGCATCGATAACCTTTACAATTTCGGGACATCGTGGATTCGTAGCAACGTCGATTATATAAATAAAATCGGAGTTTAGTGCCGGTAAAACTAGTTTGTCTCTCTTTGGTACAGTCTTGGCATTTTTGCCCACGTAGTAGCAGCTAGAGCAGGCATTCCAGCCGGAATGATGCAACTCATCTCCTTTACGGTTCGTGAAGGTGCGATGAATTATCTACAATTTGGAATAATTTGCAAGAAATTCAAAATTAAATTATGATTTAAAATATGAAAATTTTTTTTTTTTACTTGACAATATGTTGGACTTTCAGGGTCAACATCAATTGTTGAAAGATAATCCCCATGTGGCTCCTCCAAATTCGGTTGAATTGTTACCGTGTACAAAAGTTTCTCTTTTGGTCCATTATTAAAAGCGTCTAGAGGTGTTGGGTAACCGGGCCCATGGCAACAAGCTGCAACAATTACTTCTCTTGTTAAGACTTTATTTCCAAAAAATATAAAAAGTCTAGATATTTTTTTTTTGTTACCGAGGCAGGCGCACTAAGCCACCCAAATGTGATAACAATAGTTCTTAGGAATACATATAACTTAGCGATAAGGTTTTGAATATACTTATATACTTAATAGTTACAAACTTTTATAAACTAATTGCAACCTATATGGCACTTTTAATGTTTTAATGATTTACACTGATTTTTTTTTGACCAAGCCTTTACATACCCTCATTTTTATTTGCCATTATGATAAAAGATCGCCACGTTGTTGTCAAACAAAGAACAGCAAGAGACTGTTTCGTGTCATCGTAACCGGTCGTCTGTATGTACTATGTACCTATTTTTAAAATGAGCGACTTATTTTTGTGAGTTGTTGAGAAATATTTTGCCATTAAGCGCTCTTAAATTAGATTCTCTCTTTTGTTGGGTTGTTTTTTTTTTGTGCTGTGTTATCATTTTAATGGAAGTTCTCACTAAATAGTGGCTACGACAATGTTTATTTTGAATAGCTGTACTTTTTAAATTTAAACCTTAGAACAATGTTACATTCAATATAAATTTGTTATTGTTGTTTTAGCAACTAAGAAATTAAGCTTTAAAATTTCACACTTTTGTGAAAAGGGACGACAAGTTGAGTAGAGTGGGATCACATAGGTATTGGCTTAGTTACGGCAAAGTTTATTCTTTCGCTTGTTTTTCTGCGTCTAAGCTTTGATTTCCTTCTATTTAAATAGTCGCCAAGGGATTTTTTTTCTAAGTGGAATTGAACGCTGAACAAGAACATTGTGTTGATTTTTCGATACATATTTTTTTTCAAATCGACACCACTTGGGGGAAAAATCGGTCAGCCGTTTGGGGGCACCATTTCGGTTGTTGTTTCAGCAAAATGGTGCGTAATTATGTTCGAAAAACGCCTATAAAGACTGAAAAACACATAAAGGGCGCAATTTCACATTTTCTTTTTAGGGTTCATAATTTTTTTCATCTTTTTCTATGGCGTCAATGGAAACCTTTTATTATCTGAAGTATTCGTTATCTTTAAATAAAAGTTAAAACGCTAATTTTCTAAACGTGTTTGTTGTTTTATTTCACCTCGAATACAGTAGACTATTTGGCGCCAAAAAAAAGTGGGAGGAAAACTTCAAAGTTATAGATACAAATGTATTTTAATAATAATTTGCACTTAAATCAAGCTATTTTAAAAACTTTTCGTCAAAAAGATACAGTCAATAAAATAAGTATATATTCGCATATAGACTAAAATTTTAAAGTTCTTTTTACTTTGTCCCCAGTCCTCCGAAAAAGTTTTTTACTATTTACTATATTTATAGAATACATTCCCTCTTTCACTACCCATTTGAAAATTGACATCCGCTGGGAACTAAACATTACCAAATTAATACCTCTTTGCCTAGAAGATCCTTTATTAAAGATGGCGTACGTTAAATTCGCGCGCGGACAATTTTGGGATACCCTACACCACCACATTGCAATCAAATCCGGTATATTGCTTCAGAACTATAAAAGATATTTATATGCCAAGTTTGGTTACGATTTCTCCATAGTCAACCGATACTGATCAAATTTTATTACGATATCTTAATAAGCAAACGAAATACCCATCTAAAACATTTGGTTTCTTTTTGAGGTGCTCTGAAATACCCCTATTAGAGCTCTATAATATAATCCCGATATCTAAAAAATAAATAATTTGATATTTGGTAAATTTTAAAGCTCTCCAACACTGTACCACTTGTGGTACAGGGTATCCCAAAGCCGTTCGTACCCGACTTTAACGTACGCCATCTTTTGTTTATTAAAATATCGTAATCAAATTTGGAAATCAAAATTTTTTAAATTTAATTGTAATGCACGCCATCTCTTAATTTATTTTCGTTTAAGAAGATTACGCGATGACACTGCGAATTCCAGGTTACATGTGCGCGAAAAAAAACTAAGACATTGCTCTTTTCGAACGTTTTACTCTTTTTACAGACTACAATTCGAAACAACGTGCAAAAATGTCGCACTTAAGGGTTTTGCTCGACCCATTATAATTTTTTTCTAAATTACATATTCAAAATTAACATAAAAGTTGAATTATCAAAAAATATAAGTCGATATGTCAAGAAAACCATCGTACTGAGAGCATGACCTATTCAAGTGGGGCAAAAGTTACGTTCTAATATACATATATACCGATAACCGCAACTGTAAAGGATTTTAAAATTTATATATTTTTACCCATATCTTTTGAAGTTTTCTTACGATTTTTTATTTAATTCGCGGTTAATTTGAGCAGAAAGGTATATTTTGTAAGTTTCAACTTGATTTTTATAGTGTGGGTGAAAACCGTGAATTTCTTCGACGGAGGAACGGGGTAAGACATGAAGCATCAAAGTTCATCTGCGCACCAACAATGCGCTTCTATTGTTAAAAATATGATTCTCTAGCTATTATAGTCTCCGAGCCTCATTTTGAACACACGGGCGAACTGACAGACGACACAACAAACAGACGTGTCCATTCCGATCATGAATGCATATGTATACTTTATAGCGTCGGAAATTATTAACACTCCTACGTTAGAGCATATAACAGCAGTGGTGGGCAGCGAGGATAGGGCACCAAAATCTGCCGCAGCGCAGTCGGCTCATGCACGGTCCAAGTGTGCGCCGTTTATTCACACAAAGAAATGTTTGTTTGTATGGGTTTTACCCACCTTCAATAAAGACATCCACTTTGTTTTAATCGAATATTTAACGTCAAGTAATCACACTCAGTAACCCAATGTTAGAGCTTAGAGCTTTTTCCTTATTAAGCTTAAATAAAATATTGTTGTATGTTTTTGAAACTTTAAACTGTTTCTGCACACGCACGCGCAGATCTTATTCCACAACTTGGGCCTCTCTGTGTTAATGTTGTAAAATACGAGAGAGCTGTTTGCAGCGCTAGCCAAATTTATTTTTAATACCTCATTATTTCGGCTTCACGTGGTACTGACCCTTGTTAGTACATATTTAATATGGTAAATATTAGAAAAAATAAATAATATTTAAAGTTTTATAAAGCATTAATTAGCTAGACAGTCAGCTTTCAAAACAGATGCTCTCAGAGAATATGCCCCAATCATGGCACCACAATAGGGAATTGAGTCCAAGATTCGTATATGTACATAAGGGTGGGTTGTCAGTGTTCTGTTGAGCAAATTCAAAGCATTTTGGGCCCGCGAGACAATTTCGTGGTTGTTCGGAGTCGTTTATGCAGTAGTTGCAACAAATAGACTACTCGTTTCTTTTCATTGTATCTTTGCGTACCGCAGTCTGTTGCTGTTTCTGAGCAGTGTCGCATGTTTCCGTGCCGTCATATGTTTCATTAAGGATATTTGTAATTTCGTAAATAGAGAGATAAAAAATATTCGAAGCTCGTATTTAGATAGAAAATCTGATTAACCTCCATTATGATGTAATAAGTGACGCGGATGGTTGGCCCTCTTAAATAACCAAGAGAGTAAATGTAAATTTATAATTGTAGTAATCCTCAAACATAAAAGCCAAATCAAAGTCTGACTAAACATGTCTATCCGGATGACCTAACCAAATGCAACTTGGCACCTGTGCAACGCGTTGATATACTTGAATATATAGGTTATACCCCAATGATTAAAAAACAAAAAAATAAGTAATTTTTAACACTCAATCGTCAACGAATCGATAAAAATCACTAAATATATTTAATATTTAATTTTAATCACTGATTGTCTAGATGCACTTACATTGCATTATACTTGGATAGTATCTACATTTTACATAAAGTTTGTTACACATTGTAACTAATTTGCAACTTTTTAATAATTTACTAATTAACTTATATATTTATTATTTCAAAAATAATTTTTAAAAATTTATAAAACTTGTCCAAAGTTATTAATGAATGTATGTATAGAAATTCGCTCATGTAGGCGCTACTTGCTTGAATGCACCAAATATGAAACGCATTAAAATATTTTCAAATAATTTCTAAAGCATTATTCGCTCTAGTAAGCATAAAATTGTATCCTTGTTAGATGTCAGTATCCTTTCATCTCTACAAGAATGAGGTAAATGGTGAACCAGCACATGGTCAGAGACATCGCAAATGCCCAATAAGAAAATAAATATACACAAATAAAAAATAAAAGGACAATCTCTTTAAAAGGATGTGCTCGAACAGACAACTTACAAGGACAACATGGTACACACATACGTTACAGCCAAAGGACTTTTGAGACCTGCTTTGCCCAAGGCCCACCCGTCAGATAAGCTGCACAACAAACTCGATTAGATAAAAGCATAGTTTGTATGTAAGGACTAATATTTAGACGAATGGCTTTTGCCATTATTTATGTTAAATGTATGGTCTTTAAAAGAAGCTAAAGACAAAAGTCGAAAAAAGAGGGCCCCAATGCCTCTCACTAAAAAATCCAAACCATAATAACAGGATATATTCCCTCGTCTACGAGCATTATAATATGGTATCGTTTGTGTAAACAATCAGAGTTCTACTTGTAAGAGTTTATAGGAACGCAGTGAAAAACTGTTGGTGTTGAAGGTAAATAAAGTACGAACGAACTCCTCTTCCCCGAGCTTTTCTGTGCATGTCTTGTTGTGTTTTGATCTCCTTGTAACTAACTTCCATAAAGCAAATTTTTATTTTGTAGCATAAAATGAAACTCATGTAGGTTTGATTATTGTAAATAAATCTTCTTTACCCAACTGAATTCGACATCGTAACAAGATCGATGTTATGAAACTGACTTACTCTAGGGCGAGTTTTTCATCAATTAAAGTACATAGTTTGGTTTCTTAACGTTTTAGAAGATTCGTTGAGGAAGGAAAATGAAAAGTGTAAGCCAATCTAAAATGACCAAATTCTTTACAATTTCTATTTAACGATCTCATTTTGTACAGAAAAATAGGGGTGGCTAAACAATCTGCTGAGAGAGTACTCGGCTAGCTCATTTGAAAGGGTATCACGTCCCAAAATGGGCATTTGTGTCAAATCTTCACATTCCTAAACGACTAGGCTAATTGAGTTGGTAATGAGACCCGTTTTATGAACTTAACTAAGGCTCGATAAAGAAAATTGCTCAAGGCCTGAACGATTGACAATACATATATTTTTACCTTTTACGGTTGTGTATGTACACCTAGATGGAAACGAGCTAGACTCCACAAAGTACAATCCAAATTAATCATTATTATTATTATTAATGGGTATAAAGATGTACTGCGACCCAAATGGATCTATTGTATCCCCTTCGCGGCTCAGAGCTCTCCCAACAGTCCAATGGCCTGCATATATTCCAGTATTTTGATTGGACTTAGGGTAACAACGATTTCCGGTGGGAGAACGTACATGCCCAGAAACTTGTTTCTTTTGCTGATGAGGGCCATGCATTCACATAGTAAATGTATTGAAGTTTCTTCCTCCATTCTATCCGCTATGCCAATTTTATTTAAGTGGCTGCGGAGCCTACAGTGACCCGTCAAGAGGCCTGTCAGGATCCTCACGGTATTTTTCCCGTGAGTTATCATGTGTTTGAACCTCTTGCGGTTGTACTTAGAGCAGAGGGTTTTTGACTGCTTTAGTCCTGGTATCTGTGTCCAGTGAAGCAGCCGTTTGTTTTCTTCCTCTTTCCTCAATAGGTCCCTTACCACGTGGTTGCCAATCCCACAGTATGGTTCAGGTCCGATTAGCGGAGTTGCTGCACCTGTTCTTGCTAGTTTGTCTGCTAGCTCATTTCCAGGGATATTGTTGTGTCCTGGGACCCATCTAATTGTGAGCTTGTTTCTGGCACCTAAATTGTCAAGTGCAGTTCTCACTTCTCTGACCAGCCTTGATGTTATCTTGGCTCTGCTTATTGCCTTTATCGCTGTCAGACAGGATGGAGATTTCCTTGTCGTGATAGTTCTTTTGCAGATTAAATTCTGCACACCTTCCAATAGCACAGACCTCAGCTTGAAAAATGCTGGAGTGTCTGCCCAGTGACTCATGATATTTAGTCCTGGGTCCTACTACCCCCAGACCACTTCCTTCATCGGTGAAGGATCCATCCGTATACCACTTTATTGTGTGTGGCTTCATTGGGTGAATTGCCGAATGAGTTGTCCAGGCCTCTTTCGTGCTGAGTTTAATATCGAAGTTCTGATTGAACTTGTACTCAGCTGGCATTTCATCCCTTGGTTGCAGAAGCATAGGTATGTCCTTTGCTAAATCTGCAGCGTCTTTTCTGGTGAGGTTGAAGTCAACTCCTTCCCTCCCAATTCTTATTAACGTTGCTTTTTGCTTCATATTAACAACGATATGAAGCGGTGTAACATCCATTAATACTTCAATGGCCGCAGCAGGACAAGTACGCATTGCTCCTGTCATACATATGCAGGCCATTCTTTGCAGTTTCTGCAATCTGGCTTTGGTCGTGCTAAGGCGCGCCCTGCTGCCCCAGGCTATTGCCCCATATAAGAGCATGGGTCTGACAACCATTAGGTACAGCCATCTTATTATTCGTGGTGATGTACCCCACGATTTCCCAGCAATGCTTCTACACGCAAAAAGAGCCCTTGAGCACTTATTTATAGTGTTGTTTACATGGGTTCTGAAGTTAAGCTTAGAGTCAAAGGTGACTCCGAGATACTTGACTTCATTACTTGTTTCTATGCTGCATCCTGATAGGGTTATACTCCTCATCCTTCCAAGTTTGTATCTCCTTGTGAAGGGTACTATGACTGTCTTGGCAGGGTTAAGGCTCAGGCCTGCCTTTTTACACCAGTCATTAGTTTCCTTGAGCCCTAGCTGGATAATGTCGCAGAGTGTTTCCTCATACTTGCCTCTGCCTATAATAACGATATCGTCAGCATAGCCTTGGCATTGTATGCCTCTGCCCGCAAGTTTCTCTAGTAGCTCATCTACTAGCAGACTTCATAAGAGGGGTGATAGTACACCGCCCTGAGGGCAGCCTCTTGTCGTTACTACAGTGGTTGATTGCCCACCAATAGTTGCTGTGGCTTGCCTAGACGTTAACAGTGAAGTTATCCATCTGCTAGTAGTTGCGTCAAAGGCACCCTGTATATCCAGAAAGGCGCATAGTGCAACTTCCTTATGAGTTAAAGATTCCTCAATAAGGGTTTTCAGCTGATATAGTGCTGTGTCCGTAGACCTTCCCGCCCTGTATGCATGTTGCATATGTTGAAGGGGTCGTTGTACTAGCAATGTGCTTCTAATTCTGAAATCTACCAGCTTTTCCAGCGTTTTCAGCAAAAACGAAGTTAAGCTAATAGGTCTGTAAGACTTTGGATTAGTGATGTCTTTCTTCCCAGCTTTCGGGATGAAGACCACTCTAGCTGTACTCCACGCTGTAGGTATGTGTCCTAGCGCAAGGCTGCTAACCAGTACTTCCCTAATGGGGGTCAAGAGGTGGCCCAGTCTTTTCTGTAGGAGTACTGGGTGTATACCATCCAGACCAAGAGATTTATAGGGCTGGAACGTGCCAATTGCCCATTTTAATCTCGCAGGGGTTACCGTTGACTTGGCAATGGCCCAGTCAGCGGCACGTGCTCTATTTCTACCTGTTGGTAGAATTCTACGTTCCACCTGTTCAGTACTTCCGCTACAGATTGGGGAAGCGCGGCCGGCGTTGGTTCGGTGGCAACCGTCTTGCCCTTCCTCAAACCACTCACCGGTATGTTTCCGAACCTAAAGTTCAGCTTGTGGCCGTTCTTTATAATTTCGGCACAGGAGTTGTCGTCGATGCCGAGGACGAGGAGTAGACCACCCCTTCGCTTTTTGTCGACAGCAACCTCCAATACTCCGTGTTCAGACGGTTCTGCTTATGGATAAGCTCCAAGATCCATTCCGTCGGCTTGGTCCTCGGCATCCGGAGCAGCGGACGTAGGTCCCCCCGTAGTTGTCCCGGATGTCGAGGGATGGTCCTCGGCATCCAGAGCAGCTACGGAGGTGCTCACTACTACCGCAGACGATGGCCCTTCTACGGTTCTTTTCTCCGTACGTACCCTCTTCGGGGTGTCCGTTGGTGGCGTGAGGGCGCTGCTCAGCCTTTTCGGGGCAGGGGTGGAGCCCTGCACCTCCTCTTGGCGTGGCTGTTTTGCCAGCGCCAGTGCTTCATCAGGTGTCTTGCCCTGTTGAAGATATCTAATGTACCACTGAACCTTGGCACCACTCAGACCCTTTCGGTTCGGGTCATCCCGACCTCCAGGTTTTCCAAGTGCCGGTCTGGGAAGCTTCCCCATGCCGGCTTGTCCTGGAACGACTGCCTTGCTAGAAGCAGGTGCCGAGTGTGGGGTAAGTCCCACTACACGGCCACCCGAACTTTGCCTTCTCTCCTGAATTCTCCTGTTAGGAGCAACTGTTGGTGGTCTCACCAATGAGGGCCGCTCCCTGTCAAGGTCACGGTCCTCAAACTGCTTAGCAACAGTTCCCGCAGTGACATCCTGCGGTGTTTTCAAAAATGTATTATTCTTACTCATAAGTGCCACGAGTAGCGGAGAAATATACTGTCCACCCGGGCAGAGATCCGCATACCCGGGTAAGGCTCACCAGACTAGGCGGTCGCCACTTGCCTAGACTCTCCGTTAAAGACTGGGCTATTTGTTTTCCGGGCCCCCAGCCAGGCTGACTCTCGGCACGGGTCGAATGACACCTTAGTCCGGCCCGGAGATGTGGAAATTTTAGGAAGTTTCCAGCTCCAGCCCGACTACTATTAGCCAGCCCCCTTAGCAGTGACAAGGCCTAACTAAGGGGCTGTTTCCAGCCGCCCTCGCGTGGAGAGTGTAGTCGCACTTCCGAGTCAGCAACAGTTACGGCACGCCCATTACGGTGCATGTTATTCCCCCTGTTGCAGTCCACGGCAGGCGGCCGAAGGCGTATGTTGCTCTGGCTTTAAACTACTTTTGTTCCATAGAATTAAATTCTAAAATACAATATTAAATAAATAAATATAAATAAATAAATTTTACTCTACGTAATTAGCTGTAATAAGTGACCTAGAATCATCAATTTTGGTAAGCTGACTCATGTGGCTCTAATGAACAAACCCAAATCCAAATTTTGTCGATGCAGACACCACTCAACAAATCCGCTTGAAACTTACCCCATATACTTTAATTATATTCTTAACTTAACGTAACTTTCAATTCTTATCAAAATCGGTAAAATTTTACGGAACTTATAGGTATAAATCTCATGTTACACCAAAAAAAAAATTTCCCAATTGGAAAGTTCTTAAAAGGACTATGCAGAAAAAGTTTTTTTTCGAAAAAAAAAGGTACAGGGCTCAATCAAAAGACAAGTTATTGCTAAATAAGTTTGTATCGATACGTTCAGTAGGTTTTCCATATTCAAAGGAAAAACCTTGCATTTTTCTACATTGCTAAATCTACGATACATATAATTTATCTATCTATATATATAAAAAGAAGTTACATTTCCTTGGTAATCTTATAACTCAAGAACCGCCGAACCGATTGACACAAAAAGTGTTCATTCCCATCTATGAGGAGGTGGTTTGTGCGAAGTTTGTTTGGAATCGGTGCAGCCGTTCCTGAGTTATGACATTTTATGTGAGTAATGGTTTCCTCTCATATGAAATGCCTGTATGGGAAAAACAAAAACAAATACACAGCCGCTTATGAGCGTTTCTGTTGTACTATATCTTATGTGCTGTAAGTTCTTTTATATCGTGCTTTCGTTGCGAACAGACATACTTTTGGTGAGTGTTAACCATGTGTTTTTTTTCCATACACTGTACCAAAATCCAGTCGCTGCATTCCAGGTTGCGAATGGTACTTAAGAAATTCGACCTCAAACGAAAGACCGTAGGCCACCAAAGCAACAAATACGTCAGCCGGCTGGAGAAAGGACTCCTGGATCCACTTAAGGCTTCAGTGAAGATCACACAAAAACAATTTCGATGAGTTCAAATTTAATTTAATCCAAATTCCAATTAAAAATAGTTGTCTAACCCGCTAATATCGGGCAGGACAACGTCTGCCAGGTCCACTAGTATATCATATGATATAAACAATAATTTTAAATTATTAAACTATTCAATATATGCTGTAGTATCGCTTTTCGCAAGTTCTAAATCTAAAAGTATGCCTCTGATGTTTCCGAACATAGTTTAGTTTAAGTCAGTGGTGCCATTGCCCATGGTGGAATAATACAAGGTGAGGACAAGAACGAAAAATAAACAACCATGAGAAAATGTGTGCATCTGAGCAAGAGAGAAACATTCCTTTTGCTACTGTAGTGAGAGCGAGTAAGCATAAGGTTAGGCAAAAAATATTTTGTTATCTGTCTTGCTGTGCATTTTGTATGTTTGTTTTGCTATTGCTGGTTGTATGTGTTGCTGAAATTTGTACATAGACATGTTTTCTTTAATAAAAAAAATTAACCTAGTATTTCAATTTTCTCTAGTTTTAAATGTAATGTTTAAGTGTTTAAAATAAATAACCACCCACACATGGTAGAATTATAGAGGTAAAGTATTCACTCCACTGAAACTTTACTTTTGGTCTGAGTGAAAAAGCGAAAAGAAAACCACCCCCGTTGCTGTTGTTGTGCATAGGCAAATACATTTAAAATGTTTTTGTTTTTTTTTTGCTGATGCTTGCAACTACAGTTCTCGTGTAAAACAGCAACGAAACTAAAAATAAGGTTTGTGCTGAGAGACATTTTCGGGAATACATACTTTACGTTGTTAATTCTACCATGCACCCACATTAGAACTTCAACAAAAATACGCGAGGACAAATAAACTTATTTAAGGAAGAGTAATGCTGCCGGCGCCGTCACCAATTGTAGTGAGAGCAAGAAAAAGCGAGAGAGAGAGAACGCATACATATGAAAATAATATGCGTGAAGGCAAGCTACCTCATGTGCTGTCGCAACGAACAACGAAACTAAAAATTCGGCCGGAGTCTGCTACCTGAAATAAGTATACCTTGATCTAGCTCATGGTAGAATAAACAAGGTAAGCTATTCCCGATAATTTTTCGCGACACAAACCTTATTTTTAGTTTCGTTTCTGTTCTACACGAAAAAGCCTCTGTAGTTGCAACCATCAGCACAAAAAAAAATTTTAAATATGCTTGCCTACGTACAAGTTATAATTACTTCAGGTCGCATACTCCGTCCGAAGCCGCTTAACGAAAGTTACCAATTTTTAGTTTCGTTGCGACTGCACATGCGGTAGCTGCCTTCACGCACATTATTTGAATATGTATGCGTTCACTTTCTCTCGCTTTTTCTTGCTCTCACTAAAATTGGTGACGACGCCGGCAGCCTTAAATAAGTATACCATGGCCTACGCACAACAACAGCAATGGGGGTGTTTTGCTTTTCGGTCAGCCGCTTTTTCGCTCTCTCACTTTTTCGCTCAGACTAAAAATAAGGTTTCAGTGGAGTGAATAGAATTATACAGGTAATAATTCTACCATGGATCTAGCTCTTTTTCTTTTTGTAATTGCTTTTAGGCATAGGCAGCAATGCGTGAATACATGCACGGCACTTTCCGTTTGTCAATGAAAATTCCAAAAACAATTTCGCGAGCTCTCTCTCTTACTCTCTGAGCTCATGAGCACAAAAACAACCCATGCGTATATATGTTGTTGGCCCACTCCATGGTAGAATTATACAGGTAAGCTATTCCATGGTGTAATAATATATATTACACAGCTATTCACTCCACTGAAACCTTATTTTTAGTTTGAGCAAAAAAGTGAGAGAGCGAAAAGCAAACCACCCCCATTGCTGTTGTTGTGCGTAGGCAAGCATATTTAAATTTTTTGTTTTTTTTTTTGCTGATGGTTGCGACTCGTGTAAAACATCAACGAAACTAGAAATAAGGTTTGTGTCGCGTAAAATTTTCGGAAATAGCTTAGCTTGTTTATTCTACCATGGACCCACTCATGGTGGAATAATAGATGGTGAGGAAATGGCAAACAGCTCTCTCTCGGTTGTGTATTTTGCACCCAGAAGTGAATTACAGTTCAAAGTGAAAGGTTGTGCAAGTGCCGTCGGCAAACGATCGTATTTGTCCTGGCGTGTTTTGGTTGAAGCTCTAATGTGGGTGGTTGTTTAATTTAAACAGTGCGAACTAGAGTTCAAAGTGGGAAGTTGTGCAAGTGCCGTCGGCAAATGATCGTATTTGTCCTTGCTCGTTTTCGTTGAAGTTCTAATGTGGGTGGTTGTTTGATTTTGAAGAAAAAGTTAAATATTTCTTTTTTAAAAATAAAATTTCTTAATAAGCTTTTACGAATTAAAAACAATCAATAAAGAAATAAAACATAAAAACACGAATTATCTTCAAAGTTTCTTACTTATGCTATTTTGTGTAAACAATGCTATAATAATGACATGCATTGCCATTGAAATGTTGGAAAACCACCCCTGTTGCCATGGTAATAATACAAGGTGAGGAAATGCCAAACAGCGCTCTCTCGTGGGTCTTTATTTTGCTTGCAGTAGTGAATTATGATTCAAAGTGAATGGTTGGTCCCTCGTTTTTGTTAAAGTTCTAATGTGGTTGATTGTTTGATTTAGAAGAAAAAGTTAAATATTTCTTTTTTAAAATGCGGGTTTTCAACGTATTAAATTTCTAAATAAGCTTTTAAGAATTAAAAACAATAAACAAAGATTAATCGGAAATAAAAAATATCTTAAAATTTTAATAATAATTAACAAAAATTTTAAATGGAATTAACCGAGTATTTTATTTATTAAAGAAAACAAGTCCATGTACAAATTCCAGCAACAACAAACGATCACAATTTCAGCAACACATACAAGCAGCAATAGCAAAAAACACCGTTTTACGGGTACATAACCTCAAATATCTCAAAATCCTGACGTGATGGGCCAATTCTGACCCCGGATTCGGATTCTACGCAGCAAATTACTTCGGAAATGACCCTTAGCTTTCCAACAACTAAACCATGGTATAATAAGTAAGGTAGAGTAATAGAGAGTTTATTAAGATCATAAATTTTGTGAGAGTAAGAAAAGTGAGAGAGAGAGAGAGAAGCAAGCAAAAATACTATGTTGTATTTACACATAGCATACACGTGCATGTGTATGCTTGCAAATGCTGCAATAAATGAAACAACAAATCTTGTGTTTGCGCACATACACATGTACTGCGTGCTTTAGCTGAAAAAGAAATCATGCGCATCGCCAACCTACCACATCAACAGTCGCAACAAGACTGAAAAATATGATCTTCGTGTGAGCGAGCGCACTCTCTATTACTCTACCATGTTAATTATACCATGAACTAAACCATATTGGGAATCATAGAGAAAGAAAGTTATGGACATGATAAGGCATGCATGCATTAGTACGAAGTATTATTATTATTATTCAGAAGTATACACACAATTGCAAATTATGCGCTACTTAAAGTATTAAAGCTATAGCAGCGGTGGCCTTCAGCTTTACGAAATAATTTAAAGTTGTTGGCGTGCAAAGCACTCAGGGACGGAGCTCTCTTTTTTTTCCATATAGACTATGTTATACATAGATAAGTATGTTTTTATTGCTTGTGTCCTCAACAAAAATTATACCTAACACGGTATAGGCGATAAAATTTCTTTTGTTGTTAGTGCTTTCTTTTCACGTCCTGCGCGAAATTATTTTTGTATCTCGTACGTTTCTCATATTGTTGGCTATTTTAATTGTTTTTAAATTAATTTATAAATTTTTTTTTGCAAAGTGTCTAATTAAAACCCATTGCCTTTTCCATTACCAGCTGTAGGAGGTAGTGTTGTAAGTGTCTTAGCGATCATCTCTAATAAGTTATGGATAATGTTGATCATGGCTGGGTGGGCATCCGCACCTAAGAATCTGGACGCCACACAGGAGTGCTGTTTCTTTTCTCTCCTTAATTTCTTTTCATTGGTCTTTACTGTATTATTGTAATGAGCGAGCAAGTAGCACTGCAGAATTCTCTTTTCTTTTATTACCCCGTCCCTAATACTACGCCCATAGCCAGTACGCAAGCGCGTGCTTTGCTTAGCCTCTACAATACCATATGTATGTTACATGCTGCAAGGTAGTCTAAACATAAAAAAAAAATTTTTTGTTTGTGTAATAAGTATGTATGTATACATAAATTGCATTCTAATCTTACATTCAAAGCATATTCAGTAACTTTTTCCAGCAAGAATTGTTTTGCAGCGTATGAATGTTGTATAAGAATTTTTTGAGATGCTTGGAAACCAATATCCCCAAGTTAAGGTGGCCCCAACCATAAAAGATAATGAATAAAAGCCACTAAAAAAGTTTCAATCTTTTCTAGAAAGAAACAAGTTCGATATTTAGAATAAGAGAAGCACTGGCGTCTAAAGTATTAAATAGGGAATATTTTCAGGAAACCCGCGTGCGATTTTAGTGTGAAAGGTAGTTGTCACATCAAGCAAGTAGTAGTAGTAGAATATAAAAAAAAGATGGCGTACGTTAAAGTCGACCCTGTACCACCATTATTATTGCAATTAAAGCCGGTATATTGCTTCAGAACTCTAAAAGATAGTTATTTGCCAAAGGTTACAATGTCTTCATTAACACACGAAACAAATCGAATTTTGCACTAAACTAATTTTTTTGACCGATCGGTCCTATAGGGGCTATATGATAAAGTCAACCGATTTTGATCAAATTTGGTACAGTGCTTGGGAGCTATAAAAAACTTTCGAATGTGAGGTTTGACTACGATATCTTCATAAACAAACGAAATACAACGAATTTTGTACAATACAAACATTTTTTTGGACGCTTGGTCCTATGGGAGCTATATGATATAGTTAACCGATTTTGATCAAATTTGATTCAGTACTTGGGACCTATAAAAATCTTCTGAATGCCAACTTTGGTTATGATACCTTCATAAACAAACAAAATACATCGAATGTTATTTTTTTTATTTTTTTTTTTTAATTATATTTATTTACAATCTATCCTTTAGACAATAAGTAAATGTCTTGGAAATTATAAATTAACAGGAGAAATAGTTAAACTCCAATGAGTAATAACTATTCCTTTTTTATGTGCTGTAAGCTTAATTTGAATATGGCATGTTTAAGACATGATTGCGTTTTAATCTTCGTATTGTATCGCTATCATCCAAGAGGCCTATTGCCAAAACATTCGAATGATTATGTAGCCTTTCCACGTAACTAGTGCTTAGTCTTCGTATTTCGTCCTTAACGTATGGAATATCTTTGTCTTTATGAATTTGCTCATTGGATACTAACCATGGGGCGTCAACAATAAGTCTCAGTGTCTTGGACTCGAATGTTATTTAAAAAAAAATTTTTTGGCCGATTGGTCCTATTGGAGCTATATGATATAGTCAACCGATTTTGATAAAATTTGGTACAGTATTGAAGATCTCTAAAAAACTTCCGAATGCCAAATTTGGTAACGACATTTTTATAAACAAACGAATTGTCCATCTAAAACTTTTGTTTTTTTTCGAGGTCCTCTGAAACACCTCTATGGGAGCTATATAATGTAACCCCGATATCGAAAATTAAAATAAACTTGTCTTCAATAATAAGGAATCTAATCTGAAAGTTTGGTTGCTTTAGCTCTTACCATTTCTGAAATCTTCCTGCTCATACGGACAGACAGACAGACGGACATGGGTATATCGACTTTTCTAGTCACCCTGACCATACTTTAGATAACTTTGGGGGGTCTCCGACGTTTCTTTCTGTATGTTACATACATTTTTGGCTTGCATAAACTTAATATACCCTTTGTACCATACGGTACAGGGTATAAATACATTTGAACGTACCATATAATTTTGCGATAACTTTAACGATGCGATAAGAAGTATTCTCAGTTCGACTTCATACAGTATACTGATAAGAAACATTTTTCGAACTTTATTCCGAATGCCGACGCTCAAATAAGCATCACCCAAATGGGTGAGCGGGTCTATTGCGCATAATATTTCAGTTTTCATTAATTATAATTTAAAACAACGTGAAACCATCTAAAACGAATAAAACTTCAAAGTGCAGTTTCTTCGATTGGGTACGTCATATTGTCCATATTGTCCCTAACATAAAGGGTATATTAAGTTTGTGCATATGGATAATTCGTTTGTTTATGAAGATATCTTTGATTGAGGTATTCACGCTTTGTGTTGAGTTGAGCAGTTGAGGACATTTACCAAAACAAAATGTATGGGGAAATACAACCCTGCGTCTCAATTCTCAACTCAACTTGTGCTCAACCCAGACCCTAGTCTACTTTTTGCTGTTGAGTTGAGCAGAGTTCAGCACTGCTCGCATTTGTCATTTTTTAGCCATTTCGTGATATGAAAAGCAACGAGTTACCTTACACTCTCCAAAAAAAATGAGCGCCAAATTTAAAATAATCATAATATAATCATAAAATAAAAATAATTTAATTAACGCAAGTAAAAAAAGGTTGTGCCTTTTCCGTGCGAAATTAAGTGAATTAGACATAATTACTTTTTGTTAGAGTTTACGCAAATAAAAGAGTTAAAAAATGTGGTACCGTCGAGGCGGTGCCCAACAGTGGAATACCTTTTGTCTCGAAAAAATTTTTCCTGCATATGCCTTCAAAGAACTTTCCAATTGGAATTAATTTTTTTTGGTGAAATTCGATATTTATACCTATAAGTTCGGTAAATTTTTACCGATTTTGATGAAACTCGAATGATACGTCAAATAAGTTATTTAAAGTATATGGAGTAAGTTTCAAGTTGTTATGTTGAGGGGTGTGGGAGAAAACACAGTAAATCGATTGCGGGGGTCCCCCCGCATTGATAATATTTGGATGTGGATTTGTTCATTAGAGCCACATGAATCAGCTTACCAAAAATTGTGATTCTAGGTCACTTGTAACCATAATTTCGAAGAGTCAAATATTGATGCAGTTTATAGGCAAGGGTGGTGAAATTTGTATATTTTTGACAAAAACTTTTGCTGTATTTGTCCGATTTTGTTTATTTTTTACACACAGATGCATGTAACCACAACGCATCGCTCTGTTAAATTTCAGACATTAAACGGTGTGGCTAAAAACCGCGTAACTCTACTGCGAGGGAACGGAGGAAGATATTGACATGATTCAACAAACTTCATCTTCTGAGGAAATATGCGCACCTGCTGGTAAGGTTTCGTGTCGCTAGCTCTTATAGTCTCCGAGATCTAGGTGTTCATACAGACGGACGTGGCTCAATCGCTACCCGAGGTTATGATAAGCATTTTGGTATAAAGGACTTGGGGTCTGCCACGCCTCCTTCTGTCCGTTACATACATTGCACAAATCTAGTATACCCTTTGTGCCTATAGGTCAGTGATGGGCAAAACTCATAACAACAAACATTTCTTTGTGTGAGTAAACAGCGCAGTAAGCAAAAGCGCACGAGAGAGCAAGAACCGCAATTAAGCAAAAACGAGCGAGAGATTTCACACACTTGGACCGTACATGAGCCGACTGCGCTGCGGCAGATTTTGGTGCAATAGCCTCGCGAGCTATGTAAATTGAGAGACTGCCCATCACTGCTATAGGTACAGGGTATAAAAATCTGTGTAATCCATAGCTACTTTAGCTGCAGGTTCTATTAAAGTAGATTTTATGTTCCTACTCTGCATTTTTAATTCAAGTTTTTTAATTTTAATGCAATTTGTACCAATTTACAAATGTAAACAAACACATGGAAGAACAAGCACAAAGTCAAATACGGGTTTTCTGCAATTTTCTAATTTTCGCAGCAATAAAATAATTCAAATCGATGTAATACATAGCTACTTTAGCTACAGGTTTAATTAAAATAGATTTTATGCTTTGACTCGGCATTTTTAATTCAAGTTTTTGAATTTTAATGTAATTTGTACCAATTTACACATGTAAACAAACTCTGAAAAGAAGAAGAAAACTGCTCAACTCAGCACATAAACTCAACAGGAGGGATTCACGCTTTGGCCTGTGCACTTTTTCCCTCAACTCATCAAGTGCTCAACTCAACACAAAGCGTGAATACCTCAAATGTTTCGAAACAATGAAATGTTCTCTTAATGTATGAACGTGTAGATTTTGGAGAACAGTAGAGGTAGAATCAAAAAGTTTAAAAGATGACAAGCTTGGCCTGCTATATACGCAGTTTTAGTTTTTTTTTCTCCGTGCGTCGATATCTAATGTATTAATTGACGATTCCAAGCTTAGACTTGAAGTTCTGTTGTGATATAAGCGGATGTTAGAATTTATTTAGCATCATGAGCATGCCACTATAAAGTGTCTATTTAAATCGATTCTTAAAAGCCGAATAATCAAATTGTATATTGAATAACGGTATTTTAGTTCTATATCCCAAATATTATGATCGGCTATAAAAGTAGACTAAGCATGAGTCAACATACACATTAAATTAAACTCATTTATTGCTATCTATTTCTTTGGAATAAATTACGAGACATGAACCCTGGAAGCGTCATCTATCTATCTATATGTGTAAGAAAATGCTTACTAGATGTCTTTTAATTAGTTTGAAAAAATAAGGTAATACAGACGAGGCGGTGCCCGACAGTCAAATACCCTGTACCCAGTTTTAACTTCATAAAAAAGTAAGAAGAATTGAGAACAAATAAATCGAAAAATTATTTATTTGATTATTGTCCCTAGTAAGGAAGAAACGGAGCGATAACATTTCGATTTGTGTTCTTTTATTAGGGCCACATGAATATTTTGACCAAAATTGGTGGTTCTAAGTAATTTTTTACTATACTTACAGCTTAAAGCATTGGTGGGTCAAATTAATATATTTTTGATTATAAGTTTGGTTATATTTGTCCGATTTTATTCATTAACACACAGATGCAAGTAATCTAGGTGTTCATGCAGACCTATGATAAGCATTTTGGTATAAAGGACTTTGGGTCCGCCACGCTTCTTCTGTCCGTTACATGCCTTGCACAAATCTAATATACTCTTTGTAGGGCATAAAAAGATACCAAAAGAATCCCATATGTTAGTCGCCCATTTTTATGCTGGGAACATACAAATCAAAAAAAAGGAAGACACCCGAAAATTCACCACCTGTTGGGAAAAACAACAAAATTATTTAAGAAGAACTGACATAGAGTTCAGCGATTCGATGTTTATGCTTTAATAAAATAAAATCAAAATTAAGGTGCGAATGAATGGATGAGTTTAGGATGAAACTAAGACCTGTTGGGACAAGTCTAATGGCGGATTCGAAATTTATAAGAAAACATATGCTTCGTCTTCAGATCACGGCTGTATTTTTTTGTGGCTGTGGTTTTTTTTTTCCAATTTGCAAGAAATAAGATGAGGTTAATATTTTTTTGTTATACGGGTAAAGACTGGAGACTGGGGTGGATCTAGTAAAACGTAAATTTATACGTCGTGTTACCAAATCTATTTTTGGTGGTTTTATGATTAAAGGGATCAAATTTAGTTATTTATGCACTGATGTTAATAAATCTGGATGAGTACCATTAAAAACTAGAGCAGAATATGAACCTTCTGACCACATGTTTCTGCATCTGGCTGATTTGGCCACGAGAGACAGACTCTGTTAGGCAGACAGATAGCCCTTGTCGTCTTGTTTATTTACACACTTTTTTTGCACATACCTAAATACCTTACCTTTGGGTAAAAGATAAGTCAAAGTATGTACTAAGGGGGTTAGCTAAAGACGGTTACAAAAAACTATTTAAGGCTACCTGCATAAAATAATTTGGCTACAGTAGACTTGTTTATTTATTCCAATTTCATATGAACAATTTGGGATTCAAGTCACATGCATAAAGGGTCGAACCACCTTAAGTGGACCAGTTTTCTTTTCCAAGACATCGAAAGTAACAAATGATGAAAACGTAATGTCTGTGGTAAGACTATACATTCGTATTGCATGACTCAATTGGCATCTTTGTGCGCTATTAAAATTTAAATTGATTTTGTCCTAAGGCGCTGGGAAAGTCATAAAAAACTTTTTGTTCGTTTAAATTGAAACATTAAAAGAACCGTTTGAAAAGCGAAAACTTATATTCATTTGACTGTCCCAGAAGATACTGTCTATGCAAACACCGCAAACTTCTTCAGTCCCACTTAAAGCCCTCAGCTTTAACACTCAGTTACTGTATCACCAGAGATACTTATGTATTATACAGTCGACGGCATAAGTATTTTGACAAAGTAAATTTTATTTTATTTCATTTATAACTTTTTAAATTTGCATAGAAAAAAAGGAGGATCAATGCACACTAAATAGAGAGAGTGTCAAAATACTTTTGTGCACCTAATATCAGATCGCAAAGGAGAACGAATAACGGACTTGGGAAAAATTCTTTACACATTACTTTATGCTTACATATACGAAGCTTTGAAAAACACACGTTACATGATACAGTTCTTTAAAGCATCAGCCAAAACACAGCGCAGAGTTTTGTCAAAATACTTTTGCCGTCGACTTTAAGTCTCAAGCATTTGCAATACATTCCTTTTTAGATAGGGATAAACGCATCCCGCACTCAGCTTTTTATTTTATTGCTGCTTAACGCTTGGCATCGCAAATGGCGGCACTTACTTGCCATCCTTAGTGTCCTGGTTGACTGATGTCTTAACATTCTTCAGGTTGTGTTCCACTCAATTTATATACCTTTGGATATAATTCAAGCTGATGGCGAAAATATTGAAGTTATTTCGAAATTAATGGAATTTAGCAACACCTTAGCAGATAGAATATTTTGTTGTTGTAATAAATTGCAATCATTTGTTTAGGTTTCAACCAACTGTGACGAAAGGTTTCTGGACAGACGCGGACAGCTGAAAACGATGTGTATCCAGTTTTAGAAATTATTTAAATGTTTACACAACTTGTGTTTTGGATTGTGTTAAAGAAAGTAATAGATAAATTATGTATGCACGCTGACGTACCCCCAGAGTATCCATTTCGGTATGCAATACTAATAATGTCCAGCATTGTATAAAGTTAAAACACTATTTAATCAATTACATTTTTATAAATAATTTTACAAATATTTTATCAATATATACACAACATACAACATGCAATAAAGTGACCAAATGCATTTCCGTCTGGGTAAAAAATATCTTACATTTCAGTTTACGTAGACACTATCATTTGTAATTTTTTTGTTAACTCTTAATTTTTAAATGTTTTAATGATTTTTAAAAACATGGAAATGTTCCATATGGTCTAAAGAGATTACAAAGTTTACCGAAGGTACGATACTTCTAATTTCATGCTTTGATGCATAATAAAGCTCTTTACTGGGCAGTGTTTCTTTCCTGTGAACATTGGAGCAATCCAATCGTGAGTTCACAGCTTTTCACCACTGACATTTACAATATTGTAGTAATTGTGATCAGGAAAAAGTTCTAATTCAATGTAGTCCATTTCGGTGTGCAATAATTTGTCCAGCATTTGTATAATTTCCGCAAATGTGGGACGCTCACTGGAATCCTGAGACCAGCAATAGTACATAATATTATAAAGTTCACGTCGACAGTGCTCAGGTTTTTCCAGACGGTACCCGTCCCTGACCTGATAGAGTTAAACAAGTTCTAAATAAATGATCACACATAAATATGGGTGTACAAACCTTGCGCATGACATCCGCTGCGGAAATTCCCGGATATGGCGTTGATCCCAAGGTAACAATTTCCCACATAAGTATGCCAAAACTCCAAATATCCGATTTAACCGAAAATATGTTGTCATAAAGCGACTCGGTAGCCATCCATCTGAGATTATTAAATAAAAATTCCCCCAATCAGTGAACTCGAAAAAAAACGTCTCAATAAATTACACAACCAATGCTTAGGTTATTTAGCTATCCTTCAGATATATTTTTGGTTCAAAATAAATCTAGTCATTATTTACCTTATAGGCAGCTTTCCCTCGCTCTTTCGCTCGTATATTTTGGATGTTATGACATCGCGCGCGAATCCAAAATCGGCCACCTTACACATGTGATCGTCAGTTATCAAAATATTGCGCGCGGCAAGGTCACGATGTATTATCTGCGGGAAGGACGAATTGTAAATTATAATGTGCAAGTCAGTTACATTTCAAAGGCTCGCTAAGTAAGATGAAATGGACGATCGATTTCCTTTAACCTAATTTAGTTTCACATATTTATTTTTTTTTAATGGTATTATTTATTGTTATCATTTTATAAAAATATGTGTGTAAAAGTTGCACATTCCATTAATGTATCAAACTTGTCGTTTTGTATATAGATCAGTGGTCGGCACGGCCCTATCTCGCGAGCATAGGGTTTAGCGACGTCGACACACGTCATGTGTTATACACAAAACACATGCATGTGTGCGTGCTTTTTGTATAAAGGCCATTTATTTATTATTATTATATATGTATGTATGTTACATATTAGTACTCTCAACAAGAGACTGGTGTGTGCCTTGTGGGCGATTCTTCTTATACTTACCCCGCGCGACGTTAGGTAATCCATACCCTTAGCAACTTGATACATAAACGATGTTAAATCGCCTGACGTCAGGATATTTGATTTTCCGTGTGTATTTCCATAGTGTCTGAAGAAACAAAAAAAATCATGGATGTAGTTAGCACGAACAACAAAAAAAATTATACTCCCAACGTATTCGATAATAAAAGTGAATTAAACTAAGCGGCTACGCAACCTGCGTGATTCGTATGCTGGCTATAACTCCCGAACTTCCCAACCGATTTTAATAAAAATTGCATTCATAGATGGACAATGAAAAAGAGAAGATAAGCAAGTTTTAACTTGCTACATAAAAAGGTTTTTGAGTAATTGGTAAAAAACTGATGCGGGAAACAGGGGAATGTTATCTCCACAAACTAAAAAGAATTTTTAAATTTTAGCTGATATGAAACTAGAGACAGGTTTTGGTGGCTGTAATTTGTTTACAAATAGCTTGATGCAAGTGCAGTTTATTGGGTAGGGGGTCAAAATAAACATATATTTAACTATTACTTTTGAAGATGTCATCCGATTTAAAAAATTGTGTAAAATTTGGCCCGATATCCAACATTTTTTATAGTGGGGCCCGATATCGACATAAATCAAAAAACTTTATCTGCCTGACTATTATGCGCATCCTTTGGTAAAATTTGTTTATATGTACGGACAGACCGCCAGACTGAAAGGTAGACATGGCTATATCGACTCGACTGTTGATGCTGATCAGGAATATATATACTTTATAGGATCTGCCTTAATCTTTAATATTGTCGTTGACGTTGTAATGTCAGAAGCTAGCAAGGCATCACTGCATATTAATATAGGAAAAACAAAGTCTATGCGTATTAGCTACTCATGCTCAACCAACTACAAGCTCGACGATGCTGAAATCGCGGATGTTGAAAGTTTTTGCTATCTAGGAAGCTACATCTCGAATAATGGAAGCCAGCAAGACATAGAATTTAGGCTCTCCAAAGCCAAGCAGGCATACGGCACACTCAACCTAGTTTGGAGATCGCCTAACATCTCGATTAACACAAAAGTGCGGCTCTTTAATACCAACGTAAAGGGTATTCTCCTCTAGGGCAGTGAAAGCTGGAACATGTCCGCCACTAACGGGCAGGAGTGTGGGAGTATTCTGGCCGAACACCATATCAAATAGTCATCTCTGGTATAGAACGCGACCTCCTGTCACAGATGAAATTTTGTACCGTAAATTCAAATGGCTAGGTCACACGTTAAGGAAACCCTCTACGGATATCGCGAAGTTAATTTTGGATTTTAATCCCCAAGGCAGTCGGAGACCAGGTCGCCCGCGAAATACTTGGAAGAGACAAGTTATAGCAGAATTAAGAAAATGCGGAAAGAGTTGGAGTGAAGCAAAGCAACTAGCGTTAGATAGAGCTCAATGGAACTTGTTTGTATCAGCCCTATGCCCTATATATGGGATCTGCCACGCCTCCTTCTGGCGGGACATTTTATTTATTTCGGGACATCATTACTAAAATACATGTTATACCCGTGCTATGGCTACAATTCCTTTTACCATCATAGTTCGCCACTCGAATTCGCTCCCTATTGTGTAAAGTCGAATCCAGGGAATACTACAAAGAGGTCTTTGCAGCTTTGTGTCAAGGAACAATGGCTACATATATCGATTTGGGAGTAAACCGTAAATTCAGTCTACTTGACTCTATATAGCGAGTTCAACAAATAGCTTTGTTTTGGTGCAGCTTATGGGGAGGGGGTCTAAAAAATATACATTTGCAAAATTAAGAGCTGTTAAAGTTCACCAATTTACACAAAGTCACACATTTTATTAAATATAATTTAAATATTGTATATTAAAAGGTTCGACCCCATATCCTTATTTATATCACAATTTATGCATTTGATAATGCATTCGTAAAAACTACAGGTGCTTCATGTTCACTTACCTTTCAGCACGTGAGTTACGTAAATATGTCTGCAGCTTGCCACGATTCACGTATTCAATTATTACAAAAGTCGGATCCTTGTCAGTGCAACAGCCAAGCAAACGTACGACGTTGACATGGGGATCCAGAGACTTCATCACCTGCAATGAAAAACATGTGCACATTCTTATTCAAATTGTTACCAAAAATAATTTAATTTAAACTTTGCGACGCATCTTAGAAAATACAATGAAGCTATAAATGCGATTTTCAAATTCATATCGAAATCTAAAACTATAGATTTAAATTTACTTAATTCTCACAAGCATTTTACATCATTCTCGCACATGTACTATTTTCTAGTACATGTACTATGGGTCCAGTAAAGGTCAGCAATAATGGAGTCAAATTTACTCTCAAAGCAATGAGTAAACTCATTGCACAATGTCAGATGGCTTTGAATGTAAAAATAATATTGTGTGTTGCCAACAAGAAAGGACCCATTAAGTAGTAGTAAAACAGAATTTTACACTGAGTAAACGTCGTCTATAAACAATCATTAAGCTAGATGTCCTTATTACTGAATTGGATTGATCATGCCAAAATAAAGGAACTTAAATTTTCATAAGTCCTCTACAAAACTGTCCAGGTTTGCTCTTTTTAGCAATGGATATTCCAAAAATAGCGAAAAATTAATAAATTAAATTAAATTAGTTTTTGACATCAATTAATTCTGCATTTCATTTTTTATTACAAGCAATTCTGATTTTCTCTCTACTATCTTATTCTTTGAGGATTTTCTGATGTCTTTTTTTGCAGCCTTCAGGAGTGTACTTATCTGATTAACGATGCTCTATAGTAATGCATCTTTGGTTCCTAAGTTTGGTGTTATTTTGATGCCGTCAAATATGCAAAAAGGTCCTTGAAAACAAAAGGGCGCCGAGAATATCTCGGCAAATACACCAACATCATGGTTAATGCTCATACCCAAATCAACATTGTCAGAAATTGCATTTTTTTTTCCCACATGGGCTCACAAAGAGGTGGGGCACTGCGACCAGAATATCTTTTAATGCAAAAGTCTTTCCACTTTCCGCTTTCCTTTTGTAGGTGTTGACCTAAGATGAAAAGGACTGATCCTTTCCTTTCCCATGTGACAGGCTCTGTCCCACACCAGCTCTGGGCAGTCACAGAGACTACAGTCTTGTGGTTTCATCGTCTTCGAGACAGGCCCATTTTCTGTAGTTGGTTTCTTACAGTGGGTATGCTACCAGGAGTTTTAAGTCCGATCTGCCAAGACCTTTTGTCTTGATCGTATCCAGAGGTTTGACAAGCTCTTTTGCTTGTCGCAGTCCCGGTAAGGAGAGCCAGTATCTCCTATGTTCTCCTGCAGCCTATTTGTTAACCATGGTCTTGACTGTGGACCAACCACAGAAAGGCACAGGTACCCAACATAGCACGACTCTGTTTAGGGAAGACAGGAGTTGGAGGTAATAATGGCATTCTTTGACCATCCTGGAGGAGATGCTCCATGATGATAGTGAAATGAAAATGTTTGCTCTCCTAGTGCCTTTGTGAAGGATACTATCTAGATAGCAGATCTCTATGGCATGAATCTCTGTCTCTTGCTAAGAGTCCAGATGTGATCTGGATACGTAGTAGACTCTGCATGGCTGACTTTTTCATAAAAATGTGCAGTGATATTAGTCCAAGGACTGAGGCCATGACAGCTGTTGGACAGGTACGCATAGCTCCCGAGAGGGAGAAGCATACCAGTCTTTGAAGCTTGCTGCACTTTTTGATGGCCATACTTTGCTGCGTCTTGGGCGACCCCACAAGGGCTGCATATGTGACGATAGGCCGTACCATCATACGGTATATCCATTCTATAGTATTAGGGCTGAAGACCCATGTGCTGCCGAAGAGACTCCTACAAGCCCACAAAGCTCGAGTAGCTTTGGAGAGCACTTGTTCTAAGTGGGAGTTCCAGTTGAGTCGTTTGTCTAGGACCACTCCTAGATACTTGACCTGGTCTGAATACTTGCATACCATCAGGAATAATTCGAGCCAAATAATGCATATCCGGTAAGAAAGAACTGTTTGTAGAGAAGGTTGCACTATATAGCGCCTCATTCCCCAATTTTTTTATTTAATAGCATATGGCCGCCACTATATTCAAACAGTTAGAATAAATTCGCAACTGGCCTAGGGCTTTTACCAAACCCAAAACAGTCCACACTTAAACTTCTTAAAATTTTTATATAACACCTATCAAATCTGGTATTTTAAAATTTATCACAACTCAAAAATACTTTTCCACTTATAATTATTTGGCATTTATCGTCAAATGCAACTACCAATAAACAATAGATCAGCTGCTGCACCAAGTATGCTCAGAAGTTTCTTTTTTGCGAAACAGAAGTATCTTTATTACATTTTCGTTCAATTGATGGCACTCAATCAACATAATTGTTTCTTGTTTCTACAAATCCCAGCACTGCATAGGAATTCAAGTTTTCTAGAAGTTGAAGTAGCACAACTTTTTGCAAACAATTTTTCTAACTATTTAACTTGGCCATCAACTTCATACAAATAAGGCACCCATCTTAAAAGTAGCAGCAAAAAGCAGTGCAACTTTTAGACGGAGGGCTAGTCAGATTCTCAACCGTGGAAGTCCACATAATGGCGACAACGACCGACTTTAAAGCATTGACTACGTTGAGTTAAGGCCGATTTGAGTCAAGTAGAACAAAACTTAGTAACAATAGTTTTCCCAAATGGAAAATAAAAGAATAAAGCATAATTCTTTTCGTTGCTGAGTAATCCGCAAAACATGATAAACTGACACATCTTTTGGCATACAGTAGCTTGTAGCTGCAACGTACAGTGCACAATACAAATGTGCCTTTAATTATGAAGGACACAAGCGAAAGGGCTACTTAACAGCGTTTCCGTCTAAGGAATGTCTCATCTAAAATGGTTGGCCCATGTCAACGAGTATCCTGGACTCGACCACTGACAACAACAAAAATCACCAGCAACATCCGTGTCCGATTTCAAAATATTCGTATTGCGAATGAGAGTGCGCAGTTCAAAGCGAGTGAGAGACAGTGTAACCGGGAGAGGATGCTGTGGCAGCGATAACGAATGCCACCAGCAACAGGAATCAGTTTTTGTCAAGGCGCTGCCGTGCACGGGTCGTTGGGCTGACTATTCGCTCGCTCGTTTTATTATCGTGACATCGTCGCCATCTTAAGCCCAAATTCCGATAATGATGATTCCAACAGTAGCAGAAGTCTGGCGAGTTTGCTGCATGTAAAGGACAACCATCCAGCTTTCAGCTAGTTGTTAGAAACAAAATAGTTAGTGTTGTTACAGTGCCTATTTAGTATAATTGCGTTCCCCCAAGCGTTTGTTTAGTCGACTTGCACCGAGCTTTGCCTGTTGCGTTAAAATACGCAATAACCAAATAAATATAGGTATTTAGTATGTACAAGAGTATGATTATTTAAGTGTTTATTTATATCGTCCAAGTTGGAAATAAAATAAAAACAAGTTGCATACTTCGCGTCACTTCGTATACGTAATATCAATTGAATCTCGGCAGGCGCACGGTAGTTAATTTCAATTATCACAAAGTAATTCGCCAAATAACGCTTGAAAAATTCATAATAATTACTGTCGGACCCATAGACATAAAGCAGGCGCGTCAGACACGACCCACTTGGCCCTGACATGCCCAGCAGTTCCACGAAACCCGAGCCGTTGGCTGACTCGGCCTACCCCCATGGCTTTCTGTGCCTGATAGTACGCATTTTTTTAAAATGTTGATTACTTTAAATGTGCATAAATACAATGTTTGGATAAATTGGAGCCGTTACAAAAACCCGTGCGGTAAGTGGGTCCACGTTTTAACCGCAATCAAGTCTATTGATTCCCTATAAAATAAAAATACAATAAATTTTGCCTTCGTTGTGGACGCGGCCGTCTACGGTTATTTCTGTTTTCCTTGCAATTTTCCACTCTCAGCGAATTTTCAACTGCATCGCACACACAGGTACACACGCCCATTCATTTTTGCTGTGTTGCAAACACGGATGATTGCGGTGATACAGAGCCGTGCAATTCGGCAAACATAACGTCATAAATTTATAATTTTATCGCAGTAATTTTGGCTAGCATAAATATGCAATAAAATCAGCATATTTCCTATTGACAAATTTTTATAAATAAAACAAGAATAAATATATCAGACACCAGTTTAGGTTTGTCTAATTATGTTAATCCCATTTGCAGAAGGAAAGATTTCACTGTAGAGTTGTTTAATTCAGATCAGCGACAACGATAATAAGCCAAATCAAACTTAATGTATAGTCTTAAGCCTTAAAAAATAAGGTACAAGAAAATTGTGAAAATGTATTTCTGTATTTGTATTTTTAAGTTTTTTGTTCAAACAACTTTTCTTTGTTGATTTTGGAAATCTTATATAAAAAAAATAAGTTCAAAAACTGGAGAATTAAACAAGAACGTATTTTCTTTTGAAATAGCTAAGTACAAACTGTTTAATTCATTGGCTATTAAACAAAGAACTTACAATTTACTGAAACATATTTAAAATATAGTGGTGTTCAGAGAATAGCCTTGTTAAATAATCGATATTTATTTCAATAATCCATTGAATTAAACGGATAGCAATATAATATAAACAAGAAAATTTAAAAGGGCAAACACAACAAGAAAAAAATTAAAAACAAAATTTGAAAACTTGATTTTTTTTTTTTTTTTTTTTGGTTTATTTTATTTACAATCTATCCGTGGATAATAGGTAAATGATTTGACATATTTAAATTACATAACAGGATTGACTGAGTGAGATTGAACAAAATCAGCCAATATAAAAAACTTGAAATGAGACAAAAAATCTCCAATGGAAGAAAATCTGACTTTACGATTCGGTCTAAATGGCTTCTATTTTTCTATCCATAAAGCAAGAAAAAATAAATAAAGGGGAACTGACAACTAAGATGCACTAACTAAACCAATGCTGCTGTGATAAGATGGCAATCTCAACATGGAGTCATTTGGGTACTACCTATGTACAATATTTCGTGAAAGTAAACATAGAAATTTTTGTTTTTCCAAATATGCACCCTTCCGGTTTTGCCAAAGGCTCAGTTGATAGGTGCAATATCTATCTTTGAAAGTCCTTTTAAAGGTAGAAAAAAATATTTTATTTATTATTTTAATGCAAATGGAAAAGACTTATGACTAATAAACGGAGCAAGCTAAAAGCTCCCCAAAAATATAGGCTTGGACATTTATGTTTTCTCGCATTATAACCTATACCGCGTATTGAATTTCAGTGCATCTTAAATTGTTATTGGAAAATACACATTCTTCTCGCTTGTTGAATAGGTGCTCAAGTATGTGTATGCGTATTTTTATAAAGAGAAATAGTCCAAGCCAGAAACAAAGAGAAGTGTTTTTAAATTTCCATTATAAATTCGAAACATTAAATCCGCTCTTACGGCAACGTCCACCGTTGCAGGCTTTTGTTGTTGTGGCAAATGATGACGACCGCAGCGGGGCCATCGGTGCATATCTGGGGGAGCACGACTAAGTAACAGAGGCGAATGGGTGGTGTTAAAGTCTGCAAGTCGCAAAGAGCTGGAATTCTTGCAAAACTTTTCAGCATCGTTAATTTTCAATTTACAAAACTTTTTCATCTTACCAAACCCCCAAACGCCAGGCTGTTCGAGGCCCTCAGCCCGCAGCCAGTTAGTGCGAGTCTATCAGTCAAATAACCGAGGAAGTGGTTGCGGCAGCAAGGAGACGAAGGAGGACGACTTTTACGCAAACGAAGGAAATGCCACAAATAAAATAGGAAACCAAGTAAAAATTGTACTATTTTATCGACAATATTTCTTATATAATATTTGGACAAAAACAAACAAACTTAATTTTAACAAGACGCACAATTTTCTGTTATTAGAGAAAATAAAAACCTACGATATGGATTCAACTCAGCTATTGAAAATAGTAGGTCGTTACATAAAAGGTGCAGAACAAAGTATAGCGCCAGATATTTGGTAATTGCACTCGTCTACTTACCTCCAACTCCGAGATTAAATCTTTTTTTTCGATTTCAGCTGCGCTTTCTTTGAGCGTTTTCACAGCTACAGTGGTAACACCTTCAGTACCTGAAACAAAAATCCAATGTTTGTATATTGATATACAAAATATAGAACAATAGTTTTATAAACATTAAATGTAGAAATTCCGTATCCATAATATGCATAAAGATAGAATAACTATGTATATGCACATATGTATAGTAGATACTCTATGCCCTCCCCCTGACTATACCTTTCATTATTTATCTTGAAAGAATATGCTCCTGTTGCTGCTACTGTTGCACTTGAGTTTTTTTTTAGCGTTAGCCGTCCACACGATGACATTATGTCGTTTGTACGTGCTCCAAAAATGGAGAGCATTGCGCATTTGAAGTAATGGATAAAGCAAAGGAATTCCACTCGCAAATCATTTACGCCAGACTCTACTCTTTTGGGTAGCCTACAAACATGCTTTTGCACGTGCACTTTGTCCCACTCGCTCATGCACATACACCATTACCAAACATCAGTTGAAAATTGGGGGGTTGTTTAAGAAAAGTCAACGGCTCTTTGTTTCTTAGCCTCTCAAGGGTCTACAAATTAAACTTGGTAGCTCTGAATTACGAATATATAAATAGTATACACATTACAAATGGCAAGGTTGTATAGTTAACGTATTTTTTTTCGGACGAGAGAGAGAGTGAGAGAGTGAGAGGGGGGGGGGGGGGGGGGGGATTCCCCAGGGCACGGAGTTTTATCAGGGGCCCGGTGTAATTACTGTCGTGATTCAAGCAAAAGGTGTAATAGAGGGCCCGATTTTCATTCTACGGCCCTGCCTGTGCCACTACATTGGAATCAAATCCGATTTATCGCTTAAGGAATCAACAAAAAATATGTTTGCCACATTTGTTAACGATATTTTTATAAACAAAAACAATTAAAAAAAAGAATTTCGCACGATACACGTTTTTTTGACCGATCGGTCCTATATGATATAGTCAATCGATTTTGATAAAATTTGGTATAGTGCTGGGGAACTCCTAAAGACTTCCGAATCTCAAATTTGATATCGATATCTTTATAATCCACGGAGTTATATCCTAAAAACATTATACTATATGATATAGTTAATCGATTTGGTTCAATTTTTGATACAGTGGTGGGGAACTCTAAAAAAAAAATCAAATACCAAATTTGAATACGATCTCTTTATAAACAAACGAAAAACGAGGAATTTTGCAACAAAAAAGTTTTTTTTGACAGTCAACCGATTTTGATTAAATTTGGTACAGTGCTTGGGAACTCTAAAAAACATTTGAATGGTATATTTGGTTACGATATCTTCATATACAAACGTGTTATCCAACTTAAACCTTTTGTTTTTTTTTTTGAGGTGAGCTCCCAATGGGAGCTATATAATATAACATAATAACGAATCTAATCTAAAATTTGGTTGCTCTAGCTCTTCATCTCTAAGAACTAAGCGTTCATACGGACAGACAGACGGACATGGGTATATCGACTACTCTAGTCACTCTGATCATACTTTAGATAACTTTGGGGGGTCTCCGACATCTCCTTCTGTATGTTACATACATTTTCGGCTTGCACAAACTTAATATACCCTTTCTACCATAAGGTAAAGGGTATAAAAATTCATTCATTAGTCATTTTATGCCGAGCACGTTTTCAAAGATCCGTACAAAGAGTAAACTAAAGAAACTTACCATCAATATCTGTGGCTTCGCAGCGCCAAACTTGTCCAAAAGCGCCTTCTCCCAATATGTTAAAGAATTTCAATCGGTGCCGCGGAAATTCCCAGCGATCGCTGTTTCCAGAGCTACAGCCAGCAAAGCCTGAACTGCTGCCGTTCCCACCAAGGGCCACACATCCGGACAGTGACGTCACGCCCAATGCAGCACCATTAGATACCACGGAAGTGTCACCGCCGTTTGCGGCATGTGTTGATAGCTGCGACGTTATATGTGACTGTTTCATCGAATCGTACATTTCCAACGTTATTGGCAGTGGTTTGGTCCACGTTAATACGCAGCAATCAATAAAAATATAGAGTTGTCATCCAATTATTTGGTATAGCATCATTATTTTTTATTTATTTATTTTGTTATCATGGTATAGAAAGAAAAATTAAATATATATTTCAGTTTATTTTAAATTCATCTTGTGGTCATCTTAGTTTTATTGTTGAACCCATAAGGATTCTCCAAAAATGCTGTCACGGTGAATACTAAGTAAAAGTCCATTTTCGTTGCTGATTATATTCGCAAGAACAACATACCAAATTTGGTGGATCTATATTATTTTGTAACTGGAATTGATGAAGTTTATTGCGTTTTTAAGTTTTTATATTTTAATAGGGGGACCTAATATTGATATTGAAGGACTACCTTCACCTGTGTGCAGATAATGCGCTTCTTATACCCTGTACCTTTAGGTTAGGTTAAGGGCAGAAAGCAAGGCATACACCATACACCTACAACGTGTCGTACAGCGAGGCTGTTTGTCGAGCGCGTCGTATTTCCATTGCATTGTGTGTGGCGCTGCCGTATGTAGTCGTACGACGCGACGGTCGCACCAAGAATCAAAAAGTTTTTTTTTTTTTTTGGCCAATCGTACAGACGCACAGTGGCACGGAAGCCAAAAAAACGTTGCAAAAATCATATTTTCTAAACCAATTGAGATATTTCTATGAATTAAATAGTAGTTGAAAGAAAAATTTTTAAGCTTTAAAATAAGTACCCATACATTGTGATACGACATCTGAGAGCTGCGCAATATGTTGTGGAAGTTGGATTTTGTTGCCTGTGCAACATTTCCCATTGAAAAATACGTAATTATTTTTTCCATATTTTCTAAACCAATTAAGATATTTTAATGAATTAAATTGTATTTGAAAGAAAAACGTTCAGGCTTGAAAGTGCTAAGTGCTCATGTATGGTGATACGATATCTAAGAGCTGCGCAATATGTTGTGGAAGTTGGATTTTGTTGTCTATGCAACATTTCCCATTAAAAAATAAGTACATATTTTTATCATATTTTCTAAAAAAAATAGAGATATTTTGATGAATTAAATTGTAGTTGAAAGAAAACTGTTTAGGCTTTAAAATAAGTACTCATACATGGTGATACAATATCTGAAAGCTGCGCAATATGTTGTGGAAGTTGGATTTTGTTGCCTGTGCAGTATTTCCCATTGAAAAATATGTAGGTACACGTAAAATTTTTTTTTTATGTATGAAGAAATTTTTATGATATATTTTTGTTCATAATTTTATATTTCAGTCAATAAATTTAATGTAACAATGCGTTTTTTTATAATATAAATACCATACCGGTCTCGTCAAAAATGAATTTTTATTTCGTTTTATTGGAAGAGGCTTAGAACTACAAAAAATTCAATTCAAAAGAATTTTCGACTAGAATAAAAAACCTCTTCTTGTAAGTCTGTTTGTGAAAAAGGTACGGTTACTAAGTTCGGTCATGGTCATAAAGATAAAAAATTAGTTAATAGTTAATAAAATATTAAACAAAAATAAAGTGTCAAATTAATGTATAAAGCCATACAGAGGTTGGTGGGCGAAGACCCTTAGACAATATTAATTATTTTAAATAAATGTAATGGTATGCCTACTTGCTTTTGATACAAGATGATAACAAGAGTTTGAAGTCAGTTTGATAAGGCCTAAGCTTTTCAATCTCCTGCATACTAACTTAAACTGCTTCTGTTAAAAAATATTCTAGCAAGATGCGTCATATTTTTTTTTTGTTTTTTATTGCTGAACCACCTTAAGGGGTCTAAGCAGCATGAAAATTTCAATATGGAATTTTTTTCATAATATTTTATATGGAGCAACCAGTGTGTGCACAGTAAGACAAAGTGCTATTTTTTATCGAGTTATCGTTTTTTTTCGGTATACATTAGTGTTGTGTAAACATGACTCACTTTGATGAGTTAGCTCAGTTGCTCATTTTGAAGTGAGTGTGGAGTCTTGCTCAGTTGCTCACTCAGTGAGCAATCTTGCTCACTTGCTCAGTTGCTCACTCAGTGAGCAGTCTTGCTCAGTTGCTCAGTTACTCACTCAGCTCAGCTGTTTATTCTCAGCAGTTAAATTATCGATAAATTCAAATATTCTCCAGCTACTTTGAACACAGTTTTTGTTTATAGAGAAATAAACTTAAAAAATAAATAAAAAATGGTGTTGTTTGGTAAAGTTTTTCAATGACTTTTATAATAAGAAAATGTTGATTTTCGCTGGTGTCGTTATGGAACCTTACATGGAAAAATTTTTAATTCAATTATAAGAAAAATTTTGTATTCTGTTCGTTTGAAAACAAAAATGAATGTGGCAACTTCACGCCACAGAGCAAGTGAGTAGTGAGCAACTGAGCCAAAAAGAACAACTTTGCTGAGTTGACTCACTTGCTCACTTTAGCGAGTTGCTCATTTTTGCTCACTCACTCATGAGCAACCCAACACTAGTATACATCAATATTTTTTCCGATACTTTGGGTTAATGTGGCCACACTCACATTATAATCAGCTGCTTTATGTTTACAAAAATTAAGCGCGCAAAATAAGACAAAGAAATAAATAAAACAAACATGGATTTGTATCAAGTATTGTTGACATTACTAAATGTAAACAATGCGTGTATGACTGACTGACTGCCTACCTAATTGTAAAAAAAAACCATATTTATTTAACATTTTAGCGATTTCCTCCCATTCACTTTTTCTCACCAGTGCATTAAAGTGCATTTAGTGTGTTATATCCCATGACACTGGATGAGCTTGTACTGCTTTTATAAGCGCTATTTTTTGTTCTCTTAGAAATGATTCACACCGTTTTCTTCTACCTGCCATTTCGAATAAAAAAATTCTGCATATATGTATGTAAATTAATTCGCGCCAACGCGCAACAGCTGTTGTTAGTGTTACCACAGCTAGTAAAGTAGTGGCGCCATCTAACGTTAGGCATTTTTAAAATTAAAATACAACACTGTTTTGTTTTGTTGTCTGCGACCCATCGTCAAACATTTTTAGTCTGAATTTTTCGCCACCATTTTTTTTATATGAAGTTTTTCATTTTTAGCGTGCTGCGTATAGGCCTTTATAAGGAAAATTAATTTCGTGTCCTAATTAAGCAAAAATTGTGGTCACTAAGAACAAGGTGTGCATACTAACTCACACACAATCCACAAATATGATATATATTACCCTTCACCCTATGGGTGCCTATTGAAGTGCTTTTAGATTATCTATCGTCGTTATTTCAATTGAAAAGAAAATACATACATGATTTCATATGCAGTCGAAATGTCGAATTGAATGCACAAATGTAACAAAGCTCAGCAAATAATCTATGGTAAAAATGAAAAATATCCCACCACTGCTTCCAGATGACCAAAATATCAAAAAAAAAAAAAAAAAAAAAAAAAAAGTGGAATTTATGCTGTCAAATCCAGCGCCAAAAACTCAGAACATTGGAAAGAGCACTGGACCGGCTTGAATGCTGTTTAGAATGCGAGTTTTGCATTCACGGGCAATGAATAGAACTTGAAAGTTTTGGGAAGAGACAACGATAGTGACAGCGTCACTGACAGAACCTTTTGAGTGTAAGACAGAGTCATGCACCCTGTGGGCTGTGGGCTTGTTGGCACCAGCCACTTCAGGCTGTCACTTTCTCTACGACACGACAACAATGGATGTCGATCTGACAGCAGCTCTGTGGACAATGAAAGGTGGACACATACTAAAATCAGTGTTTCAGCGGTTGTCGATTAGCTCCAACAGAATTTTTTCCTGTGAGAAAGCTTATTGCATTACATCTTCTTATAACGGGTGCTGTATTAATATTTAGAATGCTTCAATTAAAAAATGTTTTTTCTTATATTTGGTTTTAGTGAGTGCAATAACTAGTTACTTATATGTCTGCAGATCGAATGAATGAATAGATTTCGAATAATTTTTATTGACAATTTAAACTTACCATCATTCCCAGTTGCTGATCCCTCTCCCATGGTACATAACGATTGCCATATGCTACAGGGCCGTTCCACTGCTGCATAACCATCGAATTGCGACTGTCATCTGTCAACGTGCTGCTCAGATTGCTTTGATTGGACTTTTTAGCCAACTCTTCCTTTGATTTTTTCTTAAGTGTCTTACTAATGGCGCACAAACGCCGACGACACAAACAGACACAAATAGCGGCAACTGCTGCAGCCAAGCCACAAACGACGATGACAATAGGAATCGTCGTTGACTTGATTGCGAAGAGTGTTATCGGATCAGTTCCCCCGTCCTGCGGTTCCAGAGGTCTGTCAGTGGCGTTTGACGTTATAGGTGTAAGTTTGGTTCGACTAGGAGATGTGGTTGTCGTTGATTTGTCTACTTTTGTAGTAAAATTTTTGTCATCTGTTTCGACTTCACTCAGAAACGGGTTGCCTGGTTGATTTGGAAAAAAGTTGGTGATGGGCGTGTAGCCAACATTGTTTTCTGGAAAGCCTGGCGGTAAATTTTGCGTGGGCCGTCGATTAGGTAGATTATTTCTAACGGATTGTACTCCAGGTAGTTTGTGAAAAGGCGGCAAAAACTGCGAAATGTTTTGCACTACATTTGATATAGAAGGTGGGGAACGTGACCCGAAGCTATTATAGCTATTCTCGTTGCTTCCCAAAATGTTAATAAAAACTTCCGTTTTTGCTGTGTAACGGCCATCCGAAACCGTTATGTAGATGAGAAAGTTTTCGCCGGCCTAAAACATTACAAAAAATCAAGAGCTATTTAAAAAAAATTCATGAAATTACAATTTTGGGATATACTAACGCGTCCTAAAAGGCTCTCGTTGAGGTACACGACACCAGTTTTAGCGTCAATACGAAATGGCAGTTTATTTGAAATAGCATCGCTTGAACCAGGCGGCGATAGAAAACGTGGCTCTATTCCAAATACCAAATCATCATTGTCCGGATCCTCGCCACGCACTCGATCAATAACCTGTCCAACTTGCTCCGTTTCGGGAATACGCCAATTGCGTTCGCGTACGTATACAACTGGTGGTGCATTTTGATGTTGGGCAGCAGCTGCAAATATACAAAAAAGTTTTAAATATATCCAAAAATGTCATATAGATACTTATGTAATTCTTATTTTATTTTCAAGAACTTAATATTTGAAAAAAAAAGTTACAGTTTGAGCCAAATAGTTGGCTTGGTACATGAAACTATACGAGATATAAACCTTGAGATAAATTGTTTCAAATTCACAAGATTTCCTATTTTAAAATGGTCACTCTCTACTGAGGAGTAAAGCTACTTAGCTCTCAGTTGTGTAAAATACAACATATAAATGGAATGTTACTCTTATGCATTAGGATAACTCTTTGATGAATTTGCTTTTTAGAGAATTCGAAGTATAACATTATACATGAAACCTTAAGCGGTATTTACTAATGCCCCAAAATCTGTGTCACGCATGCAAATCAGCTCGACTTTAAACCATATTGCATTATTATGTTGGAATGAATTTACAGGGTGGGCAATCTACATGTTACGCATGTGATTCTTAAATGCAATTTTTAAGGAAAAGACAATTTGATTTTTCCAGGGAGATAAATATCAATTATCTTTATGTAGTTTATGAAACACCCCGATTGCCGTGGCAGGTCTAACCGTGCATATTGTTGGTACCGGGCTTAAAAACATTCTACAAAACCATCCAACGCAATACTGCTATGGCTATGCGCCATGAGATGGGTAATTATAAGTTTCCTGACGCCAAGATGTTGCAGAGGGGATGAGGCCTCTTGGACGGACTTTGCTGAGAGTGTTTGTTACCATTTGCAATCAAAGCAAAATTAGTATTCATCACTGTGTTCATGTTAATTTTAATAACATTCAGCTTTGGCACAATTGTGACTTTGAATGTAGTTCTTGCATTTGGTTACTATCAACAGTTGCATAAAATATTTGTTCTTACTACTTTCCATTTCATATTGCCAGACCAAGAATTTTTTGCGACCCTATTTTGAATATAAAAATATTTTCAATCCGGGCTGCCTTGCAGGGTTGGCTTGGAGGCTTCCATAAATTAATACTGCTCAAAAAAAAATAGATTTTAAAATTGTAGACTGCTTGGACTTAAATACTAAACAGTTAACGATAATGTATGCAGGAATGTATTTATGTCAAAACCGCGGTTTTTGATAAGCATTCTGGTAGAGAGGACCTATGGTCTAGTCCATGGGTGCCCTCCTGGGCAAAAAATTCTACTAGCATCGCTGTCGACACACGTACAGTGTTGCAAACTTTCGTGTTTTTTTTTTTTTTTTTTTCGCAGACACGAAAAATAAACAAAACTTCATATAAAAAAAAACGATCACAAACGTTTGGTCACAAACTGTTCTTGCAGGTGGTATGTAGACCAGTGTCGCTTGTTTTTTTGTTTTTTGATGCCAGTAGTAAACCATAGATGGCGCACTCAGCAAAAACAGCTGTTCGGTTTTGGCGCCATAAACAAAACTTATGTGCAGCTATTTATTTTGGACGCGAAATTTATGGTTGGTCGACAAAATCGTTGCGGATCGTTGGGAAAGGATGAAAAAATAGCTATAATAATAATATAATTAATTTGTAACATTAATGTACGTTAAAATACGTCTAATCAATTCGTCCACACTCAGCTCTGCGCATTAAATATGGGGTCACCCAAACACTCTGCCTTTTCCTGGGTTTTGCCTCCTCTCGTCGCTTTTTTTCCTCATCCAACATTTCAATGGCAATGCATGTCATTATTATAGCATTGTTTACACAAAATAGCATAAGTAATAAGCGTTGACGATAATTCATGTTTTTATGTTTAACTTCGCGCCTTTTAAAAATTTGCTATTTTTAAACAAAAAGCAACTGGTTATCGATAATAATTGCGATAAATTGCACATTTTGTTTCTAGAGACACACTGTTCCTTTCGTGACCAAAATAAGTCTGTCTTTTTGCTAGGTGGCTGTTTTCGTGTCTGCGTAGGGACCTTAAGACCCCATAGGGGCCTTTAAACGTAAAAGAGCAAAGCATAACAACGTCAGGTTCACTTCGTGTTTTGCTGCTTCGCACACAGACACAAGTTTTAATGGTATGCACTTGATAAAACGACGCAAGGTATGGCTTTTAGTTTATAGGAGAGAGGTCGAATTATAGCCAATAAGGATATGGGACTTACAACAGTCAAAATTTCTGAAAAAGTATATAAACCGATAACATAATTATATTCAGCGGTGGGCACGCCTTGGCTCTTTTTGCTCCGAGTGCTCTTTCCGTTATGTAAGACGCACACGAGAACTTAAAAAAAAAAACACAATGTGCGAGTTTTATGGCCCTACTCGAGGATGCTTTGGCGACCGTAACGGGGCTTTTTATTAGTGCTCGCTGACTAAAATTTCGCACAAGTACACTGAGCACAGAAATATAGTTACTTTGGCAACTGTAAGACCGAGTAATTTTTTTGGTAATTTAAAATTGTCATATAAACTCATCTGACTTCGCTGTGTCTTTGAATATGTTGAAAAATTTCGTTCAGTGAACATGCACAAGCAGCCCGACTCGCAGCTACTTACAAAAAAAAAACCCACACAATGTGCGAGTTTTATGGCCCTACGCGAGGATGCTTAGGCGACCGTAACGGGGCTTTTTATTAGTGCTCGCAAGAGTTTGCAATAACAAATTACACACAGTCGACTCGCAGCGACTTGGTTTTATGGCCCTACTCGAGAATTGCTTGTGGGACCGTAACAGGACTTTTTTTTCTTGATGTTGTTGTAGGGCTCTTTCCGTTATTTTTCGTGCCCACCGCTGATTATATTTATTAGGAGTTCCTTTAAAAACATTGAGAAATAAATCAAACAACTAAGTAAATGAAAAATTCATAGGCTTTCTGACCGGAAGGATCGCCTTCAAGAAGGTTTTCGCATGTCTACTGACTTGAATTGAGGCGTTGCCCTATTAAAATATTAGGGCTTCCGCGTATTTTGCTAATTTTTTGTTTTGGACACTTTATGGTCCACTAATGATGCTAACTCTGAGCAAGAAACCGAAAAATATGATGAATTTTTTAAGATTATTCGTTTCTAGAGCTCCGAAATCTTTTGAATTATCTTTTACTTAGTTTTTAATTTATTTCTCAATATTTTTAAAGAAATTCTGAATATAATTATCTTATCGGCTTATACGTTTTATCAGAAATTTTCACCATTTTAAGGCCCATGTCATTATTGGTTTTATCATAAAAAAGAAGTGATTTGTAATTAACAAAAAATTTATTTATGCCATCCTTCCACTTAATTCCTTATTATGGATTACTATCCTATAGTAAAACTTAAAATTGCAGAAAAACTCGCATGTCAACGTATAACCGATTGCGTAACATCGTGTAAAGCAATGATGCAATATCCTAACGGTGAATTAAAAGCTCCAATATTAGATAGTTGTTCTTGTAAAAAAAGGTTGGCTGGATCGTACTTACAAACGGTTATATTTGCACTTAAAAATTTAATTTCAAATTGTCCTATAGTTTTGAGAAGCACTGCATGTTAAAGAAAATAGTATCAGCGTCAGTGTGCTTAAAGATTGTGTATTGAAAAATTCTAAGTGAACGTAATTTGTGTGAATTTTCATGTCTGAAGAACTCGAGGATAAGACGCACCTTTGAAAAATAGACGCCACGCGTGTTCTCTCTATCACTAAAAGATACACGAAAGTGGTAAAATCAAATTCTTTTGTTATTTATTTTATGACAGTAGATGCTTATGAATCATAACTTGTGATTCATAAGTAATACGTAGAAATATTTTTAGGTTTTAGCTACTATTTTTACCCTAAATAAAACGAAATCCGCTCCAAAGAATAACTCGAAAACAGCACTTGACCCACTTCGGAATGGATGCCGAATGCTTTTAAACTCATTAGCAGATACTTTCAATTTCGAAAATGCTTTCGTTCACTTGAATGCAAAATATATGCAGTTGTTTTAAGGGAACAAACGCGCGGCGAGTGCAATACAGGTTGCAGCAAAAAGGTTTCGAAAATAACATTTAAGATGCTTCAATGGCGAAATGAAATATTGTAAAATCAACCAAATGGCCGAATGAATAATCTTGTATGAAAAAAAAACTAACAGACTTTTAATAACTTTACAAAGAGGAACGAAATAACGTTATACAAGCATAAGCACCTGGTTTTACTAAACTTTCGATCCTATGCTGCTTTATGGACTCTGCCTTTTGTGGTTAACAAACCAAAGTAAAATTGTATAGGAAGGAAACAAGGAAATATAACGAATCATAAAAAATGAAAAAGCATCCGGTACATTGGTCACTTTTAAGCCTTTTTATATAAACGCCGTCAAAAAGTCTCTGGGTGACTGCAAATGATAAATGTGTCTGGCCTGAACGCAACAGTTTAACCGCCAAGCATATGGAGTTTGTCCAGGTTGTCGTACAGAATAAGAACGCTGATTTTGCAGGCCTTAAATAACGACGCAATTGGAAATTCGTGGACTCGAAGTTACTGAGCTCACTTTGAAAAAATAAATGAACACTTGAGTGTTTTGATTTTTTCTAGAAAAAGCTTCTTGCTTTGGTATGCAGTATGCATTAGGTTATGGGTGGCCGCCGCTGGAATGGCAAATTTTTAAACCGACGATTTTAATAACGCCACTGCCTAAAAAGATTCCTTTTAACCGATCAGAAAGTATTTGAATGTCGCAAAAACAGGTCAAAAATGACAAAAATTTAAAACCGTAAGTATGACAAAAATTTGTTCCAAATATAATCGATTGTAATTCAATTATTTACAGTCTTATAATCTGTTCTTCACTTGCATTCAGTTTTTCTTTTCTTCGAAATGACAACAAATATTATAAAAATTGGCTTAAAGCTTTGGGAGTAATCGGCAAAAATTAAGAAAGAACCTGTAGATAAATATGTTTGTAAAAAGCTGCCGTCACTGAAGTCGGTATGGCATAAAATTAATACGCCTTAAAAACGGATAAACACTGTAGAAAATATGGAAAGTATATTGTACCTTCTGCAAAATCGACTGATTGTGACAACTCAATTTTTTATTTCACTATAATTACACTTTTTGTAGAGTAAGTTAAATATAAATTGGGCAAGTGCTTCCAATAGCCTTTAATAGCCGTCTTTAATCTATTTTAAATACAATACTTAAAATATAAAAGTCTCTTAATTATCGATTACAAATCAGACGCACAAACACGGTTCTACACTTAAGGGTCCTTTAATGCATATTTTCAAGTATTTGTACCAGGGCAGTGTGTAAGAAATTGGTTTTGGGGCTCCAAGGCCCCAGCAAGATGTTGCTGAGAGGAATGTATCAAAGTCGTTGCTTTAGTACGTTTAATTAGTTAGTTTAATATCATGCAAAGCCTAAGGACATGCTTAAGACCGCTCAATAGCAATTGGTTTGTGTTTTAGCTACCTAGAGATACTGCTAGTTGAAAATTAAAAAAAGTGTAAAAGCGTTCAATAATACTAATACAATCGGGCCTATACGAAAATTAGTTCAAGGTTTTAGTACTGTCAACTAACATAAAATGATTTCCAGCTGAGCAAGCCAACTTTTATGGCAGCCAGATACCTCTTGGTTGGGTTGGTTATCGTAATTTAGTTTATTATAGTTAAATTAAGTTTTTATACCCTCTGAAGTAAACAACATTTGGGTTAAAAGACATTTGGTTAGCAAAGTGCAGTTCATACAATCGTATTTTGTTTATAGATTTGTAACAGTGTAAAAGTAAAAAGTCGAAAAGGCAGAATTAGGCATTTACTAGATGTCATTGCTCGCCACAGTTCAAAAACCTGTAAGCATCCAAGAAAGCCATTGAAATTGGCAATCGAGCAAATTTTTCCCGCTGAAATCATGTTGGCTGAAAGATAATAGAAAGACCGTTCAATATTCACGGTCAAGGTAATAAAGAGTTGAGTTTCACTTTATATTTTTATGAAATAAGTTTGAACTGTTTCGCCTACGATCCATTACCATTGGTGTGGGTTTTCAAGTATATAAGTCATATTGCTGGTCTCATTGGCTATCGAGTTTACTCAAATTTTGTAATGAACGAACATGAACTGCTGCGGTTGTATTCAGTAATAAAAAAAGCGTGCAGAACTCTGCATATGTTTTTAAGTAGGATTTATGTGCAAAATGCTTACAAGTTAACAAGTTTCTTAAATTGTGGAACGTTCGCGTGTTGTATAAAAAAAAATAAAAAATTTTTTAATGTGATGGAAAAAGATTTAAGCTTGGACGTGTATTGTGAGAAGCTGCAGCGTAAGACTAAACCAGTTCGTGAACTTGGTTAATACTTAGGTTTTCAGCTTTTAAGTTACGTTTTATTATAATTTTGGCAAAGTTTTTTACTCCATCTACGCATTGTGTACTTGCACATCTGTTTCAAAAAATACAAATGAATACAAATTGGTCTACTCTCACTACTTTCGTAAAGATTCCCTTTTTTTTTTTTGTACAGATGTTTATTTATTTTAGACAGTAGTAATTATTTCATTACTATAATAAACAAAAAAAAACAAAATTTATTATTTAAAGCACTGACCCCGATGGATTCTCAAAGTTTGGCATATAAAATTTACATTTTTAAAATTAATAATATATTAAAACTATATTGATCATGTACAAAGCATATAGTTAAAGAAAAAATATATATTGTAATGAAAAAAAAATTATTTAAAAACATTACATTAAACGTAGATTCCCTTAAAACAATATAACAACAAATCTATAAAGTGTATCATTGTCAATTCAAAATATGTTTAGTCGTCTGTGCGGCCCGTTGACAACCAATAACGCCAAGTGCCAAATGCATAAAGCTGGAGGCGTCGTGTCCTTGGGTTTCAAAAAAGCGTTGGATATTTGCCCGACAACGACACATAGTCGCAACGGAATTTTTAGCTGTTGTTCCCTGTGGTTTATTTTATTTTTAGGATTTGTGCAATCGACCCACGAAAGTCGTGCCAAGTTAAGTAACTTTTCTTTTATAACACGGCGAACGCTCTCATACACACTGCCTCCTGCAAGCATAGAATTGGAAAGCTACTAAATATGGTGGTGGCCTTATCTAACTTCGCAATGCCAAACAACATTAAGCTTAATTTATTTATTAATTTTTTATAAACGTTTTGAAACAACATGTTTGGTGCTCCCAATTTCACCGAAACAATTTATTTTAACTTTGAAACCGAATGTTTTGTGGCAGGAGGAATTAAAACGAATTGGCAAAATAGGTTTAAAAAATAAATTACTCTTTTTTTGAATCACACCAAAAAAAAGCATGCACAACTCAAGCCGAATTTTTATGCATAAAAAAATGTTCAAACACTGCATAAAAAAAAAATGCCCTTTTAATAAAAATAGTCGTTTATAATTTGCCTCGGAATGTGTAGAGCTGTGCTAACAAAGGTTAAGAAAAATATGAGTAGATGGCGATTGCAAAAAATGTGGAATTGTCCTTTGTGAATTTTGTTGGATATAATTTCTAACACATAAATGTCATCGATGCACTTCAAAATAAAATACCTCAATACGAAAGCCTCTCTCACTCTCTGACTTATATAAATTAATCTTTTTATTAGTTATAAACAAATAATGAAATGTGAACACAAAGACAAGCTATCGACCGATCAACATTATAGTTACTTATGGTTTGAGGCCAATACGCAGCATGCAAAATTTACGAATGTAATGAAAAAACTTCATATAAAAAAATAGTGTGACTATGCAATTTATGTTAAAAGAATTATCGATTTGTTTTGTTAAAAAAAAATTAATTAAACTAGAAAATATGACAACGTACCTTTATCTAAAAACAGAACGATTTCTATCATGATCGTAGCAATAATTATTGATAAGCTAGTTCTTGACCACGTCCGTATCCGTTGAATTTTTACTGCAGCATTGCAGCTTTTCGAATGCCGCCTATGTGAGGAATCCATTGCGTAATCAACCGCCTAGGCGGCTATCCTTTTCGGAAACAGGTTAGATATAAGAGGACAGGAACTTAATTAATATTAAAATGTGGCAATACGGTCACTTTACAACGCACGCAAATATAATTAAATAAAGAAATTCTCACAGCAAAATATATGATATTTTATAATCGATACTTTAATGGATACTAAACAGTGGAAAATACTTTAATTGTAAAATGTACCAAACAAAGAAGGCACGCACAAATCTAAAACACTCACAGAGAGCACTTGGTTTAAAGACAATTTGGTTTTGCGCCCCGTCGCACTGCGCCAGCATGTCATAGATAGTAGGGACCCGACGATTTCTCTTTTCGACATATTAGCCATCGACTGCATGGCGCAATCGTATTGCGATGTATTATGTATGTACGGGCAGGTAAGATGCATCAAAATCGAGAGACCGACGTCATAAGTACATATGTATGTATACAAAATTTATATTAATTTTTTTTTTTTAGCCATGGTCCCGCAGCCAATGCTATAACACCAAAGTTAGTTTAGTAACTTCTCTATCTCTAATAATAATAATATTAATTTTTTTGTAACCTCTTTTCATTTATTAAACTATAATATCGAACACTCACAAAAACGCAGATACCACATCTTAGGTAAACGGATATGTAAACTGGTATGAATTATTTGTATATGTAGTATAGACGCGTTATTGGGTAAATACAATATGTTAAAATGGCTATATAGCCACTACATTTATGTATATACAAATTGGCGGGCACCTTAATATCTATCTACGTGCATTGGTATGTATTTTTGCATATGTATGCACAGACTCGATAAGTTTTCACTAAATTAATGTACACAGAAATTAAATTACACTGAAAATGATTCTTTGAATATTTTTTAAAGTGCTTGCCCTTATTTAGTTTTTTTATGTTTGTGCGCACGTTCGTGGTACCGAAATAATAAATACATATGTATATTATATATAAATTACACAGAGAGTACGGAAGGTACTAACAATAACTTTCACACAATGTGTTTTGAACGATTTGGACGAGTATTAAGAAAACCAAAGCGTTAGGCAACGCGTTTCATTGACAACTGACGCACTGTTTGTTTGCTAACTTTGACTGGGCTGATCTTGTGAGAGTGGCTCTCTACTAAGTCGAAAAACTTGTTTTGTGAGCAAAAGCAACGAACTGGGAAAGCATATCTCGTTCTCTCTTTTTCATTTTGTAGACTTTTTGTAGATTTATTGTGGAACTTAGATATAGTGGAGCCCACAAACATGTAATGTTTAGTTCTCTTCCGAGTCAATGATTATTACTACAATGACATTACTACTATTACTAAGGATGGCAACTTGATTGTGACGCAGGCGATCGCCCAAGCAGGGCATACATGTATTAAAGCTAATTTCGGGAGTCCACAGTCAGACTAGCGGAGTTCAAGGAACATATTGTGAAGTTATGGAACTTAGACGTAAATTAAAATCTAACGTGACCAAAATGTGGTAAATTCTTTAAAAATTAATGTCTCTTTGGGATTTTGCCTAAATCTCGCAATGTTTGGGGTCTATGTAATAAAGCAATAACTGATTTACATAGACAGAGGACGTAAAAATTTATTAACACCAAACTCCAAATTAACTTTCAGAGATGACTTGAAAAAAAATAACAGTTATAATAAAACTAATTTATTCTATGGACAAGTCCACATTCATGGCATTATCGTATTGATCAGTAAACATAAGTGCTTATACATATAATTTAAAATAATTTGAACAAAAAAAAAATAAAAATCGCAGAAAACAAAATTGCAGTGACAGTTGAAATTTTTTGAGACTTCTCTGTCAAAATATAACATCCCTGTTTTTGTATCTGCAGATCTAGCAAATTAACTAATCTTTTCAATTGGGGCCACGGCCCGGTAGCATCAAAAATGTCATCACCTGTTTTTATTACAATTAAAACATTTGTGATTCTAAACTTATCAACATAATCAGAACTGACAATAAATCATTCAAAAATGTATCCGTCTTTTTAATTAAAAAGTCATAGACTATACGTACAAAGGGGTACTTGAAATGTGAAAAAAAAACAAGAGCCGGCGCCCTATTATAAAAACAAAAAACAACTTGCAAGCAGTAAAACTACTCAAACTTACAACCTTCGGGGACTTTCCTATCACAGTAACTGAACACAAAACCCTCAAGGGTGTTATATCTACTGCAATGAACTACGCGACATTGATGAATAAACTATTTCAGAAACAAATGAATCAAAACGAATTTGGCATAACAAACATTTTCTCACCAATCGGCCCTCTGGGCGCTATATAATATATACAACCGATTTGGATCAAATTTGTTACATGGCTTGCCGATTTTGGCCAGCTGCTCTCCTCTCTGTTTCTTGTTTCTTACTCCTTTTCTTTGCTTATTCTGAGTAGGTGTACTAAAAGTACACTGGTGTCAAAACTATAGTGGTCGGTGCCAGTTGAACAGCTGTCTTGGGACATTGACCCTGATGCTCTCTCAAGAGACACATAGGTTCCTAATTTGGATTAACCTGATAAAACATAAAAGAAAAGCACAAAAAAATAGATCGAGCGTTTTTTTGTTTTTTTACACAATTTGTGGCTATGTATATACTTACACCGTAAAGGTGACTGCGAAATATTGCCAAAAAATTATGTTACTTAATTATTGCAATATGTAGAAAGATGCAGTTTCGAAATAAAAGTATAAATAATATACATTTATAGCTTCGTTGTAGCCGCAGCGCGTTTGAAAATTTCTTCCTCTCAAGGAAAAGCTGGTAGAATTTGACTTTAACTTGACTTAGACGAGTAGAAAAATAACCTTAACCACAAAATAGTAGGTGGTAAGTGAGGAGTAGCGCAGCTTACTTTCTCGTTTTGAATAGGAAATGGAAAAGAAAGTTAACACGCCGAAGCTGTCCTTTTATAGAAACTAACGCAGGAAATCTAGTGTACCGACATTTTTAAACTGGAAAACGTTGACTTCGCCGCGCAGGGTTGTGTTGAAGGTGACCCCACTATTAGTAACTAAATACTAAACTATCGATATTTTAATACGTTACTATATACTAGGATTTTTTTTTTTTTTTTTTTTTTTTTGTTCATTACAGTATACTCCTCAGAAAAAAACGATGAACAATATCATCGAAGCAACCATTTTGAATGGCAAATTCAAAGGAGAAAATGTGCTGCTACCACGCATTCCAATGATATCAACAGATATGCCTTTAGAATTTAAACGTTTCCAGTTTCCAAAGCGCAAGGACAATCGCTACAAGTATGTTAATTGAATTTAGAGAATTGGATGGACAATTATATGTAGCCTGCTCACGTGTTGGAAAACCACCTGACTTATACATATATGCACCAGATGGAACAACTAAAAACATTGTGTATCCAAATGCACTTCAATAAATAGCATTCAATTGAAAACTTGAATTGTCAGACTTTTCTCGATGAAACGAATTAAAATACACAATGATCCAAAATAAAAATTCAATATTGTTGTAACGATATTAGTATTTCTTTAAATTTAGTAAACGCCCCAGCAAGGCGTGACGGGTATAGCTAGTATTTTATAAAATTCCTGTTATTACATGCTTACTAAAACCTAGTCCATATGTAAGCTTAAGGGGTAGTGTCTATAGCTTTAAATTAGCTGTTTATAAATAAATAAATAAACTTTCAGAGATACTTTGTATTAGATATCTCATCTTTTTGTTGCTGCCCATTTGTCGAGGCATGAGGGCAGTACCAGCTAACAATTTTTTTTGCAATAAAAATATAGCAAATTAACCTTCTTTGCCAAAATATAGTTTATGCGGTTTTCGCATGATATATTTTTTGCTATCAAACTTAGAGTCATGTTTTTAGATAAAAATTATTGGAAGCAAAATTGTATATTAAATAAAACTTAAAAATACCTATAAACAAAAAAAAAACTGGACCAAAGTGTCCCCTCCTCGATTCTTTAAATTATAATATAAATTTATCACTGAATTGATCCTGGTTTCCTCGTCGCATTAATGTAATCAAAATCTCAGAACTAGTAATGAGTGTGTGGCGAGTTTATTTGAAATAAGTTGTAAGTAGGCTGATTGCCAATAATCCCCCTCAAGGGATAACTGGTTTCTCTATCCCATATCCACAAAGTCTTTATAATATACTAATTATACTGATTTTTATATCCTGTGCCTATAGGTCCCTCTGTCCGTCCGTCCGTCTGTATGAACACCTAGATTTCGGAGACTGTAAGAGCTAGAGATACGAAACTTTACCAGCTGGTGCGCATATTTCCTCAGAAGATGATTTGTTGTTGAATCATGTTAATATCTTCCCCGTTCCCCCGCAGTAGATTTTCGCGGTTTTTAGCCACACCCCTCAACATGTCAATTTAAAACTTACCCCATATACTTTAATATAAGGTTAGATTTTCATCAAAATCAGTACAAATTTACGGAACTTATAGGTATAAATATCGTTTTGCACCAAAAAAAAATGTTCCAATTGAAAAGTTCTTAGAAGGAATATGTAGGATAAAATTTTTTTTATACCAAATTTTATCAAAATTGGTTGAATATATCATATAGACCAGTGTTCCGCAAACTTTTTCTGTTCAAGGTACACCTATCAAATCAGGTAATTTTCAAGGCACACCAAAGAAAAAAGAGATGTTTATTTAATTTTTATTTATTTCTAAAATCAATGAAAAGATGTTTAGTGAGAAATGTGAGCCTGTTTATCTGAGCACAGGCGATCAAAATTTGGAGCAATCGTTGATAAGGCTGCTCTCATCTCTTCATTGATCATCCTCAGGCGTTCTCTTTTTTCCGATTTAATAGTAGTGAGAGTTGAACATCCCAATTCGCATAAGTAGGTTGTGGCAAATGGTAATAGAATTGCAACAACACGCTTTGAAAGCAGTGGATAATCATTGTTTATGGCAGCCAAAAATGTGCTAGCGCTACTTCGGAATATTTTAGTTTTAATGTCCGATCAGTTTTTCACTTCATGAATTCTTCCTGCTCTTTTATCGGTAAGTGTCCAAGGGAAATGATATCCGAGAACGGATTTCGTACCCAGTCCATAGATTGCAGGTCATACTTAGGAAAATAACAGTTAATTTTTTCTGCTAATAGTTCCAAGTGTTTCACTATCATAGCTTGCACTTTTTTTCTGAATCGGCAGCCATGACATTTGGAAACATTTTATTACTACCATTGACAGCGTGGCTGATCCATAACACCAACTTAGCGCGAAAGCTTTCAATTTTGTCCGAAGACGTTAAAATAATAGAATTCCTGCCTTGCATTTTTCTGTTGAGCTCATTTAAATGAGCAAATATGTCCGCCAGATATGCAAGTTTTGCTACCCAGTCTTCTTTTTTAAACACAGATGCAAAATCTGAACCCTGGGCCTCTAAAAACGTCTGGGTCTCATTTTTTAGTTCGTAAATCCGAGAAAGCCCTTTTCCGCGAGAAAGCCATCGTATTAGGGTTTGCAATCCCGTATTATATTTTCAATCCCGGGATTTCGGGATTACATTATCCAAATCCCGGGATCCCGGTATTGAATTATTTATGAAAAATACTATACATTATCATAGTTAAAATTACATAATAAAACTCAAAACATAAATAAAAAATTGGTTTAATATTATTATTAATCGAAACAAAACAAAACGAAACAAAAATTGTTTCTTCGTAAAAAACAAAGAAAAAACTATTTCTTGTGTTTCTGTAAATAAGCTTTCAGAAAAAACAGTTCGTCCAGCGTTTTATCGTTCAAACGGCTTCTTATTTTTGTTATAAATTGTCCTGCCGAAGAAAATGCTCGTTTAGACTCTACACTAGTGGGCTTTATGGTCATTAAATAGGAGTATGTTCTTTCCAGGTAGTCACCACGTCTCCCTCCATTTTCAAAAAGAGACATTTCTTTTTGAATTTTTGACGACAGTGTCTCAAATCTAATTGGCTGCATTGGTGCATATCCCTCTTTGATAACTTTATCTAGTTCTTCTGCTACACTTAATGGTATTTGTGTACAATTTGATTCAGTTATTGGATCTGAATCAATTTCAAGTGTTACCTCATTTGTAATAGAAGATCCAGTTGAATGAGCTGTTAGTAATGCAGTGGGATTAGAAGCGTCTAGTCTTTCAAGCAAGTCCGTTATTAATTTACGGCATTTAATTGAAGAAGGAACTCTAATAAAATCTATTCCTGAGACGTTGCTTATACCATTATGCAAGTATTGCAGTAAACCACTTAGATCTGTGCGGCGTTCTTCCATACGAAGAATGAGAGCTGCATGTAATTTTTTACTTATAGCACTGTTTGCATCTTTAATTTTCTTTAACATAAAATTTATGGCTATGTCTGCTGTAAATAGGTTGCTATCTCGACGGCAGAGTGCTTCAACAGTTGTTTTTACTGGTAGAAGAGCAGTAATTAAATCAAATAACATTTGGATATCATCATGAGATAAATCTAGTGACTTATCTGTATTTTTTATGTCTATTAATGATTTTTGTGTTCAATCTTTCAGTAAACAGAAACGTTCCACCATTAACAAAAGACTGCTCCACCTGGTCTTGCAGTCTCTTAATAAGACAATATCCTTGCCAAATTCTGTTCGGATATATTGTTGTAATAAATCGTTCTTTGTTGGTGACCTTCTGAACATTGATATGATTTTTCGTACCTTATTTATCAGTGGACCAATACTTGTTTCGGTTATCTCATTTCTTCCATGACTCTCACTAGTGTCAAGGAGTCCTTCGTTGTCAAAAATAACTTCCTCGTCGGACAAGTCACTCTCTGTGAAATAAATTTCTTCTTAATTATATTGCTGATCTGATTCCATCTTATTATAAATTACATCAATAACCGCCAGCTGCACACCATGTGCAAAACATAACTGCTGCGCTACAGACAATATTCGGCCCACTTTTTTCCTAACGCTTGCTCCATCTGTCATAATTGCTACAATGTCGCTATGTAAATTAAGTTTATGTTTTGCAAGTTTTTCTTCCAATAATTCAATACATTTTTCAACTGGTAATGTGCCATATATCCGTGCCAAACCTAAGCTCCAAAAATTAGAGGATTGTCCGTGTACAATAATATTTAAATAGCGTCGATTTCGTAGCGACGTCCATTCATCAAAGGATAAAGAAAATCTTTCTCCTACGACACTTCCATTAATTTTTTTATCAGAAATCTCACTTATTATTGAGTTTCTTAATCTATTGCTATATTCTATAACAATTTTTCGCACTGTATTAGCTGATTTGGGTAGATTTTTAAATCCCCTTGCTTCTAGACCTGAACGTAAGTCTGAAGAAGATCTTATAATATTAAACGATATACCATCAAGAGCTGTTAAGCGTGCAAGAGTAACTTCCAGTGATTTTTCTTTACATTTCAAAACTGAAAAGTAATTGGTAAGCGTTTTTGCTTTTTTCTTTGGTGAAACTTCTTCTAATGAATTTTCTTGGGCAGAAGTAGATGGATTTACGACTTTAATTTTATGGACCGAAAATAAGTGCGTATGGAGACCTTTCGTAGAACCACCAGTAATTTTCAATATTTTGTGGCAGTCAGTCAGTTTACACTTAGCTGTTTGTCCATTTTCACACCTTAAAAAATGTTGCCAAATATCAGAACTACTTTTAGTTAAAAATCCTTGTTGTAAGCCATGGGAGGATTTCTAAATGAAAAACAAAATTTAAAGCCGTAATATACAATTAGGGTATTCACGCTTTGTGTTGAGTTGAGGAGTTGAAAAGTTGAGGACTTTTACAAAAACAAATACATGATGTAAATCAACCCTGCGTTTCGATTTTCAACTCAACTTTTCCTCAACCCAGACCCTAGTCTACTTTTTCCTGTTGAGTTTTTAAAAAAGTGTTGCACAATGTGGTAATTCGCTGCCTTTTCAGCACTAATGCATTTGCCATTTTTTAGCCATTTCGTGGTATGAAAAGCAACGAGTTGGCGTATACTCGTTGGAAAAAAGTAAGCGCCAAATTTAAAATAATCAAATTGCATTAACGCAAGTAACAAATAGTTGCGCCTTTTTTGTGCGAAATTAATCGAATTAGACATGATTACTTGTTGTTGGAGTTTACGCAAATAAAAGAGTAAAAATAGATGTAATAGGCTTAATATATGATGGAACTGTTGGGGAGTTACCCTCAGCATTTGTACAACACGCTTGTCGCCGAAGGAACTGAGCACGTTCTGGCGCCAGTCAACTGACTTAGGGATGTGGTCGCCCTGCCGCGAGAGTATTATAGCATTCATGTCCTCCCGCAACCCCCTAGTAATAAACAAAAACTAAGTATTTCTGCAAGGAATTTGTTTTAGCAGACGAACCTTTAATAAAATTAATTTCAGCCATAGCCACTTTAGCAACAGTTTCAATCAAAGTAGACTTTACGCTCAGTCTTGGCATTTTTATTTTAATGATTATTTGCAGCAATTTATAAAAGTAAACAAACACAGGGAAGAAGCAGCACAAACTCAAATACGGCTTTTCTACAATTGTTTCGATTTTGCAGCAATAAAATAATAAAAATCGGTGTAATCCAGAGCTAGTTTAGCTGCAGGTTCTATTAAAGTAGATTTTATGTTCTTACTCTGCATTTTTAATTCAAGTTTTTTAATTTTAATGCAATTTGTACCAATTTACAAATGTAAACAAACACATGGAAGAACAAGCACAAACTCAACTACGGTTTTTCTGCAATTATTTCATTTTCGCTGCAGAAAAATAATGAAAATCCATGTAATACATAACTACTTTAGCTGCAGGTTTCATTGAAATAGATTTTATGCTTTGACTCGGCATTTTTAATTCAAGTTTTTTAATTTTAATGTCAATTGTACCAATTTACAAATGTAAACAAACTCTGGAAAGAAGAAGAAAACTCAACAACTCATCTCATGAAACTCAACAGGGCTGTTCACGCTTTGACCTGCGGACTTTTTCCTCAACTTTTCAACTCCTCAACTCAACACAAAGCGTGAATACCCTAAAAACCAGATTTATTGTAATAGTTTATTGGTGTGGGGGTTATAACCAAAAAAAAATATTTTGCTTCAAAAATTTAAATATAAAATAATTTCAAATAGTTGTGCTAAAATCACTTGTTTTATTATTTTTGGAATTTTTGAAAACCACACTAATTTACTATCTTATTGTTCTATTGGCCGCCGGTAGCGTAGTGGTAGCGTACTCGCTTTACAGACCGAAGGTCGGTGGTTCGAATCCCCGCAGTAGCACTGGTACATTTGCCTAGCACTAGTGATGAGCAATATTTACGTACCTGTGATTTGTCACACGTATTTTAATGTAACGAGTCGTATCAGTGACAAAATACTAGTCACTGATACGAGAGTATTTTGCCATTGCGCGAGTATTTTGTCACAGTCACAACCCACGGTGACAAAATACTCGTAGCTATATGAACTGTTATAAAATACTCGCCAAGTATTTTCGCACCAATAGCGACAAAATACTGCGAGAATATTTTGTCACAGTCACAACCTAAGGTGACAAAATACTCGTGGATATATAAGTTCGTATGAACTGCGACAAAATATTCGTAAGTACAAGATCCTATGAACTATTACAAAATACACGCCAAGTATTTCCGTACCAATAGTAACAAAATATTGCAAGAGTAAATACTGCAGGTAAATACTTGGCGCGTATTTTGCATTTGTATATTATTTTATGAACGGTTACACAATAGGTGGCTAGTATTAATGAATACAATAGTTTTGAGATATTGGTTGCAATGTGAAAAAGGATCACATGCAAAGTAAGTGAAATTTGAAAATTATTGAGTGTTTTCGATGATAATTTTGCCTTGCAAATATTGCAAGATCCAATTGGTACGGAAATACTTGGCGCGTATTTTGTAACAGTTCATAGGATCTTCAACAGTCAATTTATCAAAACATATTCAGAGGAAATATCAAACGTGTGAATTACCCAAAGCTGTAAGATATTAATTTTTTATAAACTAAAAATTTTATAATTTTTTTGTTTTTAAAAGCATAATAAAAATCCGGGACATTCTTTCGTAAACATTTTATTATGTGCTCGGTGTCACTGTCACGACCTTTTGTCACTGATATTTTTTTGTCACAGTCACAGTTGTCGCTGTGACTGCAAATTCACAGTATCGCTCATCACTACCTAGCACTGGCATCGCTAGCTCAAAGACTCTATTTGCCCAAGAAAGTCTCTATTAATTAAAGACACCGCCGTTCGGATTCGGCTATAAACTGTAGGTCCCTGTTCTCTTTGAACAGTTATTAATAGAGATCCCCATGCCCCGCACAGGAGCGACTGACAAAAATTATCAGTCAGGGAATTATTATTATTATTATTATTGTTCTATTATGCTCACCAAAACACTTGTTTACGCGTCAATTTTAATTGTAAACTGAATATTAATTAGTAAATGCTAGAAGTCTGCATGAATGTAATCGCTTTGCTGCCTACAGTAGTGTAAACAATTTCAGTGTAAAGTACTTGGCAGAAATAAGGAAGCCAACGATAGTGAAGTAGAATCAAAACAAAATACAAACCAAAACATTAATGGTAATCACTTAAACGTATAAACGTATAAGTTTATACGAAACTTTAAGTGAACGCACCTATATTAGTAGTTGTATAACTGCTGCATGACGAACAGCTGCTTATCAACCATTACCATTAAAATGTGTTTTCAGAGTTGCATTTTCAGCGGGATTCACGCGTTGACTTTATGAGTTGACTTTTCTTCTTCTTTCCTGTTTTTGTTTACATTTATAAATTGGTACAAATTGCATTAATATTCAAAAGGTTGAATTAAAAATGCCAAGTCGAATAGTAAAATCTTTACTTACAGAATCTGTAGCTAAAGTAGCTATGGATTACTCATATTTTTATTCTTTTATTGCTGCGAAAATGAAATAATTGCAGAAAAACCGTATTTGATTTTGTGCTTGTTCTTCCATGTGTTTGTTTACATTCGTAAATTGGTACAAATTGCATTAAAATTAAAAAACTTGAATTAAAAATGCAGAGTAAGAACATAAAATCTACTTTAATAGAACCTGCAGCTAAAGTAGCTATGGATTACACAGATTTTTATTATTTTATTGCTGCAAAAACGGAACAATTATAGAAAAACCGTATTTGAGTTTGTGCTGCTTCTTCCCTGTGTTTGTTTACTTTTATAAATTGCTGCAAGTTATCATCAAAATTTAAAATTTATATTTAAAAATGCCAAGATAGAGCGTAAAGTCTATGCTGATTGAAGCTCTTGCTGAAAAGGCTTTGGATGAAATCGAAAACTAACTTTTGTATAATACAGAGACAATGGGTTTGCGTGGCGGCGCACACAAAGTTCTAGATAAATATCATGAGGACATGAATGCAATTATACATTTCCACATCCCGAAGTCAATTGACTGGCGCCAGAACAACAGTTCCAGCATATATTAAGCCTAGTACACCTCCAGCATTTTCCAATTCGCATTTATTTTTACTCTTTTATTTGCGTAAACTCCAACAAAAAGTAATTATATCTAATTCACTTAATTTCGCACGGAAAAGGCACAACCTTTTTTACTTGCGCTAATACAATTTGATTATTTTAAATTTGGCGCTCTTCTTTTTTTGGCGAGTGTGATGTAACTCGTTGCTTTTCATATCACGTATCAAGAAATAGCTAAAAAATTACAAATGCGAGCATTGCTGAAAAGGCAGCGAATTACCATATTGTGCAACACTTTCTCAACAAGTCAACAGCAAAAAGTAGACTAGGGTCTGGGTTGAGGAAAAGTTGAGTTAAGTGTTGAAACACAGGGTTGTATTTTGCCATACATTTTGTTTTTGTAAAAGTCCTCAAGTCCTCAAGTCAACACAAAGCGTGAATACCCTAATTGTAAAAAAAGCAGATTAAATTTTTAAAAGTTTAATGAAATGAAAAAAAAAATTATAAATATAAATTTCAATTAATATTACCCTTTCAACAAATTATCTAAATTTATGTCAACTTCAGTTGTAGACAATAATATTAAAGCTTCAAAATGCACATTGCTCATCTATTTCTTTGCTTGTCCAAATGCAAACTAATTTGCTTCTAATTTTTCGAAGTGTTTCTCAATTCGCAGCTTCAAACTATTTATTAACAAAATCATACATAAAACAACAATAACATCTGAATTAAATAGAATTGTCGTGAATGTCTACCAACAAAGCATATGAAAGTGTTGTTGCTTAGCACTATGGTATAGGCAAAGAAGAAATAAAAAAAACGCAAAAGACAAAATTGTTTGTATTGTTTGTTTCAGTATTTCAAAAATTTCAAAATATAATTCAGACAAAAGCTAAATCCCGGGCTTAGTTATTTCAATCCCGGGATTTCGGGTTTCGGAAAAGCAACGGGATTTCGGGATCCCGGGGTTGCAAACCCTACATCGTATATCTGTATTAAAAAGAAGTGACTGATGATGTGCTCCCATTTCCTGACACACTGCATTAAACAGACGAGAGTTCAGCGGTCGCGACTTGATGTGATTGACAATTTTAACAACCTCTTGTAGGACAGACAACAATTCATCAGGCAGAGACTTCGCCATCAGTGCTTCCCTGTGTAAAAAACAATGTACATTTTTAATATTAAGGTTTTTCAGAAGCCCTGGTTACAAATCCCCTAATTTTTCCCGTCATAGCTGCTGCTCCGTCTGTACAAATGCTTATGCAGTTTTGCCATTCCAAATTATGGTCACTGAAGTACTGGTCTGTTACTTTGAATATTTCTTCTCCTGTGGTATAATCAGGTAATGACATACAAAATAAAAACTCCTCTTTTATATCACATCCGTCAGTGTACCTCACATTTGAGATGAGATGCGCGTGACCACTGATATCAGTAAACTCGTCGACTTGTAGCGCAAAAACTCCACTAAGTCTTAATTATACCCTGTACCGTATGGTACAAAGGGTATATTGTGTTTGTGCAAGCCGAAAATGTATGTAACGTACAGAAGGAGAAGTCGGAGACCCCCCAAAGTTACCTAAAGTATGATCAGAGTGACTAGAGAAGTCGATATACCCATGTCCGTCTGTCCGTCTGTCCGTATGAACGCCTAGATCTCAGAGATGGTAAGATCTAGAGCAACCAAACTTTCAGATAAGATCCCTTATTAATCCATAGGAGACAAGTTTATTTTATTTTTTTGATATCGGGACTACATTATATAGCTCCCATAGGGGTGTTTCAGAGGACCTCGAAAAAAAACCAAAAGTTTTAGATGGATAATTCGTTTGTTTATGAAGATATCGCAACCAAATTTGGCACACAAAAGTTTTTTAGAGTTCCTAAGCACTGTACCAAATTTTATCAAAATCGGTTGACTATATCATATAGCTCCCATAGGACCAATCGGTCAAAAAAACGTTTTTTCTACAAAATTCGTTGTGTTTCGTTTGTTTGTGAAGATATTGTAACCAAATTTGGCATTCGGGAGTTTTTTATGGATCTTCAACACTGTAGCAAATTTTTACCAAATCGGTTGACTATATCATATAGCTCCCATAGGACCGATCGGTCAAAAACAAGTTTTTTGAAGAAAATTCGTTGTGTTTCGTTTGTTTATAAAAATATTGTAACTGAATTTGGCAAAGAAATTGTTTTTGGTGTTCGTAAGTAATATATCGGACTTGATTGCAATGTGGTGGTACAGGGTATCCCAAAGTCGTCCGCGCCCGACTTTAACGTACGCCATCTTTTTTTTTAATTAACGTTGATTCAATGTCGCTAGAAATATCATAAATGCGACGTGAGATTGTATCTGCTGACGCTGGTATTTTTTAAATTTCCTTAGCGGCTTCTTGGCTAATCATAATCTTGACAACATCTTTGCAGACGGTTGTAATTAAAGTTTCAGCGAGAGAATAAGGCTTCTTGGATTTAACTAGCATATTAGCGATCACGTAGCTTACTTTTTACGCTTTGTCTGATGGTTCGAAAGCCGAACTCATGAGAGTTACCTGTTTCTCAGACTTGTCTTTCAAATGTTGAAAAAAGGATTTGTCTTTTTTAGCTATCGATGGGTGTTTAGTAGTTAAATGTCGTAAAAGTTTACTGGGCACCATCGAATGATTGCCCAAAGTTTCTCCACAAACAAAACATTTTGGAGTTGGACATGATTTGTCTCCGCAATATGTAAAGCCATAACTTATATATTTAGCTCTCATCAGCTTAGGTTTTTATTAGTTGACGCTGCTTCTTCTTGGAAATCATTAGTTTTACTTAACAAACTTGCGGTACGTTTAACGAATTTATCCATTATATAAGTTAAGACCTTCCTTTCAAGTAATTGCCACAATAAATGATATTTTGTCCGTCTGTGCATTAACATTAAGCTTTCATATGTCTGCGCTTTAAAGAGAATATTTCTCTTAAGCAAAGCTCAGAACAAGACGCGTCAACAGCTTAGTTTAAGGTCTCACTATAAGATAAGCGAGAGTTAAGCTTCAGTCTGTAAATGGATCCACTTCTAAGCACATAGTGCTGCCTAAAATGAAAGCACATAGTGCTGCCTAAACAAAATGCACATAGTGCAGTTATAAAATTATAATTTAGAATATAAATAAAATTATATTTATTAATTTATACACTAGGGTGTCCCAAAAAAATAAAAGTATTTTTTTTCCAACGCATACCCTTTTATTTTGTTTCAATGATGTCAAAACTATTATAAATAAAGTTTTTACGTATTTAGAACCACGGCAACCCGTGCCGACTTCCATCGAAACATGTCGGTACTTGTTTACTAAGGCGCGCAGGAGCCAACATATTGAGGTGTTTGTTGTTGATTAGTAAACGCATTGATTTCATTCAGTCAAAATGTCAGTGGAGTTGCGCAGTTCTAAAAAGAGGATATTTTTAATAGGGGACATAAAACATCAAATTACCGGTTCAAAACTTACCTCTAATGGACAGGTACTGCCAGTTCTGTTCTATAATATTCGAGAAGTTAATTTAGGTGTCAATGAGTGCATTATTTATAGGGAAAAAGCACGTATACATACTAACGAAATCTTTACCGAACTGTGTTAAAAAACTAGTTAACTTGTACCAATTTGGCGTGTTTGAGCAGCGTCTGCTAGAGTTTATTTCAAACTTAAATGATTTGTTTGATCTCGCACATGCCGATGCGCTTAAATTAATGAAGATAAGATCTTCCTGCAGCGCCAGAGGGAGCCAGGACGGGCTGGTCACTTAGCTGGAGTGGATAAAAAACTGGCCGAAAAGGGGAAAAATGTTAGCAACATTGACGAGCAAAGGCGACGGGATAAATACCTGTCATCCTTAACTCCTTCAACACCTTCTTATGAACCACTACAAGAAAATTCGTCTTTTAATCTGAAATAATGGATTTGCAAGAAAACTTGCCCACCTCTACCGGGAGCACTAAACGTGTTGAACTCAAAATATGCCAAGTCACTACGAGCCCTGACACTCCACTGTCTAAAATGTTCCGAGAAAACTGGAAAAATGTTGATCCAAAGAGGATACAGAAAAGCTAGTGTGGTAGGTGACCGATCTTAAAACAAAAACAACAACTGCGTCGTTAACGTAACAATTTATTTATTCCTTAATGCCGTACATGTCTTAACTGAATCAACACTTAACATCGAATGTCTCTCCCACTTAAAGTATATACACATTTAGCCTAGCTTAGCACAGAGAGTACCAAATAGACAGAGGCGAAAATTCTCTCCGAGTTCGAAAGTGCCGTTGAAACTTTATCCAACGACTTGGGCTCGTCTGGTGTAAAAGCAAAATCAAACGCAAAATAAAGTCAGGCACCAACAACAAGCAACAGCAATGGTAGACGAATGAATGGCAAAAGCCAAAGGCAGCATTGGCTCTTGGCTCGGTTTGTGTTGTGTTGTGATGTTTGTCCGGTGACTTGGGCTCGGCCAAAGCAAAGCGATATGAAGCATTGGTTGTCGCTGCTTTTGTGTTGATAGTTATGCACTGACGTAGGAGCATTTTAGTTTTTATAAGAATTTTATATAAAAAGGAGCCTTAAATTATTTTGTTTATAATTTTTAATTAAATCAACTAAATTTTTTCCTTAATGCTAAGTTATTTATAACATTGGTTTATGTTTAGTTAAAATACAAATTACATTTTTTGTTTGCATTCTTCATTGAAAATAGTATGTGTCTAAACTGTAATGTGTTTCCATAACTAAAAGTATAGTATGTATGTATATACATACTTGTTTTAGTTTAGATTTTTGGGAAGGCAAATTCAATTTTGACAAAGCAAAGGAAAGGATATTTTGCCGGCGGCTATTTGCTTTGCCACGCAAGTAGGCGGCGATGAACAAAATGGCGTTTGCAAGTGGGTTATTCGTTCGATTGCTAGAAAACTATTAATCCTAGGATAGTAATAGAGAACTCATTTTGTACATCATTTCATATACTTCAATAGAGTACTTGGATATTCTTGCGAAAGTCCCACCAATTTTACGATAGGAGCAGATGTTTTGAAAAACACCAAAAACTATTTCCACTTTTTTAACTTTGAATAGTCATTGTGCCTGAACCAATTAATCAATCACTTTGATTTGAGTTTTATTTGAAAAATTCTATATTTTACTGATAATAATTTTTATTAAAAAAACATAAATAAATCTAACTGTAATAGCAAAACAATATTATGTAATAATCACACCAACCACTTTTTGGCGGGAAAGAGCAACTGCCTTTGGAAAATTTGGTTTAGGACTTAATTGGGGTCCCAAACAATCTGATGATGTTTTCTACTCAGTATTTTTTTCAGGCTCAAACTCTTTGTTTATTGTAGTAAACAATCAGCATCAGCAATAGCTAAGCATTAGCTAAACATAATGCGTTGGTTTAAACTTAAAAGCAAAAACAAAATTGAATACAAACAATGCAGCTGCGCTATGTTTTTCTTTTTATGCATTTGTAGTTGTGAATATGCATAAAGCAATTAAATATTTTAGAACTTCATTACAATTTTTGGGCTCATTGAGAAAAAAAGCAAACAATTATTTTATTTTTTTAGCATTGTTGCACCAAATCAGTTTCTAAGCAAATGCAACTTGCAATTAAAAAAATGCATTTCCCTAAAATTGCCATATAAAATGAATAAAAGTTGATTTAGTAAAATGGCAAAAAATAAATTGCAAACTAATTAAATAGCGAAGAAGAAAGAAGTCAAAAATTATGATTAGCCAAGGCCGGCAGCCCAAAGATATTATAAACTCTTGGAAGTGTGGTTGGCGGGCAGAGTTAAAAAGGAAAATCTAAAAATAGCCCATACAATTCTCGTGTTCTTGCAATTGAACTCGGCTCTAAACTTCGTTGTTGGCTGTCGGCATAAATAAATTCATAAATTCATAAATTCAGCCGCAACCAAATTTGTAAATTTTTAGTTTCTGAGCATTCATACCCTTTCTCAATATGTGGCTGCTATGACACTTTGCAATCGCGTTTGCTTTACACTAACAAATGCATGCATAAATGGCGAAAAATACGAAGAAGAGTATTTTGCTATCGCCTTCCATTCTGCTGAACTGTTTCGCATTGCGGCACACACAAACACAAGTAATTTTTAGCCGAAACAAAACAGACTTTTGGTCAGCGCGTTGTCATTAATAGCTGCATGTTATTAGGCCACTGTCGATAGAACTGTTTGTTCAGCTCTATGGCGCGGGCAGTGAGAGCACAAACAGCCAAATTCTTAAATTTTTACTTTTTGAGCCTTCATACCCTTTCGAAGCCCACCCGTACCAACAAGCGCTGAAATGAATTTGGCTGAGATGCACATTCTATGTAGTTCTTTCTACATTCTTTGATAATATTTAAATTATATTTATTATATTTATATTTAAATAAAAAAAAAAATTGTTTCGTTGCGTTATTATTAACATATTAATGAAATAAAATTAAAATATTTTGCCAAATATCATCTATAAACCAGCATGCATACAGACAAATTTCCCATAAACTGTCAGAAATGGACATACTCCAGGAAAAAGCATGTACCAATGCTGCCTTGCAATTCAAAATGAACCGATATACGCCGCAGCGCTGCAAATAATGTAAAAGCAGAAACGAAAAATAATAGCAAAAGGGTAAATAAACAAAACGCAAATCCACTTCGAATTTGGTTTCGTTTGCTTTGCATTGTGTTTGCGAGCCCTCGTCAGTGATAAACTTTTAAAATTTTCGAACTCGGAGAGAATTTTCGCCTCTGTCTATTTGGTACTCTCTGCTTAGCATTACTTAACATAATGAGAGCGAGTTAACATCAGTAAACGCTGATGTTAACAGATCATCTGTATTTCCTACTACAACTCGGCCGTCCTGACGGTTAGATCCCCTGATCTATACTTAAAATAATTTATTACATAATGATTCTTAAAATTAGAAAAAAAAATTATTTACATCTTTTACATTGTTTTTCTTAAGTTTTACTTAAACAACTAATCTTTTATGTTTTATTTTTTCGTTTACCCCTTACCCAATGCCTAATATTTTGAATGCTCCAGACACCTTGATACGGATTACGGGATACCTGAAAACCATCTACGTCTTTAAGAACGAATCTGTCATTTTTTAAAACTTTAGTTATCATGTAAGGTCCCTTGCTTTTTGGAATAAGTTTTCTTGACGTTCCTACCGTAGAGTCAAAATTTTTCACCACTACATAATCGCCTATTTTGTATTGATTTGGGCTTCTTCTTTTTTTGTCGACCTGTAATTTATTGTAAGCTTGTGATTTTATTTGAATCTGTTCTGCCTTTTTCCTAATATTTGCTAAAGATTGTGTTTCAATCAAACCATTTACCTCTTCTAGTTTTTCTTTAAGTTCATCTGTAACATGGCCTTTTTGTTGTATGCCAAATAACATCTTACTTGGGTACTGTTTAATACTCCTATGTTGAGTATTGTTTAACGAATACTCAACTGTTTCAACAACTATGTCCCAGTGTAATCCTTTCTCAGGTTCTGTCAACTTTGCTATCATTGGGCCTAGACCTCTGTTTATGCGTTCCACCTGACCATTAGCTTGAGGAGACCCTGTTGCGATTTTAACGTGTTTAATGTTATTTTCGGCTATAAAATTTTCAAAATCACCCGACGTAAAACAACTTCCGCGATCAGAAATTAAACAAGTTGGTTTGCTATATGCTCGGAAATAATCTTTTAATCCATGTAAAACTTCCTTTGTTTTTGTTGTTTTCGTTGTATATAACCGAACAAATTTTGTGAACGCGTCAACAACTACTAAGATATGTTTTTTTGACCTTCCTGCATCAACTGGACCATAATGATCTATATGTATTATTTCAAACGGTCTATTACCTTTCGGAATGCAATTTAAAAATCCCTCTTCCTTCCCACTTTTGGGTGAATACGCGATGCATTTTAGGCAGTTTTCATTATGACCAATACATTTTTCTTTTAAATTCGGGAACCAATAAGTCTTTGAAATAGCATCCATCATTTTGTCTCTACCTATGTGGCCTATTTCATCATGATATTTATAAAGTACATGATCTTCCATGTCATGTGGAACATAAAAAAGCAGTCTATCGTCATTTAACTTTTTGTATACTATGCCGTTTCTCATTTCATAAAGTTTATGCTCTGACTTTTCTAATAGTGTTTTTATTTTTCGTAACTTTTCGTCCTTTGCCTGACATATAACTAGATTGTCTTCAAACTTATTAGTTTCTATTATCATAATATTATTATTTCGACTAAGTGCATCGACATGTTGCATTTTGGTACCTGCTCTATGTAGTAATTCATAATCATAATTCTGCAATTCTAAAGCCCAACGAGCAATTCTAGGATTTAACTCAACTTTATTTAGTGTAAGAATTAAAGAATTGCAATCTGTAACTATTTTGAAATGTTTTCCTTGCAAATAAATACGGAATCGTCGCAAAGCATAAATTATTGCCAAAGTCTCAAGCTCAAAACTGTGATACTTGCTTTCCAATTCTGTGGTTCTTTTTGAAAAATAAAATATCGGATGCATCTTTTTATCCTCCTTTTTCTGCATGAGAACTGCACCAAAACCAAGTGAACTTGCATCGCAGTGCAGCTCGGTTTCGTCTTTATAGCTGTATATTGACAATACAGGTGCTTGAACTAATTTTTCTTTAAGTTTTCTAAAACAGTCTAACTCTTGTTCTTTGAATTCAAATTGTTTGTCCTTCTTGAGCAAATCATACAAGGGTTTTGCTTCTGTTGAAAAATCTTTAATGAATCGTCTGAAGTACGAACATAACCCGAGAAAACTTTGTACTTTGTGTGCTTTGTCAGGAATATGGAAATTTTTGATTGCTTCTAATCCCTTATCATCAGCTTTAATACCGTCTTTGTCTATTAAAAATCCCAAATATTTTACGCTAGGTTGCAAAAATTCGCACTTATCGAGACGTAGCTCTAATTTATTTTGCACAAGCTTATCAAAGACCTCTTTTAATGTTTTCATGTGTTCTTCTATATCTTTAGTCGCTACCATAATGTCGTCCATATATATAATGACCCTATTGTCTCTAATCATATCCTCGAAAATTTTGTTGACAAATCTTTGAAAAACAGCTGGACCATTTTTTAATCCAAAGGGCATTTTTAAAAACTCAAACTGTCCAAGTGGAGTGACAAATGAAGTATACTTAATAGAGTCTTCATGTACAGCTACATGAAAGAATCCATTTTTTAAGTCAAGTTTCGTAAAAACAGTTTTATTTTCTAATTTGTCTAACAAATCATCGATAAGAGGAAGAGGATAATTATCTTTTTTTGTAATCTTGTTTAACATACGATAATCTACACACATTCTGTCCTTTTTCTTTTTAACTAAAACGATCGGCGATGTATATTCTGACGTACTCGATCGTATGGCCTTGTCTTTTTTGTATTCATCTAATAAAACTTGTAATTTTTCTTTTTCCGCATAAGAAAGACGTCTTGGTCTGCAACTAAACGGTTTTGGGCTTTCCAGATTCAATTTTATTTCGCACTTTGTTACTGGAGAGCTTGGTCTTTCTGCCTTTAAATACGCATTTTCGAATAATTTTTTCAATTGACACTGTATACTATGGCTAATATTTTTACCAATATTAAGTTCAATTTCTTTATCAGCATAATCTATGTTAAGTATTTCGGTAATTGCATTGTCTAACAGCTGATGTTTAGCAGTATCAGTTGCTAATATTTTTGAATCTAACAGTTTTTCTTTTTCACTAATGGTTGAAGTAACAGCTTTCAATCCTAACAGTTGTTGGTCTGACATGCCATCGTTTTCTAACATTTTCTGTATAACACTTGACTGTTGTGCGACCAAGTTGACATTTTCTTTGCCTAATAGTTTTGCATTAACACATGATTGTGCAGAATCCAGCAAGCTTTCACGAACACATGGATCTGCTGTACTATTTAACATGGCTTCACTAGCACGTGAATGATCGTTGGTTTCTGTCTTGACTAAATAACTAAAATCTTTGTTACATAACATTTCTGAACCAACACATGGTTCATTGTTCACATTAATTGGATCTACCGTAATCAGCCTCAAAATGTCTGGGTCAAACTGCAAACCACATGCTTTTAAAAAATCTCTGCCCAGCACTACATCGTAGCCCATAGACTCATTGGAAACAGCAATTAAATTAAAATGTACTTTTAAGGATTCTTTAAATACAAAACATAAACATTTTCCAAATGTATTAAGGCGACTTTTATTAAGTCCAAAGTAAGGTTTTGAAACTGGATTTAAATTGATTTGATTTGAAACACATGAAATTTTGACAAATGAAATTGGGCTTCCCGAGTCTATTAGGCACGCTGCTATTAATGGTGTTTTAGTATTTTTTTCAAAATAAATCTTAAAATATCTTACATATTTTTCTTCGTTTGCACCCTTTTTCCCGGAACATTGAGCAATAAGATGCCCAAACTTGCCGCACGCATAGCAGGATCCGGGGTCCCTCTTTGGCTTCCTGCACTCTTTAACAAAGTGACCTCTTGAATTGCAGTTGCGGCAGCGTAAATTGTCATCATACTTTTTCTGCATCTTTTTGCAGCTGCTTGGAGTGGACTCCGACGAAACACGTACATTTGCAAATGCACGAAGCATCTGCCTTGGGTCAGTAAAGCACTGCATACGCGCTTGTGTCTGCAAACTCTCTTGCGGTATGCCTTCTATGATTTCGTCGATTAATTCATCCACGTCGATATCAAGATCGCCAGAAAGCTTTATTTTGTCATCAAAGTAAGCGGAAAATTTTTCAAAAGCTTTCCATTTGCGGCCTGCAAATTTCCGTCTTATTTCCATTTTGGATAATTTTACACCAAACGCCATAATTAGTTGGTCTAACAATTGATTAATTGGTTCCATAATGCGAGTTGAGTTTATATGCAGCCAACGCTGCGCATCGCCTTTTAATTTACTTATAAACAACATACGCATCAAGCTGTCGTTGATGTTGTACACACTTGCGATGTTTTTTAGCTGCATAACCCAGCCGCGCGCACACGTTTTACCGTCAAAGTCCATCAAAGCTTCTTTAGCGAGAGTAAGCGAGACAGACGCTGACTCCTGCATGGTGATGTTCTTAAACTCTTGTTGTTGCTTCACTCCAACGACGTTAGCTGCTTGCACGTTCATTTGTTGCAGCGTCTCTTTGTTCAATTGAATTTCACCACACGACGGCGTCTTTATAACGGGGACTTCAATTTTTTCTGCATGATGCTCATACAAAACTACGTCGTTTTGAATTTCTGAGACTTCTGCGGGCATTTTGTCATTTTCGCACATATTTTCATTTGAATTTTTGTTTACAACCAGCAAATCACTTGGTGTTTGCTTAACATAATTGCTTAAACGAATCACAGAGAGTACCAAATAGACAGAGGCGAAAATTCTCTCCGAGTTCGAAAGTGCCGTTGAAACTTTATCCAACGACTTGGGCTCGTCTGGTGTAAAAGCAAAATCAAACGCAAAATAAAGTCAGGCACCAACAACAAGCAACAGCAATGGTAGACGAATGAATGGCAAAAGCCAAAGGCAGCATTGGCTCTTGGCTCGGTTTGTGTTGTGTTGTGATGTTTGTCCGGTGACTTGGGCTCGGCCAAAGCAAAGCGATATGAAGCATTGGTTGTCGCTGCTTTTGTGTTGATAGTTATGCACTGACGTAGGAGCATTTTAGTTTTTATAAGAATTTTATATAAAAAGGAGCCTTAAATTATTTTGTTTATAATTTTTAATTAAATCAACTAAATTTTTTCCTTAATGCTAAGTTATTTATAACATTGGTTTATGTTTAGTTAAAATACAAATTACATTTTTTGTTTGCATTCTTCATTGAAAATAGTATGTGTCTAAACTGTAATGTGTTTCCATAACTAAAAGTATAGTATGTATGTATATACATACTTGTTTTAGTTTAGATTTTTGGGAAGGCAAATTCAATTTTGACAAAGCAAAGGAAAGGATATTTTGCCGGCGGCTATTTGCTTTGCCACGCAAGTAGGCGGCGATGAACAAAATGGCGTTTGCAAGTGGGTTATTCGTTCGATTGCTAGAAAACTATTAATCCTAGGATAGTAATAGAGAACTCATTTTGTACATCATTTCATATACTTCAATAGAGTACTTGGATATTCTTGCGAAAGTCCCACCAATTTTACGATAGGAGCAGATGTTTTGAAAAACACCAAAAACTATTTCCACTTTTTTAACTTTGAATAGTCATTGTGCCTGAACCAATTAATCAATCACTTTGATTTGAGTTTTATTTGAAAAATTCTATATTTTACTGATAATAATTTTTATTAAAAAAACATAAATAAATCTAACTGTAATAGCAAAACAATATTATGTAATAATCACACCAACCACTTTTTGGCGGGAAAGAGCAACTGCCTTTGGAAAATTTGGTTTAGGACTTAATTGGGGTCCCAAACAATCTGATGATGTTTTCTACTCAGTATTTTTTTCAGGCTCAAACTCTTTGTTTATTGTAGTAAACAATCAGCATCAGCAATAGCTAAGCATTAGCTAAACATAATGCGTTGGTTTAAACTTAAAAGCAAAAACAAAATTGAATACAAACAATGCAGCTGCGCTATGTTTTTCTTTTTATGCATTTGTAGTTGTGAATATGCATAAAGCAATTAAATATTTTAGAACTTCATTACAATTTTTGGGCTCATTGAGAAAAAAAGCAAACAATTATTTTATTTTTTTAGCATTGTTGCACCAAATCAGTTTCTAAGCAAATGCAACTTGCAATTAAAAAAATGCATTTCCCTAAAATTGCCATATAAAATGAATAAAAGTTGATTTAGTAAAATGGCAAAAAATAAATTGCAAACTAATTAAATAGCGAAGAAGAAAGAAGTCAAAAATTATGATTAGCCAAGGCCGGCAGCCCAAAGATATTATAAACTCTTGGAAGTGTGGTTGGCGGGCAGAGTTAAAAAGGAAAATCTAAAAATAGCCCATACAATTCTCGTGTTCTTGCAATTGAACTCGGCTCTAAACTTCGTTGTTGGCTGTCGGCATAAATAAATTCATAAATTCATAAATTCAGCCGCAACCAAATTTGTAAATTTTTAGTTTCTGAGCATTCATACCCTTTCTCAATATGTGGCTGCTATGACACTTTGCAATCGCGTTTGCTTTACACTAACAAATGCATGCATAAATGGCGAAAAATACGAAGAAGAGTATTTTGCTATCGCCTTCCATTCTGCTGAACTGTTTCGCATTGCGGCACACACAAACACAAGTAATTTTTAGCCGAAACAAAACAGACTTTTGGTCAGCGCGTTGTCATTAATAGCTGCATGTTATTAGGCCACTGTCGATAGAACTGTTTGTTCAGCTCTATGGCGCGGGCAGTGAGAGCACAAACAGCCAAATTCTTAAATTTTTACTTTTTGAGCCTTCATACCCTTTCGAAGCCCACCCGTACCAACAAGCGCTGAAATGAATTTGGCTGAGATGCACATTCTATGTAGTTCTTTCTACATTCTTTGATAATATTTAAATTATATTTATTATATTTATATTTAAATAAAAAAAAAAATTGTTTCGTTGCGTTATTATTAACATATTAATGAAATAAAATTAAAATATTTTGCCAAATATCATCTATAAACCAGCATGCATACAGACAAATTTCCCATAAACTGTCAGAAATGGACATACTCCAGGAAAAAGCATGTACCAATGCTGCCTTGCAATTCAAAATGAACCGATATACGCCGCAGCGCTGCAAATAATGTAAAAGCAGAAACGAAAAATAATAGCAAAAGGGTAAATAAACAAAACGCAAATCCACTTCGAATTTGGTTTCGTTTGCTTTGCATTGTGTTTGCGAGCCCTCGTCAGTGATAAACTTTTAAAATTTTCGAACTCGGAGAGAATTTTCGCCTCTGTCTATTTGGTACTCTCTGGTACTCTCTGCTTAGCATTACTTAACATAATGAGAGCGAGTTAACATCAGTAAACGCTGATGTTAACAGATCATCTGTATTTCCTACTACACTAGCATGCCTAAATGTTTCAGAAATTAACGAACTGCTAGACTTTTACCGATCTGAATTAACTAAAAAGATTGCTAGAGATGACTATCGTGAATTACTAGAGCTTTCAATAATATTTCTCGACGGTGATAGAGAGAAGAAATTTAAGATTCAGCCTCTAGGTGAGCATGGCACCGAGAGCAGTTAACGATACGGCTGAAAGAACGGCTAAGTTAATGCAAGATTTCCATGGCTTAATTACCTTGGAAGAGGAACCAAAGCAGTTTTTATTACGTTGCGTACAAGAATACAGACAGGTATATCCAGGAAAAGCAAACCATAAAAAGAAAGTTTAGTAATGTTCTTTTAATGATAAATACTAATAAATATTACATACGGGTAAAACAGTGTTACATTTACTGAAATACGTATTAAGTTCTAAAACCTCTTTATGGCTTCCATACTAACTTTTCATTGTAAAGTTTGACATCAAGTCGGCACGGGTTATCGTTATCCGATTGCCATAATATTTATTATTTAAGTCATCAAGGTCAAATGGAAAAAAATAAAGGGGTATGCGTAACTCCATTCGCAAAACAAAAAATTGCCCTTATAGCCTGGGACAGCCTAATATACACGTATTATGGGCTATTTATTTATTGAACGTTAGAAAAGGTAACTAATTTAGCCTGAACTTTGTATTTAAAAATAAGTCATAATGTCTTAGATTTAGTGAATAAAATTGAAATTGAAATTTATTGAACGTTTTGCAATCAGGGCTAGACGCAAACACGAAAAAAGCCACCTAGCAAAAAGAGCGACTTATTTTGGTCACGAAAGGAACAGTGTGTCTCTAGCTAGTTTACAAATAGAAAATTTTTAAAAGGCGCGAAATAAAACATAAAAACACGAATTATCTTCAAAGTTTCTTACTTATGCTATTTTGTGTAAACAATGCTATAATAATGACATGCATTGCCATTGAAATGTTGGAAAACCACCCCTGTTGCCATGGTAATAATACAAGGTGAGGAAATGCCAAACAGCGCTCTCTCGTGGGTCTTTATTTTGCTTGCAGTAGTGAATAATGATTCAAAGTGAATGGTTGTGCAAAAGCCGTCGGCATTCTATCGTATATGTCCTCGCGTGTTATTGTTGAAGTTCTAATGTGGGGGGTGGTTGTTTAATTTAAACAGTGCGAACTAGAGTTCAAAGTGGGGAGTTGTGCAAGTGCCGTCGGCAAATGATCGTATTTGTCCTTGCTCGTTTTCGTTGAAGTTCTAATGTGGGTGGTTGTTTGATTTTGAAGAAAAAGTTAAATATTTCTTTTTTAAGAATAAAATTTCTTAATAAGCTTTTACGAATTAAAAACAATCAATAAAGATTAATCGGCAATAAAACTTATTTTAAATTTTGTTATAGAATAATATTAAAAATAATAAATAATAAACAAAACTTTTAAATTGAACTAACCGAGTATTTTATTTATTAAAGAAAACAAGTCCATGTACAAATCCCAGCAACAAAAAATCAAAATTTCAGCAACACATACAAGCAGCAATAGCAAAACAAACATACAAAATGCACAGCAAGACAGACATAAAAAATAGTTTTTGTCCACCCTTATGCTTACTCGCTCTCGCTACAGTAGCAAAGGCGATGTTTTCTCTTGCTCAGATGCACACATTTTCTTATGGGTCCGTATTTTTCGCTTTTGTCCTCACCTTGTATTATTACACCATGTGCAAAGGCAACCACATATACAATGTTTTTTTTTGCTTATGCTTGCAACTACAGTGGCTTCTTCGTGTAAAACAGCTACGAAACTTAAAATAAGGTTTGTGCTGAGAGACAGTTTCGGGATTACTATACCTGTATAATTCTACCGTGGTCTAGCCCATGGTATAATAATAAGGTAGCGAACGTTGAGACGACGCTCTCGCGGTTAACATGCTTATTTCAGTTCAGTATGAAAGTTACTTTTGTGTTGAAATGTTGTGCAGCTGCTGGTTGTCGAAATGGCGTCGGCAAATAAAAATAAATGCTTGTAATTTTTAAATCAAATAGTCCTTTTATTTATTTTTAACAGCAAAACAATGAACAAACGCATAATATACATAGCAACAACAAACAAAGACATTTTCATTGCTGAACCAAATGGAATAAAAGAAAATGTGTAGTACCAGATGTTAGCTGATATTTTGTTTGTATGCTGTTGTCAATTTTTCCGCGGCACACCAACTGAGGCCAAAGGCACACGAGTGTGCCGCGGCACATGCTTTGCGGAACACTGATATAGACTCTATAGGACCAATCGGTCAAAATAAAACTTTTCAGGGCATAATTCGTTTGTTTATGAAGATATCGTAAACAAAAGTTTTTTTGAAGTACTTAAGGAATATGCCAACCTAATTTGGCATAAAAGCTTCATCTTTTTAATACAGACATGTATACATGAATCGATACCCCCCAGCTAATGCAAATTATATTGGTACAAACAACTTATAATCTGAAAAAAGTATTTTACCCCCATCTGAAAAATATAAAAAGATAGTTAACCGGCTGCAATCGGAAAAATTACTGGCTTTAATACGCCCTCTAGTCTGCGATTAAATTAATTTTAAATATTTGTTAAAGTAAAAGTTAGTGTATAAAAAATATACAAAAAAGCTTTAGCAATCAATGTTCCGTTTTTATTCGTGGTCGACTTCGCGACTTGGGGTACCGGCAACGTCGCCAATGACAACAATGACAAAACAAATCACATAGTCCCTGGCGGGCATTTACCGCGCTCTGTTGCAGCATAACAGTGCAACAGCAGAAACCAAGCGTTACGTACCCCCGTACCCTGGGCTCGCAAAAGTATCTTTGAAATGAAAGTGACTGCAGTCTGCAAGTGCAACGAGAGCGGTAACAGGCAGATACGCATTAGTCATCCGTGGATGGACAGTCGAGCCTCAGTAAATAGGTCGCATTAAACCGAGATACGAGTGCTCCTCGGTGGCAGCGACCCCATCGACGAAACCATTCCACGAATGCCGTCTGGCACCAGCTCATGCGCATTGTCAGTCGAGCGTCGAGCGTGAGCGTCTAATGTGGTGATGTAAGGTATACAGCTTTGGCCGCCGGTCGGTATCGGTTCGCAGTACTGGTTCAGTTTCAGATGCGGTTATCAATTGGTTTGCTATTTATTTGAATAAATGATGTTCTCAAATTCATATTTCTCAATGCCTAGCTCCCGAGTTCGAATTCAAGGTTATAATACACTATGTTAATATTCGAATCCGTTTAGTGCTAAAGTGAAAAAAGACAAAGATTAGCATACATTATAAAAAAATAAAAAACAAAATACTCGTAATATTTACGAATAAACATATTTTAAAACACTACACTAGAAATCATACTTTGGTAACTATTTTCAGAAAATTTTTGAACAATATGACTCCTAACAATTATTTTATCGTTTATTTCATATTAAAATAAAAACAGTTAAATAGATAATAGCAAACTTTTTTGCAAAAAAAAAATACCACGCTTGGTCAAAATGGTCCAAATTTTTACACTACAGTTGGTCACTCTGTGGGTGGGGGGAGGGGGTCAAAAAGTGCAAAATTTGGGTCACGTAACAGCCCCTTAACATTTTCAGAAAATGTTGTTTTCGGCAGAAATAGCTGAAGGTTCGATATTTAGATTTGTACAAAGTTTGTAACTTTCAGTTTAAATAATTTATTAGATGTAGTAGTAAGTATATTGCTTTTAATATACATATAAGTATTAAAGCTTTGGGTGGAATCCATTTAAATAGATTGAGAGCGTCAAAACGCAATTATTCAATTAGGGACGATGTTTAACAGCTGTGCTGCAGTCAGCTTTGTCTTCAATAAATAAAAAGTGGAAATTTCGTAATGAATTATGCTCTTATACCCTGTATCGTAGTGAAAGGGCTTTATTATGTTAGTGGAATTATATGTAACAAAGAGAAATAGACACCGAAGTCTCCAAGACCAAGGAAGACAAAAGAAATGATTATAGACATAATAGGCCGTCCGTTATCGTTAACTGAAAATATCTTCTAAACGATATTTACCTACAAAATAAATCAGGTTTTTTCATCATAAAAGCAAGAAGTACCTATATTCTAGTAATTATTATAAAAATATATTATAATTTTTTGACAAAAAAAATTTCATACGCGTTAAGTTTAGAAACTGAAATTTTGCGCTGGGGGCAGTTTCCAGTACCTTATCCAGTAGACCCTTTGGGCTGCGGAAGGAACTCTTGCGTTCCACACAGTGCAACATCACTTGTTTTAAATCAATGGATTGTACCGGATCTTTATTGGGTGAACTTTTTAAACCGAAGCTATTGTTAGTGGCGTTTTAGCTCCTCACTCTATTGATATTCTCGTGAAAGATTTGCAAAATGCTTCTCACGTGAGCATCTGTACTGATAGTAGTAATCATGGAGATAAAAAACTTTTTTCGTTAATTGTTCAGCATTTCGATCTCACTAGAGGTGGGATACAACTCAAAAGGTTGGATTTGAAAGAAACTACAAATGAGAAAGCTGTCGCTGTTGCTAATTTGGTCAAAAATCCATTGGAAAAATATAATATTTCGGGAATTTGTCAGTTCGGTCTGCTGACAATACGAATACGAATGTCGGGGGAGTAAATCGAAAGGGGGAAATTAATGTTTTTGCGATTTTGAAAAATGAAGTGAATGAAAACTTCATCGGGGCAGGATAATCGTGCTCACCATGGTTTGGATCAGTTTGATATGTTTGATGTGAATAAAAGTTAAAAGTAATCTCTCGAAAACCCGAAGTGAAGGCTAAGATGCGGAATGTGATCATTTTGAAAAACTAGCTTTCAACGTTATTGAGCTCTAAAAAAGAGGATTTTGGATTTTTTGATCAGTCAAGCAACGATAAAATCTGTTCGTTCTTCGCTGCAAATGAAAATTCTGTTGTGGTATGTCCGCTTTTTTCACTCGGACCATCTGGTAACCCTATATGTAAGCTATATGAAAAAGGCAACCGATTTGAATCAAATTTGGTACAGTGATTGAGAACTCTACAAAAACGTGTGTGCCCGGAGTTTTTTTAGGGACCCGGTGGTATTACTGTCGTACTTACAGAGCACAAAGATTCAAGCTAAAGGTGTAATAGAGCGGCCGGTACATTTTTCCCCGGCGCTCGGATTTTCTCTCTACTGCCCTGGAGACGAATCTAACAAATCATAGATCAGCAAAATCTTTTCATTCCGCGCTTCAGTTATAAATGGTGTAACTAACACAACTTTGTTATACCCTGTACAAAAGGTATAATTAGTTTGTGCAAAAGCATGTAACGGGCAGAAGGGGGTGTGGCGACCCCATAAAGTATATTCTTATATATTCTTGATCAGCATCAACAGCGTAGTCGATATAGCCATGCATATCTGTCCGTCTGTCCGTATGAGTAAAAGGATCTCAGAGACTATAAGAGTTATGGAGCTGAAATTTTACCAGAAGATGCGCATAACAGTGACGATGAAGATAAGATTCTCGATTTATGTCGATATTTGGCCCCTCCCCACGGATTTTGCGGCTTACTTCTTTTTATGTGATTTTTCTGATTTTTTAATAGTTAGTCTGTTAACCAGGGCGTAGACGAATCCAACAAACCATAGATCATCAAAAATCTGTCCAGCCGTTCTTGATTTGTTTTATATATATAGATATTTGTATTATCACATCCATACGTATTTGTGTGCAGAGATAAATTTGCCTTATAATGTAATGGGACAGGGTATCTTAAAGTCGGCCGCGACCGTTGTATGATTCGCCATATTTTAAATTAAAACTGTCTAAATACAGTTATTGTTTGTGGAATTTTTATTATATTATATTATGTACTCGTCACAGATATAGCGCCCTATCAATGGTTGCTGAGAAATTTTAAAAGTTTTATTACGAGGAATAAATGTAAATGGAGAGCTTTCAATTAATTATAGATTGGAGTACATGCTCCACACTTAGACTAATTTAACTTATTGTGCGAAGTATTCTCTCATATATTTACTAGGCTGCTTCCTATATAACTCGATAGTTTTGCAAGTTTCTTAGAGTCTTTAACTGTGCGTTCAGAGATGACTGGATAATATTTAAATCAAAATAGCCAACTTTTGCTAAAAACGGTCTGAGTTCAAGATTTTTATAACCTACACCTGTCTTTCACATGTTTATATGTACGCCTAGAACTTATAGATGGTATGAGCTAGAGCAAATAAACTTTCAGATTAGATCCCATAATATCTAACGGGAAGCAAGTTTATTTTATTTTTTTGATATCGGGGTTATATTATATAGCTCCCATAGGGGTGTTTCAGAGCACCTCGAAAAAAACCGAAAGTTTTATATAGATAACTCGTTTGTTTATGAAGATATCAAACAAAATTTGGCATTCGAGAATTTTTTAAAGTTCCAAAGCACTGTACCAACTTTGACAAAACCGGTGGACCAATTTCGTAACCAAATTTGCCAATCAAAACTTTATTGGACCACTTACCAATATACCGAATTTGAGTGCAAAAGTCATCGTCGCCAGACTTTAACGTACTCCAACTTTGGTCATAAAATCGTGAAATGACCCCGGGAAATCTAAGTTAAAGAGTTCAATATGATTTAAACCAGAATCTTCAATCTTAAAAAAAAAAATCTAAAATATTGGTCAAAATCTTAATTTCGAATTTTTCATAAACTTGAAAAAAGATTTTTCTGCCGCATTTTGAGAAAAAATTCTTTTATTTTCCAGTATGGAAGAACTTATTTTGAGACCAAAAATTTAAAGATATATTTTGAATCATACATGAATAACTTTTTACAGGGGCTCTGCCCCGTGCGTGCCCCGGTCTTTAATACTGTTCTGTTTTTTTTTATCCTAATGACTTAATTATCAATTCAATCGTATTCGTAGCGTCTATGTACACAGATATTAGCAAGTACCAATACTAACTAAATAAAAATAACTAATAAATACAATACTCGTGGTCGTTTATCTCACACTTACCGTCTGTTGAACATAAATACTTTATTAGTATTGGTAGCGTCCCTTTTTACTTTGGGATACAAATGTATCTATAGCGTTCAATTTTCGACATTAAGTAAATCATAATGACATAAGCAAAAGAGTCAAAAGAACATCAACAACATGAAGAGCATTACTTACACTTAAACAATGGCGCCACTATTCTTTTACCAAATTAAAATCTTTGTACGAAATAATGAAATGATTCTAACAATAATTGAACAATTTCCAATTGCAATTTATCCAAAATTTCAAACTTTCTATTCTCCCTTTTATGATACATTTTTTTTTATTTCAAAAAGATACAAAGTGTATATTACAATTCCGAAAATCAAAAATGTATGTAGTATAGAGAAGAGACGCCGGAGTCTTCACAAAATGACCTAATGTATGATCATGGTGATAACCATGTCTGACGGTCCGCCTGCCTAGATCTCAGAGATGGTAAGATCTGCCAAATTAGAGCAACCAATCTTTTAATTTGATGACTCCGCATCCCATGCCCCGATCATTTCATAGCACCTCTAAACATACAAAAAGAATTAGGAGCATAACTCTTATTAATGCAGATGCTAGCACTCATAATTTTTTTGAAGAGTACTATATTATATAGCCCCCACCGATCGAATATACTTTTTCAGGGCATATTTTGTCTGTACTTTATTTTCCTAATCAAATTTTGCACAAAATGTAACGAACATCTGTTTAATACATGGGTCTATAGACCCCATAGGACTGATCTATAAGAAAAAGTTTTCAACTCATATTTAGTTGCTTTTTATTTGTTGTAACCAAATTTGTCATTTGCCAGTTGTTTACTATAAAATTATTATTAATTCGGCTTAATCCGATAGGACCGATCCATGATTCCTCGGAGGGTACAAACATCAAGCACACGGGTATCCGTGTCAAATCATATTTGAAACATTTTGACGCTTTTTTTTGGCATTCAGTCCAGCCAATCTGTTCGTACCTCTGAATCGCACCTCACATTCAGAGCCACTTGGCCACCCACTCCTTAAAGTTCTGCTTCACGAACATTCAAAAGTTATTTTCAAAATGAAGCCATAAATTACGGAACACGCTAAGCTGCTAGGTCTTGCCGAAGGTTGCAGCGCCTGCATCACCGGTACTGTCAGCTTTACTAAGAAGCATCCTGAAAACGTGCCGCACATTCAAAACTATGGCAGGCCACCCTACCTCTGTGTATGAGTGAGTGGTCTTTCAAGACGCGTCGGGACTTTCTTGTTTTTCTAGGCGTCTTGAATTTAAAAACAATGTTTGTTCCTTCTAACAAAGATTTAAGCTGGTGTTTCACATTTTTTCAGTTTTTTCTTGCTTAATGAAAAATTTGTAAAATTTATTTTCATATCAGCTTAAGATTTACTTCGTGTCTTTTTTTACACGGTTGTTTCTGGAACCAATCTACCGTGTAAAAACTGAATTAGGCGTACTAGACTTGTGCAATGTATGTAAAGGACAGAAGGAGGCGTGGCAGACCACAAGCCCTTTATACAAAAATGCTTATCATAACCATATAAACACCTAGATTTCGGAACCTATAAGTATTTACCGTTTAGTATTTTTTATCGGAAACTTTACAGAGAGATGCGGCGTAACATGCATCTGTGTGTCAAAAATTAACAAAATCGGACAAATACAACAAAAGTTATAGTGAAAAATGTACAAATTTCACCTCCCCTTGCCAATAAGCTGCGTAAATATTTTGCTCTACGTAGCCTGAAGGCGTATGTTTATTATTATTGTACTCGGTGTAATATGTACTGCGACCCAAGTGGATCTATTGTACCCCCTTTCACGGCTTAGAGCTCTCCCAAAAGTCCAATTGCCTGCATATACTGCAGTATTTTATTTGGATTTATGGTAAGATGACGTGCATGCTTAGAAGCTTGCTTCTTTTGTTGACGAGTGCTATGCATTCACATAGTAGATGCACTGAAGTTTCTTCCTCCATACTACAGAAACGACAAAGCCCACTATCCGCTATGCCAATTTTATTTAAGTGGCTGCGGAACCTACAGTGACCCGTCAAGAGGCCTGTCAGGATCCTCACGGTATTTTTCCCGTGAGTTATCATGTGTTTGAACCTCTTGCGGTTGTACTTAGAGCAGAGGGTTTTTGACTGCTTTAGTCCTGGTATCTGTGTCCAGTGAAGCAGCCGTTTGTTTTCTTCCTCTTTCCTCAATAGGTCCCTTACCACGTGGTTGCCAATCCCACAGTATGGTTCAGGTCCGATTAGCGGAGTTGCTGCACCTGTTCTTGCTAGTTTGTCTGCTAGCTCATTTCCAGGGATATTGTTGTGTCCTGGGACCCATCTAATTGTGAGCTTGTTTCTGGCACCTAAATTGTCAAGTGCAGTTCTCACTTCTCTGACCAGCCTTGATGTTATCTTGGCTCTGCTTATTGCCTTTATCGCTGCTTGACTGTCAGACAGGATGGAGATTTCCTTGTCGTGATAGTTCTTTTGCAGATTAAATTCTGCACACCTTCCAATAGCACAGACCTCAGCTTGAAAAATGCTGGTGTGTCTGCCCAGTGACTCATGATATTTAGTCCTGGGTCCTACTACCCCCAGACCACTTCCTTCATCGGTGAGGGATCCATCCGTATACCACTTTATTGTGTGGGGCTTCATTGGGTGAATTGCCGAATGAGTTGTCCAGGCCTCTTTCGTGCTGAGTTTAATATCGAAGTTCTGATTGAACTTGTACTCAGCTGGCATTTCATCCCTTGGTTGCAGAAGCATAGGTATGTCTTTTGCTAAATCTGCAGCGTCTTTTCTGGTGAGGTTGAAGTCAACTCCTTCCCTCCCAATTCTTATTAACGTTGCTTTTTGCTTCATATCAACAACGATATGAAGCGGTGTAACATCCATTAATACTTCAATGGCCGCAGCAGGACAAGTACGCATTGCTCCTGTCATACATATGCAGGCCATTCTTTGCAATTTCTGCAATCTGGCTTTGGTCGTGCTAAGGCGCGCCCTGCTGCCCCAGGCTATTGCCCCATATAAGAGCATGGGTCTGACAACCATTAGGTACAGCCATCTTATTATTCGTGGTGATGTACCCCACGATTTCCCAGCAATGCTTCTACACGCAAAAAGAGCCCTTGAGCACTTATTTATAGTGTTGTTTACATGGGTTCTGAAGTTAAGCTTAGAGTCAAAGGTGACTCCGAGATACTTGACTTCATTACTTGTTTCTATGCTGCATCCTGATAGGGTTATACTCCTCATCCTTCCAAGTTTGTATCTCCTTGTGAAGGGTACTATGACTGTCTTGGCAGGGTTAAGGCCTTTTTACACCAGTCATTAGTTTCCTTGAGCCCTAGCTGGATAATGTTGCAGAGTGTTTCCTCATACTTGCCTCTGGCTATAATAACGATATCGTCAGCATAGCCTTGGCATTGTATGCCTCTGCCCGCTAGTTTCTCTAGTAGCTCATCTACTAGCAGACTTCATAAGAGGGGTGATAGTACACCGCCCTGAGGGCAGCCTCTTGTCGTTACTACAGTGGTTGATTGCCCACCAATAGTTGCTGTGGCTTGCCTAGACGTTAACAGTGAAGTTATCCATCTGCTAGTAGTTGCGTCTACGCCCCTTCTGGCCAGTGATGCGTTGACAGCCTCGTGGGAGGCGTTATCAAAGGCACCCTGTATATCCAGAAAGGCGCATAGTGCAACTTCCTTATGAGTTAAAGATTCCTCAATACGGGTTTTCAGCTGATATAGTGCTGTGTCCGTAGACCTTCCCGCCCTGTATGCATGTTGCATATGTTGAAGGGGTCGTTGTACTAGCAATGTGCTTCTAATTCTGAAATCTACCAGCTTTTCCAGCGTTTTCAGCAAAAACGAAGTTAAGCTAATAGGTCTGTAAGACTTTGGATTAGTGATGTCTTTCTTCCCAGCTTTCGGGATGAAGACCACTCTTGCTGTACTCCACGCTGTAGGTATGTGTCCTAGCGCAAGGCTGCTAACCAGTACTTCCCTAATGGGGGTCAAGAGGTGGCCCAGTCTTTTCTGTAGGAGTACTGGGTGTATACCATCCAGACCAAGAGATTTATAGGGCTGGAACGTGCCAATTGCCCATTTTAATCTCTCAGGGGTTACCGTTGACTTGGCAATGGCCCAGTCAGCGGCACGTGCTCTATTTCTACCTGTTGGTAGAATTCTACGTTCCACCTGTTCAGTACTTCCGCTACAGATTGGGGAAGCGCGGCCGGCGTTGGTTCGGTGGCAACCGTCTTGCCCTTCCTCAAACCACTCACCGGTATGTTTCCGAACCTAAAGTTCAGCTTGTGGCCGTTCTTTATAATTTCGGCACAGGAGTTGTCGTCGATGCCGAGGACGAGGAGTAGACCACCCCCTTCGCTTTTTCTCGACAGCAACCTCCAATACTCCGTGTTCAGACGGTTCTGCTTATGGATCAGCTCCAAGATCCATTCCGTCGGCTTGTCTCCCGTTCTAGGGCAGAAGATGGTGATAATATGCGCCGCCGGTATGTCGTCGCCCATCCTCGCCTCTAGTGGGACTCCTTTCCACAAACGCAGGGTGGGGGCTACCAGCCGCAACCACTCAGCCGACGTTTCGTCTGAGCAGTCCACGACTAGATGGCCCACCCTGAAGTGGATTCCATCGAATATTATTGGGGAGTCCCAGACTGACGAGACTAGCTCCTCCAATATTGCTTCCTCAAGCAGCGAAAGCTCCTCGCTGCTGAGGACCACCTGAGGGTAATCCTCAGGTACAACTGCTACTTTTAGCCTCTTGGCTACGGCAGCATACGTGGGTCCCTCCGTCGCTGTCCCAGTTGTCGAGGTTTGGTCCTCGGCATCTGGAGCAGCGGACGTAGGTCCCCCCGTAGTTGTCCCGGATGTCGAGGGATGGTCCTCGGCATCCAGAGCAGCTACGGAGGTGCTCACTACTACCGCAGACGATGGCCCTTCTACGGTTCTTTTCTCCGTACGTACCCTCTTCGGGGTGTCCGTTGGTGGCGTGAGGGCGCTGCTCAGCCTTTTCGGGGCAGGGGTGGAGCCATGCACCTCCTCTTGGCGTGGCTGTTTTGCCAGCGCCAGTGCTTCATCAGGTGTCTTGCCCTGTTGAAGATATCTAGTGTACCAGTGAACCTTGGCACCACTCAGACCCTTTCGGTTCGGGTCATCCCGACCTCCAGGTTTTCCAAGTGCCGGTCTGGGAAGCTTCCCCATGCCGGCTTGTCCTGGAACGACTGCCTTGCTAGAAGCAGGTGCCGAGTGTGGGGTAAGTCCCACTACACGGCCACCCGAACTTTGCCTTCTCTCCTGAATTCTCCTGTTAGGAGCAACTGTTGGTGGTCTCACCAATGAGGGCCGCTCCCTGTCAAGGTCACGGTCCTCAAACTGCTTAGCAACAGTTCCCGCAGTGACATCCTGCGGTGTTTTCAAAAATGTATTATTCTTACTCATAAGTCCCACGAGTAGCGGAGAAATATACTGTCCACCCGGGCAGAGATCCGCATACCCGGGTAAGGCTCACCAGACTAGGCGGTCGCCACTTGCCTAGACTCTCCGTTAAAGACTTGGCTATTTGTTTTCCGGGCCCCCAGCCAGGCTGACTCTCGGCACGGGTCGAATGACACCTTAGTCCGGCCCGGAGATGTGGAAATTTTAGGGAGTTTCCAGCTCCAGCCCGACTACTATTAGCCAGCCCCCTTAGCAGTGACAAGGCCTAACTAAGGGGCTGTTTCCAGCCGCCCTCGCGTGGAGAGTGTAGTCGCACTTCCGAGTCAGCAACAGTTACGGCACGCCCATTACGGTGCATGTTATTCCCCCTGTTGCAGTCCTCGGCAGGCGGCCGAAGGCGTATGTTGCTCTGGCTTTAAACTACTTTTGTTCCATAGAATTAAATTCTAAAATACAATATTAAATAAATAAATATAAATAAATAAATTTTACTCTACGTAATTAGCTGTAATAAGTGACCTAGAATCATCAATTTTGGTAAGCTGACTCTTGTGGCTCTAATGAACAAACCCAAATCCAAATTTTGTCGATGCAGACACCACTCAACAAATCCGCTTGAAACTTACCCATATACTTTAATTATATTCTTAACTTAACGTAACTTTCAATTCTTATCAAAATCGGTTAAATTTTACGGAACTTGTAGGTATAAATCTCATGTTACACCAAAAAAAAAAATTTCCCAATTGGAAAGTTCTGAGAAGGACTATGCAGAAAAAGTTTTTTTTTCGAAAAAAAAAGGTACAGGGCTCAATCAAAAGACAAGTTATTGCTAAATAAGTTTGTATCGATACGTTCAGTAGGTTTTCCATATTCAAAGGAAAAACCTTGCATTTTTCTACATTGCTAAATCTACGATACATATAATTTATCTATCTATATATATAAAAAGAAGTTACATTTCCTTGGTAATCTTATAACTCAAGAACCGCCGAACCGATTGACACAAAAAGTGTTCATTCCCATCTATGAGGAGGTGGTTTGTGCGAAGTTTGTTTGGAATCGGTGCAGCCGTTCCTGAGTTATGACATTTTATGTGAGTAATGGTTTCCTCTCATATGAAATGCCTGTATGGGAAAAACAACAACAAATACACAGCCGCTTATGAGCGTTTCTGTTGTACTATATCTTATGTGCTTTAAGTTCTTTTATATCGTGCTTTCGTTGCGAACAGACATACTTTTGGTGAGTGTTAACCATGTGTTTTTTTTTCATACACTGTACCAAAATCCAGTCGCTGCATTCCAGGTTGCGAATGGTACTTAAGAAATTCGACCTCAAACGAACGACCGTAGGCCACCAAAGCAACAAATACGTCAGCCGGCTGGAGAAAGGACTCCTGGATCCACTTAACCCTCATTTCCTCCTCAAAAAAACTTACGTTTCTTACCCTCATGTGTGGTTTTCCACACATATGGGATTTATATGCATTTTTATGTAAAAAACACAATTTTTTGTAATAAGAATTATAATTTCTCTTTAATAATAATATTGTGTTTATTTTTTATATTATATTAGTTATGTAGTTATATTAGGTTCTCCTCAATACATTTAACACAAACATTTCGATTGTGTGTTCGCTTGCAAGCACCTTTTTTACAGAAACAGCAAATAGTATCATAAGTATAATTCTTATACTTTGACTTGTCAGTATAACATATGTGGCACCGTGCCTTTCCAGACGTTGTTGGTGTACTCTCTCGAGAAGATTCGCGACTCTGTGCTGAGGGTGAGTCGTTGCCTAACAAGGTCCTGGGCCACCTCATCATAAATAAAATTGATTGGAAAACACTAGATTCATTACAAGCATGAACGTAAACTAAAAAAAGACACACCTGTACACTCCAGCCAAAATGAGAACAGCGACATATGCTTTCAACAAATTTGAATCAATTTCTATATATTGGTCACTACAGTTCGCATTTGCATATGCGTTTGACCACTTCAGAATAATATTCATGATTGGTGGTGGAAAGACCAAGAGGAAAGCATCTTTGATGTCATCGACACGTGCTTTTGCATATCTTGTTGTACCTGGATGCAAATTGATAACATTTTCCTTCCGGTCTGATCCGGTTTGATCTTGCACTGGTTGTGATTTCCACACCATTCCGTCTTTTGAATGGGTCGATCGTGTTATTTGGTGCAATTGCTATTTCTGGTTCACTGGAATCACTTTCACTTCCTTCATTTGCTTCTCCCGACGAAACATCGTCATCGTCATCGGGATCCTCATCATCAGATGCATTCATAATTTCTTCTAACTCCTCGTCTGTGATATATTTTGGTCTAGCCATGATTTAATTTCAAGCTGATTCAATATATGTATGTTTGTATTATAAAAAGTGTCTAACGACTGAACTATGACGTCATGAAATGGTTTCACAAGCAAAATTTATCAACCGGCCACACACAAAGCAAGTAACACACTGATCAAATTTTGTCTCTGAAATGATTTTCGTTTGCATTTGCTCATAGCTAACGGTATCTTTCTTTGGTATACATTTTTATTTTCTCCAGTGGCGTCTACAGTGTGTGCAAATTTGTGTGTTAATTTGGGCCCCTGAAAAAATCATGCGTACGCCACTGGATTCTCTTTCCTTCTTCTTTGTGCTGCAACAGAAACATGTTTACATATTGTATATACATAAAAAAAATGCATGTACATATAAAAAAAATTGCTTATAGTGAAAAACACATAGAAATCCCATATGTGTGGAAAACCACACACGAGGGTACGAAACGTAAGTTTTTGAATATCTCGATATCAAAAAATATTATTTTATTAAATTAAACGTTTTTTGTGTTATATTGATGTTTCAGGAATTGTCAAGAAGTTTTATGAAGATCATATATATCATATGATATAAACAATAATTTTAAATTATTAAACTATTCAATATATGCTGTAGTATCGCTTTTCGCAAGTTCTAAATCTAAAAAAAAGTATGCCTCTGATGTTTCCGAACATAGTTTAGTTTAAGTCAGTGGTGCCCATGCCCATGGTGGAATAATACAAGGTGAGGACAAGAACGAAAAATAAACAACCATGAGAAAATGTGTGCATCTGAGCAAGAGAGAAAACATTCCTTTTGCTACTGTAGTGAGAGCGAGTAAGCATAAGGTTAGGCAAAAAATATTTTGTTATCTGTCTTGCTGTGCATTTTGTATGTTTGTTTTGCTATTGCTGGTTGTATGTGTTGCTGAAATTGTAATCGTTTGTTGTTGCTGAAATTTGTACATAGACATGTTTTCTTTAATAAAAAAAATTAACCTAGTATTTCAATTTTCTCTAGTTTTAAATGTAATGTTTAAGTGTTTAAAATAAACAACCACCCACACATGGTAGAATTATAGAGGTAAAGTATTCACTCCACTGAAACTTTACTTTTGGTCTGAGTGAAAAAGCGAAAAGAAAACCACCCCCGTTGCTGTTGTTGTGCATAGGCAAATACATTTAAAATGTTTTTGTTTTTTTTTTGCTGATGCTTGCAACTACAGTTCTCGTGTAAAACAGCAACGAAACTAAAAATAAGGTTTGTGCTGAGAGACATTTTCGGGAATACATACTTTACGTTGTTAATTCTACCATGCACCCACATTAGAACTTCAACAAAAAATATTTAAGGAAGAGTAATGCTGCCGGCGCCGTCACCAATTGTAGTGAGAGCAAGAAAAAGCGAGAGAGAGAGAACGCATACATATGAAAATAATATGCATGAAGGCAAGCTAGTACCTCATGTGCTGTCGCAACGAACAACGAAACTAAAAATTATAATAATAAGTATACCTTGATCTGGCTCATGGTAGAATAAACAAGGTAAGCTATTCCCGATAATTTTTCGCGACACAAACCTTATTTTTAGTTTCGTTTCTGTTCTACACGAAAAAGCCTCTGTAGTTGCAACCATCAGCACAAAAAAAAATTTTAAATATGCTTGCCTACGTAGAAGTTATAATTACTTCAGGTCGCATACTCCGTCCGAAGCCGCTTAACGAAAGTTACCAATTTTTAGTTTCGTTGCGACTGCACATGCGGTAGCTGCCTTCACGCACATTATTTGAATATGTATGCGTTCACTTTCTCTCGCTTTTTCTTGCTCTCACTAAAATTGGTGACGACGCCGGCAGCCTTAAATAAGTATACCATGGCCTACGCACAACAACAGCAATGGGGGTGTTTTGCTTTTCGGTCAGCCGCTTTTTCGCTCTCTCACTTTTTCGCTCAGACTAAAAATAAGGTTTCAGTGGAGTGAATAGCTTACCTGTATAATTCTACCAAGGATCTAGCTCTTTTCTTTTTGTAATTGCTTTTAGGCATAGGCAGCAATGCGTGAATACATGCACGGCACTTTCCGTTTGTCAATGAAAATTGCAAAAACAATTTCGCGAGCTCTCTCTCTTACTCTCTTTGCTCTCTGAGCTCATGAGCACAGAAACAACCCATGCGTATATTTGTTGTTGGCCCACTCCATGGTAGAATTATACAGGTAAGCTATTCCATGGTGTAATAATATATATTACACAGCTATTCACTCCACTGAAACCTTATTTTTAGTTTGAGCAAAAAAGTGAGAGAGCGAAAAGCAAACCACCCCCATTGCTGTTGTTGTGCGTAGGCAAGCATATTTAAATTTTTTGTTTTTTTTTTGCTGATGCTTGCAACTACAGTTCTCGTGTAAAACATCAACGAAACTAAAAATAAGGTTTGTGTCGCGTAAAATTTTCGGAAATAGCTTAGCTTGTTTATTCTACCATGGACCCACTCATGGTGGAATAATAGATGGTGAGGAAATGGCAAACAGCTCTCTCTCGGTTGTGTATTTTGCACCCAGAAGTGAATTACAGTTCAAAGTGAAAGGTTGTGCAAGTGCCGTCGGCAAACGATCGTATTTGTCCTGGCGTGTTTTTGTTGAAGCTCTAATGTGGGTGGTTGTTTAATTTAAACAGTGCGAACTAGAGTTCAAAGTGGGAAGTTGTGCAAGTGCCGTCGGCAAATGATCGTATTTGTCCTTGCTAGTTTTCGTTGAAGTTCTAATGTGGGTGGTTGTTTGATTTTGAAGAAAAAGTGAAATATTTCTTTTTTAAAAATGAAATTTCTTAATAAGCTTTTACGAATTAAAAACAATCAATAAAGAAATAAAACATAAAAACACGAATTATCTTCAAAGTTTCTTACTTATGCTATTTTGTGTAAACAATGCTATAATAATGACATGCATTGCCATTGAAATGTTGGAAAACCACCCCTGTTGCCATGGTAATAATACAAGGTGAGGAAATGCCAAACAGCGCTCTCTCGTGGGTCTTTATTTTGCTTGCAGTAGTGAATTATGATTCAAAGTGAATGGTTGGTCCCTCGTTTTTGTTAAAGTTCTAATGTGGTTGATTGTTTGATTTAGAAGAAAAAGTTAAATATTTCTTTTTTAAAATGCGGGTTTTCAACGTATTAAATTTCTAAATAAGCTTTTAAGAATTAAAAACAATAAACAAAGATTAATCGGAAATAAAAAATATCTTAAAATTTTAATAATAATTAACAAAAATTTTAAATGGAATTAACCGAGTATTTTATTTATTAAAGAAAACAAGTCCATGTACAAATTCCAGCAACAACAAACGATCACAATTTCAGCAACACATACAAGCAGCAATAGCAAAAAACACCGTTTTACGGGTACATAACCTCAAATATCTCAAAATCCTGACGTGATGGGCCAATTCTGACCCCGGATTCGGATTCTACGCAGCAAATTACTTCGGAAATGACCCTTAGCTTTCCAACAACTAAACCATGGTATAATAAGTAAGGTAGAGTAATAGAGAGTTTATTAAGATCATAAATTTTGTGAGAGTAAGAAAAGTGAGAGAGAGAGAGAGAAGCAAGCAAAAATACTATGTTGTATTTACACATAGCATACACGTGCATGTGTATGCTTGCAAATGCTGCAATAAATGAAACAACAAATCTTGTGTTTGCGCACATACACATGTACTGCGTGCTTTAGCTGAAAAAGAAATCATGCGCATCGCCAACCTACCACATCAACAGTCGCAACAAGACTGAAAAATATGATCTTCGTGTGAGCGAGCGCACTCTCTATTACTCTACCATGTTAATTATACCATGAACTAAACCATATTGGGAATCATAGAGAAAGAAAGTTATGGACATGATAAGGCATGCATGCATTAGTACGAAGTATTATTATTATTATTCAGAAGTATACACACAATTGCAAATTATGCGCTACTTAAAGTATTAAAGCTATAGCAGCGGTGGCCTTCAGCTTTACGAAATAATTTAAAGTTGTTGGCGTGCAAAGCACTCAGGGACGGAGCCCTCTTTTTTTTCCATATAGACTATGTTATACATAGATAAGTATGTTTTTATTGCTTGTGTCCTCAACAAAAATTATACCTAACACGGTATAGGCGATAAAATTTCTTTTGTTGTTAGTGCTTTCTTTTCACGTCCTGCGCGAAATTATTTTTGTATCTCGTACGTTTCTCATATTGTTGGCTATTTTAATTGTTTTTAAATTAATTTATAAATTTTTTTTTGCAAAGTGTCTAATTAAAACCCATTGCCTTTTCCATTACCAGCTGTAGGAGGTAGTGTTGTAAGTGTCTTAGCGATCATCTCTAATAAGTTATGGATAATGTTGATCATGGCTGGGTGGGCATCCGCACCTAAGAATCTGGACGCCACACAGGAGTGCTGTTTCTTTTCTCTCCTTAATTTCTTTTCATTGGTCTTTACTGTATTATTATAATGAGCGAGCAAGTAGCACTGCAGAATTCTCTTTTCTTTTATTACCCCGTCCCTAATACTACGCCCATAGCCAGTACGCACTACAATACCATATGTATGTTACATGCTGCAAGGTAGTCTAAACAAAAAAAAAAATTTTTTTGTTGGTGTAATAAGTATGTATGTATACATAAATTTCATTCTAATCTTACATTCAAAGCATGTTCAGTAACTTTTTCCAGCAAGAATTGTTTTGCAGCGTATGAATGTTGTATAAGAATTTTTTGAGATGCTTGGAAACCAATATCCCCAAGCTAAGGTGGCCCCAACCATAAAAGATAATGAATAAAAGCCACTAAAAAAGTTTCAATCTTTTCTAGAAAGAAACAAGTTCGATATTTAGAATAAGAGAAGCACTGGCGTCTAAAGTATTAAATAGGGAATATTTTCAGGAAACCCGCGTGCGATTTTAGTGTGAAAGGTAGTTGTCACAACAAGCAAGTAGTAGTAGTAGAATATAAAAAAAAGATGGCGTACGTTAAAGTCGACCCTGTACCACCATTATTATTGCAATTAAAGCCGGTATATTGCTTCAGAACTCTAAAAGATAGTTATTTGCCAAAGGTTACAATGTCTTCATTAACACACGAAACAAATCGAATTTTGCACTAAACTAATTTTTTTGACCGATCGGTCCTATAGGGACTATATGATAAAGTCAACCGATTTTGATCAAATTTGGTACAGTGCTTGGGAGCTATAAAAAACTTTCGAATGTGAGGTTTGACTACGATATCTTCATAAACAAACGAAATACAACGAATTTTGTACAATACAAACATTTTTTTGGACGCTTGGTCCTATGGGAGCTATATGATATAGTTAACCGATTTTGATCAAATTTGATTCAGTACTTGGGACCAATAAAAATCTTCTGAATGCCAACTTTGGTTATGATACCTTCATAAACAAACAAAATACATCGAATGTTATTTTTTTTATTTTTTTTTTTTTTAATTATATTTATTTACAATCTATCCTTTAGACAATAAGTAAATGTTTTGGAAATTATTAATTAACAGGAGAAATAGTTAAACTCCAATGAGTAATAACTATTCCTTTTTTATGTGCTGTAAGCTTAATTTGAATATGGCATGTTTAAGACATGATTGCGTTTTAATCTTCGTATTGTATCGCTATCATCCAAGAGGCCTATTGCCAAAACATTCGAATGACTAAGTAGCCTTTCTACGTAACTAGTGCTTAGTCTTCGTATTTCGTCCTTAACGTATGGAATATCTTGGTCTTTATGAATTTCCTCATTGGATACAAACCATGGGGCGTCAACAATAAGTGTCAGTGTCTTGGACTCGAATGTTATTTAAAAAAAAAATTTTTGGCCGATTGGTCCTATTGGAGCTATATAATATAGTCAACCGATTTTGATAAAATTTGGTACAGTATTGAAGATCTCTAAAAAACTTCCGATTGCCAAATTTGGTAACGACATTTTTATAAACAAACGAATTGTCCATCTAAAACTTTTGTTTTTTTTCGAGGTCCTCTGAAACACCTCTATGGGAGCTATATAATGTAACCCCGATATCGAAAATTAAAATAAACTTGTCTTCAATAATAAGGAATCTAATCTGAAAGTTTGGTTGCTTTAGCTCTTACCATTTCTGAAATCTTCCTGCTCATACGGACAGACAGACAGACGGACATGGGTATATCGACTTTTCTAGTCACCCTGACCATACTTTAGATAACTTTGGGGGGTCTCCGACGTTTCTTTCTGTATGTTACATACATTTTTGGCTTGCATAAACTTAATATACCCTTTGTACCATACGGTACAGGGTATAAATACATTTGAACGTACCATATAATTTTGCGATAACTTTAACGATGCGATAAGAAGTATTCTCAGTTCGACTTCATACAGTATACTGATAAGAAACATTTTTCGAACTTTATTCCGAATGCCGACGCTCAAATAAGCATCACCCAAATGGGTGAGCGGGTCTATTGCGCATAATATTTCAGTTTTCATTAATTATAATTTAAAACAACGTGAAACCATCTAAAACGAATAAAACTTCTAAGTGCAGTTTCTTCGATTGGGTACGTCATATTGTCCATATTGTCCCTAACATAAAGGGTATATTAAGTTTGTGCATATGGATAATTCGTTTGTTTATAAAGATATCTTTGATTGAGGTATTCACGCTTTGTGTTGAGTTGAGCAGTTGAGGACTTTTACAAAAACAAAATGTATGGGGAAATACAACCCTGCGTCTCAATTCTCAACTCAACTTGTGCTCAACCCAGACCCTAGTCTACTTTTTGCTGTTGAGTTGAGCAGAAAGTGTTGCACAATATGGTAATTCGCTGCCTTTTCAGCACTGCTCGCATTTGTCATTTTTTAGCCATTTCGTGATATGAAAAGCAACGAGTTACCTTACACTCTCCAAAAAAAATGAGCGCCAAATTTAAAATAATCAAATTGTATTAACGCAAGTAAAAAAAGGTTGTGCCTTTTCCGTGCGAAATTAAGTGAATTAGACATAATTACTTTTTGTTAGAGTTTACGCAAATAAAAGAGTTAAAAAATGTGGTACCGTCGAGGCGGTGCCCAACAGTGGAATACCTTTTGTCTCGAAAAAATTTTTCCTGCATATTCCTTCAAAGAACTTTCCAATTGGAATTAATTTTTTTTGGTGAAATTCGATATTTATACCTATAAGTTCGGTAAATTTTTACCGATTTTGATGAAACTCGAATGATACGTCAAATAAGTTATTTAAAGTATATGGAGTAAGTTTCAAGTTGTTATGTTGAGGGGTGTGGGAGAAAACACAGTAAATCGATTGCGGGGGGTCCCCCCGCATTGATAATATTTGGATGTGGATTTGTTCATTAGAGCCACATGAATCAGCTTACCAAAAATTGTGATTCTAGGTCACTTGTAACCATAATTTCGAAGAGTCAAATATTGATGCAGTTTATAGGCAAGGGTGGTGAAATTTGTATATTTTTTTGATCCGACTTTGTTTATTTTTTACACACAGATGCATGTAACCACAACGCATCGCTCTGTTAAATTTCAGATGAAAATATTAAACGGTGTGGCTAAAAACCGCGAAACTCTACTGCGAGGGAACGGAGGAAGATATTGACATGATTCAACAAACTTCATCTTCTGAGGAAATATGCGCACCTGCTGGTAAGGTTTCGTGTCTCTAGCTCTTATAGTCTCCGAGATCCAGGTGTTCATACAGACGGACGTGGCTCAATCGCTACCCGAGGTTATGATAAGCATTTTGGTATAAAGGACTTGGGGTCTGCCACGCCTCCTTCTGTCCGTTACATACATTGCACAAATCTAGTATACCCTTTGTGCCTATAGGTCAGTGATGGGCAAAACTCATAACAACAAACATTTCTTTGTGTGAGTAAACAGCGCAGTAAGCAAAAGCGCACGAGAGAGCAAGAACCGCAATTAAGCAAAAACGAGCGAGAGATTTCACACACTTGGACCGTACATGAGCCGACTGCGCTGCGGCAGATTTTGGTGCAATTGCCTCGCGAGTTATGTAAATTGAGAGACAGCCCATCACTGCTATAGGTACAGGGTATAAAAATCTGTGTAATCCATAGCTACTTTAGCTGCAGGTTCTATTAAAGTAGATTTTATGTTCCTACTCTGCATTTTTAATTCAAGTTTTTTAATTTTAATGCAATTTGTACCAATTTACAAATGTAAACAAACACATGGAAGAACAAGCACAAAGTCAAATACGGGTTTTCTGCAATTTTCTAATTTTCGCAGCAATAAAATAATTCAAATCGATGTAATACATAGCTACTTTAGCTACAGGTTTAATTAAAATAGATTTTATGCTTTGACTCGGCATTTTTAATTCAAGATTTTGAATTTTAATGTAATTTGTACCAATTTACACATGTAAACAAACTCTGGAAAGAAGAAGAAAACTGCTCAACTCAGCACATAAACTCAACAGGAGGGATTCACGCTTTGGCCTGTGCACTTTTTCCCTCAACTCATCAAGTGCTCAACTCAACACAAAGCGTGAATACCTCAAATGTTTCGAAACAATGAAATGTTCTCTTAATGTATGAACGTGTAGATTTTGGAGAACAGTAGAGGTAGAATCAAAAAGTTTAAAAGATGACAAGCTTGGCCTGCTATATACGCAGTTTTAGTTTTTTTTTCTCCGTGCGTCGATATCTAATGTATTAATTGACGATTCCAAGCTTAGACTTGAAGTTCTGTTGTGATATAAGCGGATGTTAGAATTTATTTAGCTTCATGAGCATGCCACTATAAAGTGTCTATTTAAATCGATTCTTAAAAGCCGAATAATCAAATTGTATATTGAATAACGGTATTTTAGTTCTATATCCCAAATATTATGATCGGCTATAAAAGTAGACTAAGCATAAGTCAACATACACATTAAATACAGTTGTATGGGAACTCAATTTAAATTTTGTCTTCTTGATACTATCTGCTACTCGGAGCATCAGTATAACTTGGCACGCGTAGTTTTATAGCCCTTTGTAAGCTATGGGTCCAGTCTTAGTAGTTACACTTTGTAGAAAACAAAGATTCACGATTCACGGTCTTTAATCAATATCTATAAAAATGTATATTTAATTACAATATTTATACAACAAATATTTCTCATTTTAGTCTTTTTACTTTTAGCACCCAAATATAAAATATTATCAGCAACATAGTGTTTGCCTTCGGAAAAACTGATCAGAAAACTAAAATGGGGCATATACTAACAAACAGCAACAGCTGCAGAGCTATCCTGTTGATTCTCCTGTTAAAGCTTTCCATCGGACAACAACTAGATAGTGTATACGCCGGGTTACAGATGCATCAACACACATTGGAAAATGAATATCACATTCATGACCTACCACAGGACAAAAGCGAACAACTAAAACAACTACCTAAAGATCAAAAACTTATAGTACGGCTGCCTTCTAACTCACTACTCAAATATACATCCTATAAGGATGTCTCTATACTACATTTTCATATTCCAATGGATACAAGGTCTGCTTTTTTCACATTTAAAGCGTTTGAGGAATCTAAAAGTGCCTTTCGTAAGTATTCTAAAAATATTTATTTTGTTATGGGCATGGTACGAAAACAAACGAAACTTTTCACAAACGTTTCGTCCAAAGACACAAACTATTTATTTTTTTTGAATCGTTTTATACAAGAGCAAAAACAAAAACAAAACGTTTGCAATGCCAAAGAGTACAATCAAAACGATTCCTTTTTCGCTCTTGGATGTTTTGATATACCGAAACACTCGTAACGAAACGCGAATGAAACGGTTGGCAAACGTGTAAAAAAATCTTTCGCCCACGGCCAATTTTTGCGCGTGTGTTTGCACCAGCAACGATCGTTTTTCTTTTGCTTTGTGTATGTATCAGCAAAGCACGCAGCACTAGATGCATAGTATGTATGTAAAATACAGGGTGGCTGATGAATATTGCTACATTAAGAAACTCGAATAACTTTTTGTTTAATTAACGTAATTTATTTTTTCTTGTTTCATTTGAAAGATAATTAAATTTTATTAAGTTTTTCTTAATGTGTCTTAAAAATAATGGAACTTAAATGGCCCCCACGCTCAGTGACGCATGTGCAACATCTTAGCAAAAAGTTATTCATGGCTGCCTGAAGGCAGTCGTTCGAATGGCTTGCTTTAAATCAAACACATTTGTTGGTTTCCTGTTTGCAATATCCCCAAAGAAAAAAATCTTTTGTTTGCTTTGACTAGTTGTGCAGCAACATTTGCATTGCTACTGTGACTCGCCAAAATAATTAGTCGCATTAAGTGTTAGCTGCGCAAATAAAAAAAATGTGGTACAGTCGAGGCGGTGCCCGACAGTGGAATACCCTGTACCTTTTGTGTCAAAAAAATTTTTCCTGCATATTCCATCTAAGAACTTTCCAATTGGAATTTATTTTTTTTGGTGAAAATCGATATTTATACCTATAAGTTCCCTAAATTTTTACCGATTTTGATGAAACTCGAATGTTACGTCAAAGAAGTTATTTAAAGTATATGGGGTAAGTTTCAAGTTGGTATGTTGAGGGGTGTGGGAGAAAACACGGTAAATGGATTGCGGGGGGTGGGGGGACCGCATCGATAAAATTTGGATGTGGATTTGTTCATTAGAGCCACATGAATGATCTTACCAAAAATTGTGATTCTAGGTCACTTGTAGCCATAATTGCGTAGAGTCAAATATTGACGCAGTTTATTGGCAAGGGGAGGTGAAATTTGCACATTTTTGACTATAACTTCTGTTGTATTTGTCCGATTTTGTTCATTTTTTATACATAGATGCATGTATCCACAACGCATCGCTCTGTTAAATTTCAAATGAAAATATTAAACGGTGTGGCTAAAAACCGCGAAAATCTACAGCGGGGGAACGGGGCAAGATATTGACATGATTCAACAAACTTCATCTGCTTAGGAAATATGCGCACCAGCTGGTAAAGTTTCGTGTC